>JANPWX010000029.1:519418-1119418 GCA_024734555.1 Trochalopteron elliotii
AGCGGTCGTACCAGGGGGGCCGCGGCCGCTGGGGCTGCGCCCTGAGGGGCCGCGGGTACCTGAGAAGCGCAGCTGGGAGCGGCCGCGGGCTCCGGGACTTGGGTCGTTTCGTATCCGCACGGCCTGGCCGGAATGGCCACCGGGACGCGAGCCCGTGGCACAGGGAAGGGTTCGGCGGTGGAGAACGTGTGCGGTGATTCCACGTAGGATTCCTGTGGGAGGCCCGACCCTGGCTGCTGTCCCGGGCGGGGTCGGTGGTGCCCCGCAGGGTACGTGAGCTGCCGCAGCAATGAGGGCTGGGCGTGTAGAGAAAGGTAGAACAACTTCTGGCAACACCAGTGTAGGTTCACCTGTCATTCCAAGCCTTTGGAAAGCCCCAGGCTTCGCTTTTGCTTTCCGTGGCTGCAGGCGATGTCAGAGCTGAGAGAGCTCCGTCTCACGTTCCTTTCCCTATAGTGGCTTGGATCTCATCGTATTTTGTTGTAAATCTGTTACACCAGTGGCTTCCGGGTTTTAGTGGCCATACCCTAAAATTAGTGGTTTGAGTTCATCACGATTTTCTAAATAAAAATGCAAAACTTTATAAAAAACTTTAAAAGTACTTGTTTCTGGTTTTCAACTTGAAATGCATCATCTTTTTGTTGTTTTTATAAATTATACTGTTATTTTATATTTGGTAGTGTCTACAAAGTGATCTGGTGTCTCATAAATGCTACTTTTTAATCTGATAATGCTGTGATTTGTTTATTTTTATGTGAATGAGACTTCTAAACACAATACTTGTTATTCTTGGTTAGTATGGACATCAGATAACAGTAATTGGGATCCTTATTAACCTCAAAATTGCATGTTTCAGTAGTGTTAGTAGACCATAGAAATGCTGCTGCAGCTAGGTGATGTCCTGTGAAGGAGCAAGGCAGCATACAGGGGAGAAGTTCATCTGTTCAGGTTTTGTATCACCAGAATGTTAAAACTTCTGGCAAGAAGAGGTTCAAACTGGTAATTAATTGGGTTTGGATTTATGAGAACTATTTATCATTTGTCTTACTCTTTCAGAAACAAGTGACTGGAATCAATTCGTCTTGCAGACAACAGCAGTAGCATGCAAAGCTGTGCTTGGTGAAAGCTGTGTTTGTGTCCAGTTCAAGCTGTGCTGCTGATGTAACATCCTCTTTATGATCTGTCAAATAAACAAACTTAGATGAATGAGGCTTTAAAACATCAGATTTTGCAGATGACACTTGGTTTTGTGTTGGTCACTTCCTACTTACTGAAGATACTCAGTGATGTTTTTACAGAGCCTTTTGACTCTGTTCTGCAGCAAGTGTTGAGTATTTATTAGCAGGCAGCTCTGGCTGTGGGAGCCCTGTTCACAGGTCCTGTGACACTCTGTGCAGACTTTGCTAAGAGGAGAAGTACAGAAGAAAATAGTAGTTGCATGTTCTTGCTCGTGCTGTTCAGAGAAGCCTGGGTAGCCTTAAAAATGGTAAATCAGCTTGTGTTCTCTGGTAAAATTTGAGGATAAAAGTAACTTTTTGAAGCATCACTTGCTGTAGTCTGTCATTTTGAGGCAACTGTCCACATGTAAATTACTACTTTTCTTCCAGTACTAATGGGGAAAAGTCAGCCTTCAGCTGGAGATTTAGAGCTGAGAAAAATGCATGAACTGTGCTGGGAACTTAAAACAATTCTTTTGGGGTAGTCTGTTTCCATCGTGCCCAAAAAGGGCACAAAAGGGTGTGCATACACCCTTTTGGAACAAAAGCTTTGTAACTTCATGGGTCAAAGACAGTAATTTGGAAGTGATTGCTTGTAGCTTCCTGTGCTGCAGTCAAAAAGTAGCAGTCTGGTACAATGCTTGGAAATTACTGGGCTGTTGAGATTGCATAGCAGAAGACATTCTACGGTGTACAGAATTACAGTAATTTGTCACAAATTGTCCTTGTGCGTAAAGTGGTCAGGAAATCCAGATTTGTGGGTTCTGCACACCCAAAGTTTTTCTGCACAGGCTTGGTAAACATACACTTTCATTTCTCTTTTTAGCAAGCACTGTTTTTGGTTTATTCATGGCAGATATAGAAGGAAAACATTAAAGGAAAGTAAAGATTGCAGAGACAGATGTAGATCTTGTGTTTGCTGGCTTGAAAACTTGATGTTCTAGTGAGAGGTGGGATGAAGCTTGTGTGTGCTGATGTTCACAGCTGTCCCAAAATGTGCAGGAGCTGAAGCACAGCTTTAGTCTGTTGTGTAGATTGTGAGCTGAAACTGTCAAATCATTTCCAGATGTATTTTGTAAAATTGACAAGAGATCCATGTCTTGGTTTTGTTTACATTATTCTGTTGAATAACAATGAATTACTCTTCCATTTAATAATAGAATTCGATATTTTAATTACTATAGGAAGTTATATTGTATTGCTGCAGCTTTTTAACAGGCAGGTCTATTCAGAATTATTTGTTGTAGGATTTGGACCCTAAATGTTACATGTTTTGGGTCCATTTTCTGAAGAAGTTATTTCCCTCCTTTCAGATTGCACAAAGTTATCAGCTTTTGAATAAACTCAAAATTCTGTCTTCGCTAGTGGTTTGGATTGTTGTAGAAGTAAATGAGTTTCTCACTGAAGTTCTGTTTTCGTTACCTTTGAATATATGTTTAAGTAGTTGCCTGGCTGCAGTATTGGTCCTCCCAGGTGTTGGTGTTCCATTAAACACTCCAAAAGACTCAGGAGAAGCTTTTTTTAATACAGTAGCCTCTGACCATGCATACTTTTAAAGAAAAAACAGTAAAAAATGACAGTAGAAACAAAACTTTTCGTGTTGTGGTTTCCCTAGGAAGATGTTGACGTTCCCAGTAGGCGAGTTTTGATCACTGGTGCCACGGGACTCCTTGGCAGAGCTGTGTTCAAAGAGTTCAATGAAAATAATTGGAATGCAGTTGGGTGTGGGTACAGGAGAGCTCAGCCCAGATTTGAACAGATTAATCTTCTGGACTCTATTGCAGTTCATGACATCATCCATGAGTTTCAGGTAAGTTTCTGGGGTGTAAAGTGGATGGGAGGGGTACTTTATATGTCCAGTGGTCAGCTGATAGTGCTGCTGAGTTCTGGGGCACGAGTGGGGCTGGTGCTTTGGCAGAGCTCTGACCAAGGTGTGGCTGTGTGTTCTGCCCCACCCAGAGCAGAGGTTTTCCTGTAGAGCACACAGCCCTGGCCTTTGCTGTGCTCACCACAGGCAGGCTGCAGGCACACTGGAAAGGAAAAGATACACCTGAGTTATTGACACTGGAATGTGTCAATGTGCACTTCACCAGAAGTTCAGGAAAATGTGAATCCAACAGCAGTAACTCTGTGTATTGGGCAGTGTTTGAGTGCCAAGAGGAATATATAAAACTGGAAATACATTATCAGGGTGCTGTTCTATAAAATAGTAAATCTCATCTTAATAATCTGCATATGTCAAGTAAGCCATGTATAAATAGCTTACCTAAAAATTTAGTACCCTTGTGTGTGTAAGGGCTGTATCTTGTATTAATATATATTTTACTGTGCAGACCTAAAGAGAAAAAAATCCCCACAACTTCAAAATTCTGTAAAACTGAAGCTACCAAAGACCATAATTGCACAATTGATGATAAATGTTTTTCATATCTTGAAACAGCATGGCTTTGTTGTAAAAAGATACTAAGGAAAAGGTGTTCCTCAGAATGCTGTAACTAAAAATAACAGTGCTATTTTTATTACTTAGTTTTGCCTGAGGGGTGTCATCACTAGAGTTAGGGTGCAACTTCCATCTCTTGACATGCTGGTTATTTAAAATTAGTCTTTAATTTCCAGCCTCATGTTATAGTGCACTGTGCTGCTGAGAGAAGGCCAGATGTTGTAGAAAATCAACCAGAAGCTGCTTCTCAGCTCAATGTGGCTGCTTCAGCAAACTTAGCCAAAGAGGCAGGTAAGGAGAGCATCTCATGGGTTTGGTGTCTTGTTAAAATCCTGCATCTCTTTATACAGGGACATCAATACAGACAGTGCAAGTGGGAATGTCACTCCTGCCATCACTGTGCTGTCCACCTGTTCCCCAGAAGAGTAGTGTGCACAACTCTGGGCAGGATCAGGGAACAGACAAAGCAGGAGGAGTGAATGTGCATGGAACATGAGATCCTTGGGAGGATTTAAGGGTCTGTTGGAATTTCAAAGAAAGCATGAATTAATATAAATTATCTGTCAACATTTTCTTCCTAGCTGGAGTTGGAGCATTTCTGATCTACATTAGTACAGATTATGTATTTGATGGAACAAGCCCTCCATATAAAGAGACTGATGTACCAAATCCCCTGAATTTATATGGTAAAACCAAACTGGAGGGTGAAAAGGCTGTTCTGGAAAACAATGAAGGTAAGACACTCAACCATTTTTAATACAGGCTTTCTATTTTTACTCAGTTACATATTAGCTTAGTAGACTCTTAAGTCACTGGTGAAGTTGCAAAACCATGGAAACAAATTTCACAGAAGAGTGTGATTAGGACTTGGTCTCGTTGCTCATGAGCAATCCCTCTTGCTTGTATCTTGACTAAAGCTTTTATTTCTTACCTGCTCCAATCTTCATTCATGGGATTTGTCTCCCTGATGGACATTCGTAAACCTTTGTCTATTGTGAATCTGCTGTTCCTAAGGAAAGATAAAATACTTAATTCAGTACATATCTGCAGTTATTTATGGGGATGCATTGCAAGTGTTTTCAGTGTTTATTTACTTAGAGGGAGAACCAGACTTGTGATTCAGTAATAGCTCAAATAAACATGGAGCCTTGTTCCTCTTTGGGTTTTGTTTTCTTATGTATGCCAACAGGCCACCCATTTTGGTTTTACTCACCTGCACACATCAGATTCTTGCTTGTGTAACACTTTCTGAAGGGTTAATAACATATTTATGGTTTTAAAAACAAGATTTTAAAATTTCGTTTACATCTTTTCTTAATGAAAATTTGGCATATAAAATATACAAACATAATTTTTAAAACTCTACTTAAGGGAAAAGACCATGTTCCCTTTAAGATTTATTACTTGTATAAAAGAGGTATTTGGCTGTTTCTAGTTAGTGCACTGCCAGTGTCCAGTCACAGATTATAAGGAAAGAAGCACTTGTGTATTTTATCAAAAAATCTGAAGAGAATAATCTCAGTACACATGCAGAAGAGGCTTCTGATGTGTCAGTATGATACTCACACTGTGGTTCTGTGCTTCCCAGCCAGAGAACCAAGCTATTGATAAATTAGTGTGATGGTCTTCCAGTAAGTAAGTATCTGCTGTGTATGATGAAACTGCCATTACTAGTAAGAAATAAAATTTGTAAAAAAATACTTTGATAGGAAAAGTCTGATTTAAGTAAAAATAAATTTAAATGACCAGTTACTCACTCCACCTCTAGATTAAGTACCATCTCTGGATTTGACTGTGATGCTGTTTGCTCCCTCTTCTAGATTGGCAATGAAGATAAGACTTTACCAAATCCAAGTGTGTGTGGGTGTCCTGCTGGACCCTTCCCCCAGCTCCACACTGCAGTTTGGATTTGTAGCCTTTCAGAGCAGGATCTGTCAGGCAGCAGTGGGTTGCAGCACAGGTTTTATTAGCAGGAGGAGTGTTGGGGTGGTGCTGAGTAAAGAGTTTGAAAATACGAGTTCTCTTGATTCATACAAATACAAGTATTTTCCATGTACTGGTGCTCCAAGCACTAATTTGCTGGTACAGTGTAGGTAGAATTTCACTGGTCAAATCTGTAGCTGTGTGAAGAACTGCCCTGTCCATTTCTGTTGTAAAATGCAAAAATCTCCAGTGAGTGGGTTTAACTTTTTTTTTAAGATACTTTACTTTGGTTAGAAGGGGATGCATGCTTGTAGAAATATATATATATGTATATAGTCATTCTTATAAAACTACAAAGTGTCAAGAGATCCTCAGAGCTGTTAGTCATGAGGCTGATCCTCTCCACATCCCAGAGAGCTGAGAACGAAAGGAAAGCAGTTGACTTCTCAAAGAATGAATATTTTTAAGGCAATTAAAAAAGAGCTGTTTCCACCAGTATTTAAAGAGAGGAAGAACATCTGCTGAGTGACAAATAACTGCTTCTAGAGCAGCAGGAAATCAGTGTCTTGTTGGGTTTTCTATTTGTTTTTCTTGTCTAAGTACTCACTCTGGTTTACTTCTCTGTGATAAAAATTTCTGTGTTAGCTTTTTCTGTTTCTCTCCAATATCTGTAGCATTGTCCTCCAAATATATTAAGAGTGGCAATGTTTTGATGACTTCAGCTTCTAATTTCAGGTCGAGTTTTTTTGTTTCTCTTTCAGCAAAACTATTACTTTTAAGTAATTTATCATAGCCTTGGATTTCTCCTCAGAGGCTTTTTGAGTCTTCCTGACAGAGATAGACTAGTATGATGTATTCCCTCATGAAATATGCTTCTCTTTGCATTTTTTTAATTCCTCAAATCACTGTCCCAGAATCTAACATTATTTACTATTGTGGTCTGTGAACCTATTCCTTATTTGTCAAGCTTTTCATTTATTTCAGTGTTCATGTCATTTTTTCTGGTAAATAATATCCTCCTTTATACAGGAGGCTTCTGCATGATGGATGAAAAATCTTTGTAATTGATGCCTGAATATGATGACTTGTGGTTGGTGGGAATTTTTCTCCTTGCTCTTACCCAGTGAGGATGGGGAGTGCTGAAGTAACTGCACAGAGTAGATGGGGTTTTAATTTTTTTAATTTTTCTTCTCACCCAAACAGGCATGTTTATGCAGTTAATGAAAGCTTGTTAACTTTCTGGAAGTCAATGGCATAAATTAAAATAAACCATAATATAATAATGTCTATAATTTTACTGTTTATAAACTGGCTATGATATAAATGAAAATTATATTCTGTGAGCCAACATACTTACTTGCATTTTATTTGTGATTTGTAGATGCTTAATATGATCAGCATAATTCTTAACACTTCCACTTCTCAGATTGTGCTGCAGCATTTGTCCCCACCCATGATCTAAAATATTTTTTCTTTTAGAAACTGCAGTACTTAGGATCCCTGTCTTGTATGGAGAGGTGGAAAGACTGGAGGAAAGTGCTGTGACAGTTATGTTTGATAAAGTGCAGTTCAGTAATAAATCTGCCAACATGGACCACTGGCAGCAGAGATTTCCTACCAATGTCAAGGATGTAGCAGCTGTTTGCAGACAACTGGCAGAGAAGAGAATGCTGGTAAGAATGGCAAGAAATGAGCCTCTGCCAGGTGAAAACAGTTTGAGTTCTCAGCTTTGCTTTTGAATGACTGAGGACTTCACCTGGATTATTTGCACTTCTGGAATGCTGGGTGGGAGGAATGACTGGCTGTAATGCCACAGGATCTTTGCATGACTATGAGGGTATTGTGGTCTTTGAAACAAAAGTGGTTAAAGGAATGGGACAGAACCTTCTGAAAATTGTCTTGTGTCTTCTGGTATAGAGGAGAGAATTAGAAATGCCAAACTTACTCTGATATGCCTTTTACAAATTGCTAGTTTGAACTGAAAAAAACCCATGTGGTTGAATGTAATTTTCAAAGATGCCCTTGTTTATTGTATTAACAACACTGAAGTGGGAAAGCAAAGCCCCTGGACTGAATTACTTCCTTGTATTTGTTCACATGAGCACCTTCAGATTGCCATCTTTGCAAGGCAACAGAACCAAACAGCAAACAAGCACCTTTGTTTTTTCACACAGTGACTTTGAAAGGTGCAGTCACTTTGACTGGACTTGTACAGGGTTTGCAGTTTCAGAACATGTGTGATGCCTTTTGCCTTTGTTTTTGAGTAAGTGAATATCCCAGAACAGCTGAGTTCCTCCTCCTCAGCTCTTTGACCTTGCTTGGTTGGTGGGCAGCTCCTTTCCCTCCTGTTCCTTCTTCAGGACAAGCTGTTTGTGAAGTCAGGTCAGACAGAAGTAACACCAGTTTCCTGTCTCGGGCCCTGGTCAGGTGTTCTCTGAAAGGATACAGATGTTTCTAGAACACCACTGAGGTGCTGTAAGATGCCTTTTGAGATAAGGTCCTGCTGGATGCTAATTCTGTACAGTTCTTACACAGGAATTAGCCTGAGGGCCTGCTGGCTGCTCCCTTTCATCTGTGTTTCCTCTTTCTTCTCTAGGACCCATCAATAAAAGGAACCTTTCACTGGTCTGGCAATGAGCAGATGACTAAATATGAGATGGCCTGTGCAATTGCAGATGCTTTCAACCTTCCCAGCAGCCACTTGAGACCAGTAAGTGATGTGTTGTTGGACCGTAGGCAGACACGTGTGCCTGATCATTGCAAGTAGCAGGTCTCTCACTGGCTGTACACGTGAGCTTCTTCTTCAGGATGGGCTGTGCACGTCCAGCACAGCAGCTCTGTTGCTCAGGAAAACAGCAGCTGCTTTGACCTGCTGAATTAGGAAAATTAGTCAGTCAGTCAGTTTCCCAGTCTGTAGTGTGGTGGTATTTCTGCAGAACAGTTCCTCTTAGTCACAAGCAAATCTGTACTTTTATGTTACAGATGGATAGAACATTAACTTGAAGGTAGGGCTCTGTCAGTAGCAGCTGTGCAATGTCCAGATTTATTTCTGAATACATGCATTTAAGAACTACAGTTTATTTTTGCTTTGCTTAAAACACCTGTCCTGCAGTTTTATTGACACTTGAGACCACTCTGAAAGACATACTGATAATGTGGTGGGCATATAACATGTCAAGAAGATTTTATCTATGTACAAAATAAATTCTAAGGATTCAGAATTGGTGAACACTGGAACTGAAATGTGACTTGGAAGATGAAAGAAAAACAATGGAGAACACTTAGTCTTAATTTTTTCTGCCCAACTCTACTTCTCTTCAAGTATATGGATCAAGACTTGGTTCCATTTACATTCTAGAGCATTCCTTCCCTTGTGATAATAATCACAGAGTGAAAACATGAATAAAATGTTGAAAAATACAAATAGTAGCAGTAAAGAGAGTGAGAAAAATTTGCCTTAAGACACTTCACGTGGCCTGGTGTGTTGAAATAAAGTTAACTATAAAACAAGCAAACAGCAAAAAAATCCAAACCGAAAAGATCCCCACAAAATAGTTGGGAGGAGGCGACCATACCTATATATAGAAAGCTGTGAAGAAGATGTTTTAATGTACATGTGCAAGTATTTTTCTGTCACTTCTGATTACTCATTGGTGTGGGGTGTTTTTTGTCTTCTGTCTGTGATTTTAGATCACTGATAGTCCAGTTGTGGGTGCGCTTCGTCCGAAGAATGCTCAGCTGGACTGCTCCAAGTTGGAGATGCTGGGGATAGGTCAGAGAACTCCATTTCGAGCTGGGATCAGAGAATCACTTTGGCCTTTCCTTGTTGACAAGAGATGGAGACAGACAGTCTTCCATTAGTTTGTAACTTTTTTAGTAAAAGTATGGTATGTGGCACTTTTTTAAAAGAAAAAAATAGTTTTGTATGAGTGTTCTTAAATTGTGACATTTGAGCTTTCATTTAATTGGGTAAACAAATGGTCTTGCACTAGTGAAACTTAGCCTAAAAAAAAGTTCAGTGACAAAAACTGAGCCTATTTGATGTCATGGATTTTTCCTTCCATTTGTACCAGTCTAACTTACTATCTGTTCTTGGTGGATTGAGGTTCTTAGTAATGAGTACTGTGTAATGCTAAGAATGACTCAGATCACTTGCTGACTTACTTTTGGCTGAAATATGTTGTTGATGCTTAAGGTCTGTGCCATTGTTGTATATACCATTTCTTTTCATTAAAAGACATGGTCAGTTAGTTTATCACCAAAAAATCTGAGTTTTTTGTTTTTCATTTCTGAAGGTGGTGTTCTTAGGGAGTTAAGCTGAAGTAGGAATCCTTGAGTGTTTGTTTTGCTTGAGCTCTGATCAAAATGTTTTTTAAAAAAGTGAAACTTTATTTTTGCAATTATCAAGTGTACTTTTTATGCTTGAAATATTTTCAGACTGTTCTGTAAATTGAATGCCTGCAGCTTTGTATTTGTACAGTAAGTTGTATGCATTTGTTTTCATGGTGACTTATAAAAGCTGGGGGAGGGTGGGGACAGTGGGCAGTCAATAGTTTTGACCTGGGTTTTTTTGGGTGGGGGATTTAAGTTGAAGGATTTTTTTTTTTTTACTGGGTGCTTGTTTGTTTTTTGTATGAAAGCACAAAATATCTTTATCCTTCCCTTCCCTTTTTGGGAACAGCATTTGCAACTTGTTCAAGTAATGGAAAATGTTTGTTAGTCAGTGCATGGGAGATGGAGAGGAAAGGTGTTCAATAATTTGTAGCACTGCAGTGGCTTTTGCCATATTGTGACACCTGGCACTGCTGCAGCTTGTTCTGGAACAGCAAAGTGTGTGTGGTGAAGGTTTGCAGCATAATAAAACTGCAGTTGTCTAATATAGGATAGTCTTTAAAGCTGGACTCAGTAGTCAGGTAATGTGGAGGAAGAACATTGTAAAGCTTTGCTTCCTTTGGAAGTTGTAGAATCAACAATATAAATGTTCTGATGTTGCTAGCAGAATATTAGTAAAGCTAGTAAAAGGTGTAATTGGATGGTCATTTATTTTTCTGAGGCTGAAATGAAGGGGAAGAGAAAGATGTTCAGGTTTTTTTTTTTTTTTTAAGTGTGTGGGGGAGACACACACAAAAATAGACCAGCTGAAGGTCTTGTAAGGGTCAGCTTCACGTTCAGTCATTTCATTTCAACTGGCATTTGCTAAGCTTTCATAATCCCAGTTTGTTTTTAGGCTGAAGTCCTGATACACACATGGTAACCTATCTCCAAAATGACAATAAATATATATTGCTGGCATGAGAAACAGTCGTTGATTCTTTCTTTACCATCGGGATTTGTTTATCTGAATCATAAATGTTTGCAGTTCTTCCTGAAATCTGTGTGCCCTTTCAGTGTTGGGGTTTTATTCCCTCTTTAATTCAATAATTATTTCCAGACATGGAATTGGTTGGATCAGTTTCTCTGTCAGTGTCACTGCCTTGGAGATGTGATAAATGTACACTCAAAAGATAGAGAAGGTGTTGAAAATATGAGCCCTGAAACATCTTTGGCCCCAGGGCTGGATCAAGAAGATTCTATGTTCCTTCCCCTTGCAGAGAGCTGTTTGATCAGGAAGAAAAAAAGGATGACTTCTCTCCCAAAGATAAAGGACCTAAGTGAGGTGAGTTTGGCATTTTACTGGAAGGACAAAATAGAAATATTTGAACTTTTTTTCCCACACTGAGCAACTAAGTCCCACTGTCCAGTTTTAGCCCATTAGGGGGGATCTGTGTTCTCAGCATCCCCCCTGAAGACTGCAGTCTTGAGGCATTTTGCTACTGGACAGACACATTGGATAACATTTCCCTCCTTTGGTTATAGAAATCTAAGCACTAATAAATATTGCAAGAGGCAGTGGAACTAACACTCTCATTTTCCAGTCACTTTAAAGATACATTGCTGTTGAAAGAACTTGTCATACCTCTTCCCTTCTTGTCTCTGGCTTTGTTTCTGTCTCTGTGACACTGGAGGTGTTTGTGTTCATCCACAGAGGCCCAGGAACCTTTTAGGGTCAAAACTGCTGTGATTGCATGAGAGACAGTCTTGGTGTTGGGAGGAAGGAGTGGCCTCTTCTTACAGAAGCAGTGCCAGTTTTTGCCAGGTGAGTGATGGTGGAAGTGTGGCAATACGCAGCCCTCTTTTCATTGTTGACAGACAGCAATGAATAAATGAGGACTCCAGCAGTGTAGGAAAAGGGAATACTGGTGACCTCACCCCTGATAAGTAACAGCTATGTTAATTACCCAGTTAACCTGATGAATCACACCTGTATCCAATAAAGATAAGTGTGATAAAAGGAGGTGGGTTAGCTGGTGAGGGGGATCATGAAGGAGGAGGAACCTTGAGGAAGAGGGAATGAGAGAATCATTTATTCATTGCTGTCAACAATGGGCATAAAGGAAGAAAAGTCACTGGGTTTAAAGTCTCATTTGCTGTTCAAGCTGTGAGGATGCTGTAGAAGCCCAGCAGAGAAGGGGCTGATGTGTGTCTCAAACACTGAGAGATGGATGGCTGTGGAGCCAGCCAAGGGCTGTTGGTGTCTGGTGAAGGGCCATACAGGGGCTGGGCAGCACTTTCCTGGGACAAATGTGCCTGTTCTGGCTGCTGGACATAAGCACAGCACATACTGCACAAGCATGGCAGTGTGGTCCAGAAGTGGGCATACATTTTTTAAAGAGACCCCAAAGCTCTCTGACCCGTTTCCAGGAAGGTCTGGAAGAAGGGACTGCAGGATAACTAATTTGCATAGAAAGTGATAAACTCATCTTTAGGGCCAGGGAAATTTACCTAGAGAAGGAGCCCCCAGCAAGCCCAGGACCCCGGGCACCCATCAGCTGGGTCAGCACTGGATCCAGGACTGGTGATCTCTTTTTCTGTTTCTTCCTCTCTCCCTCTAATTAATCTCTTCCTCTCTCTCTCTTTCCTTTCACCCTACTCTTTTATGTAAAACCCTCTGCCATGTGCTTATGTAGGAGGTCAGGGACTAACTGGTGTCAATTTCCATGCCAAGTGTGTCATTCACTAATAAAACTTCGTAAGCTTTTGCAGACCCTCTGACTTTTGTCGTTCTTTACAACCATGAGTGAGTCATTTGAGGAAATTTCTTGGTTGTTTTGGGAAGCACAAGTGTAAGAAGCGTTTGCTTTTCAATAGAAACTGCGTGGAAGTACCACTGATGTAATCTCCAAAGACTTTTGTGCAGAGC
The DNA here is from genome assembly GCA_024734555.1 of Trochalopteron elliotii. Lineage (NCBI taxonomy): Eukaryota > Metazoa > Chordata > Aves > Passeriformes > Leiothrichidae > Trochalopteron > Trochalopteron elliotii. The sequence goes on from JANPWX010000029.1 coordinate 532,239, forward strand.
TGGACTTTGAAGCCCATTAGACTTAGAAAACAAATTGTTGCCAGTTTTGGATTGGTTTTGTAAGTTTTGCTTTTAAGGTTTAAACTGCCCCCTTGCATTCTAAATTTCCACTTTGCTAAGGATTTTGCAAACAAATAAAAAATAAGGTAAATGTATTAACTGACGTAGCTGGATTCTGGAGTGCTAGATTCTCTTAAATTCCAAAATTTAATATTTTCTCTAAAAACTGAAAGAGAAAAATTATCATAGCTCTACGTGTCTGCTTTGCTTTAGTACTCTGAGAGTAATGGTTTATGGGGTGAAACAGGAAAATCAGATGATGCTCAAAATCTTTTTGGTAAGAGCCATGTTTTTGGAAAATTACATTAAAATCTCTAGGAAAACCTAATTTCAGCTCAAACTAATTTTTTAGTGCCTGTTGCTTCCTTCTCTGTTATACAGTAGATTTCAAATAAAAGGTTGACAGAAGTTTGTGACATCTCATCACGCAAAGAGAATTCTAAGTCACAAAACTCATTTTGGCATTTTTTCCTTCTGCTGTCTGGAAGAGGATCTGGCCAAGTGGTCAATGCACCTGTCAATTGCACATTAAATTGCTGCAGCTGAAGGAAGGCAGAAACAAAGTGCACCAAATGCTGCAGCCCTGATTAAAAAAAGAGAACATTCTGATCTCTGGGGCTGCAGTGCACTCAGTAATCACTGATGTGCCAGGTTACAGCTGGCTTTAGCAGCTGTAACTGGACCAGCAGCTTGTCCCTCCCATACCTACCAGGGGCTTTTGAGAAAGATGCTTTTCAAAAGCTGTTGTGAATTACAGGGACTGCAACTGAATCCGTGCAGAAAAATTCATTAAAAAATAATTCCTTGGGATGAAGTTCTGTGTGCTGAAGTTCTTAAGAAACAGCTGAAATAATTCAGGCAGCCTTGCCTGACATCACCCCCCTATAACATCACACACATGTCAGCCTTTATCTCAGCACACACGAGTTCTGCCACAGAGGCAAATCTGGGCAGGAATTAGGACAGTTGGCTGAAACCAATTTTTCAATGATTAATATAAGGAGAAATAACTGTTCAGGAGCATTCCCCCATTGGCACCCCTCACACTGCCCAGTATGTGTCTGGAGGGACTGTGTGTCTCTCCAGGAAGCTCAGGAAGCACCTGCTTGTGGAGAGCTGATGGCAGCAGGGGAACAACTCCTGCTCCAGAGCAGCTGGATGTACCTGCAGGAGGCACCTGCAGAGCTGTGACTGTGCCTGTGGGCACCTGGCAGAGCAGCTATCTTCATCTCCCATGGTATCAGTCATTTCTGCCCTAATGTTGTCCTCGTTTAGGGCAAATTTGGGAGGAAATCTCCGAATGGGGTTCCTCTGAAAAGCAAATCCAATCAGCCCCTCCCCCCAGCTGGTCCGGGGAAATAATTCCCTCAGAGATAGAGTGGAAAAAAAGCCTTATTTATTTAACAAACAAAATGCCCACAAGCATAAAGAATGAATAATAATAATAATAATAATATGAAACAATAAAACCTCTCGCTGCTCCGAAGAGAGATGGCAAAACTCAGAGTCCGTGTCAGGAGTCTGTTTATCAGTCCCTTCAGTGCTGAAAAATGCCGAGCCCCGGCCCGGTGGGCCACGGGTGCAAGATCCCGGTGCTCCTCTGGGTTTTTCAGTCCTGAGCAGATTTAAACAGTCCCAAAGAAAAATAAAATAATAAAAAAAAACAGTCCAGGAAAGCTTCTTTGCCTCAGCTAGCTAGACTAACAAGAGGAGAAAAAAAAAACTCTCTCTGGCTGCCCTCCGTGTATCCGACGAAGGAAAAAAAAAAGAAACCACCCAGTCCCAAGGACGAGAGCAGACTCCGAGGAGTGAGTTTGTTTCTCAAAACAAACTGCGCGCTTCTTCTTTCCCTGCTCACTCTCAGAACCAGTCTTAAAGGTACAGAACACAGAACAGACGATTTGGGGATACATAGTCACCCTAGGACAAATGTACATGAGGCTGTTTTACATTAACTCACTGATGACACAAATTATTCAGGTTTTAACCATTATGATCCCACATACTCTCTGTATAAATTGAAACTGGATGTTCTTTTAAGTGGCACATCTTTATTTAAGCTATTTGCTTCATGTAATAACTTTGCAAACAAAGTTTGCACTCTCACATACAAAACTCACTCACATACAAAACTTTGCATCTATCAATTACAGGAACTTAAATGAACTGTAGAACAAGATGCAAATATATAGCTTCCTACAATATCCTCTGGTTTTGATGAGATTTTGGACTTCAGAGATACATTGAATGGTAAGCTTACTGCTGTCTTGATGTTCCCTGAGTTGCAGCTTTGAGTTCAGGGAACTTGTGGCTTTGCAGTGTTGCTTGTTTACTTTATAACAGGTTTATTCAGTTACTTGCCTGAATTAGTATTTTATTAAAACCTAGAGAAGTGAGGCTTCTGTCTGAAATGGCTTCTTTATAACCTGAAAAAGGTCTCTTGAGTAGGATTGGCTGTTCAGTGACACTGCCTTTTGAAATAATGACTGCTGTGTAATGTCATAGGGCATTTGCCAGCATGAAAAAATGTCATTAATAGGTATGGAAAAAGAAAAAATGTGTAGACAGCAGGGATTAGGAATTACATTAAGAAAACTATTACAGAAAAGGTTTCTCTGTGCTTAATGTTCCACTGACTTCAGTAGGGTTCCTTACCATGCTTACATTTAAGCACAGGATAAAATTGCTAAGCATCAGTGCTTGGGAGTACCTTGATGAGAGGTGAATAAGAATACAGATAATGGACTTCATGTATTTTTAAGTTTTGATAGTACTCTGTTGGGGATACTGTAATTCAAACCACTATCAAAGAGGGCAGCAGTTAAGTTCCAAATCTCTTCATTGCAGTCTAGGAAGTGGTGATGGCAGTAAGTGCAATCACAGGGGATGGACCTGAGATCCCCAAAGCCACTGCTCCTACCCCAGCCCCAGTGACAATGCTGTACCAGTAAGAATGTGTGCAAATAAGGCTTACACTGCATTTTATGGGGCTGTTGTATTGGTAGAAGGCAAAGGAGGGGCTAAGACAGTTTGTAGTTTTCACTTGAAAGAAATCTGGGAAAGCTAATTGCTCACAGTACCTAAAAGTCAAGCAGAGACATTAAAGAAACACTGTATGGGCAGAAGTCCTCTTGGACCAACAGCCATGGCTCTGCAGTTTGAGCAAAGGGAACAGCCTGCACGGTCAGCAGTTGTGGGAACAGGCTCTGAGTCCTCCAGGATGGCCAACTTCCATCCAGAAAAGACACATTTGGCAGATATGTCCAGGAAAAGCTTCTTTGAAAATTTGGAGTTGATGTGCTTTTAACGCCTGGTTGTACATAGAAACATTTTCTCACCTCCTGCTGTGCTCTTCCTCCCTCTACCAGCTCTCCAGCACACAAATCTTTTTTTAGTCATCAGTAGGAATTTTAATTGCTTGTGGTTTTTGATCCTCCTTTTATAGACATATGCTATATATGCCTAGTATGTTTGATACACAACTGGTTGTACTTGTTGCCACTGTCTTGTGGGAAGTTTCCAAAACAGCCGAGTACTTAACAATTTCAAACACCAGGTTCTGTTCTTGCCTGTCTTGCCAGTTGATTCAACTGGTGTATTTTTATTTTTAGCTCAACAAGTAGAAGGTCTAATTTTCAGAATTACTGATGATCATCTAATAGCGAGTATCTTGCTCACTATTAGAGTCACTATTCTGAGTCATTAGAATATAGATAAATCAGAGACCACTTTTGAAAGTCCTGAGTGATGGGTGGACAAATAAAGTATGGGAAAAAAGGCTTAAAAGAAGTCAAGGTTAGGGAATCCATTAAAAAAGAAGCTTGGGTTTGTATACCACTCCTAGCCACTTAGTTCTGTTGACCCAGGAAATACAAAGAGGTAGCACAAATATCCTGTATAAGTTCAATTAGTTCAACAACAGCTGAAGAACTCATCTCTAGGGCAAACACCTGAGACATATATTAGAAGGACAATGCCAACTGCACCATTTCTACTATGAAGAAAATGGAGTCCTTCTCTTTAACAGCTGGAAGGAACAAATGGAATGAGTCCATGACCTGGCAGAGGTGATGGAATGCACACTCAGCAAGTCTGCAGATGACACCAAATTGTGATGAGCAGTTGTTATGTTCAAGGGCAAGGCAGCCATTCAGATGGCTCTAAACAGGGGAACAGACACTGGCAGTAGACTAAGTAAATTTATTTGGCCCATTATTCATGAGAAAGGCTGGAGAAGGTCAAATTTTGGAAACTGGAGTAAGTGAGATGTTAAAAGGTTTTATGATTATGCTGGAGCAGATGGTCAATTATAAGTATTAAAAGCTGACAAGGCACAAGGTCAAGATGAATGATAAATTTCTATATTCTAGCAGGGATGGGAAGAGGAGTATTTTGAGCAGCAAATGCTTTGCAACGGTGGAGGTTCAAAAAAATGAGTGTAGGTCTAAAGAACTGAAAATTAACCAACATTCCCTTGTATATAAATAGCCTTTATTTTGCCCAGATTCAGTTTGTGAATGAAGATGGCAGGAAGGGGAGTTTGTGAATAGGAGAAGGGTCCAAATGAAAGCAGAACATATTCCTCTGTGTGTTATTCTGTATATTTTCTCAAAGTAGTTAATCTAAATTGTAAATCATTGGTCTTGCAATAGTTCTACTGTTTCTTGCAAGAAAGGGCAATACAGGAGCACAGCCCAGTGGGTGACAGCAGCAGTATTTTTTATCCCTCCCAGGTGTGTGAATATCTAAAGCTGCTTGGTTCTCACAGGTGAAGTAGCTTCTGATTTTCTCCCTGAGGACCTAGAGCACCAGGCATCCTGGGGGACAATCTCTGATTAGCTAAAGGAATAAGAAACAGGACCAAGTCTGTGCATGACTGTTTCAAGTCTTTAGTGGATAGTTAGCTCCAACAAAAGTGCAATTGTGTACACAAATGACAGTGATACACAAAGGCAAAAAATACTGGAAAAAAAACCCCAAAAACACAGAGACACACTAAAAGTTCAAGATAACCAACATCCATAAACAAAAGTTCTCTAACCTAAAACAAATACCTTCGTGCAAAAGAAGATATACTTAACTCAGTAAATAAAATGTTGAAATGTGTAATATTGGTCTTACGCTTTCATGCAAACAAGATGTAAATACTGTAAGAGCAGACCTCCATCTGGAAGCACTCTGCAGCAGTAGTGCTTGTCTCAGCCTACATGAGGCCTGCACACTCCCTGAGTACTGTTCACTTCAACCTGGCTTCTGAAAGCACAAAAGAGTTTTACATATCCAGTCCACGTGAACTGGATGCAATACCAGTCTGAACCTTGTGCTTTTGATATCCCCTCTCCTCATTATCTTCTGTGCAATTAAGTGGAGAGTTTTGCACAATGTCCTCCTCCCTCCTGCTGAGAACTGTTCTCATTTGTTCATCAGGAGAAAAGTACAACTTCTTCAGCTTCCAGAAACCTGATTCACCCAACTGGGACATGGAGGCACTCCTGTAAGTGTCTGCATATCCCACAGATGTGGAGGATTCACTTCTGGAGGTTAATGTTAAACTAATGCAGAGGAAAAGAAGAGAAGAGAATGATTTAGAAACAAGCAAGCTCAGACAAAAGGAAGGGAACTAGGAAAACACTGGCTCTGGGCCTTTCCCATGACACAGCAAAGGACTCTTATTTCCTCCTCTCTTTGAGGCAGTACAGGTGCAGTTGAATGGAAGTTCAGCAAAATACCTTTGTATTCAGACTTTCTTTCATTTCTATTTTAGTTACGGATGTCGTGTTATGATTGGTCTCTTTGTTGTTTGATTTTTGGAGAGGACTTCCAGTAGGAAAAGATAAAACACAGAAAGCTGAGAGTGTGGAAATGACTGCAAGGGGCGATACAGGAAATGGAACAAATACTAAACAGATATGAAAAACACAAGGTGATGTTCTTAACAGTGGAGTGAAAGGCTCAGAGTCGGTGTAGATCACCAGGGTACACTGCAGATACATGTCAGGGCCTGGAGGGGGCTGCTGGCCCTGCAGCCCCTGGCCCTGGGGCTGGGCTTGGCTGCAGTGTGGGGTCAGCTCTGGGATGGGGCTGCCAGGACAGGCTCAGTGGGGACCAGCTGGGGAAAACTCCCTGGGCCTTTTCCCCCAGATCTGACTGTGGTCACAGCCAGGTTACTGCTCCCTGTCACTGCCAGGCCCTGCTCCCTGTCAGCTGGGGACAGGCTGTGGGCAGAGGATGAGGAGCTCAGCCTACCTGCCCCATGGGCAGCCCCTCTGGCTTCTCCCTGGCCAGGGAAGTAAGAAGGCCTGTAGGAAAGAAAAAGCCTCTAGGCTGGGTGAGATCAGGGAAAACAACTTAAAATGTTTCCTTTCTTGAGTCTTAATGGTGGCTATTCTGACTTTTTCTTTTTAAAGTGTATATTTTACTGATAATTTATTAAAGGACAAACACAGCATTAGGCACCAGTGAGCATATAATAGAAGCAGAAGGACTAGAAGAAGATTGAGAACGCTGCAGGCTTGTAAATCTGATCTCAGTGGCAGAAAATGCATGGAGAGCAATTATGCACACAGAACACTTAGATATATGTAATTGCTTAAGGGGAGTCAGCATGGATCCTGGAAAAGAAGATTAGGCAAGATAAATATGCTTGGCAGCTCTGAGTAGGCAGGACAGCTAGAGTGGATATCATTTATCTGGATTATGGGGAGGGAGGGGAAGAATTCTTAATTCTCTACAAACTGAAGGGTGACTCATTTTCAAAGTCCATAAACATAGCTTGAGAAAAGAAAGGTGGTGGACTGATTCTCAGGGACTGCTTAGTGAACCCCTGAGGCTTTGTGTTTCTCTCAATTGCATTTAAATAACCCCCACTGGCTCTAGGACTGTCCTAATATAACCTGAGTCATGACAGTTTGTGTGGCAGAGGCTTGAGCCTGTGAATATCCACTGTCACAGAAGTTAGGGATACAGCAAGAGCTTCAGCCTGCCATCAAGGACCCTGGCAGTAATTAAGTCACCCATTTTAAGATGTGGTGGAACCTCTTTTAAGACCACATGTTGCATGAACTCAGGAGTGGAAAGCACTGGATCTAGGACAAGTCTCAGGGCCTCCAAATTAATTTTCATTTCCATTTCCAGCAGCCATTCTTATGACTTCACTTTTACTCCACATGAAGCATTTTAGAACGTAGCTCGGAGCAGAGCAAGGACATTTTCACTTTAGAATATACAGCTGGGTTGGAAAACTCTTCACAGATTGGACTCTAGTGTGTTTTTCATGTCTGCAGTTGGAGTGGTCATAGACACCCATCCATGGCACATTTCTGGCCTTGCTGCTGCTGTGCCACCACTTCAGAGCACGTATCCAGCACTTCTCAGGAATCAAAACCAGCTGGAGCTTTGAAACTCAAGTCACTGAAGGCTTCACCCAGTTTGCACAGAGGAATTAAATTCGTCAGAGTACCTTTCACAGGTGACAAGCCTCATTTCTAGTTCTCAAGGGAGCTGTTTCATGGGTGCTTCTGGCACTGGGATAAAACGTTTACATACACTGACTACCTGCTTTGTGCCTCCAAGACTGCAACATGGTGAGCACTTCCGTTCCAGTTGTGCTTTACAATCATTTCCCTACACAAAGCTACATTTTTTGTACAACTGTTATAGATGGGTAATGCAATGGTTGGCTCTCACAACTAAGGAATGAATGTTATGTGTATGTTAAGAGAAGTTTTATTGATGTACAGTTATGTTGTTGTGATTTATTGTTTGGATGTCCTCTGTTCTCCCCACAGTCCCCTTTCCCCCCGTACGGGTGCCAAGGGACACCGTTGGTGGTGGGGACATGAGGAGGGAGGGCTGTGCCTGTGCCCTGGCATGGGGCAGGTGGGGGGAGGGAAGGCTCGGTACTGGGGGCGTGGCTTGGCAACACCTCTCCTCCAATCAAATGGCAAGAATGCAATCTCCACCAATGGTCTCCACCAATGGATGGTGAGGAAAAGTTGATTGGCAGGCTTTGGGAGGGGCCAGGGTCCTCTGATGCACCACTGGGGTATAAAAGGCAGAGCAGCCATTTTGTGGGTGAGCCCATGGTGGTTTAGTTCCATGCTCCCAGTGCTGTAATTTTTCCTTATTCAGTCATTTATTGTATTTTGTTAAGGTTTAATAAACCTTTGAAATTTTTAAAAGTGCGTGTCATTTCTCATAGTAGCAAAGATGGTTTGCAAACAAACTTTCCTTTTCGAGTTGTCCACTTGCTGAAGAATCAGTGTTTGGGAGCTGTGGTGGTGTTTGCTTTGACTTCAAAATGTGTCTGAGGCTGAGAGCCCCTGCCTGTGACCAGGGCTCTCCTGTGCTGTAAGTGCTCAGTGATGAGGAGAGTATGTGGGATAATGCCCATGCTTATGGCCATTAGCCAAACACACCAGTGGTCAGTGACAAGGACGGAATATGGGAAAATTCCCACGTTTGCCACGGTTAACCAAACACACAAGGAGCCAGAGACAAAAATGGGATATTGGGCAATTCCATATTTGCCTCAATTAGCCAAACACATGGGTGGTCAATGCTGAGGTGGAATGCTGGGTTTGGATTCCCTGTTTGGGGCAATGATCCACACACCATGGTACCAGAAGGATGCCGGTTTGGATTTCCTGTTTGGGATGATCATCTGCTTCCCGTGGTGCCAATGCCAGTTTGGATTCCCTGTTTGGGGGATGCTGGTTTGGATTCCCTGTTTTGGGATCCCGGGTTTGGATTCCTCGTTTGGGGGCTGCTGGTGCGCATTCCCCGTTTTGGGTTACCGGTTTGGATTCCCCGTTTTGGGATGCCGGTTTGGATTCCCCGTTTTGGGATGCCGGTTTGTATTCCCCGTTTTGGGATGCCGGTTTGGATTCCCCGTTTTGGGTTACCGGTTTGGATTCCCCGCTTTGGGATGCCGGTTTGGATTCCCCGCTCGCCGCGGCTCCCGGGCAGTGGCGGGTGCAGTTGCGCAGCGCGGCCGCCGGAGGGCGGTGCTGCCCGCTGGTTCCTGAAGGCAGCGGGAGTTTCGCTCAACAGGACGGACAGTTAAAAATTTATATTCTTTATTATTTCTTCATGTGTTTACATTGATTCAAGCGGCCAAGTCGCTGATTTATCCTCGTTTTTCAGTTTGATGGACACGTGCTAATTGCGTGAGTAGGGTGCTCATTTCCCCGCCGGTGCGGGGCTTGTCCAACAGGTGATATTTTGTTGCTAGTACACATCACTCGCTACCTGTGAAAGCTGTCATTAAGATTTCAGGTGTGTTTTTATACAGGCAGATTACAATGGCTGGAGGCAATAGGATTATTCTTTGCGGGGTGTGTGGTAATGAGTTTACTGCCTCCTTCTATGCTGGATGGCTGAGATATAACAGTGCCCAAAGTCTGAAAGTTTGTCTGCCATCAAGCATGATGTTACACTGCAGTTTTCTTGGCTGGTAAGAAAATCCTGAACACAATTGGTTTGGGTGTTTTATTGTAAAATATACTGTGAGGAAGATTTTACAGGATTTAGTTTTGTTTATCTAGTTTAAATATAAATAATCTCATTTTCATAATGTGTGAAATTTCTCTATTTTAAATGGAATGTTCATCTGCTTCGTCTGGAAGTGTCAGTTACTCATACATGATGACAGAAGTGCTTTACTAAAGCAGTCAGGAACAAAATGCCAGGGCCTTCATGTTCTGTCTCTTGACACCCTGGAAATCCTAGTGTTTAGTTTTCACTTACTACAGCAGATTGCATAAGTATTGAAAAGAAATGCACCTAATCCTGCAATGCACTTTTGACCCCTTGTCCTTGACCCTGACACACGTCAACATTGGAAACTAAATTCTGGCAGTTTTGCTGCATTCAGTAGAGGGAAGTTTGCAGAGGCAGACAAGAAATCCATTCCTACTCTTTAGATTTGTCACAAAAATGCCAAAAGCAAACAAGAGAGCAAGTTTGCTTTACTGGAAACAAACTCACACCTTTGCTTTTTCAAAGATCCTGTTTACAAGTTAAAGCCACGGCTCAGACTGTCTTTCTTCTTAAACTACCAATCTATAGGTGCTGCCTGGAGGCACTTGCAAAGGAAAAGATCAGGAGATATCCTGCTGCTATCATGGTCTAACAGAAGCACTTGATGTTCTGAATGCTGGATGATTGTGTTTCAGTAGTCTGAGAGCCTGGAGAGCTGGAATGGAGGCACAGGTGTGCTGTCACCAGCAAAATGATTGCTCTGTGTAAAAAAACTGCAGCTGAAGTTACCCAGGCCAAAACAAATCTTTCTGGTGCAAAGTATATTCCCAATAAGTCTATTAAAGGGCTATATAATAAAAAGATTCTAAAAAGGTCAGTTGAAAGGACTCTTGATGTTACTTTCCTCAAAGGCTCTGCACACACTTAGAATAGAGCTGTGTTTGAAAGTGGTCTTGAGGCACAGTTTGAGTTCAGCTCTAGCTGTTCCATCAGCAGCCTGGCAAGAGCTTGGATGAGATGTTAGAAGCTGTATTTTCTTCTTGGAGGAGGAGGGGAAGGTTTTGAATTTTGTTAGAATTGCACAGGGGGCTGTGAGGCACAAGTAGCTTTATTTTTTTTTTTTAATTTTTATTCATTTTTATTTCCTTTATGTGACTGGATTGTGCTAAACATTTTTCTGTGTTACAGGTCATGGATGACACAAAATTCATTGTGGATTGCTTTTAAGAATGTTGTCAACATGGCTTTCCTTCTCAGAATAGATCCAATCTGTATTTGGAAAGAATTAATTAAAATCGTTATAGATTGTGAAACAGACCTAGCAATGAAAGTGTGCTATGAGAACGTGACAAGAAATTGCTCCTGTCCCATGGAGGTTGTGAAATTTAATGCACAGAAAGAAGAAAGTGATGAAGGAATAAAGGTGTAGATTTGTTATGCTGGCTAGAAAATAAATGCAATAAATTTGTAGCATAATTGGCAAGAAAACCCAAGTATTTTTGTGCTCAGTTCTGTGCTCTGTTTGCTGGCAATGACTAATTTGCATTTTGGCACTCTGAGAAAGTGGTACATGGAGGTGACTTGTTAGGATTGCTGATAACCTGTCCAGTTTCCACTGGGTATTGTTGTTGGTACAGTTTCTGGTGTGAAACTCCATTTTAAATATAGAAACAGATACATTAAAAAGAAGTAAAGATTCCTCTTTTTCCTTTCTGTCCAAGAAATTGCTGTTAACACTTTTTCCAAACTGTTTTCCCTTTCCAGAAGATGTTTTCACAGTCAGTGAAGTGAGCAGCACGGTGTAGTCAGGATACCAAACAGAAGAGAAGCTCCAAACTTTATATCCATGGAAGCTGCTGACGACTGCTTTTCACTTTGCATTACCTCTTGCTGGCAGGTTCTGCATCATCACTCCCTTCTGTGGGTGTGTTTATTACATTCCCAGTTGTGACAGGGAATTTTTTACTTGCAGTGAAAAATCACCTACAAATATAATGGAAATGTAGGGGTATTGTTACAATGCCTCACCTAAACATTTGCTCAAGAACAGGTGCTTTATCTTTGAAATCCTCTTGATGGCACTGGAGCCTTAGATATTTGTACTCAGAGCCTTTTCTTTCGGGTACCAAATCCTATTATCTAGGTTGGCTCATCTGTATTCAAAAGATCAATGTTGCATTATTACAAAGATCCTTTCAAGTGTAAAAAGGATGGCACTTCATTACAGAAAGTAAAAGAAACTAATCAAACTTTCTTGGTGAAATCATTGACTTTTTATAGTAAAGGGCAAATTTAAGAATTTGAAAGTCCGAAATGTAAGAGTCTTACAGTTGAGGCTCTGTGCTGCTCTAACTTAAATCTCCTGTAGCACAGCCCTTGGATTTTCATATAATCTGGAGAAGAAAGTGCTGGGATGTAACTCTCCTGATGGCTTCTGGCTAAGCCAAGTTGCCATTTGCCCTGCTGCAGTCTGATATTCTGTGTTGCTTAGAAAGTGGTCAGTGTGCAAAAAGGTCTTTATATGAGATAATCTCTTTGCTGAGGACAGTTAAGTTGTGCCTTAGTCCTGTGCAGATATTCAGTTTACCTGAAATCATAATGTGTTTGAGTCCTTGTCTAAGATATCTTTTAGCTTTGTGCAACTTGTAATAACAAATAATAGGCTAGCTTCCCCCTTTTTGGGATGTTTCATTTGTGAAAGGACATCTCAGAGTTGTACAGTTTCCTGGTTCATTTCTGATAGCCAGATCTCCTGTCTCATGCCTCTTGTAGCTTTCCAAATGCTTTGTTACAGAAATGGTTGTTAGTGCTTTACATTGCCTGAGGATGGATCCAGGAGAGAGCTGAGACCACTGAACTTCCACTCCTCAGTGAACTGGCACTGATTAGCAGCTCCTCTATAAACACCTCACTGTGAGTATTGGTAAGCACTTTTTATTTTCCTTTTGCTTATTTCCTTGCCTGATTAGGTGACTTGTGTAGCTCACCAGCCATTGGTGGGCCTTGCCATTGAAAATGCTGCTCAGAATTCCCTTTTGTTGACTGAGTGCTCAGTTCATTTTCATGAATAAATCTCTAGCATCTGATCTTCCACAGAAATGAATATAAATGGATTATGAATGCAGCCAAATCAAAATTCAGCTATAGTTTGCATGCATATTCATGAACATTTCTTCTCACCACCTCCTTTCTCACTGACAACAGGCATGAGTGAAGCTGCCAAAGGTCAGTGCAACAGCAGATCTCACCAGCACCTAAAGCAGATCAGTCCAACCAACTTGTACCAGTTGGCACGTCGAACTCCATTCCTGCTTCTCCATCACATCTCAAATAGTCTCATATTTCCTTTGTGCAGGGAACACTGAACTGGCTGTTTTGTGGTCAAGGTGAGGTATTGGAGACTGCAACCATGAAATAAATTGTAATTAACATGATATTTAATAATCCAACTACTCTGTCCTCAGTACTTCATGTTAACAGTCGCTGGAGAAGACTGGGTATAAAGCAGTATTTACATCAAGGAGAGAAGAAAACATCTTTCCTTACATGTTAGGATGGGTTCACCCTGGGATTTCTTGAGATGAGCTCAGTTGGTTGGAACATGGTGTTAATGATTCCAAAATCCTGGGTGGGATCCCTGACTGGGCCACTCACCTGAGCTGAAGTCTTTGATTGTTGTGGGTCCCTCAAACTCAGAATATCCTGTGATTCCCTGTATTCCTGGAAACAACTGGTATTGTTTGCTATCAGAGATGAGGTGCTGGATTAGATAAGCACTGGGTAGTTGTGGGTTTTTTCACTTTCTGGAAATATTCGCAACAAATGTGCTGCATAAGTTGTGCAAGTCTGTCAAAGGGTAGAAACGTGTGTTGGGCTGAGGATTCACATTATTAACTATGTCACTGGGGAAAGTTTGTGAGAACACATACAAACCTAGCTAGAAATTATTAGGTTATTTCTGGGAAATAAGGGACAACTACAAAAAAATTCTTTTCTTTAGAGGTGGTTGTACTTACAGTTTGTAATGTGTTTTTTAAATTATGTTAGATGTGCCTTTTTTCCCATACTTTTTTTCTTTTTTAATTATTATTTTTGGTGGGTGTTTATATTTTATCTAGCTTGCTGAGGTCATATAACAGTTCTGTTACAAGTGTCCTTGGCACTGCTGCCCCAGAACAGAATGTACTGAAAAAAAGAAATGGAAATATCTTATTTTTTCCCCCTGTGGCTTCTGTTTGCCATTTCTGTCACTTATATTGCAGGTTTAGAGGATGAAGAACTGAAATCCTCTGCCATTTTACTGTGACTCAGGAAAGCTAAAGTAGACTGCACAAAGTTATCAAGCTAGATTGCAAGCTCTTTTATAGGACTGTTTTCCTTATATTTCAGCATTTTATTTGCTCACCAAGTGTTTTGACTGATTCATCATCTTCATGTATTGATTTTAAGGGAAACACTGTGCTTGATCTAAAGAACAACACAAATAAATGTGAATTGTATCAGTAGCTTATATTTTTTAAGGCTCAAAGTAGTCTTATTATTCTTCAGCAAGAATTTAGAGGAATACAAGTTGGGTTGTTTTTTATTTCTATAAACGTATGATATTGTTATCCATCCTTTGTAGAGTATGACCCTACTTAAAAAGGTATTAAAAATATTTTCTGTATTTTTAGACATAATTTTCTGACTTAGACAAATGGCTTGTACAAAACCTTATGAAGACCAAGATAGACACAGCTGGCAAGTAAATTAATTTAATTTCATTTCATTGTAAATAAAGCTATGATTTTTTGACTATTTGTATTTCAATACAAGAAATGAATCTTCTACCTAGATTTTTACTTCTTACACTTATTGTTGACAGCTTAAAATTTGTCCTGGAACTGCGTGACTTTTCTGCCTGTGTCTTGATATTTCTGATGCTGTATCCCATGTGAATCAGAAGAGCTAACTTCTGCCAGTGGTACATGGAATCATTGTCAGAGGAATTTTTTTGAAAATAGCAGGATGTTTCTATATCTCAAATACTTAATATTAGCTTTACTGTTGGGAGGCACTATATTTTAATAACAAAGTTCAAAAAGTTCACTCCTTGGGTTCAAGAGTCACTACTTGGAGTGTTTGTGGCATTATAAAAACTCTGTGCCTGATAAGTTTTGAAAACATTAAGAGCACGTGTACAGTTAATTTATATTAGATTTTCATTTTGTTCAGCCATGCCCTTTCCTTGGTGTATCAGCCCTGTGTCAGGGACCAGCTACCCTGGCGTGCACAACCAGCACAGCCCAAATCACTAATAGCTCAATTTTCCATTCTGTGTGCATTGGTGAGGGAGTTTTAAGAGTAGAGTCCCAAAATAGCTTTAATTCTGGTTAAGACCTGTGTCTGCCTACAGTTAATTTTCTTTTTCGTTATGATTTTTGACTCGTGTGGCCCTGAGTGTGTCTGGGTTTCCTGTTAATCCATACCAAAAAAAAGTCACCCTGATGCATCCATATATTTCCCATCACTTTATCTCATTAACTGCTTGATCAATGTCAAAAAAAGAATAATCTTTCATTAGCTCTCAACTTCAAAAGACTCAGATTTTCAGATCAAACAGTTTCTCAACAGCTGTATAAAAGCCTATAAATCCAAGAGGTTAGCTTCAAAGAACACCTTGTGGGTGTTCTGAAACCAGTTGACAAGTAAACAGTAATTTATGACCAAAGATATGCTCTAATGAAATGCCTTTAAAACCGTGGGTAATCTCCTAGTCTTCCCCTTTTTTATTCTAGTGGGTGGTCCCTAGTCTGACAGCAATACAAGTGGATGGCTTAATTAGCCATGGAGCAAGAGTGATGTTCTGGGGTTTTTACTGTACCATTCTACCAACATGCTTAAAATATGCTTCCTTAGGAGTGGGAAGCTACTCCCAGAAAGAAAGGGACAGCTTGGACTTCATTTTCACTTGCTCGTAGGCCTTCCTGCTAAGGCTGGTCAAGCCAAATTTGATGGGCTGATGTGTAGAGCAGTAAAGCTTATCAGGAGCTGGTGTTCTAAGGGGTAGTGAGTGGGAAGCTGGGAGGAAAACCTGATTTCTTTTTACTCTTCATACCCATCTTATAGAGTAGTAAATAGTGTAAAGACTGTTACTTCTTCCGTGACTCAGGAGGGGTAACTGTTCCATGTGGGATGCTGCAGAGACTCGGGAAGTGGTTTGAGGGAGGACATGCAGATCAAGTGGAGGTTGGGAAGAGAATGTGGGCCTTTATGGCATTATGACTTTGCCCCATATGCAAGTCCTGCCTCTTTCCAAATGCTTGACTGAGAGTACCAAAGCACCAATTGCTTTCAGAGGTATTTATACATTGAGTCTCTTCTGAATAATAAGAAAAAGAATTTTATTATCCATTAAGGTTTATAAAACTCCTACTAGTGTCAAAAAATATTGGACCTTTTAGAGATTTCCAGGTCACTTATCTGTCCTTCTAGGTGGCTACTTCATTATCTAAAGTATGTGTATCTCTTGGGAAAAAGAACAAATCTCTTATACAGTCTTGTTATTCTTGAAGAAGCATCTCTCTGGCTATTGATGAGTTGATGCCAAACTATGGATGCAACATAAAAGCTTCATGGTCTAATTATAGCAAAATTGGCCTATGTGAATTTGCTCCTGTGTACTGATCAGCTTCAGAGTGGTGTTTGTAGCAGTTTTGGGGCTATTAGGATATTTGCAAAGGAGAATTTTAAAGTTTTAGCTGACAACTAAATATGCTAAAGAGTGCTCTAGTCTTTGTTTCTACACCCTTGCTATCAGCAGAACTACAAATGTGCCTCTAGAGTGTTGGGCTTGCCCTCATGAGTGCCTTTGTGTTAAAAAGGTGCAGACAGAAGTGCAATGTGAAATCAGGTTGGGTGTCTCTCCCTTCCTGCAGACCCCTTGAGGTGTTCTTTCTGTGTCCTGAAGCCTCACAAACTGTTTTTCTCCTGGTCCCCTTTTGTACCTGGCCACGTGTGTGTTTTGTGTCCTCCAATGAAAAGCCAAATCCTTAATCCTTAGCAAGTGTTTGGTGATGGAGCAGTGTTATTTACATGTTGAGTAAAAGAGGCAGTGGGCAGGGAAACAACACTAACATGTCAAACTTCTTGATCTGTGGGCCATTAAGCCTCCAGATTGTTTTTAGTTAGCAACATTTTACAGTGTAAATGATGACACTGCTGAGGCAGGGAGGTGTGGGAGACAGATAAGGTGTCTGAAGTGATTAACTGGTGTTCTAGTGACCATGCTAATTTTGTGTGGTGTTGGACTCCTGTGTACATTTTCTTGTCTGATGCAAACAAACACAGACGTATCCTCCTCCTTCTGCCTTTCATTTAATTACGGTCTAATCCCTTTTCCTAACCTGAGAGCAACTTTGTCTGTGAGTTTTGCTACTCTTCTCTCACTCATGTGAACCTTGGCAGCCCTTCAGTTAAGGCATGAAGGCCACACATGCACCACTGCTTGTTCAGAAAAGCACAAAAGCCTCGAGGTGGACAACTGGAAATACTGATCAAGTTATTTCAAGGTGGGTGTCAGTGTTAGGACCAAATAAAATTACCTTTCCTACTGCTGCTCTTCAGTTGCACAAGAAAGGTACATTCAGTTCAAAGGCAACGCTGGATCCTGGTACATTCAGATCCATATGGCAACACCATATGGAACTGTGGTTAGCAGGCTCAGCAGAGAGTTCTCAAACTCCTGGTGTTCAGATGCTCAGGTAGTCCCTGCTCCTCAGGAGGTCACCCATCCCTTGGGCCATCCAGGCAGGCTGAGGGGCAGCACTTGAAGGCTGACACAACCTTGCCTGTGCTGCATCCATCTTTTGGATTGCTAGAACACTTTCATATTCTCTTTCTGCTGCCTTTTTCCAACACTTAAAAACCAAAAACCTTTTAGAGTGTACTTGTCTCACAGCTCACATGACTGGGCATGTCTAGAACTCTCTTGCTGTTCAGTGCAGGTGTGATGACACTGTAGGACAGTGTTGTTAAATGAAGGAAAAGAACATGTCAGTGAACATAAGGGGAACTTGTAGAATTGTGGTACTCACAGGAGAAGAGAGGAATGTTAAGGGTAAGCCTGGGCTGAGCATTAGTAAGCAGATATTCAAGTGCAGAAATAAAGTACTCAAAGGCAACTGAGAGCAGAATTAATCAACAGATGAATCAGTGAAAATTATTCAGAGTTTACTTCAGCAAATGGATTTGTATGGAAGCTTATTAATATTTTCTTATTTTCATGAGGAGTTTTGCCTGAATAAGCAAGATTGATTGAGCCTGAAGTTGTTGCATTACTTTTAAAATTGTTGTTTGCACTATGTGAAGTGGACATTCAGATCCCTTAGGCAGCTGGGAAAACGTCAGCCCTACCCATGTAATAAATACCATCCATACTGACCTGCTGCAGGACATTGTTTCCCTTGTCCCTGGACTGCTCAAAGAGACTGTTACTGCCTTCCAGATCTTTTCATTTGGGCAAAACCTAGTGTATTTGTGTATAAAAGTCACAGATTCAATATGACCAGATATCTTTTTTGTGTATAAATGCCTAGAAATAGGTTTAATTAATCAAGTTTTCTAATGAATGAGCCACACAGACAATACCCAGGTATGGGAAGGAATCTCTTCCTGCTGTATCCAATTTATGATATGCTTATGTAAATTTAAATGTCTTTATACTGATGCACAAGAAATCACTGAAATTAAAAAATAAAAAAGGTAGGCCATCGATGGCCAGAAAGTCTGGAAAGGTTCAGTCCTTGGACTGAGCTCAAGAAAATAGTCTGAAAATACATGCAGAGTTTGTTCAGCATACCTTCAGCATTTTGTGAAGTGAAAAGGCTGAGAAATGCCCTGTTGTTGCCTACGTTTACTCTTTAAGAGCTGAGAACTTGACACTTCAGTGGTTTTGTCTGTTTTTGTGCATGTCTTCTTGTCTGTACTTTGAAAAGACGTGCATTGTTTTGTATGTCTGCAATAAGAGAGAGAAAAACATGGGCCACAGCTTGAGAACCACCTGTGAGGAGCTTGCTCTTTCATTTTAGCTCATTTTGTTTTGTGATGTGTTGGCATGTATTGATTACATGGGTAGATTTTAAGATGATGAGCTAAAGAAATTGAGCAGCACACGCAGTGAGAATAAAACAGTTTGATGAAGAATGATATTTTTAATTTCAACTTAGATGCCACTTGCTTTGTGCCTTATTCTGTCTTTACCTGTTCACTGTTTAGTAGCTCTGTTGTAATCTTGAGTCTAAACAAATCTGAATTTAGCATCATAAACCCACATTTTCCTTGACTTTTTTGGGTTATTTTTTGCTTTTTACTTTCTTACTTTGCCATAATTTTAAAATTTAACCTGACTCCTGCACATCTTTAATGGGTTTTGGTTGTGAAGCTTGATCTATACTAATTCCAACTAAATGATGTGGAACAGGAGTGGTAGGATAGTCAAACTCTCTTGGTTTGGGGATGGGGGTGGGGGGAGTGAAGGACAGAAATTACAGGAATACTTAATATTAATACTTAATACTGCAGTATAATGCAATCATAAATAATTCATGGAAAAATAGGATTTTTTTCTCACCGCATTTTCTCATATCACGGAAAAATCTAATTGAATATGAAGAGAAGAACAGCACTAAAATATGTCAATAGGATAATTTGCAAAAGATAGAACATGCCTTTTTCACAGGGGCATAGTGGACTTCAGGAAAAATACCCATCAAACTGAAGATTGCTGCCTATCTTTAGGTTGTTTACTTTAGTACCATGTTTTACATCTTATCTCTTTTTATTTTTTATTCTTCCCACTTACTTTTTTTGTTGATATTTTCCAAAATGAATTAAGTAACTAAAATAATTTAGACTGTCAGAGGATTTACAGGGAATGTACTTGAGAAGGTTGTGAAGGGTGATAATGTTAAATATGATAGTCTCCACCCACGTAGACATGGTACTCATACTGCAGCTCTGCCATGTGGTATTAGTGTCTGCAGCAGGGATTCTACAGCTTTTTTACACAGTTACAACTAGATGTAGACAAGACCACACTGAGTTCTCTCCCCTGTCTTCTGGCTTGCTTTTTTTTTTTTATTTTTTGGTCTTCAATGCTTAAATTCCTTAGAAGACTTCTATTTCATTAAGTTGGGCTCTCTGGCAGCCCACCCCTCGTTAGGCAGGGCTGGCAATGGGGGGCACAGAGGCAGAGGCACCCATGCTCCCACAGCCCTTCCTTGCTGATTGCTGCAGTGCTCTATAATCAAGTGCTCAGCTATTGTAAGCATACTTGAGCTTGCTGTGACTGCCCTTTGTTTCAGCCTAGGGACTGGTAATTACCCCTGTGGGCCAAGCCTTTTACTTTCACAGTTTGATTGAAACCAGTCATTTATTGTGGTAAAATCGTCAGACTTTCTGCAGTGTTTACAGAGAAGCTTTCTGTGTGACAGCCATTCAGTCTACTCAACCATCCATATATTAAAGATATTGCACATTTTCCCTGTCTGTGTTCAGACAAATCAGCTGCTGATTTCAGTTTGATTACATGCCAATTTGTAGAGATCATCCTATGAGCTCACTCTCCTAACTTCTGCTTGGAGCAAGAGCACTTTTTGCTGTGCCTGTGCTAGTTTGTTTGGGGGACTGTTGCAAATTACTGGTGTAAAACTCATTAATGAAGTGAACTAAATACCTTTATGTGTACTTCATTATTAATCCCTTTTTGTTATCACTGCATAAAAGTATATACCACTGCTTCATGAGGTTTTTCAAATATTAGTGATTTGGAACCTACTGATATTTGCTTTAGCAGTTATACACAAAGTATTACCTAGAGTTCATTTACAGAAATAGAAATATTTTGTTTATTGCCAAGTTTTCCTAGTAACTAAATATCTGAAGTCTGAGAGTGCTTTAGTGTTTATGAAAAGAACCAAAAAACTTGAGAAGAAAACTGGGATGGAATTCCTCTGAGCACTCTCCTATAGTGAGATGGTTGTTACATGTCAGGGGTTAACTGAGTCATTTCTGGGATGGGCAGTCTGGGTAATCGAGGGCATTTGGGTGATTTTATGGCCTAAGAAATTGAAATGGATGTTTTTGATGTTACTTATTTAAAATTGGATGAAAGCTAAGCATTGATAAGAGTCTTGCTGTGACCTAGAAGTAAAAAAATGTGCAAGGAGAATCCAATGAGTAGAGATTTTTGGGAACTGTTTTGCTCATCTTGGTGAGCTTTGTGCAGGACATTACTATTATCACTCCCTCTGCCATCTAGAGTTCTTGCTCCCTTTAAAGAAAGTGCATTCAAAAGACTTTTTACCTTTTCAGACTTTCTTCTGTAAAAGAAACAGGCAGTAGTTCAGATTTTGACATTTCAGAACTCTATCCTTTATTATTCAAATAATTCCAAATGATTTGTAGGAGTATCAGTCTTTGTGCCTCATGGCAGTCAGATAATGTGCAGCTCTGAGGGTTATGGGTCTATTTTTCTTGAGCAATCAAGACTTCTGCTTTTAGACCACGGGTCATCTTCTAGGTTTACCTGGATTGGAATCACTTAAATCCACAGTTTAAATTCTGTAAGTTATGAGTCTATACAGACTTTTAAAGCTCATGTGATATATGACACAAAGACACTGATGCTCCAGGGTGTTCATGGTACTTTATGAGCAAGTTGACTTTTTGGATCAGTTTCTTTGACCTTTGCACAGCATTTTCTTTAGCAGCATGTTTGGTGGATACCTGTGACACGCTGCTGCTAGAGCTGGTCTTGGGTTTGTAAGTTTGAGAGCAAACTGGGGAGTTACATTGATTTAAATTGACAGTAATTGTTTTTGATATATCTCACTAAGACTCAAACCCTTCACTCTCTTGATACTTCAGAATAAAGTTTTGTACAGTCCTTGGCTGATGCTTTGTGCTTTTATTGCTGTTGTGCCAGCAGTTACATAATGCCTTTCCATGTTTCATCATTCTGCTGGATCTTCATGGCAGTTCTTATTGCTGCAGTCCCACCTCTGAAACCTGGCTACTGATACGCAGTTGCACATGGAGAATAATTTTTGTGATCAGTTTATAGAATTTTTAATCTGTCTTTCCCATTGTCCTTGTTGTAAATAAAACACTCCTGGCTTTTTTGCTGCTTTGGCTCATTTAGTTAGAACAATAACTAACCTGTTGGGGTTAGATGACAGTTCATAAGCAAATAGATTATTTCTTAATATTATTTCTTAAATCCTAGCTTCAATGATCAGTCCTCCTTTGCTGTGCTATGGAAAGGTGAGCACTAAGAATCAGCAGATGGACATGATATGAGGTGCAGTGAGAATTTGAACTGCAGGCTGTTACCTTTTGCAATTAGATGTGTCTACTTTGTTTTGGTTGGTGTGGGCTTTTTCCTTTTTTTTTCTGTATTTCAATTTTATGGCCAGTGCTTATTGTGTATGATTGTCAGGGGGTTGCTACACCCTGTTCCCTCCCAGCCAAAACTGGGCCTTTCCCTGGTAAGGACTTGGCCTGTGAAACTCTCAGTTTGATGGAATTTTGCATTATCAAACCAATTGTTTGAGAGTGGGATTTCTTACAGGCAGCATTCAACAATGAAGATTACTCAAAAAGCAATATCAAGTTGTAAATTTTACAGCAACATTTAAAAGACCAACTAACCAAGCCCACCAAACCATGTATTTATCTTAGATTTTCAGGGCTGTCATTGTTAAAGCTGACAGATTTGTGTGTTCTTGTGTGCAACGACTTCACATGGAACGAAGTGTGGATTAACAGCATAATTCTGCATCAGAGAGTAGACTTGGAGCAGAACTGAGGAGAGAAGGGTGTTTGGAGCAAAAAAATCCATATGTAGTCTATATACATTTGGATGAATAGATAATCCCAACTCAATATGTGGAAATTCAGGGTGTTAAAATGAACAGCATTTGGTCTTAAGAAAAAAAATGAAATAAAATGAATCAGGGGCATGGTGGACCTTAAATTATTTAAGCTCCTCCAGTGGTAGTGTTCTGTAATTGCTTTCCTTTTCTGTAAATGTTTCACAGCTGTGAAGTTTCCAAGTGAAGAGCTAAAATGCTGGCTATTGTACAAAAATTAGGGCCAATTTCTGCTTGCCTCCATCTCTGGTAAAATCTCATCAGGGCTCCGTGTCCCTGCCTTGTGCTCTCTGCAGTCAATTACACCTGTGCCAAGTGGTTGTGAATTGCTACTATTTATGAGCTGATGGAGTTGTCTCTTGCCTTGTGCCCAGTGTACAGGACCACAAAAGGCAGCAGCACACAGTCCAGGACTGAGCCCACTTTTCTTACAGCCAAAGGACATGTACTTGAAAACAAAGACCCACCAAAAATGCATTAAAACAGCAAAAACTTTGGGCAAATGTCTAAAAGGCTGTGGTGGTTTAGTTTGGATGTAAAGGGGTTTTTTAAAGAAGTTATAGTAAATGTTGAGAGCTTGGTTGATTAATTAAAAAGTTAAATATGTTTTTGGAAAAATATTTTGGAAAAAAATAATAAAAAACTATATTCAAATAATAAAACTAACTAAAAATCACCAATTTTGTCTCTATGTTGTTTGTAAAAAAATAAACACTTGTAAAAAGAAAAAAAAAAGAGTTTAAAATTTTCTTTTTCCCTCTTTTTCTTCTTTTGGTGTGTGTGTTAATAAAATCTGTTTACTTTTAGACCTGTTCTGCCTTTTTCTCCCAAATCCTATGTCCAAAAAAAAAAAGACCAAAAAAAACCCCCAAAAAACAAAAACAAAAACACAAAAACAAACAAAAAAAAACCCACAAAAAAAAAAACAACCCAGAAAAAAAACAAACCCAAAAAACACTACACTACATTTGGCAAAACAGAAATTCAACAAACATAAATCCACTACAAAGGCTCAACCTCTGAAAAAGCCTGAGGGAAGGGAAGACAGATGCAGGTTGCTTTGCTTTCACTGGACGTTTGTGGGATGCAGTGAGGACCAGCCTGTTCAGGGCTGCTGGGTCAGTCAGGCTCTGCAGGGAGCTGAACTCCTTCCCTCACAGGACTTGAGTTCAACTGAGCTCCTTTCAATATGTCTCTGGAGTGTTAAATATAGGAAATCGTAGTTTTTGTTTTATTCATTTTCACTAATTGGTCTGGAATGTCAGCAGTAGCTTTCTTCTGCATTGTTTAAGAGTGGCGTGTTTTCCAGCCAGCATTCACAACGAAGATAAGTCAAAAAGCTCTGATTGTGTGTGGACAGCCACCATTTTCAGAAATGAAAGATAATTTGGAGCCTTAATGAAATTAGAATAAATGTATGATCTGTCTGATTTTCCTTATGCCTCTCTAGGTTTTTCAGCATTTCATCTCAGCATGGAAAAGTTCCAGGATTTCTGCTTCCCCTTGCCTTGCAAAATGCCCCTTCAGTTCCACATTTTAAACCAGTGTGACCCCGAGCAGTGCCCAGTGTCCCCTGGGGGATGGTGGCAGTGATCAGTGTGACACGGGGGTGAATCATAGAGAGAGAAGTTCCAGAGGGATGGACCTTCCAGAACTTCCAGAAGTTCATGAGAGGGATGGACACGTACATCACTTAGAGACAGCAAGATGAGAGAAGGAGATTACCTGTCTTTCATATGATTCCTGGCCACAAGAACACAAAATCGTGTCTGTTTTTTTTGGGACACTGTAGTTGTAGTACTTGCACGAGGAGTTTTTCACTTTTACTCTTTCAGCTAATATAGATTTCCATTTTTCTGAGGGGATGGCTCTTGGGGATGTGTGTCACTAGGGGCTGGTTACACTTCAGCAGTAAGCAGCATGGATTTTGTTGGAATGACTCAAATGTGTATGTAAATATATGTAAAACTGTGCTGATCAAAGTGGGATCTGCCACAAAATGTAATGACATAAAGATTGGCTTTGCATAACTCATACCACTGTAGTGATAATGTGGCATTCGACTATTTGTGCCCTGTGTTCTTTCTATTTTCCCTCATAATTTAACTTTGCAGTTTTTTGAATTTTGTGGGGTTTTGTTCATTGTTTGGGTTTTTTTTGGAAGATGAATAGGTGTTTTTCATGATTTTGAATGTTTTGAATTGCTTGTCCCTTTGATTTTTGAAATACAGCTTTTGCTCTGGTGCCAGGTTAGACTGAGTAAACTGTAGAAAAATCCAATCCAACAAGTGTACTGAGAACTTAAAATACTATTGAATTGCTTATGTTCTTTAAACAGTTTTTTTTTACTTTAAATGCATCTCATCGGTGCTGCAAATAAAATTGAATTAGTTGTAATTTACCACCTCTGCCCTATAGCTAAAAGAATGAGCTAAAAAGCTTTACATAATCAAGTAATTTGGAATTTAACTAACTTGTTTATTTAAACAGAGTGTATTTTTCAGAGAAATCCATAGTCTACTTTGTAAATTCTTTTCAGATCTTTTTATTTTTATTGACTTTGATTAGCCAGCTAATTTGTACTAAATCAATAAGTGTGATTCTGATAGCTCATTTTGAACCCTTAGCATGGAAGGCTGGAACAAAGAAGGGATTAGTGAAGTGTTTTGCTGACATTCCAATCTATTTTAAGTGAATGCAAGCTTTCTAATAAATATTTAATGGATAGTTGTTTGTGGTTTAATAGAATTAGATAATTCTATTAGAATCCTGTTTGGAGATTTACATGTACCATACATCACTGCTGAGGACATGGTTAATAATTTAGGCTAAGTGACTAGTAATTAGAAACACAGTTAGAGCAAGCAGGGATGTTTTTTCTGTCATCCAAGGATTTAGGTGGGTTTTTGCTATGCAACTGCAGCTCAGTTCTGAGGCTCTCTCTCGTACAGGAGAACTCATTTGGCACGTTTGGGACAAGCCTCAAATGTGATAACAAAGCATGAGGCCCCTGGGTTTATTTAATATCTTATCCTCTGAGTTAATGAGTTGGAAAATACTTCCCTGTTTATCTACAGTATATTGAGCAGATGTTGCCAATTCAATTTTTTGGAACATAATCTCTGAGAGATTGTCTTCTGCCCATTGCTTTTTCATGGTTTGAATCTCTGCTGTCCTCAGCTTCAAGAGGACATTTCCCACACTGGTCATGGAGCTGTTGAAAGATTAGTGCAGCAGAACTTGGTAAAAGCCAGGTAGTATGGGGAGGCTTTGCAAAGAGAGGCTTTGGAAATTTCTGTGAGAATGTGTGACATTTGAGATGTAAATGGAATGGCAAGGAAAAAGATAAGCATTTGAGAAAACACTGAGGGAAGTTAAAATTAAATATTAAATACTACCACTTACATCAGCTTAGGTTTTCAGGTGAAGCTTTAGAAATGGTTATACAGGAATCTCTATGGACCCTTAATTTAGGGTTAAGTATGAACAGCTGCTCACAGCTGCAGTAGGAGACTGCTTGTTGTTTAGACCTGATCTCAGTGAGTGGGGTTCACAATAAAGATGTTCACATCTCCTGCAGCAGTCTTGGAATGTGAGGACAGTTGGAATGCACAGCTGAGTGAAGGGACCATGCCCAGCAAGCTCTGCATCCCTTGGTCAGTGAGAGGAGGAGGCTGTTACTCATCTCCTGCACTGTGCAGGGTCTGTCCTCTGGTTATTCACATTACAGTATCACCTCTGTGCATCTCCTGGATTACAGAGTAGACAGTTACCATCTATCCAAGTACTGTGGGAGATGCTGACCATATTCCTGAGGTATTTGTTCTCAAAATCATGCGTGTCTGTGAATACTGGAGAGCCAGAGCTGGTGTTTTCTAGTTGTGCTGTTTACTTCATTCAGTGTACCTTCTAAAGGGTGTAGAGCAGCAGGAGTGCTGTTGTGCTTGTTCAGAGTTTTGTCTCTAAAGCCTGGGTTACTTTAAGATTCACTTTTGTAAGCAGGGGAGTTCAAGAGGGAGTGGTACTGCAGAGTCAGCTTGCTGCCACTTCCCTTCTGTTCTTACCTGCTCTAAGATGTGTGTTACATACCTGATAGACATAATCTGCAGAATTCTTCTTTGAAGAACATTGATTTTGTGAGGTGGTGTAGCTAGGACTGGAGAGAGAGAGAGTTTGATAAAGGCTAGAAAGTCATCCTTCCAAAAAATGTCATCCTTCCAAAATTCAGTTTTCTTTTTTAATTGAAGGTGAGCTGTTTGATGAGTGTGACTAAGTGTGCAGATTTGAGGAGTATCATGTCATTGTTCAGTTACACAGTAGTGTCAGGAAGTGTGCAAGAGGACAATTTCACAGGAATCTTGAACTTAGACATGGCTGGAAAATGATGAAGGAATGTAGAGATACGAAATAACATGAGCATATTCTTTCTTGTATGTTTGATTTTTTTTTTTTTTTGCCTCATCATCCTTTTCACTTCTCAAGGGTTACTCCATACTCAGTTAATACTTTTGTAGAGTAAAACTGGCTTGAACTGGAGCTGGGCTCTGCTCTGGACACTGCCAAGCTCAGAACTGGATCTCTTGGGATTTGAAAATGATGTAATTCTTGACAATTACAGAGTCAGTTCTGTGGAATTCCTGTCATTCCTTGAGTTAAATCTGCTGAAGCTGAGGCCTAATCTGGCCTTTAATTTTAGTGTATGCACGTGTGTGTGCATGTCTGTAAGAAAACCTTCCCTAAGTGCTCTGGGTAGGTTCTGAGGCATCACTGCTAGTGCTGAACTCCCTCGGTACAGTGAGGTTAATAGGCACTGCACTGGCATGAAAGATGGGATTAAAACTCTTCTTTTGAGATGCTTTTCCTTAAGCTTCTCTTAGATTTTTTTCTAGTCCTGGCATGGATAAAAGAATAGTTTCACCCTGGTTGCTGTGCTCATTTGAAGTTTGCTCTGTTCCAGTTGTGTCTCTTATGAGGTAGTGATACATATTGTGTTCTCCAGAGAGCAGTTCCATTACTGTGAGCTGTTAGTTCCACTCAATATTCACTCCTTGGAAACAATGGTTTGATGGGCTGGGACATGGATTGTTATATTAAGCAAGAAAATAACTTGAACTGCTCCTGTAATTACTCTGCATGCAGTCAGTCTCGGGATTTCTGGCAAGCTCACCTTCATTTCTACATATATAATGTTACAGTACTTAGCATTTCTGTAACCTGGCATTACACCTTCAAATTGTTTTCTAGTTATTAACTAATTAATCTCATAACACCCCTGTAAGGTATATCTGTTTGTTTCTGCTTGGGTGACTGTGTGGAGGATAATAATATGTGACTTGAATATTAACAGGCATAAAGTAGTGCAGTGCATTTGCAGTTGGTGCTTTGTTTTGAGGTTTTGTTTTGGTTTAACCCTGGCTGGCAGCCACTCACTTGCTTCCCCTCATCAGGATGGAGGAGAGAACCAGAAAGGCAAGAGTGAGAGAGCTGGTCGGTTGAGATAAAGACAGTTTAATAGATAAGGCAAAACTGAAAAAACTATAAAGTAAAATAGAGAATTAATTCTCTGCTTCCCATGGGAAGGCAGGTGTTCAGCCATCTCTCCAGGAAAGCAGGGCCTTGACTCATGCAAAGGTGACATGAAGAAGACAATTGCCACAAAATGGAATGTCCTTCCCCTTCCTTCTTTCCCCTGGCTTTTATTGCTGGGTATGATGCTGTGTGGTCTGGAATATCCCTGTGGGGGTCAGCAGTCCCAGCTGTGTCCCCTCCCAGGCTCCTGTGCCCCCTGAGCCTCCCCCCTGGTGGGGTGGAGTGGGAAAGGGAGGAGCCCTGAGGCTGAGAGAGCAAAGCTCCATAGCAGGGAAAATACCCCTCTGTCAGTGCTGATCACAGCACAGATCCAAAACACAGCACCAGAACAGCTACTATGGGGAAAGCTAACTCTTTCCTCACCAAAACCTCTACAGAATTAGAATTCAATGACATTTTTTCTTCCTCCCAGCATCCTTGCCTCCAGTATGGAATATTGACTTGTCTGTCCCTAAGGCTGAACAGAAATGTGCTGTTACACCAGTGGGTAGTCCTGCAGGAGTCAGACTGCTGCAGCTGTGAAAGGAAATGTTTTTCAAGAAAACAGAACGCTCACAAAATCTCCCTCTTCCTCAAAGGAAGAAAAACAAACAATACCAACAACAAAATCCCAAAAAAACCCCACTAAAAAACCAAACCAAAACAAAACAAACCAAAACAAACAAACAAACAAAAACAACAACCCCCCCCAACAGAACAAACAAACAAAAAACCCAAACCAATCTGAAACCTGACCAATTAAAACACTAAAAAAAATAACCCCCCAAAAACCAAACCAAGAACCCCATCCTCCCAAACTACAACATACTCAATCTTTGGATGCAGAAAGCACTTTATTTTGTGGGTGTGTCCACTTCTCCTGTATGTTTAGTAGGAATCTTAGTCTGGTGTTTCCCTGACCTCACTCCTAACATCAGATGGTAATTTTTCAGCTTTGTCCAATTTTGGTGTTTTCAATTTCTGATTCTTTGCCTTCTGTATGTTTGTCCAGTGCCTTGTACAGTAAAAGGATAATTTCAGATAGGCATTTGAGTTGTTGTTATAAGAACCTGACTGAAACAAGTGTGGGGTTTTTTTTGTTTTCTTTTTTAGAGTTTGTATGAAACAGCACCCTTTGTCCTGTCACTGAGAGAAGAAAACAGAGGCACTTGGTGGAACTATAAAGAATTGTATATTAACCATGGAGGACAAACAGGGAAGAGGAAGTGTAGGGTGCCCTGGCAGCTGTGTTGATTAACAAAGAATATCTGTTTTGGCAGATAAGCTGCAAGTAGAGTTGCCAAGGAATAGTCTGAGTCATGACAAGCATCATTAGACAGTTCTCTCCAAGGTTTTGGCTAGGTCACTGACTAACTGTGAATTTGGGTCAAGGACCTGACTGGGTAAAGTAGCCTCATTTATCACCTGCCATGGCTGAGATAACAGTCATCAGTCCATTTGACTACCTGAGGAGGGAACAACTTATTTTGGTTTAGTAATGATTTGAGAGCCTCATCAATAAAATCACCAATACTCTTCAGTGCTGTAATCTGTCCATGTCTCAGTGGCCAGCATGATTTCTTGGCAGCAGAGAGGGGGTGGGGAACCAAGTGGACAAGCTGGATGTGTTTCCTCTTATATTTCCTCTGAGATTGCACCTTGGAATCTCAGGACTAATTCACCAAGGTTAACCAAGATGGGATTATCTTATTCTACAAAGCAGTACTATCTTGTTGCATAGAAATAGTTGAAACCTATATAAGGCAGGAATATTCTCTGGTTTTGTGCAGAAATTGTTCCTAAAGCACTGACTGTGCTCTTCCTCCTTATTTTGTTTAATTATGAACAAAATAGCTTCCTTTGAACTGTTCCCAGTTCACATGGACAGAGGCAAGGATTTATGCAGGCCAGATCAGCAGGGCAGGGTGTTTTGCTACCACAGTTGTGGAACTCTCAAACCAGGTAACATCTGACCACCTTGGAGGGCAGGCAGAGCAAATCTGCCTTTCTTTGTGTGTAATTTGCCATTGTAGGCTGCCTGCAGCCCTGTTGAGCTGTGACTGCAGACAGAGAAACACTTGGGTTGATTTGAGCTAATTGAGTTGATCAAGTGTTGACGATTAGCTCAATTTGCACAGTCCCACTTGTGTTCACTTGGAGCAGCAGCAGTGCTGGCAAATGAATTACCTCATCAGAGCTCTTGTCACCTATAGGCAGTGGAGGGATGCATTGTTTCTGTAGTGTGAGACTGATTGACAGGCTTTTGGAGAAAGTTGGTTACTGTCAAAATTTGACTGACCCTGAGAGGTGATGTTTTTTTACTCATTGCAGAGAGTTTTCTCTTCTGTAGGCTGCTACTGCCCCAGATGTGGAATTTAAATAGCAATAGTTGAGTAGCTACTGTAACACTGTTTGGCACAGACACTGTTGGTGTTTGTGTTTCAACCTATGTTAATTTTAGATTTTCATCTATCTTCATTCTACATAATTTTTTTTTCATTCATGCTCCACTTGCCACTCCCCAAAGAAATCAGTAAAAGTACCTTCATATTTGCAGTGTGACTTTTGCTCTTCTCAGATGTAACAGTAAGGAAGTGAGAAGCCCTTCACAGATGTTATAAGCTATACAACAGCTCAAAGTGTAAGTGTTGGGAGGGCTGAGACAAAGAAGGGTAAAGTGTTTTGTTTTAACTGTAAAGCTGCATACTGATGCAGGAAGATGAAGTTTGAGATGGAAATAGGAAGAAGTTACATTTTACACTGAGTTCTGGGGAGTTGGCCTTCAACCATTCATCTCCTCACTGAGACTACTGTGTTCTGTGTCTGTCTTCACACGTACAAGGTCTTTCTAACATCATTCTAGGTAACTAAAAGGGGCAAAAATTGAACGTCATTAACATAATTTTGAATTTAAATTACTATTTAACATAATTAAATAAAATATTTTTACTCATTTAGCATTGAAGAAAGGGAGGTTTTCTAAACTTTAGTAGGTCAAAACCAGAAATTACTCTAAATACCCTGAGAAATTTTCTTCCAAAACTCCTGCTTGCTAGCTGTGTTACATTCACCTGAAAAGAATGCTGCAAGTGCTTGCCTGTACCCGGGGAAGGGCCTTGGGCTGCCTTAGAGCAAGCAGGTGCTCACTGTTTCCTCTTCTCCCCTGGCTAACTTGATATAAAAAGAGCTTGGGATGCAGCTGTAGGAGTGCAGAAACACATACTCTCAAGTGATTTTATTTTTGTCTGGGTCTTTTTCATGTGGATTATGGCTGTTGATGTCAAAACAAGCTTAATTACAATATTTGGAACTTGAGGGTTGTCTTGCAGCACCGATGGAACAAGGATTCTTTTCCCAAGGCACCTTTGAATCCTGTTCCTTGAGGATTCATAACATTTTTGCAGTGCAAGTGTTTCAAGCCATCATTGTTGCATACACCCTAAGGTTTGGTCTATATAAAACAGAAGAGATTTTTTGGCTTATAGCTATAAATAAAACAGATACTGAAAAAATTTTTAAAAATTGAGTAAAACTACTTGGTAAGTTCTGGTAATGAGAACAAGACTACATTTCGTGCTCTGTATTCCTGATGGAAAGTGCTTCAATGCCTTGATCTATACTTTTTCCATGTAGTGATATTTTAGGGGGAAACAAAGCTTGTATGTATGTGGGACTAAATGTTGCCTTTATGCAGATCATCCCCTTTTCCTGGTAAAAGCTGAAATTTTTAAGGAAGAGTTCTGAAGTTTAAGATTTGGACCTGAAAATTTGCTTTCACTGAAAACTGTCTGTCAGAAAAGCAAAACTGTTTGTCAGGTAAGCTGTTTCACATATTCCTTCATAACAAGGAAGAAGAGAAGAAGAAGCCTTCTCTCCCTTTTCTCCAAATGCTTCTACAGAAAATGAAAATATTTGAAGTCTCATGAGAGCTGACATTTTGTTGATTCACATCTCCCTTCTGCTAACTGCTTTTCCCACGTTGCAAATATTTAAACACCTTGTGCATTGTGGAAAAAATAGTCTGTACATTTTAATTTGTCAGCTAAATATTTTGCTTCTTCCCCACTTATCCACCTCTGAAAAGAATAAAAATGCCCAGAATATTAATTCTCCATCATCTACTGCTGTTTTTCCTCTTCTGTCTCTGATCTCCAAACAGTTCTACTTCAACATTTATGGGTAGTACACTTCCTTAATCTTTTCAAGTTCATTGCATCTGGAAAACATTTTTCTTATTTCTTTCACTTTTTGCATTTGACAGCATTCAGTGCAAAGGCAGTACAGCCATTTATTTCTCCTTTATGTCAGTGAGCCCTCTGTGGATTTTTCTACGTATCTTTGATGTGCTGGCTTGGAAGACAGAAATATTTAGAAAAAGTAGAAAACAGTGATTTTGAAAATGAGGAACCCCTGTCAGGAGGACTCAAGGGTGAATGTAATACAAAAAAGTACCTCTAACTCTACTTTAAAAAACAAATGAATAAATAAAAAATTTCCAGCCAACCAAACTCTGGCAAAATTACAAATGGTGTCTGTCCTTTTAAAGGAAATATAAACTCCCTCTGAAAGGAGCAGATGGCTTTGCTTTGTATGGAGATTTTTGTTTTCTTACTAGTACGTGCAGCTGTTTCTCAAAAGATGTGGTTTCTTTTAATGAAGCAGTGCTTCAGAGGCAGAGTGAGATGTAGTGCATGGGAAAGTTTGGGGGGAATTAGTTATTTGCCATTTATGTGCCTGTTGGGTATTTGCATCTAGATATGTCTCTCTAAGAAGAGTCAGCCCCAAGCTGAATCACAGCTATTCAGTAATTCCACATAAAGAGGAGAGGGGACAGCTGTGCATGTTCTGAGAGGATGGGGGAAGCCTGAAGGGTTGGCCTTGCCTGTGGGACTGACTGCCCAGGAGAGTGGGAGGAGTGGAGGTGTCCCAGCGACCCTGCTTCATGCTGGACCCTGAACCCAGCACTGGTGACAGTTCTCTGGGGTGCTGGGTCAGGAGCAGGGTTTGGGGTGTTATTTCTGATGCTCTCTGGCCCCGGGGAAGATGTTTATTTTTCTTTCTTTGGCATCCATGTTCTGGCAGTCTGTGTGATGCTGGAAGTGAGCAGGAGTGCTGACAAGTTGGGAAACAGCTCAGACTGGTGTGAGGAAGGTGAGAGTACATTTTAGGAGTGAGCTCTGCTGCAGAGCTTTGTGCCTGCAGAACAAGTCACCACAACTGCTCTGCTCTTGTGACACACCCCTGGTCACATCTGGGCAGGAATTAATGAAGGAGATTTCAGAACAGGTAGAAAGCTTTGCACAGGCCTTAGAGTGGTCATGTGTTTCTGGGGGTCTTTTGGGAAATGCTGTATTTCCTTCTTGTGGTGATTGTGCAGCACTCCAGAGTGCCCTAGACACAGAACCCTTCCAGACAAGAGGAAAAAAGTACCATTTTTTGTTTATTAAATAAACACTGATTCTTATGAACAGCATTTATTATGAAATAACAGCAGAATATTTCACTTAAATTTGATCTTTTTATGCCTTAGGGGTGGTAATCTCTTTTCAACTTTTTCTTTTTTGCTAATGTGGAACAAACATATGTTAATGTGGAACAAACAAACAAGGCTCTAACAGCATGGGACTGTCTGCTCTGGGGGGAGCACTGGCTTGCATTATGCCTGTGCCCAGTCAATACTCTATTATTGCATGTTAAGTGGTTTGCTGGAGTATCCTGTGTGCAGGGTATTAGAAAGGATCTTATCTAATTTCCTAAGCAATAATGGTATAAACAGTATGCATTTTTTATTATTAAAAAACAAACTGTTGCCTCTGCTGAGTTAATGTTTCTTTTATATACAGTTAGCACCCAGGAGACTGACTCATAAATCATAGCAAAATTAAATGGAAAATGCAAAGTTTTGGAAAACTAGAATTTATTATACACCCAGAGTCTTTGACTGTACCTGCAGATAAACTTTAACTTGCTTAATAGTATTTTTATTTGACTGCTGTATTCTCCAATGATTTTAGTTGATTAGAAAGAAGTCCAACTCCAAACCTTACTAACCTGTAACAAACAGGAACATTAAAATGGGGTGAGAGGAAAATAAAGTACATATTTTTAAATTGAGAGTTTTCTGCTGCTTCGAACGTTGCATCAATTTCAATTCAAATGGCCCAAAAAATACCATTTTGAGAGGTTCTTCATACTATATAGTAGGATCTTTGTTTATGGGAGTAGTGTGTATTACTTTGAAATTCATATTTATGAAGTTTTTACCACTCCTCTCCAATATAAGGACATACAAATGAAATATATTATATTTTTGAGGGTATTTTTATTAATTCAACTGAGGTGTGTGTTTTATTCTGTACAACTAGTGTTTCACATCATAGGAATCAAGAGATGTGAAAGTTAAGATGCTAATGACAACACAGATATATCTTGGATTTATTACCGGGGCCCAGGTAAGGGACTCTTAATCTTCCAAACCTCAATTTTTCTAAAACCTTTCCTTGTAGCTTTACTGAGGTTAAATGTTTTGGTTTTTTCTCCTCTTCCCATTATCCTACCCAAGTTCATTCAACATTGCTGCTAGAAGTGGGGAGGCACTTGGAGCTTTTTGCAGTTTTCTGTTTTGTGACAAATCACGGTTAAGTTTTAGGTGAATCTGAGCTAAATATTGAATTTGCTGTGAAAAATCACATTTGTGTTTACAATGTGGAAACAATATATGCTGCTAACTTGCAGGTAAAATAATAAAAACTTGTTTTGATGTGCAGTTTTTGGAACTGAGTAATTATCATGCGAAAAATGCCCGTAGTGAGCGGCCGTAATTCACACCTTCACTTTTCAGAGCAGCAGTTTGGTTTGAAAGGATGTGTGGGTCTGCAAGACAAGTGCAGGTAAGCTGCTGAGCTTTATGGGGCTTTGTTCTTCTTGGTTTACAAGTGGGATGAACAGTTCAATCCAGCCTTTATGCTTTAATAGTAAAAGCAAATAGAAAAAAGGCTAAATAGATATGAGAATCAAGGGCTTTTTGGCTCCTCAAAGGAATGCCAGTAGAGGCTGCAGAAATGTCATAAATCATACCTACAAAACAAAGACTGACCTTAGCTCAGGATATCTTAAGTTGGCATTCTTTTCCAGGAAAAAATACAGAGAACCTGCTATTAAAAGAAGAACTTTTATCATATCTACCTTTATGGCATAAAAGCTTTAGTCCATTTAGTCCCAAAACCTGGATCCATTTTCTGCTGTTTCTAGAGGCTAATTCTAAAGCCATTGCAGATGAGGATGTGTCATCCTGAAAAGGAATGATGGGACTTCCACAGGGAAGTCTGTGTGCAGCACCAGAGTGTGCAGAGGTTTTCTGTCAGAGGTTTTCTGTGAGAGGCTTCTGGAACTCCAGGTGCATTAGTGTGGGGTGCAGGCCTGCAGTGCCTTGAGCTGCTGTTATAGTAGTCTTCTCCCAATACAGCCTCTTCATCTTCAAACAACGCCCCAAACCCAAGCCAAGCTAAACACCCAACCTCAGAAAATCCTGCAAAACTGTGGTAAATGTCTTGTTCTAAAACTGCACCAGGCCAAAGGTTTAAAATAAGCAGAGCTGTGTTGTGTAGAAAGGAAGGAGCTGCAGCCAGATGTGTGTGTCAGCTCAGGGGTGTGTGGTTACCATGGCCCACAGGCTGTAATTCTGTGTGTTCAGTTAATCACTGTACAAAATGCTTTAACACTTGCCCAGCCTGCAGGCCTGCAACAGGGTCTTGGGCAAACAGGCTGAGGTTGTGAGGGTGGGTGGCCACAAGGCAAGTCCTGTGCTGGGGGGACATTGCTTGCTTGAGTGCACAGTATGTTAACTACATCTGGATTTAACATAATCACCCTTGACTAATATGAAGAGAAGGGAGAGGGTTTAAATGCTGAATAAATAAATTACTTAATTTCATGTTATCAGGGAGGAACAGATGGTCAGTTTAATGTGTTTTGTGACTGCTTATGCTTTCAGGAGATCCGTGCTGGGTCTTGTACAGGTCTCCCAGTATCAATAATTCATATGTGTGTACATCAAGCAACTTTTGCTCTTATCTTTGAGGTGTGCCTTGCTAATATCCTTTTAGGCAACTAAAGGGTCTCAATGTCATCAGAAATTAATATTTTTATATCAGTTTCCCTTCTCCTTGTATACTATATTTATTGTAGTGCTAATTGTTACAAAAAGTATGAAATGGCTCAGGATACCACACCAGAAGAGCTGGATGACTGCATGTCCTGTCATATGCATATTGTACTGCATAAAATATTTCCATATGTTTTCAGTTTTGGTCTTTGGAATTGTCATGCAATCTTCTGCCAGCTTCAGAGAAATGCTTTCCTTGGGAGTTATCTCAGTTCCAGAGTTCAGTGCCTGCAGCACTTGTGTTAGTTGGCCTGGCCTGCTGTTGCCATAGCTCTTGCCATCCCACCTTTTTTGTCTCCTGAGGGATTGTATGTGGAAATTAAGTATAAGAGTATTTCAGCTTACTTTAATGATCGTTGCCTAAATGCAGAAAAGAGGAGCAAGCCCCTTCTGTAGTATTTGATTTATTAAGAGAATGTAAACAGCAAAAGGGAAAGTCTCCATTCTGAAACCACACTGATAGAAAGCAGGTTTGTCACTGTCTTCTCAAGCAGTGATAAATAGTTCTGTATTACCTAATTTCTTAAAAGTAACATCTTTAGATCTTCCCTGTGTATACAGTGAAAGAAAATGCAGCAACTAATGCTTGAACCCTAATAGCAAGGCATGCCCAAACTCTGAATCCAGTATCCATTTATACAATGAGGTTGATTTTTAAATTTCTGTTTTCTTCTAGTAACCCCTTTATTTCTCTTCCTAATCTTGGTTAAAACAAAAATAAAATCCTCTTTTGATGATGTCTTTTGAGCAGTGGGCAGGAATGAGGGCTACTAACACGTGGTCAACCACTTGTCAACAGCTGGGGGAGAGGGAGACACAACACTCCAAGGTTGGTTCAGCAGAAAGTTTTAATGGTTCACACAGCACTTATGTACCCTATGTGAAAGACTCTGCATCCAAACCTGATTGTCTGTGATTGGTTACCACACAATAGCTGCCTGCTTACATTTTCGTTTGGCTCTTTGCAGCCAAACCCCTCCTCTTGTTATGAAGCATGCAGTCCATCTGTGTGCTGTCATAGCATCCTTAATTTCCACATTCCTCCCCTCTGACTTTGCAATCATGGCACTGAAGGTCAGGGTGCTGCTATCCAGGGCTGCTGGTGCCTGTGGTGGTTAGGGGAGATCTCTGTTTTGTGTCGTGCCTGGTGTTAGGAGACAATAGCAGAAGCAGGAGAGTATCAATTTCTGTCATGTAATTGGATTAACGATCAGTTTACATGACAGAGCAGGCTCTTCATTGAATTAACTTGAAAAGGGATTATACCAACAAATAGCAGGAAGAGGAAGGCCACGTTAGCTACTATTTGTTACAAATACTTCTTCAAACATCTTGTGCAATATCTTTAGTCTTTTTGAAGGGTCAGACAATTACTGTCCACAATTAAGTCGGGTTTGCTATAAATTTTTATTGTAAGAAGTAGTTGACTTCTGGATTGTATCCAATCCAAGGGAATGCTGTGGTGGTGTTTGGTTTTTTCCTCCCTCTAAATCTTCTCTGTAACTGGCAGCTTTGAATCTGCTCCCTTGCAAAACACCGAAACAGGAAAAAACCCTGCAAAACACACATGCTGCTACTTTGAGTCACATGATGATTTTGAAAGACAGGTGAGTTGTCTGTGTTTTGATGGGAAAGAACCCACTGAATAAGAGCTAAGAACTCAATGAATCCACAAGGACCTGGAGTGACTGAACATCCCAGTGGAAGATGTCACTCCCACGAAGAGGATAGACCTCTGTGGGCTTTACATTTCTCCTTGTTTTGGCAAGGAGCTTTCCTGAAGGTAGAAGAATCACAGATGCCAAAATTACGGTTACAAAGCTTTTTTAACACTCTGAACTCTTTCAGGAGTCTCCAAAACTTTTTTTTTGGTAATAAATTTAATTTTGCCTGCAAATCTGCATGCAATTTGAATGAAATGGAATATGTTTCAGGGCTCAAGCAGCATGTCTTACATCCAAGGCAAAAGGGAGATGAATTTCAATTAGATGTTCCCGTTATAATCTGTCTCCACCTGTAGTTTTCATCAAAATTTTTGGGAAGTGCAATACAATGTATGGTCAGTATTTGCCCACTAGCAGCAGTGTGCCCATTATCTTAGCTTAAAAAAAGGTGTGTGAGTGTATATTGGCTTCTCACAGTGAATGACTTAATTGTGACAGGTAGTTGTATGGGATTTGAAAGTAGATGTATATATTTTGTGCACATAGGACATACATACAATGGTCTATGTTCTTTCATTGTCATGATGATACAGGTTACTAATTAGACTGATAAAGCTGGTGTTTTGAGAGATGTATTGTGATATTGGCAGAGTAGAGACAGTAGTTACTTTAAAATGTGTTTCACACTGGTGTTTTGCTCTGAACTTGATTTTTATGGAGATTTTTTTTGTGCCTGTGCACAAGGCGAATGTGAGAGCATTGGTATTGTGTCCCTGGTTCTTCATTAGGGCTTGGGAGGAACCTTGATGTCTTAATTTTCTCCTTCAGGAATTCTTCAGCTTCACACTGGTAATATTGGCCTGTGATCAAATGAAAATATGGGATTAAGACAACTGTGCATGTAACTGGATTTGTCAACTTTCATTCTTACCACTAGATAGAACATTTTAGGTTTTGGTGTATCATACCAATCAATGCATATTTTCTTTTTTCCTTGGCAAGTCAGGACAGCAGTTAAGGCATCCAAGGAAAGTTCTGGTTCTTTCACTTCATTTGCAAATAAATGTTATGTGTAAACATCATGAAGCACATGCCCTTAAACCAGGAGAGGAGTTGTGAACCCAGTGGCAGCAACTAACAGGGAAAAAGTCAGGAAGTACTGGCAAGAAAATTGAGATTCCTAAACACTAAGAACACTCAAGTAAATATGGGGTTGGACCAAAGTGCTCAAGGTAAAAAGACAGGTCTTGAATAATTTCAAATGACCTAGTAGCCCTTAACAGGAATTGTTTGTTGAACAGGTTCACTGTCTCACAGAGCTGAAAGCAAACCCCCCTTAGCTACTATCACCTGCTCAGCAGCAGGAGGGAGGGCAGGCTGGTGTTGGGGGCCAGCATTTCAGCACTGTGGTCTTATTTGTTTGGTTTTGGTTTTTTAATTTATTTTTTGTTTTGTTTTGTAAGCATTTGGATCTTGTTTAGGTAGAAATAGCTGTGTTACCATTTCCTAAAGTCCTTACTCTGCCTTGTGTTCACAGGATAGAAATGGTGATGTTCTGTCAGGGTGAAATGCAAAACAAATAAAAGTAGTGTGTAAAGAGTAGATTCAGATGAATAGTAAGTACTAATATCTAATGATAACTTTGAGCTGGCACATCAGTTACCAGTTATAAGTTTATATAATTCTTGATTTATAAAAAATACTGGAATTAAATATACTGCTATTGAAATCTTTATACCAAGATTTTGTTTAACTTTTTTCCTTTTTATTTTGTTGCTGGTGAGAGGAAAACAAATGATTTAGAGGAAAAAGTCACAACAAAACACACAAACAGAAAGTAATTTTTTTATTTTTTTTCCCCTCTCACTATTGAAAAGTAAAAGCTGCATAGAAGTCATTTCAGCAACCAAAATTTTAATTCATGGCTTCTATCTGAGTGAGTTTTGAGTAACCACAAGTTCTGGAATAAAACAAAGGTTTTTATATATATTAAAAAAAATCAAACTACATCTTCCTTAGCTATATTTCAGTGCCCCTACAACTGCTCGGTGTGCTGCATACAGAAAGAAAACCAAGATTTAATTATGTTTTTCCCCCTTAAGTGATTTAAAAAGGCTATTCCTTGGTGCTTTCTGTCCTGAATAGCAAACACAGGTCTATTTAAAAATTTATTATGGGTCCTGGCTCTGTATTGCCTCTTCAGGTTCCTCAGTTGTTTTCAAATCCTCTAAGCTGAGCTATTCTGCAGAGTTTATTTTGGTTTGTGGCTGTTCTGAAGCAAGGAGTTTATTTAAACTGGCCAGCTCCAACAGTTAATGCAGCATCTCTGAAACTGCCAGTGAGCCTAAATTAGGTTGTCAGAGTCAACACAGGGATCTAGTGAGCCTATTAAAATCTTAATAAGTTTTAAAATTGGACTGTGGGTAACAATACATTGTCCCTGTGCATTAGAGTTTCAGTAGATAAATCCATTAAACTACATCTTCTCACCTTCCTTCTCTCTCCGTTCGACACTGCCCAAAGAGGAATTTTTAGAAATCCAGTGAGTACCTTTAATAGTGAAACATCATAAATCAGTTATCACTTAACTGAATTCAGTTCATCCTAATCAATTCTGCTGTGTTATAAAAGTTTTCTGCTTTTCTTTGGGTCCTACTGCTGGTGGTAGGAGGAAGGTAGGTTGTTTTAATGAGGCAAAAGTGGAGGGAAGACAACTGTAGTGCTTGTTTGTTGTGTGTTATTTCTTAGCCTGTGGTCTGTCCTGATCTTAGTGAAGCAGCTGTCAATTAGATGTAAAATGAGACTTCTGTTCTCTCAGCTTCAGTTCTGGGCATGAGAACATGCTTTCAGTACAGTGAAGTTCTATTGCTTTCTTCCTCTCCCCCCAGTAAAGTGACACACTACTATATGTGGCAATATCTATAAGGCATTGCCATAAATTAGAATTTCCTCCTTCACTTTACTCTGAAGGAAAATTCTTCTTCTGCCCTGATTCTCACGTATCACTTAAGTTCTCCTTCATTAATAGATGTGAGTGGGAGGTCAAAATTGAACTTGTTAATGTGAACAAAGTTGAAGCCTTAATTATGGAGGAAATTGTAGATTACTCATAATAATCAACTGAAGTTTGAATTTTAAGTTTGACTGGCAGAAAAACATCTGTCACTATTATTATTATGTATGAGACCAAATCCATTTGCAGACAAGTAGCAAGTGATTAGACAGAACTAGGAGAAGTAGATGGACTTTTATGAGAAACTCATTATAATTCTTTTCTTTCAAGAAGGATAATTAATAGCCTTTTAGATATTTCAGCTAGCTGTAATGCTCTCTGAAAGCAAATTAAATAAAACCAAGCATGTATATATGACAGCAGTAACTGAAATGACCCCTTGTGCTCTGCTACCCTTTAGTCTTTGCATTGTGTATGTCTGTGCAAAGTGGTTATTAGCAAAAACGAAGAGTTTTGTTCCCCAGCAATTAGCTAAAGGAGGTGTAAAAGGTGGGTTGTGTTAGCACATGTAACATGGATAATTTTTCACAGTAAACAATATCTTGGAATGCAGTTGTCAATCTCACTGTGGTAGTGCCAGAATGTGTACTCTAAACTTGGAATAAAACCATAAAATGGGAATTGAGGAAGGTAGACAAAAAATGTGACAAAATAAGTATGTCTGACCTGGAAGTGAGTCATCATCACAGACTGGGGAGTCAGTATTACCAGCTGCAGTCAAAAATGCTGCTAAACCCACTGAGTGATTTACAGTGGATTTTTCTGCCTTAGCACAAAAAGGTGAAGTTGGTTTGAGGTCTCTTGAGCAAACAGAAGTTTTATGTGCCAGGCAATCCAAATGCCAGCACTTGGTTATCATTAAAGCCTAATTGTTGAGAAATCTGTATCAGAGGATATTACTGACAGTGCATTTTGTTATTTAGACAAAACACGCCATTACAAACTTGTGTGAAAGAGCAAGTGATAAAGACAATTAACTCTGCTAAGTTATAGTCTGTGGTGCCTTATCTATGGATTTTCTCCTTACATGGTTAAATTTATGCAATCTATGTTTCATCCAACAAAGATTTGATTCCAGATAATTCTTCTTTTAAAAAAGCAGTTGGTACTTTAGTCAGCTATTCATCCATATCCACTTATCCCAGTATAAACGCTCATTCATGAAAGAATTCAAAATATAGCACGACATGCAACTTCTCATTTACAATAAATTGGTAGGTAGTGTTTTTTATTCTCAAACACTTCCCTACCAGTGGCTATATCTCCAAGGAGATGAATGCTATTGTAAAATATTATATGAGTTTCCACTTCTCCAAGGAAGCATAGCTATCCTTGTACTCTTTAAAAAAGGACTGCATACTAACCTCAGTGGACACTAGGATTTTTGGGTTTTTTTTGGTCTTTTCTCCTCATTTTTTATAGTAACCAAAGTAGAAGCAACCAAGGCAGCTGTGTCTTTACAGACAACACAGTGCTATTACATGTTCTTCTCTAAGCTCTCATAATAAATAGAAATTAGCAGGAACTGTTGTTCCTTAGATTGGGAGGGTATTGTGCTTGGTATGAACACACTACATGAAGTTCATAATTTACTCCTAAAGTTTTTCTAGTCTAAGCATAAAATTTGTCAATACTGAAATTGGACAAATGGCTGGATTTGGGGAAGATGGTGAAGTGTCAAAGGAATGGCCCTCAGCATAGCTGCAGTCCTCATTGTCCAGCTTTTAGAAGGGTTTGAGTTTGGGTGGAGAAATCTGTTTGGTCTGGGACAGGAAGTGAAGGTGGTGGTGTCTCAGATGCAACAAATCTCAGTGAAGCCTGCTTTTAAGCATGAGAGAATGAAATGAGATGTGAGGAATCTCAGAAAAGTAAACTGTGTAACACTTTGAGAAATACAAGCTGTAAATATTGCACAGCAGTTAGAAGAAGAAAAAAACCCACCACAAAAAGGACCCCAAAGCAAACAAAAAAAACCCCCTCCTTACTGGAGGATCTCCAAGCAGCTTGCAAATATCCATTAATTACCTCTCTGTGGGAAATGATACAAAGATCATTTCTCTTGTTTTGGAATTGGAAATCAGTTTCTGTTAATGTGTAGATCAACATTACTGCCATCTGTTAAAAGTAAGAAAGAAAGCTGAGCTTATGGACAAAGCATTAATTTGCAAGTTGGGATGTTCACACACAGAATGTAACCACCTGACCTTGAAGTTAATTTTTGAAAAGCAGGAAGAGACATTTAGTGGTTTTGTGTAGTAGAAACCTTCATAGCTCACATTTTGTATCATCTCCTTTGAAGTGAAGATTGAGCATTGCTACATGGAAGTCAAAATCACCTGATTGTGCTGTTAATGTGATCATGTTACTGACAACCTGTTTAACTGAAGGGGGTCAAAAACTTCAAGAACTTTTCTGGCTTTTTGAACCTCTGAGGCTCTGTTGTTTTTTAAATTACTAAAGTGAAGTCTCACCTGAGCTGCATTCCTGCGCTGTCATCTTCACATTATTGGTATGTTATAAACCTACCCATGGTTATTGGGATGCATCAGGTGCAACAAAAAACAGTTTTAATAGGGCTTCACTTTTCAGTTCCTCACTTCTCCAGAACTTGTTTTACTGTAGATACTGAAATAACTTGTAAATTACTGAACTGACCTTGTCTGTGATTCTTTTTTATTATATGTACCTCCTGTTCATATCTTTTTAAGGGTTTGGTCACGATAGTAACCACATTTCATTTTTCTATATTTGTGAGAATATTCATTCAGTTTTAAGTTTAGTTACTGTTCCCATGATAATGACTTTTCTATCCTGAGTGTATCAGTTAAACCAAGCAAAAGGTGAAATTGCCTTTCACTACTTGAAAAACTGGGCCAAAGTAGCCAACAAATGTTTAACATCAAATACTTTCTTCCATGTGAATGAGCCCTTTTGTCAGTTGTCTGGGTAAATAATAGCTCCTATTAGGTGTTAGCCAGTACAAATGCATGATGAAAACAATCTCTCATTTTCTATAGGAATAAAGCACTGATGCCCTTGAAATAGCTGCAGGGTATTTTTTATTGAGAAGAACAGCACGGGCATGGGAGGTGGGGAGATGTCTGTGTTTTAGTTTTGGTTTGAGCTTTTTTTAAGCTATTATTCACAGAACTACTCATCTGTCTTCTGTTCCTTGGGCTTGATTACAAGTCTGGTGTGTTTTGGAGAGAAGAGTGAGATGAAGTGTATGGTTGTTATTGCTGAGCAGAGGGGAATATTCTTTTGCTGACATGATCTTTGAAGCCACACAATATCCTCGGTATGGCTGTTTTGTGGGGTTTTTTTCATTTGTTGTTTGTTTCTTTCTTTTTTTGGGGGGGGGAGGAATTGTTGTTTTGTTTTGTTGTTTCTCTTTGTTCCTTTGTTTCTGAGGTGTTATGAGAAGTGACAGCATGCAAGACATTTTAAGAATGGGGGTGGCTTGCATGTCACATATGGTAGAAAGGAGGCAAATACATACAAAGGTGCTGCTTTTAAAATGTAGTAAGAGATACAATGGCTCCAGTGTGGAGGATAGGGTAA
Source organism: Trochalopteron elliotii (assembly GCA_024734555.1). Taxonomy (NCBI): domain Eukaryota; kingdom Metazoa; phylum Chordata; class Aves; order Passeriformes; family Leiothrichidae; genus Trochalopteron; species Trochalopteron elliotii. The sequence goes on from JANPWX010000029.1 coordinate 576,660, forward strand.
CCTTGAGTGTGAAAAGTCAAGTGGTCAGATAAAGATAAATTGTGGCTGTATCTGATTATGAAAACTAGGATATATTTTTTCACTTTCTACTCATTACTGACATTCAGATGCTTTTTGTCTAACTAGTAGTTCTGAACTTTACTTGCTTAAGAGTCTCTGTGGAAAGTTCTACCTTTTTTATTTTGTGTGTGTTTGTGGATTGAGTAGGATTTCTAAAAACCTGGGCTCCCCAGTAAAAGTGAGCTGCCAAACCATTTTGCTTTAACTTATTCCAAGTGTGGCTTCTAGTGTGACTAAAAAAATACACATAATAAGACCCAAATTCATCCTCTCACCACTTGGTGCCACTCTAGCTCTGTGAACTGCAGTCTCACCAAAATAACAGATTTTTCTTCCTTTAGGTTTGCCAAGTGCTGTCTGAAATACAAGGCTCTGAGCCCCATCTCTGAGCTATGCTGGTCTGAGGCAGAGGACACTGTGGCTGATGGACAGTTTTCTGACATTGCTCAGAAGGAGGTGCTGGGATTGATGATGGGAGTTTTAAACTGAATATATGGCTATGAAAGCACTGTAGATTTTTTGTTTTCAGACGCTGCTGTAAGTTCAAACTTGAAACAGGACAAAATCATCTCAGTGACTGCTTTGAGACTCTTCTTTTCCTGAAGAGGAAGAGAGACAGCCATTGAGTGTTCTTGGAGGTATTTCTGTAAAAATTAGAAAGAGCTGTATCATGTGTTACTTGATCTTTTTATTTAAGTGCCTTTTATGTAGCACCCCTGTGTGCTGAGGCTCTGGGACCTTGCTCTGAGAAGTGTTGTGCAGCACATGGCATTCCCCCACAAGCAACCCCATCATCATAATTTCCTTTCCTAATAGGTGCAATTGTCCCAAAGGACACACGTGGTTTTTTACAAAGGGCAGTGAGGAGTTTTAACTTGTGTTGATACTGAGATCATATCCTCTCCCAAAGTTCTGTTGATAATGATGGCAAAACCAGAGATGATTTCTTGCTAGATACAATTCTTATTTGCATGTTGAAGGCAGGTTTGCACCATCTGAATGCATGAGGGGCCAAACAGGGGCAGTTGATGATAACTCATGAGGCTGGCTGGACAAAAAGCATTGTGCAAGTGAATAGATAGGAGCTGGCAGTTGCACTGGGGTAGTCCACTCAAGAAGGTGCAAGGCTTTAGAGAGCCCAGGGTTAACCAAACAGAGTTAACCAAACAGGAGTGTCATGAGCTCAGCTTGCATGGTGAGCCAGACAGAGGAATGCAGTACTGCACGTGGCCAGTGCTCAGGGAGGGTTGCAGCTTGATGCCAGATGGATAAACATCTGCTCCCATGGACAGTGCTCTTATTATCCTTTGGAGTCCCCACGTCCTTTCACCAGTTTCTTTTGCCCTTGCAACCTCGTGATCTTGATGCAAGACCTTATCATGGCCAACCTTACAGGTCTCAGTCATATCCTGATTATTGCTGTGGTACATTGTTGTTGTTATGCATTTCATACTCCTCCTTCTGTCTCTTGGGTTTGCATTAATCTTCTCTCATACTAAAAGCAAAAAACCAAAGCTACCTAATACAAAGAGTTTCATGTCTGCAGCTCTCTGGCATGATAAAAAAGTCAGAGAAAGCCTCTGTCTTGAACCTAAAGCTGGTGTAATTTTGCCAGATTTTGAAGTAGCTGCCCCCATTTTGTGCTACCTTTGAATTTCTCCTAGAGAGAATCTGACTATGTCAATACCACAGTGTCCCCTGTTTTCTCAGTGGTTCTTATCTTCCTTCTGCATATACCCAAGTTACTTCCAAAGAAGCTGAACCAAACTTCAAGATGCCTAAACTTTAATATATTGAAGAATTGTTAGGACTGTCCAAAAGATTGTTTCCCTCCCCATATCCTCTAGCTAAAGGGAATGGAAATAAATGCTGTTTTTCTAAAAATAAAGCTTTATTATTTATTTCTTTACATTTTCAAGGCTTTGAATGTTTTCCTTCTCCCTCCCCCATCTTTAACAAAAGGTCACAAAGCCTTCTAAGGGTAGATGTTGCCATGATACTGAGGAGACAGAAGTCTTTGTGTTGTGAGACCAAGAGTCTGGTCTTAGTGTTTAATATTGTATAGTTACAGGGTCATATTGGCATGTTTTGCTTTTTTTGGCCTTTTTTGCACATGAAAATGAATGTAATATTTCTTCCACATGAAAAGTTTCATAGTAATGGGTAAAATGTTCTATATAGACTGTTCCCCTTTGTAAATATATATTTTTTTCAGTAGGTTTCAGACATAACCTATGACAGAGAGACAACCAAAATGTGTATTTGTAAATTGCATCTAAATGAACAAGATTAGCTGAGTACTGGGAGTAATCTTTTTAAGACATCTCTCCAGAAGTCTTTATTAAGGTCTAATTTATCCTTCATTACCATCTTACTACAGCTTAACTGCTTTCCTGCATGAACTACTTTGCTTTGATCTAATGTGGATTTCTGTACCCTAAATTCAAGTTAGACGTATGGACACACCAGAAGATCTGTTCCTTGCCTTCTTTTTGTCTGTGACCTTTAGCACAAAGCAAGGTATGGGCTGGATGGAGGGTGTGCCTAGGCTGACATATTTACAGATGAGTTTTAAAGCAAGATGAGCATAAAGCTCAGGTTCTAAACTACCTTAATTTATCAGTGTAACTCTGTTGCAGTCGTCCCACCCATGTGTATGCCTAGTGCTCTGTGAAATCCTTGCTGTAGTTTTAAAAATAAGACTATGATAGTATTTTTTCAAACCACTTGTGAAACGGCAGATCTGAGAATTGCAAACTTTTGGGAGAAAAAATGAAAAATGTTATGCGTAGCTATATAAAGCAGCATGCACTTTTGATGATGAAAGACAAAATTCCAAAGGAACTCATGAAGTCTGTTTGACTTTTTAAGGCTGTGGTGATGAGACACATAAAACAGTAGATCTTAACAATTGAAAAATAACCTTAAAATGTTCTGGTAGGTGTAAACAAGAAGACAGAAATCTACCGTTTGAAAAACTTCTGCTACTAAATAGTTATAATAACTTGTCAGCAGAGGTGGATTTGAGAAAATGTGTCAAAATTCAAAAGAAAACTGAGTGATGGTCTGTGAAAAAGCAGATTAACACCTAAAGATGCAATTGTTTTGCTTATTACTAAGTTGTGTAATCACAAAAAGTACCAGCTGTTTATATTCCTGGGAACCTTGCAGAGTGAGATCAACAAGCATTTTAAATTTAGGGCATTTGATGGTGCAGACTGAGGTGAGCTTCAGTTAATAATATTGAGTTGGCTTTTTCTAATTTTTTTTTAATCTGAAGGAACTATTGGAACACTGCTTTCCTCGTGGGAGAAAACTGAAGCTGAGCTACCTGTCCCTTCAGGCTCCCCATGCTGCAGCAGCCCTGGTGGCAGTGGTCAGATCCATGTTCTGAACTGCTGCAGCACCTCTCAGCTGAGGATAAAACAAGTGCCTTTGGAGCAGGCTGGGGGTGAAGGCACAAAGCTCAAAATGTGCCATGACTGTGATCTTGCTGCACTCCTGTGTTCTTTGTGAGCATCTCTCTCTGAGTGCTGACCTGCACTGGCTCCAGCACTTGTGGGCAGCCTCTTAAACAAACAGCCAAGCATTTGCTTTCATTTTAATAAAGGCATTAATGTTTGCTCACCATGAAAAATATATTAGTAATCTGTTGACTTATTGGTTAATGGGAAATATGTGATTTTGAATGTTGAAACGTGATGCTGCCATGTTGACTTCAAGTATCACACCACAAAGGTCAGGAAGGGATGTTATTAAGGTACCATATATGGGATAATTCCTCAGGATTTAAGTGTGTATGTTCTAGGGGAACGAAATTGATTTGATAAATGGAAACTAATCAGCCAGCATTCCATTTATACCGTGTGCTTTTCCAAGCAATATTGCCTGTAGCTGTCTTAGTGTTGAAAAAGAATTGTTGGACCAATACACATTTTCCTGGACAGGCTGAATGCTCAGGAGTTTACACTGGGGATTAACAAGGAACAGCAATTGTAGTTCTCAAACCAAGATTCATTCTGTTTAGCTCAAGTGCTTAAGGATATGTGTGGATTTGTGGAAGACTGAAACTGTGTTTCTGTCCCAGAAAGTAATTATGTGGGCTATATTGAAATATCTGGGTTTTAATATGAATTTAAAGCATATTACAATTGTCCAAAGGGAAAGTTAAAATGGTACATGTGGACTCAGAGTTACTGGGAGAGTTATTTTGATCACTAATAAAGAAAATGTAACAAAGTATTAAGCAGTAATAAATAGTGTTATTAGTTTCCTAGGCCAGAGAAAGTCAGAAAAGCTGTAGGGTGAGTAGGGACAGGAATAGCCAGTGAAGGGAAAGACTGGAACACCAGCTGTCGTGTCAAGGACAGTGTGATATTGATTACATTGGAACCCATAAACCTTCACTGAATTGTACCTTGAATTGGTAATAAGTGTCATCAACTGTACAGCCCAAGGACTGTATGAGGAGACAGAAATCCTGGGACAATCTAATGATGAATATTCTGCAAGTGCCTGAGGGAAGTGATCCTTACCCCTTCAGTATCATTTCCTTCCTGCCTTTAGACCTTCTGTGGCACTTGGTGCTGCATTTGCCTCTCAGGGCTCAGTTGGGTTGGAAACACTGGTGTTATGACATGGATCCCAAACAGCAGGAAGTCAAATGTATTTCCATAGAGACTAATTTTCACTGCAAAGCCCAAATTGTTTCCTAACAGATGCCCATCACTTTCCTCTTGTAAATTTAATAAAAGTCTGGATATAATTTGTTTTCCTTAGATATACTGTGTTTATTTAGTCAGTTTGACCTTCTGGTAAGCTGGAGTGAAACTTCACCTAAGTGAAGCCAGGTCTTTTTTTTATTTGAGGGAGTGTTTCTGCGTCAGTCCTGCAGCAAGTTTCCCTAAGTCCATTGTTGTAAGGATATTATTTGTCAGTCTAAAGAAGTACAAATTTTTAGATTGTTTTGGGAACCAGTTCCACATGGAGTTTTCAAGAATCCTCTGGAACCTCATGCTGTAGTACTGAGTATGTTGAGCATGCTACATATGAACATAGCTGATTAGAAATCTCATTTAGCTCCAACTACCCATTGCCTCAAATCGACCAAGCTTTGTTTACAGACTTGCACTACGTTTCTTTAACTAGTTGTAATTAAGCATATAGGTAGTAATTAATTACCACCAAGTTAATAGAGAAAATAGACTGTAAAGCCAGAACTTTAACACAATGGCTCAATGGCTTTTACCTATTGTTTACTCCTGCCTACAGAAGCAGGAGGAGCATGCATCAGTGAGAAACAGGCTCCAGTCAAGTGCTGTGTTACAGTTCACTTTGAGAACAAAATGACCCCTGTAATTTTTGTCCCTCCTTTATGTCTTTGATGTGAAGGACATGTACTATATAGGCAAGCTATTTATTACTCTGTTTATTGATTTTCTTTGCTTTCTTTACTGTAAACCTCATCAGCCTTAGTCTGTAGCTGTTGAATAACATGAAGTTGTGTTTCAGACCTTACAACATCTGTAGTCTTTGGGCTGAGATCAGCAGCAATTTTTGTTCATTTATTGCATGCAATGTAAGGCAGCACTGCAGATTTTTTGTAGGAGAAAATAGGTGGAAATATCCCTGAGTGGGTTTGCTGCTCTGCCTTTTGCTCCATGGTCTAGGGTACATTCAATTGAAATATTTTCAAACTGGTAGTGACAAAAGATAGTTCAGAAATGAACAGAAGTTCCTGTTCCCTGTCAAGCTCATGATATTCCATATCTCTGAAGAAAGTCATAATGACAGGCATTTTGCAGAATTTCTAACCAGGGCAGTGCTGGTGTCTCCAGAGAATTATACTCCTTGTAAGAAAAATGCAGCTGTCTGCTGGTGAGGTGGAGTCAAGTGAGAATACGTCACCAGAGGGCGGAAGCAACTAGTTCTACATTTTCTAAGAGAAATACTCTGTTACATTATTTATACAATCTGTAATAACCACAGCAAATATTAAGAATCCCAGTTGCAAAATGTCTCTTCAATAACAATTATAGAGATGAGGGTATGGGGGTTGGATACTGTAATAAGGGGAATTTTCTTTGGGAAAAGATAATTAGAAAAATGAGTTTGTCTTTCCTTTTAGTAATTGAAGTGTTGTGCTGGTTTCCTTTGAGTTTCTTTCAAAACATGGAAAAATAAATATTCTGCATTGCACTGAAGATCAAGTGGAGTATTTCATGTTGGATAGATGAGGTAGAGGGTAGAGATTGCTCCCTTGAAAATGGAATTGATACCTTTTTTTTAGTGGTGTTTTTATTTGTTTGTTTTAGATGTCAAGAAAATGTAATCCTTAATTGCAAATACTCTTAAAGAAGTTGTTACATGGCAGGTATGTAAACGAAAAAATCCAGTGTTCTCTTCTATTTCTATTCCTATTCATTGTACAGCATTCTCCTGGGTGGAATGATGACTGCCTCAGGGCTTTGACACTTACCCCTTCTGCTGGCTCAGGCAGTTTAGAGCAGTTATTTGTAATAGCTGCATTTGTCTTACGTGGGTTAGAGTTTAGTCTGTGACATCATGATGTCCTTAATGCAGTAATTCAGGATTGTTTCCATTAGGATCAACTGAATGCAATTGTTTAAGTACCTTTAAGCTGATCTAAGCCAAAAATTGATATTCAAACCACAGCAATTTTGGCAAAAAAAGAAAAAAAAAAAAAAAAAAGAAAAAGAAACAAAAAGAAAAGAAAGGACTCAGAGTAATGATTTGGTAATCAATCAACTATCATTGTGCAAGGGCTGCGTCATTTGCTCTGGCATTTGTAGGACTGATGTGAGCAATAAAGTAAGAAATAAAGTAATATGTGAAGAACAAATGGAGAGGTTAAATTCAGTGTATCTCCCACAAGGAAACATCATCTCTGGATGTTGGGTAGCAGGGACTTGACAAGAATTATTTCTTTATGATAGTGACCATGTGTAATCCAGTAAGGAGTAGTTGCAGTAGTCAGAGAAGGTGTTAGGATGTGAGAAATTTGTTTTGTTGTTCTAGTGGGGCTTGTTCCTTCTAGATCAGAAGTGTTTTCACAAGGGGAAAGAGAAGAAGGGAGTCTGGTTCATGTCCTACCTTAGATGTGAAACAAGGCTCCCTATACCCAGTGACCTCTCATTGTGAGGTTCAAAACTGTGCACAACCCTAGTGAGATACAGCAACATCATCAGCCTGAGAAAGCAAAGACAAGGATTAGATTTCTGAGTTCTTGAGTTACAGACATGGTTCTAGGACTAACCCCAAGTTTGTCTTAACTGCATTTTGATTATTTTGGCCCCTAGAAATAGTGTTTTAAGGTTGGTAAAGTAGAAGTGTTGGCATTATGATCTACTTTCCAAAAATGAGACAATAGAACTCAAGTAGTGGGAGGGAGATGTAGAAATACTAATCTGAAATACCTTGAGACCCAAGTGCACAGTTATGGTCTCAATTGCTCCAAAATTATAAATTATTTTTGTTGATATAAGCCACTACTTCTCTTGATCTTAATGCTTGCTGAATAAGAATACTTCTTTTTTTTAAAAAAAGCATGACTGCCACTTTGTGCTTTCTTTTAGGATTTATGTATTTTGAAAATATTTTTTAGATGCTTCAGAGGATTCTTCTGTACTGAAGGATTTATGTTAATGCAAAAATAGGTGCCAAAGTTTTCCAGCTTTAAGTGTAGTTCTTAAATGTTTTCAAGGAAGCTGGACCTGATGTGATTAATCCTGGGGCATTTCATGAATTGGCTGTGTAGGGGAGAAAGTGGCATCTGGGGAAAAGCAAATGCAGTACTTCAGGAGGGGATAGGGAAAAGAGGAGCTGGTAATTAAAGACCAGTCTGTTTGGCTTAAATCTAGCAGGAAATAATTGGATAGACATCTTGCCAGTTAGCAGGATCTGTTACCAAGTAAACAGATTTCTCAAGGGCAAATTGTGACAAACCCATTTAATTTCTTTGCAAGGTGTTACAGGTCAGGTGGTGAGGAGAGAAGCATTAGGTGTAATATACCTTGATTGGCTCAAATTTCTTGCACTGTGTTCATGCAGTGTTTTCTTGATCCAGATGAGGAAAAGTGGTCTAGAGGTGTCTACTGCCTGGTGGATATAGAGGGGATCAGAAAAAAATTTGAAAAATATGTATAATTAGCCAAATGTCAGAATATGGTAACATATCAAGGAGGGCCTGACAATATTCTATGTCTCATATTAATCAGTGCTTTTATTTATGACTTGGACAGTAGAATGCAGAGGATTTTCTGAGTCTGTCAACCCTGGCAAAGTGAGAAAAAACACAATACATGGGGAAACAGGTACAGAACTCAAAATGATTTGGGGGACAATACCACTTCAACAGGATGAATTAGCTGCATAAATCCTGCACAGAAACATTTGGCTAAATGATATTTCTGTGCAAAGTGATTTAGGATCCTTATAGAATCACAACTAATAGTTGAGGGTTGTGACTGTGGATGGCTGATCTATGCTGGAAGGAGAATTTTTTTTGCAGAATTGAATGAAGAATTTTTCAATTACGTTTAAACATCCTCATATACTTCCTGGCTCGGGAGATGACTCGTTTTGATTCATCCAGATTGAATCTTAAAATTGTGCAGTAAATATCATCTGTTTCCTCCTGCTCTCTCTTCTTTCTCAAAACCAGCTCCAAAAAAACTACATGTAGACTTGTCTGGTTAATGTTGTAAGCCAGTAAAGGTTAAGTTAAAAAACAGCTGATGAGAATTGCAATGACTGAAGGGAGAGAATACCAATTTCTTCCTATTTCTAGTTACAAAAAGTCTTTCTCTTTAGAAACTGATCAGCAGTCCCTGGATTTCATCAAAAAGCAAGGCTTGTGTGCTTAATTGTAAAAAGTTCTTACACCTTTTGCTAGAAGGAAATCTTAGAATTTACTTCATAAATAAATCTGTACACAGACACATTTTTCTCCTTTTGGTGGTAATAAAAAGCAAGGAACAGGGATACAAATGTGCATTTTATAAGAAAACAGAATGGCAAAACATACAAAGTTAGCCTGGTATATCCTTAGTAAGGCTGCACTGACACATTAATGGTCAGAAGATTTAAATTAGTGTTACCTGACAGGTCTCTGTCTTCCTCCTCTTAGGGAAGGAAAGATTTGTGATGATGTAATGTGGATTGGGAAAAAACAATGTGGTTAAAGCTGACCTTTCCTCTCCTCTTCAGCCCTCCATCACCTTCAGTTTTGTTTCAGCCAGTTACATCTCTTGTGTCTCACTGCATTGGGCCCACACTTGCACCAGGACAATGAGTGGGTGAGACAGGAATGGAAACAAGATGGATGGATGGAACAAGATGAAGGGGCAGAATTACCTCATCCAGTGGCACTCCCAGCTCAGACTGTCCTGAAGTGTGCTTGAAACTTGGCTTTCAATTAAATGCCCAACTGTCAACTTCTGGCAGCTCTGGCTCAGGTCCTCAGACTCCCTGCATGCCTTTTTTCAGTCCACACAGGTTTTTTAACAGTACCTGTAACTTTCAGAAGTAAAACTTGTATTTTTAGGCTTCCTTGGGCTAAAAGTTTAGTTAACTGAAGAACTAAGACAGGTATGATTAAATATTTAACCAGTATATCTTCATGCTTGCACTGCTGTAGGTTATGTGTCAGAATCCAGTTCCCAGCACACACACCAGGTGCTGCTTTGATGTCAGTGGGCTCCTGGCACATGCTGCTCTTCAGTGCAAGAGTTGGAGAAAAGTCCCTAGGATGTGGCTGGAAGCCTCAATCAACAAAATGTTCTAATCACTTTTGATTTGACATTGTGACAGGCTCTCAACTTCTCATATTTTTCTTGTAAAATTTATTTCTGAGGATCTAGCTTAGACCAGAGATTTGGGATTCTCAAGCTTATACTGACATTTTATCCTAATATTAGAATATTGAGTTGTTAGTTTCTTTTGGACTATGGACTATTGTGGTGGTTTTTTTGTCCCTGGAAGTGCTTTACTAAGAGTGCCATAGGTATTGCATAACAGCTCAGGGTTCAGAGTTCATTGTAAAAGCATTTTAGCCTGAGTTCATTTTAGCCTTGCTAAACTGGTCACTTGGCATGCAGCATCCATACAACAAAGCTATGGTAAAGAGGGTTCACCTAAATATGAACTCTGGAAAATATATCTACATATGTTTTATGCATAAATTGTCAATTTCTTTTGATGTGATTTCCTTCTTAAGCTCAGGAGGAGTGAAAAACATATGGTGATGCAACCTGAAGAGAAAATTCTGTACTGGTCTGGGCACAGCAGTCAAGCAGGTAAACCCAAATGCAGGCACTGTGTTGAGTGCATTGTAGATAATCTTTGCTTTGTCTTTTAGTGCTGGTCAGCATCTCCTCTGTTCCAGTGGTGACTATCTTTCAGATAGTTTTTCATACCTAGACCTGTTTTACATATGCTGAGAGGAAATTATTTTGTCCCTTAGAATATCTTCCTTTGTTTTTATTTTGTTTGTTTGTTTGTTTGTATGGGTTTTTAACAATAGGCTGGAAGATACAAAGATAGATTTTTAATAAGTGTATGAGCACAAATAACTTCAGAGTAACAAAGAGGAGAATGGATGAAATGGCCTAATGTTAACTTTTTCCCTTTCATGGTCTTCTACCATAAGCAGATTGGACAGCTGGGGAGATTGGTGTCAGGATGCTACAGTGTGATTTGAAAGAAATACATGTTCCAGTGCTTGATGAAACACTGGCCCTTTCAGCCTTGTATTGTCTGTGTGATAATAGCTCTTACCACTCAGAGATTAGTCAGAAAAATTTATTCTGCTTTTCCCCTGTCCCCCAAAGTTGAGGTCAAACTAATTAGGATAAAATGCTCATTCCTTGTTATTCAAATCCTCAGTTTAACTATCTCATCTTTTGACAAATAGGTATAATTAGTTCTCTTGTATAATTTATTAACTTCCATATTAAGTTGTGTACAGATTAGTGAGGCACCAGACATGCTAGCAAAAAAGGCTTCCAATTAGAAGGAGATAGATGGGTTTGTTTTATTTGATAAACAGACTTTGTCATATTTTCAAATGAAACTGGAAGGAGCTGTTTTTGTTTAAATCCTGTCATATCATGAGTCTGACTGGTATTGAACTAGATTCTGTTTTGTGCATTGCCATAATAGCTTTGCAACAAAAGGAGATTTCCAGATATTAACAGCATATAAAAAGAGGATTTTGACATTGCCTAAGAAAGGTATAAAAAAGGGTTAGAACATAAGCAAAAAGTGAAAATTTCATCCTTGTCTTGTACAGTTTGCTGACACAAGGACTTGTGTCTAACTGTGCACTTGAAAATGCCCCAGGAAGTGTTCTCTGAGGGCATGAACATGTCCCAGCCTGGGGCAGGGTTTGTGCTGGGGCTGACTCACAGGCTTTGCTTGGGGCAGGTGGGCACAGAGGAGCTTCTTGGAGCAGAGCTGCAGTGATGGCAGAAGTGTTATTGCCATCAGAGCACTGCCCTCGTGGGTAAACCCTCCCAGCAGATGCCATGGCTCCTGAAATCCCCATGGAGAGCAACTGAGTGAACACTCAAAAGGTGTCCATGGGGCAGGACATACCCAGGGGATCTCCAGAGGGATGGGTCTGGCTGTGGTCAAATATATGGAACAGGAAATGGAGATTAGTCAGGGTGAGTTTGTGGCAGAGTTAAAAAAGCAGGTGCCTTGATCCTGTGCTCTGGCTGTATTTCCTCTGGAGTGCCTTTTTTCTCTGTACAGCTTTACATACAAAACAACAGTTCAGGATATAATGACAAAATAGGGCTCACACTAATATACACTGTTATTAAATAATTTCCTTAGCAATTTGTGTTTATAATTGTCAATATTGCCTATCATCACAGAAACAGAAGTTTCTGGTGTTTATATTCTTCACCATCAGCAAACTCCTGTGCTACTGCTCTTTCTTAAATGAGCTATTTCCTTTCAAATTGATGATAACTGATCCATACACTGCACTCAGCTAAACACCGTGAACCCAGATCTATTCCATCAAAAGAAATGCATTTTGATTTTAGAGAGTTGGTCTAGTGGCTCTCTTCCATCAGTGTTTGTGTGGAGTTTTCTTGTGCTCTTTTTTGGACATGCTTTTCATTTCTTAAGTGGGGTCTTTATCTGCTTTACCAGTCTGAAATGAACATCTCCAATGCCCTGTCACAAGCAACATAACTTAAAATGGTTAGAGAAGTTATCAGTTTTAATTTCCAAAGTTTTGGTTTCCTCTAAAGATGTTTTGGTTTGTCTTCCAGGTGATTTTTTTGTTCTTACTTTGTGTTTGTTTGGTTTTGAGGGAGAAGACACAGTTGTTAGGTCAGACTTTCATACCTTTTTTTTTTCTTTTTTAATCTATTAAAACCTGCCATGATTTTCAATTTGTTTTTTTTTGTCCTGCTACTGATGTATTGCACAGGAGTGAATCTGGATTCCTGAGATAGTTTATCTTTCTGCTATTTCCCTTGGCTCTGTTACTTTGTCATTTCCCTTCAAGGGTTTTACTGACTTTGGAGGTGTTTATACAGTAGGCAACTTTTTTTCTGCTTCCATTTGTATCCAGCAGATCAGTTTTCATTGAGCTTACAAGAAGAGGTTTTACTTTGACCCTAAGGATGAAGGGTTACTATTTCAGCCTGTATTTCTGGTACAGCTTCTTCCCCTAGGAATTTTCTAAAGGAATGAGCTTACAATATTACTGCCAACATTAAATATCCAACCTGGAAGTACTGCTTGGAAGTAAAAGACCCTTGGCTTCTGCTTCTCTCTCTCTCTCTCTCTCTCTCTCTCTTTCTTCAAAAGGAGAGGTAATACAAGTTCTGCCTGTTTGACTACCTGCAGAAAGCTAAAATATCTGGGTGATCTGAGTGCAAAAAACTGGAGCAACTAATGAGATGGGCGTGTAAGAGACTTTAGGTGATGTAGGTTGTGATGTCTTAGTGAGATTACCAGTGCCTTTCCTCCTGGCTGATGCTTCATAAGAGCATAAAATGCTGCCTGTAGAACTTGCCAAACTTCTTAGAGAGAGAGAGAGAGTAAAAGTGTAATAATTAGACCTTAATCTTCCATGTGACACACACTAGAAGTAAATAGAGATTTTCCAAGACACACCTGAATTTTGAACTGGGAGTGAGTGTGGCACTAAGATACCAAGAGAAGTGAGTTGGTTTTGCTCCTATACAGAATCTGCTCCAGGCCCAAGGAGAGATTTTTGTCAAATGGATTATAGCAATGTCCTTTGAACAGTCTGTCTTGAGAGTTCAGACTTCCTTTTCCCTTCTCCCTCCATACTGTGTCTTCATTGCCAGACTTGAGCATGACTTCCCTGTACCATGGATGCTCCTGAAGAACCTGCCCACCAGGTGATGTCATTCCTATGGTCTGCACGTCACCACCTTACTCACAGATAAGGACCAGGACTACTTTTCAAGTCTAGCACAGCCCAAACCCTATCTGGGTTGCAGTTTCTCTCATTTCTCCTTGTAATGTCTCAGAGGCTCTTTCTAGCATATATGCTTTCTAGCACATGCTGTTGGGTTGCCTTGGTAACAAATATCTATCCACTTGATTGTTCTGTTTCTGTTTTGACTTCTATTTTCTTATAGCTTGCCCATCACCATTGTGTTCCCTCCCCCTAACAGCACAGGACTGATTCACTCCAGCATCAGACCTTCTCTCACAGCACCTGGAGCCTCAGCTTTATTGTTTGTCACAGGATCAAGCTTGGGCTGTTGATCACACAGAAACAGGAGTGACTAAGTCCTGTCCTTTATCAATAGGGTTTTGCTTTTTATTGGCAGTTTTCTGATAGAAATTTATTCTCCAAATACTTTTTGTGAAATATTGTGTCTTTTTTTTCTCCTTAAAGAGGCCATGGGTTCAGGACCTTGATCTTACTGGTGGAAAGTTCCTTTGAACATTTCTTGTGTGGGAGCCCCTCGCTAAAGGTGGCCACAAGAGCACTGCCCTGTCCTGGAGCTCTAAGATGCTGAGATAATACAGACTGCCTAAGTAGCATAAATAACTAAACTTGCTACAAATGATGGTATACGGGGTTCCTCCAGCAAGACTTTTGCATAGAGCTATTTGTAAGGATGTAAATATTTTTTGACAGAGCAAAAAATATTGAATATTCTTGTGAATGGATGGCAGAACTGATTTGCCAAAATGGCCAAATATTTTTCAGTTATAAACATAAACCTGCCCAGCTCTTAGAGAGTTTTCATTTGGGTGACTTTAACACAGTTTATTAATGATCCTGGAAGCTAATTCCAGTCACTTAATTAACTTATTAGATGCAGCTTCCAAAGGGGAAGGTAATTCAGCTAGAATGAAGCTAGCAGGAAGATGGCCATCATCTGCTTTATAACATTACTGGGGGTTTCTGCATATTTTTAGCCAAATGTGTTTAGAAGTTGTGTTGCAGAAGTTCAAGATTTACAATACATATAAAGAAACAATACATTGCATATATATAATCATCAAACACAGCTGTGAAAGGAAAGAGCAAGTGACATCTTTGTCTTCCAAAGCAGCTCAGCCTCTTTGTTACTGTTCCTGCAATAGGAGCACATGAAACACTTGTATGGTGTGTTCTTCCTGCTGCTTGAGGACAAATGTTCAGAATTTCCTCTCAGAGCTTTTGATGGTTCTCATTCGAGTGGGAAAATCGTCCTTGCTTTAATATCTTAGTAGGTAGTGCACACAAAAAAGGAAAGGGGGACTCTGTTCTGGTTTTGGGGGATGAAACTAACGAATCTCTTAATTTAGCAACTGAATTTGGAACAAATGGAAAAGAGGCAGATGTGATTTTCTCTACTATTAGGTCTGGAATGTTAAGTTTAGAAAACCTGGTTCTTCATATAATCAAATACCCTTACTTCACTGTGATTTCACAGATAAATACTTTAGAGACTGTGCAAGTTCTTGTATTGTAATGCTGGTGACAATGTATATATAAAGATGAATTACAAAATGCAAAGAAGACATCCAACCTTCAGTCTCCATTTTGAATGTGAAAACATCCTGCACCTGCTCCTTCCAGGAACTGCAGTATCCTTCAGAAATGATTGACTTATGTTTGAGGTTTTTGTGGGTATTAACAGACTCTTTGGTCTTTTATGTATCAGTGATCTTGGGAAATAAAATATTCAGGCATTAAGGTGAGATTTCAGGAAAATTTGAATATCCCTTAAATAGGGTGCTGCCTCCATAGTTGTGATTTTTTGTTTGTTTGTTTTGGGGGTTTTTTGGTTTGGTTTGGTTTTTTTTTTGTTTGTTTGTTTTTTGTTTGTTTGTTTTTTGTTGTTTTTTTGTTGTTGTTGTTGTTTTTCTTTTTCTTTTTTTTTAAATTGCTGCTGCTATTTATTTTGGTTGCTTCCCTATGTATTTTTTTATTAATTTAGGTGTACCTTCTTTTCCACTTCTCTGGGCCAGCCTGACATGCTCTGAATCATTAACTCTGTGCTCCAGGGAACTTAGCCTTATGACAGCATCTTTGATATTAGATTGGATCCCTTCCGGCCAAAATTTAATTGACTAGATTTCTAGGGAGAGAGCTGGTTCCCTCAGAGTCTCACTGCTCCAGCATCATTGTCTCAGCAGCATTTAGAAGCCAAGTTTGAGCTGTTCTGATAGTGGAGGGAGAGCAGGCAGTGAGTCAGAGGGTACAGGCTGTGCTCTGAAGCATAAGCTGATGTGTTTCTTGATTTGGGGATGTATTTGCTCTGAGTGTACTGACACTCCATAAGTATTCATACCAATAAACACAGCATGAGATGGATGAATACAATTTTATAGCACTTGATTATAGATCACAGGGAAACCTGGAATTCTGTCTCTGGTTATTCAGGGAGACAATCACTGTTACAATAATGTAATAAAGTGATATATCTTACCTGGAGCTTGATTTATATAACTGGGATTGTGATTGTTAGCAGGTTCAACCTCTAGGACAAGTTGGAGAAGAAACAGAGGATATTGGTGTGTTTTTTGTATTAGTCATGGCTGTAGAATTGCTCCTTGCACAAGTGGCCCCTCTGAAGTCAATAGATCTGTTGATAGCTATTTGCTTTTCAGGCACAGCATTGTCAATGAGTTATTCCAGGATCATCCAAGCTGTGTTCAATAAAATACAGAGCAGTGATGAGGACAGCAGTGGTTATGGATATCCACACACAACTGCCATGAAAACTTGGATGTGGTACCTTTAGTTGGTATTAACCAAACCCAAGTACTCTCTCTTCTGTAAGTGCTCCAGGATAAAGGAAGACTTAAAGAAAAACCCAAGAGATAGAAACTTCACTATCAGGTTAGTTAAGTCAGGTGTAAAAAGAAAGTGAACCCCAGATTTTGCCTTTGTATTTCAGGCTATTTTCCTATCTACCTGTTTAGCTGTGTCACAGCCATAGCTCAGGCAGCCTCTGGGTATCTGGCATATTCAGGATTAGTTTTGTAGGTATTTTCACTGTGTGTATAATGTACAGGACAAGAGTGGTTTTGTAGCAGTATGGAGCCAGTACTGGAAAGGCTGACAGTAATGGCATATTGACTGCAATATTGTCTGTCTGTGACAGCTATAGCTGGTCTATAAACTTCACAGATAATTTGGATTAACAGATACCAGCTGGACCAGCCCAGCTCATTAAGAGATTCCAAACAGAGGCCCTCAGCCACCCCCTTTGAGCACAAATACACCCATAGCAGTGGCCAGAGCTGAGACCCCTGGCCAATCATGTCTGTAAGTGTGGGAAATTTGAAAGCCATATAAAAGGAGCTGTCCTACAGTAAACTTGGACTGTTACTGCATGAACCTCGGCACATTCTTGTCACATTCCTATCTCCATCCTCAACGTGACAAGAAGTTGTAATTTTTTTGAGATATAAATGGTTCTAGCAGTGTTCTTAAACTTAAAGGGAATATTAAGGAGGACAGCATAACCCAGCCAACCCTTTTCCCTGTGTTTAGATGGATTAGACTCCTTCCTTTCCTATCTAAATCTGGGGTAGTTCTGCTGCTATCTAAGAGCATTTTTCATTAGATGAAAAAATGTACATCCAAGTAAAACGTGACGTTTAAAGTCAGAGTTGAGATACAGCTGGTTGCATCACTTGATCTCTGTCTGAGTGCTGCTGGTGTGATTATCACAGTGCACTGGCTCACTGGGGAGGGAGGATGTGCAGGCAGCAGGCAGGAATTTGTTGGGGGAAAAAGTGAAAAAAATTTCACAGCAGTTGCTGTGGGTTTTTTACTAGATTTTGCTGAATGGTGCAAATGGAGCACTACAAACCTTTTTTGGTAGTTTGCTTTCCAGGAAAGGAGAATGCATGGAGAAGAGAATATGTGGGGATAAAAACGAGGCAGTAATCTGCAAATTTCCCTGTTAAAGCAGTTTGAGTTGTGGGGAAGCACAAAAATACAAAACTGTATTTCTTGTTGCTCCCTGTCCCACAGATCTTGGGAAAGGTGAAAGCAGAATCTCAATCCCACAGTCTCTAATTTCTTTTCATGTTCTGTCACTGGGGTGAGTGGCACACAGTGAGGAAACTGGAACAGCCAGGGAACCTTTGTTCTGCAAAGATAAATTCAAATTAATGAAAGAGTAAACTATAGTAATCAGAGCAACTGTGGGGGATTAAAAGAACAGTAAAAAATACATGAAAGCCCAGTAAAAAGAACCAAACCAACAAAACAATCACCCCCAAAAAACCAACAGAAAATCCCCCTCCTATCTATACAAGAGTCCATCTGCTTGGAGGTACTGCTCTGTCCCAGCTCTCACTGTGTGCAGTTCTGCCTTCCTCTGCCTTTTCTCTTTGTTTCTCCTTCTGCACCCATTTCTCACTGCCTGACTCCAGTCCTGCTCTTTGCAGTCCTTGTTCTGTCTAGACCTGCCTTGTCCTGGGAAAGTAAAACGGGCAAGGTGTCATTAGGAGGGAGAGAGAGGGAATTCAGAACTCGCTGCAGGGGCACTTGGTAGCCCTGCAATGCAAAGAACATTTTCACCAGCGTGCAGGTGAGGGGGGTAAAACTACTGTCTTATTTACTGAGCCCTTCAGAGGAGTCTCTTGGGACAAATGAAGTTCTTCAGCTAGCAAAGGTCTTGAACATTTTCTGAAAAGCCTTTGGATATTTTCCCCAAATAACTCCCATGTCAAGACTTAACTGCTGTGCTGCTTCCCTCCTGGATAACATAACCACACACAGTTCTTTGAGGTTATCACTGTAAGGTCTGCACCCCCAAATTTCCTGAAACCTTCTAAATTAGAGGTTTCATCTCTGTCATAACTTGTGTCAAAGCCCCATCATTTTACACTAACTCCCTTTTCTTTCACCACAGCAGCTGTGAGATTTGCAGCAAGAAAGGGTGTCACATTCTACATCAGCTAAGTGAGGTATTGAATATTTTATGAATTTAGGTCTTCAGTGTTCATTTCTCTTGCTTTTTTATTTTCATTTAGGAAAACAAATGGTGTCATTCATGTTGTCTAATGTTTTACAGCAGCAACATCTGTTATTTTTTCTCTTTTCTGTTTCTGAGGATATAGACATATCACATGTGGCACTTAAAGCTGCATTTAACATAAATTACAACTGATACACAATTTGTATTTCTCTGCCTGACTTTTTAAATAATTCTTAGAGATTAATTCATGTTCACAAGGATGTTTTTTCCTCAGTAGAGTTTTGTTTTTTTACTCGCTAGCTTATGTTTTGCCTTTGATATGAGGTAAAATCAGCAGCATTCAAATCAAACAAGAAATGTACCACATTTAAAATTGGGCAGTATAAGCTTGTTTACCTTTTCCCATTCCTTACCACTAGGACTTTTTACCAGGCGCTCATAACTTACCATCTGGATTACTGCAGCATCCTCACAAGCTACAGCAAAGCTGTATCCCCCTCTTCCAATGTATATGAAAATCTCATCTCTGAACATCCTGCCTGTGATGCCCTCCCATAAGTGAACCCTCTCTTTATGCTTCATTAGATTCTCATTTTGTTTCATCCTGTTTACATCTTCTGCTACTCAGTTTCTTTTCTTCTATAATCTTTTGTTGCATTGTTCACATTCTTTCTACTTTATTAATGGTCATAACCCCTTTCTTCAATTTTCTTTTTTTTTTTCTGCCAGTTAACTGTAGTTTTCTGTCATATTACTCTATTTGAAGGTTTTCTGTGCAGAATCTCAGAGTTAACTTACTCAAAATCTATACTGAGAACCAGTTCTTCAAGGAAATTCTTCTGTTGTGTTGGTGTCTACCAAGATAACTCAAGAGTGCAAAACATTTGACTTCCCTGGATAATAATTTAATCTTACTGTATGCCCAAGAATCTTCCCCTTTGATCTTCTGAAATTGTCTTTTGTTCACTGACACTTTGAATCACCCCTGTGATCCTGTTGTGGTTCTGAGCTTGCTGCAGGTTTGAGCTCTGTGCTCACATGGAGTCAAACTGACACTAATGGCCTCAGTCATAGTTTGCAGGTGTGTGTCTTTATGGGCTCTTCATAATATGAATTATGCATCTTTGCATTATACTCTTCAGCACTGAAACTAATAATAGAACTGAGACTAACAGAGAATACTTATGTTTTAGTAAAAATAAAGTCAAACTCATGAGATGGTAATACTTATGGTTCTGAAATGCTTTAATGTAGAAATGTTATTTGTAATTATCTCTCTTTCCAGGACGTTGATTCTAGATTTTGTGGTATACTGTTGAAAATACACAGTTGAAGTTTTTTATAAGGTATGAATGGAAGTTGAATTTTCTGTGACACTGAAAAATAACATCAGGCAAGGTTTATTATTTGCAAAACATAGTGTGATTTTGTACCCTCTTGAAGAGAGTGTCTGTGAAATTTTCATTGCTGCTGTCCAGCACTGACCTCAGCTAACACTCATCAGTGAACTTTACAGCTCCACAGTGCTGTTCTGGTGCTGCTGCTGCTGCCAGTGCTGTTGGGTTGGGATTCATTGTGGTGTGAAGTGAGCAGGAGAGCTTCTGGCTTATGACATCTTTAAATGCAATTAGTGCCCCTTATGCCATGGGAGGCCGTTGCAATATCTTAAGAGGAGAAAAATAAATAAATTCCTGTAGCCCTCTCTTGTTTGTAGTTCTTACTATTTTCCTAGAGCCCTGCTCTGAATTTAAATTGTGTTCATTGCCAGTGTCACAAATCAGCAGGTGTTAAAGCAGGATTGTTGTGGTTTAACCCCGGCTGGTAACTAAGCCCCCCACAGCCACTGACTTCTTCCCCCTCCCTGCATGAAACAATTGCTGCCCACCAACCTAATGATGCCCAAACAATCCCAGAGCAGCAGCCCCTGGACAACCTTGCCCCAGTTTATTACTGAGATGATGCCATGGTCTGGAATATCCCTTTGCCCATCTGGGATCAGCTGTCCCAGCTGTGTCCCCCTCCCAGCTCCTTGTGCATCCCCATCCTCCTCTCTGGTGGGGTAGAGTGAGCAGCAGGCAAGTCCCTGACTCTGTACAAGCCCTGCTCAGCAAAAACTAAAATAACCCTGTGTTATCAGCACTGTTCCCAGCCCAAATCTAAAACACAGCCCACACTAGCTACTGTGAAGAAAATTAACTCTACCCAGCCCTAAACAGCACAATTATGAAGAAATAAATATTTATCAGATGGCCTTTTGAGAAGTTGAATAATTTAGCTAGAAACATTCTAACAATAATTAAAGCATGCTGCTGACTGACAGTTTATTTCATCCCATTGAGATGCAAGGAGTTGTTGCATGCTGAGTGAATATTGATCTGCTCTGTACAGATAAATGAAATTCCACTTACTGTTCCTTGGTCCCTCACTTGTCACCAATTAAAACTGAAGAGCATGGTCATGCACCAAAAATATTAATTAGCTCTCTTCAGTTGGTGGTTATGTGCTGACCCAAGAGGCTGTGAGCTGCCTTGTTGGCTCCAGCTGTGTCTGGCCTTCACTCCATGCCAGAGCTCTTATCTGCCTCATGTCATTCCCTTTCCATTACCCTTCGTGAGGATAATGAGAGTAGTAGGGTATAGACAGGTGGGGGGAAAAAAAAATTACTGGTTCCTTCCTTCCCCTACTTCCTTTCAATTTTATCTGGTTGTTAGTCATTATCTTTTTGGTTGTATTCTAGTCACTCTTTCCCACTGCTACCTGTGAAGTCAGTGGTAATAATTTAAAAGCTGTGTCTTTACTGGATGTGCAACCATGTAACAAGGTATGAACTGATGAAAAAACCATGTCTACTAGAGTCAAAAATGAACTTCTAAGTAAATTATTTGTTCTCTGTACTATGAGGTTTCAGGAAGTCACAGGACCCCTATCAGGAATACAACTGATTGCCAGAAGGTGGGCCAGTGTTACAGGAGGAGGAGAAAACAAATGACAGAATGAAAGCTGGGGAATAAGATCAAAAGGAGCACTGAGTTTTCTGAGAGGAGTGTCTGGGCAGCAGATCAGCTGAAGCATCTGCTCCTTTGCTGATGTTGCTCCCCATTCATTGCTGCAGCAGAGCTGTGACAGCCTGCAAGGAGGTTGGTCAGTCCAGCATAAAGAAGCAATAATGGCTCTCCCAATGGAGTCAGGTCTTCTTACCTCTCCTCACAATCAGGGGTTCTAAAAATGTCTTCAGAGAAAAGGCAGAAAATAAATAGGATGATGGGGCTGTATTTTGAGCAGTTTCATTTTTAAATCCTGAGTGGTTCTGCTGACATGTAGCTATACAGGTGTAATGGAGATCATGATCTAGGCCTTGATCTGAAAATGACATTTCATTGTTTTGGCAGCTCTAAAAATACTGGAATTTCTAGTAGTAGAAGACTCTGAAAATATTGATTCAGCAACAGAATGACTTTGAAAAACATTGATGGCTGGTTCCTGAATGGAAGCATGTTACTCCAGGTTCTATAGTACATTGCTAACAAGGAAACAGTAAGGCCATTGAAAACCAAACATTTGTAGGTGAGGAACATTGTTTAAGAAGTTAGCTAAGTTGCAGATTTCTGACTATATATCCCATTGTCATATAACTCTAGAAATACAAAGAAATTGTGCTGAGAAAACCAGACTTGCCCTGTAGTTTAAGATACTCTAAGGCAGGGAAGGGATCTCCAGATTCCTCTTTCTTAGGGGATCTTTTAAATAAGCCCACTGAATGGTAAGATATAATAAAATCGACAGCATTTGGAGAAATTAAAATGACAAAATGCCAATGACAGTGCAAGATTGCTTGTCACTGTCAAAATTTACATAAACCCGAGACATACAAAACAGAGCAGAAGCACTTACTAGTATTTACAGTATATGGGTAATGTAGTTATTTTTTCATTAAGAGAGCAGTAAGGAGAATAAAAATCAACAAACCTTGAGGAAAAAATGTTCTTCTTTATAAGTGTTTTCTTCAGAAAGAGCTTCTTCAACAACGCTTGCCATGCTCCAGCAAACACTGGAGTAGATCAGTGCAGTAGAGGAAGAGCATTTTGGGAGCTGGCGTGCCTTGGAGTCTGTCTGTGTGTGTGTCAGAGTAACAGAGGCAAGCCCAGCCCAGCTCTGAAACAGGCAAGTTTATTTCTCTTGAGCTGGTAGTCAAAGAAATGAAGGAGAGATGAGGGCAAGGAAGGAATCTATTGTGCTGTTGTCATGCTGTTGTAACAAGAATTAGAGTAGACTGCTAATGTTTGTCATGTTCTCTTTTATGTCATAGACTTCACTGCATTTACTGTTCAAGCATGAACACATCCTCAACATGTTTCTCTCCTGCTTCTCTCCACAACCTTTTGTCCGGTCTGCTCCCATCCCGTCCTCTGGTCCATGCCTTTTCATCACCAAAGGAAAAAAAAGCAACCTTTCTTTTTGGGGCTGTTTTTTTTATTTGTGTGTCTAGAAGGATTGCAAGCCTTCTTTTAATTCAGGGGAACCAAGAGGGTCCTTCATTTGTTGATTAATTTGTATAGAAGACAAAGTTAGAAGGACAGTCTTTGTTGTCATCTGGTTTAGCCCTGTTTTCCCTGCAGCTGGCAATTTCAGAGAAGGGAGAGTGTTCAGGATCATGGCAGTACAATTTTGATAGGGAATTCACTTCAAAACCCCCTGAAGAGGAGAATTTAGACCAAGTCTAACACAAACTAATGCCATTGTGTTGGAGCCTTATCAGCAGAGCAGTTCTGTGAATCCCTTATTTGGAGGTTGGTATTAGCAAGACTCTGCAGGTTGCTCACCCAAACATGAGCATTGAAAATACCTGTAGTGTGAGGGAAGGGGAAGAGAGACAGGAGGGTGAGGTTCAGCTCCTGTTCCTATGTCAATAGCTAATGCTCCTGATATGTGGACAACATGATTGTTCCCAAATCAGTAATTTAAACCTTGATAAGCCAGTAATGAAATTGCCTTGCAAGTAGCACACCAATCAGAAGCCAAGCCAATGATTCTAATGATCACTTCTTTCCCTCCTAAAAGTTTCTTGTGTTTTAGGGACAAGACACTGCTGCTGCTGCATCACTCTACTGCTGCCACTGTAGTTGCATAGAAGAAACTTACTACTTTTCATTTATTCTCCCATTTTATTTAAACTCAAAAGTAAAAAAAAATTCCTTTTCCTCCAAACCAAGTGTAACATTACAACTTCAGTGAGAGAGGTGCTATAAGCTGAATTTAAGGGAAATCATCTGGATGGCATCTAAAGCTGAAAATCTTACAGTATTTTACCAGTAATCCAGTACTGGTAGTGGGCAGGCTGTGTAGGGGAAGCTGGAGAGCTCCTCCAATATTTCTTCCAGTTCTGTGTCTCAACAAACTTGTACTTCTTCAGCCCAAACCTATTAATATTCTCATGGATAACACATTGCAGTTTGGGTTTTGATTGTTCATCTGAGAATATACTGACCACATCAGGCCTTTCAGTTGGAAACCTTGGAAAAAGAAATCCCTAGGAAGCTGAAGACAACTTGAGATCCCAAAGGCTGTTCTCTGTCGATGGGGCTGCTTTCTGCTTGCACCCATACAGCTGAGGGGAGGCTCTTGATACCTTCTCCTGGTCCTAGAATTAGGAGGAGTTAAGGGATAGAAGGGTTAAGGGATAGAAGGGTTTTTACCTTGGTATTTAATAAGGATCCTTAGGTGCAACAATTTGTCAAAGTGGAAAATGCCAAAATGCACACAATATACTGCATATACAATTGTGTAGACCTGGAAAAATCTCATATCTGACAAAGATTCCCCAATGAGAAGCTTAAATTAATGGTGTAATATCTTCCTGTTCTAAAGTGTTACCCCCAGATGGGGCTTAATCCTGGTTTACAAAATATGTCCTGGAGAGAACCTTGGTTTCTCAAGACAGAGTAAGGCTTTCTGGCCTCCAGCTGTGAGGCCTTTAGGATGTTTGCTCTTCTTGCCTAGCAGATTACCAGGACTGTGCTAAAATATCAGGCTTAAAGAATTACAAGTATGTCTGCTAAGAATACTGAGAGTACATAAAAGGTATGTAAAAAGAAAAGGTGGAAAATCATCATGGTATTACTCTAGTCTTGTACCATCTTGGCCCCTGCTGCACTTGGGATTGGAAACTCAGCACTCTCTTTTTCTTAAGAGAACTTTGGATACTGGAGTTTCAGTTAAAATTTTGCACAAAAAGTCAGGAGTAAAAGCTCTTTCAGAAAAAATAACTGCATTTTCCCCAAGATGCCAAGGAAGTGGGTTCAGAAACATACCATGAAATTGAAATTTCTCAAAGTGCCTCTTAAATCTTTGCTGCAATTACTGTAATTCACAATAATAGATTCAGTACTATTTTTAAAAGCTTTTGAAAGTTGCAAGTAGCATCCATAAATTGTGGGTTGTGGGCAAGCTATGAAACCATAGGTTTCCAGGGCTTTTATTTAAATGAGAACGAGAGAGATAGATGTAATAAAAGTAGTTATGAAAAAACACGAAAGTTTTCATTGTGATGAACAGTAACTAAAAAAAGGCAAGGGAATACTTTAGCCTTTGTAAAAGTTGTCTTCAGGCTGGGCATCATCTTGCAGAGCTGGGAATGAGCCTTTTTTATTCTAATAGTTGCTTTTTTTGAAAAGGCTGGTTAAAATGGTAGCTCACCAGGCAAAAAACTGCAAGAGTTTGAGAGAATATGAATACACATCTACAACAGCCAGAGAAACCTGCTCAGGCTGCTCTCTGTTGGTACAGACTTTGGTATTCAGGTAAGGCAGGTGAATGGATTGTGGGGATGGGAGGAAGGTCAGAGTGGAATATTGGCAACAAGAGGGGAAATGAAGAGAAATGGCCACGAAAAGAGAGTATTGTAACACTGGTGATATTCACAAAGGGCTCAACAATTGTAAAATGGTAAATAACAGCAGGAAGTGCTGATAAGAGAGCTATTTTTCACTTGAAAGGGAGTGTATGAGAAAGCAATGTGTTTTTAATATGCTTAAATGGAAATTAGTTTTATCTCTAGGGTAGAGAACTGCTCTGGGAAGGATTCAAACTCGGAGTTGAAGGATTTGCCTGAATGTTAGTCTCATCAGCCCGACTCTGGAAGCATAAGAAATTATTGGTGTTTTGACAAGGAAAATAGCACCAGTAGTAAAGACTACTTGATGAGAATACAGTGGCTATTAAAAAATACACAATTTAGGGATGGTATTGAATGGTATTGAATTGTTGGAGGTAGTCCACAGAACAAACTCAAATACCTATTATACTGAGGGATTCAGGGATTGCAGTCCACTGACTTACCAAAGACAACTGGAGAGGAATTTAATCAGTGTGTACATAAGGGCTGAGAAAACAAAGGGCTCATCCATATGACTGTTGTCTGATGAACCCACTGTCTGAAAAAGCAGGAAATTATACCTGTTGGAGTCAGTGGCAAACGTGTGAGAATGGGTTTTTGAGCTATATGACTGCAACATCTTGTCAAGACAAACCCCATCACAATGCATCACCCCAAGCTGAGAAGGAATAATAGTTGTGTACAGTACTGTGGTACTGTCCACAATTTTACTTCAAACAGTTCTGTGCCATGTGACTACTCATTAGTGGGTGCAGGAGGATGTATGAGTCAGTGTGTGGCCTGCCAAGATGTATTTGAAGGACCTGTGCAGCCTTCAGTGAGGACAACCTACAGAACGAAAAATGCAGCAATCCTGTCCTGACAGCAGCATCTCTCTATCCACCTGGGCTGATGCATTGTGTTGGGGTTTGTCTTGACATGATGCTGCAGTCACACAGCAAGGCATGAAAGGGATGTCATATAACTCAGTTGTTAATGAAGCAGCTCCTCATTGAATTCTACAGCTCATCATGTGTTGTCTCTGACATGGCATGAAAGAGGGAGCTTTGTTTGAGATAGGAGAAGTGCCAGTGAGAAATGAAAGAGAAGCTGTTGAATAAAATTAATATTCCTCAGTGTTGCTTGTTTTGCTGTACCAATGCATTGCAGGTAATTAGGTGACTCATTTAAAACAGACCCCCCACCTCCTCAAGTGTTTTGGTAGGTGGGTGATTGCTCCCAGGCTCTTGGGTGAATGAATTTCTCATCAGCGGTTTGGCATCCCAGGCAGTGATGTAGATCTTCTGACAACAAAATCAATTGCATTGCTAAGTTTCACAATTTGATTACTTTATAAAAAGTCTCTAGAGCAGCTCTCTGTGTGATTATATAGACTTCTGAACTGCAGGCTTAGTCCCACATGCTTTGCAGGTCTAAACAATTGGTAGTAATTATTTTGATTAGACATGTACTGAAATGCTGCTGCAATAATGAACAAGGAAATGTGTAAATTATAGACAAGAATATGCATAAAAGCCTTAAAGATAAATATAATAAGGCTAAATGCAGCTCTGGAATTATTGCATGAAGCTTCCTGAGGTTTGTGTTATGTTATGTTTTTGAGTTCAAGTCCCTTGTCAGCTTGGATGTCTTTGCAACAAGAGTAGTTTTGCAGATGAGATCTTCCATTTCCCTTGTTTCAGATCTATTTTGAGTGATCAAGTATTAAAAAGAATGTACATACATAAGAAATGGTAAATTGGGTTACTGTTAGTGATGAGCTTATTAGAGCAAAAAAGCTGTAGACATTTAAACTCACTGAAAAGAAAATATTGACTGTATCACAGGCAAGTCATGCAGCCATCTGGATCTGTTAAACTGTTTAATATCGTGCTCAATATTAAAGTGTGGTTAAAATAACAGAAATTAGCCAAATTAACTTCAGATCTTTGTGTTAGTAGGAACATATTTTTGGCCAGTGGATCAGGCCCTGTGTAAAACCATCCCTTGCTGTTAATAACAAGGTTTTTGAATGTCATTTTTGGAGATACTCAAAACTTATCTGAGTAAGATCCGTAGCAAGCTGAAGTAATTGGCCCTGTTTTGAGCAGGGGAATGGGCAAATTCTAAACTTCCCTTCCAAACTAAACTTACCATTCTAGGGGTAACTGGTAAGACTTTTTGTGTGACGAGAAGAATGAGAAGTACTTGTCAGCAAGAAAATCAGTTTATTTTAAATAAGTGGAAAAAGACAAATGTAAATGAATTAATAGTTTGAATATAGTGTATTTGGGGTTTTTTTACTTCTTTCTTAGAGCCCCTATATAATCTGTCCTCTCACTTGAGATGTACAGATCTCCCCTTAATGAAAAGAATTCACAAACTGATTTTAAATAGTGTCTAACTCTTGTATTAAAAAGTTTCATCAGAAATGGCAGGAATTAGGGGGAGGAGAATATTTCTTTAGAAGGCCCACTTTGTTTGAGAAATGGGATTTAATGACTACTTTTTGTCCAGTTCTATTTATTTCCCGGCAAAGATATGAAATTCACAATACCAGCAAATGTGAGCCTTGAAAGTAGGATGAGAAGTTAGACTATGCAGTGTGGGCTTTCCACGGAACTGAGGGTGGAATGGATTTTCAGAAACCAGTGGGGGAGCATTAGTTCTTATTTTAGGTGACAACAGTGTTGGATAATTAAGGTCCTATTTTCTCAGCACTGTGGGAGAGAGTGGATATTACAATGCCTGCACATTTTCTGTCTCCTTTGCTTGAAGGTTGCACTCAACCTTTATTTTATGTGAATGAGCATAGTTTGAATTTATGACAAGTTCTTTCTCCATAATAGTCTGGTATAAGGCATAATTTTTGCCTTCTCTGCATAAAATTCTGTGTATAGCTTCTATTTTACTTTTTCTTTGCGCTGCTTTGTTAGAAAGAGCAACCACAGTTCTTTGTATAGAGGAAAGTTCAAATACCTTTCATTTTTAAAGGTGACATCAGTGGCAGTGCTAAGTGATTTGGGAGTGAATTAGAGTGACACAGATTGACTGTCACAGCAGAGATTTGTGAGCTGTTTCTTAAAAGTCTTTCTTGACAATTTTCCTGGGGTGCGGGGCGTATTAATTTTATTTTTGATTAATTTTATTTTTTAATTTTAGATCACACCTCAGGTGGGGCCAAACATGTTCCCCTTGTGCTGATAAAGAATGTGCCTGTTGTTCACTGCCAGATAATGACAACTGTGTTTTCCCTGAGTATCTTTAGGATGCACTTACCTCCCTTAAGAAGGAGCTAAACTCTGTTTAGTCCTGGACCATGGTCTGCTTGGAACTTCTGTGCTACAGAAATGTCTCTTCAGTCTTTCTATACAGTCTTTCTTTTACAGTAGCCCCTCATCATGTGACATATTTCTTTTGGCACTGAGAGGTACTAAAACTAAGTTTGGTGACAAAAAAACCCCAAAAAACTTTCAAGTGGCAACATGAACATTGTCAGGATGGATTCAGGAAGAGATCCATTGGTCTGGAGTAGCATCCTGTAACAGTGCATCATTTTTAGTGTAAAAACTAAGGAGAGAAATACAGAAAAGCAGTCTGATCTGGTTAAAAAAAAAGGCAAAAAGATGCATAAAAATGTTTAGATCTAATCAGGTTAGCATTTTCCAGTGTTTTTTTTTTTTTGTCCTGTTGGTGCTTTTTCAGATAGCTCAACTCCTAAAATATCAGTTGTAATTTGACAACTTCAGGCTGTATAGTGGCACACTTGTCCTAAAATCTCATGGCAGAAAGGGAACACTGAGACAGTAGATGCTAAAATGGAGTATAAAGCAAATACAATTTTTTAAAATTTCCTTTCTTCCAGTTAGGAGGTCTGTTCACCTTTCTTCCATTTCACCACAGTTGTGTCAGGCAAGGAAGGAGTTAAGGGGTTTGGCAGGGTCTGGAATGGACTGGGCCCCACACCATTATGTGCCTGTAAAGCGTGTTGTACATCCACTAACAAGCCTGCCATTCATTTTTTCAATAAATCCTGCACAGAGGTATTAGGGTCTGTGAACTGACAACTGATTTGCTGCCAGAAAATTATTCTTTATTGATTTATATTACACAGCGGCAACCACAAATCCATAGCAGCCTTAATCAGAGAGAAAATGCTAAAGTTAGTGTCACTCTTACTTAGTCAGGCAATTACAAGTAGGAGAATTGGTTTAGTACCTCTAGGTGACATCTACATATTATTCAATTATGAATCTCAGTAATCCATGAATTACAATACATAAAAGTGTGTGAGATCTCGCTAATTAATTTTTTGTAATATGAACAGTGCCCTTTGTGCAAGAAGGTGTTTTAAATGTCAACCTAGCATTTAAAGTGAAATTTGGCACCAGAAACTAAGTATGATTTTTAATGAGGATTCTTGAGATCTTTACTGTGCTTGGAATTTTTCTCATCTTTCATGTGAACTGGACAAAAAGAGTTTTTATATTTTTAAAGTTAGTAGATACTCCATTTTTTTTTTGATTCTGAGCTCAAAATGGATTGTGTGTGACAGGATAGAGCCATTCACAGACACAGGAACTGTGATTCTGGGCTGGGCATTCTTGAACTGTCTTGATAACAGACTGAAATCAAACAGCAGAAGCCCAGAGCTCATTCTGGACTGAATTTTCCATCTTTACCTTCCATTAACTCTGTGGTCTGTCTCAGGTCCAGCTGTGTGTACATGGCTGTCATTGCAAACTCTGCAGTTCTGTGGGTTGGAAATTGGGGATTGATGGACAGACACATGTCAAAATGAATTTCAGAGGATGGAGCTGGTACTGAGGAGCTGGAAACTTGGAGCTGGATGGAAAAACCTCCTGATGACGTTCTTGGGATCTCTGGAGTTTGACTGCAAAGCTTTGCAGTCTGGGATGTGGAATTTAGCCCTTTCACTTTTCTAAGAAAAGTCTGAAAAAATAATTGTACATCACTCTGTTGGTAAAATAGAGATGGATCTCTGTGGGTTTTGAGATGGGTTATTCAAAAAGCATTTTCCTTCTCAGGGAAGAAAGTGTGGGGATTAGAAAGGGAAAACAGACTGTTGTATTATGTAAGTCTTTAAAGTTCTCCTGCAAGAGTAGAATGGAACTTCCTCTCAGTGGATTGTCTATTTATTTAGAATCCAAAGGATCTTTTTCTGCTTTGCAGGCAGTGGTATCTGTATGGTCCAAAGTTTTCTGTTGTCTTGGTCCTGATCAACATGGCATCTTAATTGAAATACTTTAAAGAAAAAGTAAAATAGTGGTTTAAGGGAGAGAATTTGCTGTCTCTGTGGCTCATTATAGTGAGGTATTTTTCCAGGCAGTGTGAAAGTGCAGCTTCTTCTGGATCTATTTCCATTAAATATTGAAGACCCTTATAGGTTTGTCTGCTTTGTCACTGACTGACATACTTGGGAGTCTTGAAAAAATTCCAGAGCCCAGTTATTTCATCCTGCTGGTCACTGTTAAGCCAGAAACCAGAAATGATGAAATATGATCCAGGTGTGTGCTGTGTGAGGCTTTGTCCGTAGCCAGGCAGGAGAAGCACAAAGAACTTGAGACCTCAGATCTCCTGCACAGTCTGTGCTGCTCTGCTGCTCTGCAGCTTCAGCTGCTGCTGCTTGGCAGTTCCAAGGGATGGCCAATGGTCAGTACCTGTGTCCAGACCTCCTTTCACAACACAACATGCCACCAATGGCTTCTTTCATTCTATTACATTCTGCCAGCAGAGACACTGGCTTTTTAAACCCAGACATTTTGAGGAGGGAGTGGTGATTGTTGCTGTAGACAAGCAGGTTAATGAAGATGTTACTAAAATGCCTTTTCATCAATGAAAACTTGGAAATCAATTGTAAAAGCCATTCCCTATCCCAGTGTGATGCTGTTATGTTTGACCTGGGTGTTTGATAAGCGTTAGTTCTTGCTGAGAGCAAAGAAAAAAAAAAATATTTCAGGCATTGCTTTCCTGTGTTTGGAAAAGGGAAGGACCAGGAGGGGCCTGAGACCTGTGGGTCTGATCACTGTGTCCAGGGCACAGGTGGCTCTCTGCAGCAGGCCCTGGGTTGGCAGCCTACTAGGAAGTAATGTTAATGAAGAAATACCCAAATACCTTTGGAAAGTTCTTAGGCCTCAGGAATTTGTTTTAAAATGCCACTTTTGAAATATTTACTCAGTGTGTTCATTATATCTTTTTGCTGTATTTTTGTGAAGTTCAGGGAGCCCCTAACCATCCTACTAGAGTACAGTGCAGGAAAAAACTACTTCTAGCTGAAAAAGTAGATGCTGTGAGTCATGTTCCTCCCACCTCTGGCAGCATCTCTTTGCATGGAAGTGTTGTAAAAAACAGAGGCTGCTGAATAGCCATTTATAATTAATTTCTACTGCAAGAGATGCAGGTGATTTCAAAGTCAAGGCAAGGACAGAAACAGCACACACATGCTCTGATTTATGGCAGGAGTGTAATAGAAGTGCTCTAGGGAAATGTAAGAAAGCTGTTTTTTCTAGAGCACTGAGGAGTCACTGGAGTAGTGAATGCTCATCTCTGTTGGACTTCAGGGGAACAAATTTAGGTACCCATGGTCCAGCTCTTGTTCATGGTACCAGAGCCTGAAAGGTCAGCAGTGCTGTGTTGTCACACAGATACAGCAGCACCAACCCCCTTTCTGCTCTCTTCAGTGTCCTCCTTCTTACCCCAGCCTGCTATCCCACCCAGCCCAGGCAGAAATCCCAATCCTACTGCTGTTCTTTTAAGGAAGGAGTGGGCAGATGGATGTTTCACCTGAGTGTCTCTGGGGTCCCTGTGCCATTTGTTCTGGTGTTGAGCTCCTGGGGCAGTGACAGGACATTTCCCTGTGGTGCTCTCCTTGTCTCGAGGCAGCTCTAAGGGAACAGGTAACTATGCTTTTCCTTCTTAGGGAGTAAAATCATAAAAACATAAGCAAATCAAATTATGGCAAGTGTGGCACATTTGCAAAAAAGTAATTAATTTATTTCCATTTTTGATGCTTTTTAAAGAAAACTAATTGTAAAAAAAATGGCGGTTCAGAATGGTTAATTACTGTATGACCAGAGGGAAGTCCCAGTAGATGACCTTTTTTAGTAAAAATCAGGAGAGGTTTAAAACAAGCCCTTTATATATCTGGACTGGAGTTTTTGGGATTTTTTTGGTGTTGTGGTTTGGGTTTTTGGTTTTTTTTGTGATTTGGGGTTTTTGTGTTATGTTTGTGTGGGTTTATGTTTTTTTAAAGGCAATAATTGTATTTCTTTGGGTTTGGGGGATGACTATTATGATCAAGCTGTTGAATATTGTGTCACAAGATAAGATGATAATGATTTTGTATAAATATGTTAAGTAGGAAAATACTTTCTTCCCTCTGTACAGTTCTTTCCATTCAGACTTCATTGCAGTAACCCCAGGCAAATACTTCTTAAGAAAATCCTCTTATCCCCTTCTTTCTTTAAACCTAATAATTAATTTACTACTGGACTGTGGATTCAATAAAGGAAAAAAATATTAGAGATTTTTCTTGGAATTAAAAAGCAGACAAGTAATGGCTTTGTCTGTGTCTTGGTTTGAAAGACAGGTGTCTGCTAGGGAAGGCAGGAGCCTCCCTTGGAATGGAAAATGTAAACCCCCTGCCTCCAAATTATTGTAATTTTGGAATGAAGGGGTTCTCAGGCAAAGATATGAGGACATGAATAATAGTTCTTTACTAGTATGTGTAACAAGGCAAACAAACAATAACAATGGCATTAACAACAAACAGAACCAGGAATCTCGTGACCCCTTCTCAGCCGAGATGGGAAGGGATGGAGGAGAGGCTTTGCTTCACAAACCCTGGGACAGTCTGATCCCAGGGCCCCTGCAGGAATCTGAGGAGCACCAAGCTGAAAGGGCAGGGATGAGGAGGAATGAGCAGGAATCCTGGGCTGATGGATGAGATGTACCAGAAGCACCGTGGTGGTAGCTGGAACAGGAATGAGCAGGGATCCCAGGCTGGTGGATGGGATGTATCAGGAGCTCTGTGGTGGATGCTAGAACTGAAAGATGAGGAGGAATCCAGGAGTGATGGATGAGATGTATCAAGAGCTCTTTGGGGGTAGCTAGAAAGGAATGAGCAGGAATCCCAGGCTGGTGGATGAGATGTATCAGAAGCTCTGCAGTGGCAGCTGGAGCTGTGGGGATGTCCCGGCAGAGCAGAGAGTGCAGGGCTACAGAGCAGCAAAGACCCAGAGCAGCGCCTGAGCAGCGGCAGGGGCAGGACAGGGCTGGCCCGGCCCCAGCAGGGCAGGGAAAGGTGAGCTCAGGATTCCCAGGTACACGAGCAGATGGTGGCAGGTCCCTGGAACTGGGCTCCAGTGGTGACAGTGAATTCTCCCCACAGTCAGCAACAGCTTGACCCCGTCCCTTCCGATGCCAAGAGTGAGAGAGAGCAGCTGCCCCAGCCCTGTCCTTTACCTGCCCCCAAAACTCAAAACTTGCAGTATCTTCCCCCACAGAGAGAAACTCCCAGAGACAAAAGAAGTGTAGTCAGATACTACACCCTTCTCCTTTGGCCACTTCTTTCATTTTTCCTGAGTCCCCTTAAGTACCCAGTAGTTAGTAGTTTCCTCGCAACTTATGGGAAAAAAATCTGTAAGTAAAAAAGAAAGAAACCCAACAGACTCATGCTACCTAGCTTGGAAGTGCATGTCTCAAATATGGAGATGACTATAGCTTACTCAATGTGCAAATTAACTGCTCACAAGGGTTGGTATTAAAATTTTAACTGATCGATCGTGCAGACAGTCCCTACTGTGCCTTTTTATTTCAAAGTTGTGTGAGAAACCAGGATGTGGCTCTGAGAAGCAGGGCTGAGACAGATGAATCTGCTCCTCACACCTCAGTGAGGCTGAGCACAGCCGATGGGGGTCCCTGAGCCCCCTGCCCAGCCCTGCACGGAGCCGTCCCAGCAGAGAACTCAGGGTATGTGGGGCTGGGGTTCCCTGACCTTGCCTGTGCTGCTCAGTGTAGCCCTAGTTTTGTGCCTGAGGTGTTTTGGTTTTCTGAAATTCTTTTCCTAGGGAATTTTCTGTAAACAAAAGAAGTGTTTTTGTAAACTCTACCTTTGTTTTCATTCCTTTCCTTAGGAGGGACTTCTTCTTGATGTCCCTCTGGTGTGACCAATGTGATTGAAGAGGTTTGTCTTTGCTTCACCAATCAAATTGGTCTGTGTAAAATAGGATATAAGGGAGACACATCCCAAAAATAGAGGAGTCATTTTCAGCCTTCTGAAGTTGGAGTCTGTGTTGTTGTGGTGTACAACAGCATCAGCTCAGTTCCCCATAAATTAACACCCAATTACACAATAACGAGTGGGAAGGCCTTTTTCATGACTCATCACTTCTCCACAGCTCAGTGCTTTCTGAGCAGCAGTGCTGCTCACTGTATTAATGTAACATTAATTTGTGATGATTAATATTAAAATACTATCAAATATTTTATTCTGTTTTATTATTCTGAAAAGCTTTGGGGAGAGCACTGTATGAATGTATAATTCAATCACGTGTAGATTATGGCATGATTAGTTTCTTGCAGTCAGTAATTCTTCATTCAGTCATCTGAACTACTTTGGAGATAAATTTCTATTAAAAAATCCTTATTTTTTTATTCTAGATAACACTATTTTTATCTCATTAGCATGGATCATTTTCTTTAAACTCAGCTAGACTCTAGTGTAGCAAGAAAAAGCTCCTTTTTATATCAATTAAAATATTTTGTCTTTTTGACCTGCCATATAATTAAGATCCTGTTTATTAAAGTTACTAGCATATTAGAACACTAATTACATTACAAGCTTACTTTCTTATTTCTGAACTGTTTGTGATTTAATTGACTTGATTAAACTAATTTTCATGTGCCTGTGCAATTAACACATTAATTGAATTTATTTACACATGCAAATACTAATATATCAACCACTCTACTATTAATGATTAAAAAAAAATAATGCCCTAATTGAGTGAATTCTTTGGCATGCATATGCAATCTGATAACACTGCAAATTGGCAAGGAGTAATAGCAATTTTTAAGAATGTGCCTTCCTGCAAGGAACTGAAGTTTTAAGAGGGCAAGATCATGGCTCTTGAGCCTAAATGATCTTTCATTGCACACAAGAATAACCTTGAGTAAGGGGAAAATAAGGTAATTTTACTATTGTAGCAACGAGATCCCTGATTATATTTGAATAATTTTGTTATTTCTATAGACACTTGATAGTAATAAAGTGTAATAGAAGGAAGATTGTGGAAAGAATCAACGGATCAAAATTAAATCTAAAGGAAGCTTCTTGTAAGTTGTAATCCAAAGTCCAGTGTTGTCAATACTTCTGTTCCACTGATTTCAGGTGATTTTAATATCTGAAGGAGACAGAAGCCAGAAGTGCACTTTTTCAGACTATTTTCAAAAAATAAAGGACTTTAGATCTTACTGTTACCTTCTAATTTGACAAACACAAATACTGGCCTATAAAGAAAGATGTAACACTACTTTTCAGTCCAGAGAACCCATAGACTGGAGAAATGCATTCTGTTTAATCTCTTATCTCTTTTAAAAGCCTCAAAAATGCCTTCTCTTTCATGCTCCCACTCTTTATTTATGTGCAAAGACTTGCTCGAGTGGCTAAATTCTCTAAATAGCTACAAAGCTATTGTGATAAGAACAGGAAGTGCTTTTGACAACGTGTCATGTATCAAATATAGCCCAGCAAAGGCTTTAGGGTGCTCAGGATGCAGTTTCAATATATGATTTCATGCTTGTAGTGGTTTGTAATTTTATTTTAGCTTCCAGCTATGAGTTATAAAAAGAAGGAGAAATAGAAGCATTCCTTAAATGGATCTTTGCTTTAAAATTGTATGTTTATTTTTAACAGTAGAAATGCTGTTTATGCATATAAGATCCACTTCTTAAAGCAGTATCTTTAATTGTGTCTTGATAAACATTTATTTATAAACATAGTTTACTAGTTTTGA
This sequence comes from Trochalopteron elliotii, assembly GCA_024734555.1. Lineage (NCBI taxonomy): Eukaryota > Metazoa > Chordata > Aves > Passeriformes > Leiothrichidae > Trochalopteron > Trochalopteron elliotii. The sequence goes on from JANPWX010000029.1 coordinate 613,079, forward strand.
AAAAGTCAAGCAATGTCTTTATTCATCCATGAACAAAAATTTTCTCATGAAGCTACTCCAGTAAACATTTTCAGGATAAAATTACACTTTAAACAGTTGCCAGTGGTGCCACTGTATAAATAGAGAGACAGTAGTTCTGTGTAAAGTGCAGATCCATTAAGAACTGCTTAGAAAAGTGATACACACTTCTAAAAAAAAGTTTTTAAAAAAATCTTTAAAGCAAAAACTCTTACCCAGGTGCAGATTTACCTTGAGACAAAAGCAAAATACCATTAAAATATATTGGAAACAAAAGCAAAGCTACTCCACACCAACAGAAGGTGATGTGTCTTAGTAAGTCAGTTGGACTTGGATCATTTGTTTAGACTTTTTCTTGCATTTTGCCTCCTGATTAATCTCTAAGTGTCAATGTGGTCCATAAATGTTGCTATGTTCTCTATGGCTATATTAGACTGTACCAGGAGGGTATTGGCTGGGGATTTATTTCAATATACCATCTCCAGGAGTGGAACTTAAGCTTTGGGAAAAGGAAGGTTATTCTCTAAGCTTGTATTGCCAAGTATCTGAGCTATAAGCCTCAAAACTCAGATTTTGCCAGCAGTTCATCCTGCATGTGCAAATTCAATGTTGAATTTTCAGTTGAAGGTAGATCTGGTGTCACATAGTTTCAAACTCTTCTCTTAGTCAGATTTGTAGGGATGCTGCAGCAAGCAGTGCACAGGGATGGGCCCAGAAAGCCTAAGGAAGGGTAAGGATGCTTAGGAGAGATCTACTTTTATGTAAATACACCTAGTGCTCACTTCTGTTGGGTTCAGAGGAAATGAAACAATGCACGAATTCATTAGATAATCCTTACCGAATGTAGATGGGGGGCATTGCAGTGTGGCTGAGTACAATTCAAAGTTAATCCTAAATATGGACTGTCTTAGATGTACAGTGGAACTGTACAAATGTACAATTGTACTGTGCAAAGGCACAGTGGAGCAGTGTAGGGAGGAGCCTCACTGATGAGGGAGCTCGAATCCCTTCCAAAAACCTTGTCTTTTTTCAGCTGTGCCACTACAGAGTTCTCGTTTTCTGTGTAGGTATCCAGTCTAACTGTGCATCATAGACCTTGATTCCAGCTGTATCTTCTGGTAATGGGGTTTACAAGACTATTATTTCTTGCATGGAGGAGATGGAAGATCCAGTTTTGTTGATGGCTAATTGGAGCTTTCTCATTTATGGAGGTAATAAACCTCAACCCAGCCCTGAGTGTGTACTTCTACCCTAAGATACTCACACTGCAGGGGAGCCTTTTCTAGCTTCTGAATTCAATTTACAGAAGGAAAAGTGCCAAATAAGAGCAAATGTTTTAATTATAAAGAAACACTTTCCTTAGGTAAGACAATTGCTATGTTTGCAAAATGAATTTAATGTGCTACACAGTCTACCAGTCTACCAGAGTTTTTAATGAATGCTAAGTCAGAAAAAACTGCATGAGGCAGCTGTGGTTGTATTTGCATATTTACTCAGGATAATTGATAGGATTGTTCAATTAAATATTGTAAAAAGCAATAGTCTAATACACTCTGAGCAAGAAAAGTAAAACCATGAGATTCAGTAATTTGTCTGATTGAACCTTTTGTATATTTAAGCAGTATGTCTCCATAGATGATGCATTTCTGGGTAATTTTAACTCAGCTTGGGTGGAAATGAGAAACTTCATCATGCAGAACTCTGAAAAGGTTTTTCTACAGCTGCACTTCAACCAAAACTTTCATTGCATGTGACCCTAATCTTAACTCCAAATACAAACTCAGATTTGGCTTTTCCTTCTCTGGAATAATATCCCAAATGTGTTATTCAGCATCAAATCTGTTCTATGGATCTTGATTATGCAGTCATATGTGTTGGTGGTACTGTATATGATATGTATGTGAATATGCTAGCAATCAAAAAGAGAAAACAACAGAAAATCTAGAAATCTAGAAAATAACATTTCTGAGCCATTACAGTCATGTGTTTTGTATCTAACCATTTTTCCAAGGAGCAAAAAGAGCAATACATGATTTGGAACATCCTTTGCAGTTGCCTGGTTTCCCTGAAATAACTCAAAAAGGAGAAGTGATTGATTTATAGACCTTTAGTGAAGCTGGTGTGTGAAAAGAAGAGTTAGACTTCCTGAAGTCATCAGACAAAACTGAATGGCCAAAGTTTCTGTGCTGCATCATAGATCAGTTGGCACAGTGTGTTCTGTTTAGCATTACTGAAGGCTGAGGAACTAATGATGTGCAAGTGATGAAACATCTGTAGGATACAAGAGGAAGGGGTTTTAAACGCTGATTCAAATCAGTTATTTATGTGGGGACAAAAAGAACCTACTCTAATTGAAATGCAAACACAGAGTGTTTGAAATTCTTTTTTCAGTGTTTCCTTTGGATAGCTTTATGTTACATACTTTACAATGGATACCATTATTTACAAGACTTAATTTAAGTGTATTTTTAATACAAGCATTATGTATAATACGGTGTAATAATAATTTATAGTTGTAGTCTAAATAGTCACTTCAATCATCAGAGCTGTTTACTAACAACTAAGAGTTGATCTTGTAAAGTTATGCTTTATATGAGCCTTTCCTGCAGGATTCTGTGTATTTTTAATAATATTCATTTGTTCATGATATGTAACACTTCTAGCCACAATATGGAATGTTGTGTTTAATAAGGACCACGAATCTCTGAGCCAAGTGAGTTTTTGAACTGCATTCTTTTGTCAATCTGAAAAATCCCCTGATTTCTTTATGACCATGTGGGTAGACAGCTCCTTGGTTGCCTAATTCTTCTGTTTGTTTTTTTTTTTTGACTGCTGGTTTAAGATGGTTGCTCCTAGTGGTGGAAGGTCATGGAGATATGTGCCAGCACAGCGTGAGGGTTGTATGTAAGTGTGACAGCAAGGGTTTGAAGTAAGAATCTAATTTAGATGCTCAGGTTAGGAGACTGAACATTCTTGAGCCCTGCAGAATTAGTGCTTTTCTAGAGGACTTTGATATGCAACAAATCCTCCCCCCTTCAACATGTAAATAATGGCTTGAAGTAAAACACTGTAAATATGCCTGTCTCCTTTCCCACTTGAGGATTGAGTTTTTTGGTGTTTTTGTTGGGGTTTTTTTGGAAACAACTGGCAGAAAGCCTTTCTTTAATCCTCTTTCCGACCACCTAAAGGAGATTTTGGAGACAGTCAGTTGCTGTGCAGATGGTTTCAGTGATGTATGTGCTTGTTTGCCTGCCACTGATCAGAGTCCTGAGCCTGCCTTGCAGAGGTCAATGCAATTTGCTAAATAGTGGGTGTCTATCTTGGAGAAACACATAAAGTGAAGTTGGTGCAAATGGTGCTTCAGTTCAAATGAAGTCAGTACCTTAAATCAGACTTTTAAAGGTTGAAACAGGTCTTGGACAATTTCCAATTTAGAGCCCAGTTAGGTGTATTGGAATCAGCATTAGGGATGGAGCTGCTGTTTTATTGGACAAAGACAGCAACACTGTTAATTTAGTTAGGATTAGGGATGCAGAATTTGGGGTGTTGTTGAATTCCAGTACTGACTTTCTGCCAAAGATTTTTCTGTGTTTATTGCAGCTTTTGTAACCAGCACTTTCTGATACTGGTAACTAATACACACAAAACAAAATTGCTAGACTATAATAGTTCCATTTCTCTAATTTTCCTGGGATCTCATTTTCTCATTTGTAATCCTTACATTCCTAAAACTTAATCATCTCATTTTTTCAAGTGATATTTGAGACTATGCAGAAAAAAAGGAAATTCATCTCTGCAGAGAACCTTCAGAGCAGCAGGATACCAGTGCACTACTCTTGGTGTCTTTCCACCTGGAATTTAATGGTTAGTTTTAGCTTGTGATGCCCTAAGATTTTCCAGTTGGTCTGAAGCTAATGGGTGAAAATGAAGAAGAACTTGAGATCCAATTCCATACAATCGAAGACTCCCTAACACGGGATCCTGTGATCCTGTGATGCTGCAAATCCAATGATTTGACTCTGAAATGCAACATGAACTAGTTAGGGACGGGTGTGTGTCTTATTGCTAAGACAATTACTGAAAGCCCAAATTCAGCAACACAGATTATACCTCCTAGAACTTTTTTTGGAGTCAATATTTTATTTCTTGGATTCTTTTGCAAAAAAAAAAAAAAAAAAAAAAGCACAGATAATATAACTGGAATTTTATCAGACTAGATGAGATTTCTTAGCACTCATGCTATTGTTCACTTGCCAGATGGGAGTTCTTTGTGGAGTAAATGATTTTTGGAGTGCCTGCTAAGATTTATGGACTGTTATTAAACAGGTATAGTATTGTATATTTAAAAGAAGAAATTAATGACACAAACATTTTTGCCAAGGAGATAAATTGCCTAATCTGGTGTATCTATCAGGCTACAGACACAAATTTTGTTTGAAACAGAAATTTTTTTTTTATTAATAACACTATGTTTTGACTGTTTTTCTAAAGATTATTTAGTTTTGAAGAAAGAATAGGATACATGCAATATGAGTGATTTGACAACTCCCTGCTACTATAAAAATTGTATTATTCAATTCCTTTCCCAGGAGGAGTTACTTTACATTTCAATGGTTTCTTAAAAGCCTATGGTAGGAGAGACTTCCTTCACTCTCTGCTAGGTCATCTCTCATTAGGACATGGAAATGTTATGTTTAATAATATCACTCTGATGATTCTAAACATATACGGTATCCATCCTTTAAATTATTACTTGAGGCTGCAATTGGATGTGATGCTGTTTGATTTATAGCCATTGCAGCCTGCAAGAGACTGGACACATAAAGAATACAAAAATGCAACTAAGTTGATATGAATATTCCAAGCTGAAGGATGCTCTTTTAATATCCTTCCCACCTCTAAACATCATCTGGGCCAAAGAAAAGAGCAGTAGTCCTAGGTGATTATGGATCATTTTGTTTTGTCTGTGACACTGAAATAGTGTCTACTGACAAGACTGTTTCCTCTTTTCTAGTGAGTTCCAGTAGTAAAGGAAAATCTGAAAAGGTTGTCAAGCAGTTCCTGTTTGGAGTACTGCAAAGAAAAGAAATAGGTCTAAGGAAATGTCTCCAGGAATACAATCTGCTCATATTCTGAGGATTTGGAGTTAAATATGAAGCTGTAAAGGGTAAAGTTTGAGAAAAGACTTAAATGGCTGCAAGTGGATTTTTAACTGCACAGGGGTCTGTCAGGGCTGTGGAGCCCTGGGCTGCCTGAGGACTTGGGGACTGGAGAGGAAAAGAAAGAGCAAAGCTCTGAGACTGCTGCTGCTGCTTCTGAGGAACAGGCAGTGCATTTGTGCCCCCCTCTAGCCTTTGTGAAGAAAAGACTGTGTGAAATGTATGGTGCTCCAGTGGAACTCTGACATAAAGTTCCCTGGTGCAGCAGTGACTTTATCTGTGTGACAGCCACCCCACAATGCAGTCCCTTCTGCATTTCCCAGCCTGTGGTTCACTTGCCTTAGCCTGGAGACCTTGTTGTCACATACTGTGCCAATTATATACAGTATTTGCCATAGCTTCACAAGCAATAGTGATCCTTAGATGATCACTTTAGAGAAGAAGTTAGAGGGCTGAGTCAGAAATTATAACAGCACTCATTTTACAGTTACAATTAACACACTGACCTACATATTCCCTACATATTTAATGTAGGGAACTGATCACACCCTCTGTTCTCTGAAATCTGATACTTGATGAATCTATTTTTTTGCATGTAGTTTTGTTGTTCTGGTTGGTTGGGTTGGGATTTTGTTTGGTTTGTGGTGCCTGCCATCTTCACCAGTGCAGCATTTTAGAGAGATAAAATCCAAGGAATGAGAGAGAGGGACCAGTGTTCATTGTCAAGACATACTTAAACAGAATGAGAATTATGAAACAGAAAAGACAAATTTGTGCTACCATGATGATTTTCTGCCAAATCTACATGAATAAAAGAGCAAATATGCAAAAACATCACTTGGAAAACAAGCCTAGTGGACTGAATGCTGACCATACTATACAGCCTGGGGTTTTTATTTATAACTGGGAAAGGTTTTTTTGATCAAAAGATAAAAATGCGTGGTATTGAGCTTAAAGTGACACCTGCCTAAAGATAAAAATGCGTGGTATTGAGCTTAAAGTGACACCTGCCTAATAAGGAGGGGCTGGAAGAAAAATTAGAGATGAAATGCAAACACTAGCAGGAAACTTTTCCCTCTGGTACCCTCTTTGAGTGATGAGTTTTGACAATTGTGAGATCAGGCATAATATGCATCTACAATTTCTATTAGACATTGCTCTTTAAATCTTCCTTATTTCAGTTCTCCTTCCTTAAGTTTAACTCCAAACCTGCAAGCTACGTCTGTTAACTCTTTTTTTCACCCTTATAGACTATTCCTACATGTACCCAACTAACAGGGAATGAAAAGTGACGCCATGCACGTACCCAGGGAAGTCAGAAACCTCTTGAAAATCCACAATTAATGTGAAGCTCTGTGGTCCATTTTTTATAAGTATTGAATAATGCCTTTTTGTTTTAAGGACAGAAGTATTTCTCCAACAGTGTCTTGGCAGGCTTTTAAATTGTAGGAACAACTTTTGAAAGAAAAGGGAAGAGATGCAATTAGTTTGCAAATACAAGCATGATTATTGAAGCCACATTTACTGAAGCCTAAGTCCTGTGATTTAGAGCAATGCCAAAAGACATTTTAATGCATAGTTTTGTCCACTTGTGAACAATTAGGTCTGTCAGCATAAGTGGTCAGTTGAATGTTTAGATTAAACTGCATTTTTTTTAGATGCTCTCTTGGATTGCATTTGGGAATCTTCCTTTGGAATTACAATCACGGCCATTGACTGGATAGCTGAAGTGGCAGAATCTAATTATTGCTGAAATCCCCACAGCTATACCTTCTTAAAATACATCCCAAACAAACAGCTACAGAAAGGATGGGGAGTGGATGGATTTGTACACGAAAATGTTGGTAATGGAGGCAATCTTTCAGTGAACAAGTGGATCAAGCAATTAGAGCCAGGGTTTCTGCCTCAGCAAATAATGTCTCTGGAAGAGATAGGAGAAGACATGGCAAATGCATGTATTTGGATTTCTGCCTGTAAAATAAAATGTTCAGCAGTGAAATGGAAAAAAAATTATACCTGGTCCAGTGCTGCCATTGGTCAAGTAGAGGCAGCTTTGCTAATTTACTCACTGTCAGTTCCAACATGTATGTGTATGTGTATGTGTATGTGTATGTGTATGTGTATGTGTATGTGTATGTGTATGTATATGTATATGTATACGTATTTTTGAGTGTATATATCCTTTTCTCCCCATGTTACGTATTGGGAAGTCAATGTTTAAACTAATGAGAAACTTAACCTATTCTTATAATTTATAATGACTTAATGTGGTATCTTGTAAGCTGAAATCCTGCCCTAACAAATGCCCACTGTAACCTATTGATTGCTATGGTGTCTCACAGGATATGTGCTGAGTTATCTGCATGATTTCTGTGCCTGTAATCCAGATTTGAATTAACAGGTTAGAGCTTTATTTTGACCTTTTCTGACTTTTTCTTTTTTCTGTACTCATTGACTTTTTTAGTGTCATTATAACAGTTTTTCCAATGACAGTAAAATATCTGCTGGAGATGGGTTTAATGACCTGGAAGTAATTAGAAGAGTCTGCAAACAAAGATAACTGCCACATCACAAACAGAACTGATATTTTATTCACACAAGCTTCTAGCTACTGCAATAAATCTAGATCAGCTACTGTACTCATTAAGTAAAGAGATAATTAAAACTTGAGGGAGTCTGGATAAACCACCTGGCAAAATAACACCTTTTACGAAGGGAGACAGGAAGCAGGTCTGCAAGTCTTGAGGAGGCTTTATTAAAATAATCAAATGCCACTTGAAAGATGCCCATACAACAACATTATTTTTCTGTGAGAAAGGACTGCATATTATAGTGAAAAGCTAGAGCAAAATAATCCAGTCCTGTGAAGTGCATCAGCTCAAGCCTTCAATCTATATTTTTTATGTTTAGCTGCATGAGAACAGGTCTGTCTTTGATTTCTGTTCTGTGGTAGCTTTAAGATATTCTTCTGTTGACAGGTGAATGAGATAAGGGACAGTAAATTCTGATGTGACACTTTGAATAGAGGTTTAATAGAACATGAATGTAATGACAGGATAAAAATGTAATTGCATGATTCTATTTTTTTTGAAATATCTCATTGTTTTTCTTTAACCTCCTCAAGTAGTCAGGTAGATCTCAGATATGAACTGAGTTCTGTTCACATCATCAGTAAAATCTGTTTTACTGCAGTCTTTGACCATGTCAGACTTCTGTTTTCAGTCTACATCCATGCAGACAATCTGAAGAGGGATATGGTGTCAAAAGATGAAAACAGCTAAAGCAGCCTGATTGATATTATGTCATATAGCAGAAAGTCTTAAAACCATGTGTCAAGGGCTGATTAAATACAGAAGACTCAAGAATAGGAAGATAAGGATGCAGTCACTCAAAATGTTTCCTCTTAAAAGTTTTAGCTTTATCAGAAGGTATGTTAAGTTTGCATCTAATCCATGTCAGCTCTGTGGTGCATTTATGCTGCTTGTCTAATAGCTTGTAGTTAGAGTTTAGCCATCTGTCAGCAATTAAGGGGTAGGCACTGATTTTCGTGCAGTGGGACACCTTACAAAGAGAGCCATTTGCTGGGCCTTTCTCCCTTTAATGGCAAAGCCAAGGAGGAAATCAATCATGCTTTCCACTGGATCAGTAACCAGTTTAATGTGGGTTTTAGTATAAAAAACAGCATCAAAACCAAACTTTGTCAATGTGCAGTACATCACTGTGGCACGTTGCACACGTATAAAGGTGATAACAATTTAAGTTCCATTTGTGCAGGTAAGTCACATCACAAATAGTTGGATAGGACTTCATTCTTGTAAAAGAGTTAGAGGCATGGGTCCTTCACTCTGATTTTCTTAATGTAATGTGTTTTAGAAATGGAATGTAAATATTTTTCCAAAACTAAATTTCACCTGAACAGCCTGCTTGGGATTTTGATCAGTAGGAGGCAAGAAGATTTTTTTGTTGGATTCATTTGTTTGGAGTCAGTTTAACACCAATGAAAGGAAGGAGACTGATAACAATTAGGACTGTAATCTCCTTCCAAGAGATGCTCCAGCCCACCCAAGCAGTGGCAGTGCAGATTTCACTCAGAGAACTGTGTTTGAAAAAAACAATTCAAAATGTAAACAGAGATAAACAGCAAGGTTTAATAACTTCTATCATGTGCATTCCAGGAAATAATTCCCTTGCTCTTAGCAATCAGTATTTAATTATTTTATAATTTGATCTTTAAGTCCTGATATCATCCAGGATAAAGCAAAAAGTTTTAAGGTCAATTACAAAAAGAAATTGATTTGAGAATATATTGTTTGAAATTACTTATTTTCTGTACTTGAACAATTATCTCACTAAGAGCAGTTAATGTTGCACCATCTCTTGTTCCAGTCTATTCAGTGCACAGCAGTGCTGCTGACCAGCTGCATCTGCAGGAACGTGGTGAAGTTAAAGGTGTTCTCAGTGTATTTTTAGCATTTTGTCTGCTCTGTTTAGAAACAAACAAAACCAAACCCCAAAGCACAACAGCAGAATTGAAAGTATTGTACTTTATTTCTGAAATTGCTGTGCTTCTGGTTCATTTTGGATCTTCGTTTAGAGCAGTGAATTGATCCTGTGTGTTCACTTATAGGCTTGCTTTAGTGGGAACAATCCAAACCCTTTTAAGTCACTGAAAACAAATTTTGCTGTGTGTGATCTTTGGGTTGGTGCACTTACCTGCTATTTGCTTTGTGACTAACTTAAGCTATAAAAGTAACAAAAGGTTTTCTCTTATTCAGTGATACAGTCTATGCAATACAAGCAAAATTGCAAACTCCATATGCCCCATTTTAAGATAAGAATGTGATGTCAGTGTTTTAATCTATATTTACAGGCACATTGGTGCATCCATTTTCTTTGCAACCTGCTGAGAAAGCAGGAATCTGTGCAGAATTAACTCTTTAGAAAAACAGCCCACTTAGCTACAGGCTTAAACATTTTTCCCTAAAGTAGCTGGAGTTGATAGCAGAAAAGAGGTATTGTATGCAAAATTGAAGAGGAAAAGCTGCATTAAAGAAATTAGTTCTTCAAGTTTAGAATTTAATCTCCAATGAGTACATGAAAGTGGGAAGATGCAGTAAAGTAGGAGAAATTTGCAGCAATTATCTGCCAATAGTTCAGAAGATGCAGAACATATTATCAGTGAGAAGGGCTCTCTATTTATAGTCTGCTTGTGTAGTTGAGGAATCATCTACACTTTCTTCGATAAAGGGATTGACTTTTGCAGAGGGTTACACAGAGTAGTTGGTGTACCTATGTACTCCCAAGATACACCAGGTCTGGGCTGAAGGGAGGACAGTTGTGTTTGTTTTATTTCTCTGGATGTTCCGTGGCTGCAGTTGCCTTCCATGTCCATTTGTGTTGTGTGGAGCTGCGACTCCTGTCCTGGGCAGTGCAGCAGCCTCTCCCTGTTGGCCTGGATGGCTCTTGCACATCCTGGTGTGTATAATGGGATTCCTTGGGTTTAAACAGCTGAGGTGATGGTTGTGTGTTCTGCCCCCCAAGCATCAGACAGGCTCTTCCCTTTGACACTGAATTTTGATCGAGATTCTTAAAACCACCATGAACTAGGGGAAAGTATTTTCCCTCAGAACACATGCTGACTCTATGGGCCCTTTGTCATTTTTGATGAGGCAAGGTTTGTCTTATTAAGAGAATTTATTAGAATGGAAGTGACTCTTTTAAGGGTCTTTGGGACAGTGTAGAACTGGAGCCTGGATTGCAGGTCAGCCAGAACTGGGACTGGGCAGTTCCTAAAGTGTTAGAGTGTGAGACAGGCTTTGATTCCTTGCTAATCAGAACTAGCTAGCAGGCTCTCTGTTCTTCCCTGGGGAGGATAGCTCATGTATTCTGGGTAAACAAAAGCCTAAGATAAGCCTAAATTAAGAAAAAGCTTCCATAACAGCTGACTATGGATTTTTTATCGTGAAAATATTGATGTGTTTCATTGCTTTGGGCAATTGCTGCTTAGAGAGGATTTGAGTCTTTCAAAGGTATTCCTAAAAATAAAATTATCTAAGCTCTTCAAAGTAAAACAGATTGTCCTTTATATTAGGTGTATTTAAGCAACATTTTTTCTTGTAACTGTACAAAAATTTTTATTCTTCCTGGTTCTGTCCTAGGCACCTCTAGTTTTGCTATATGAATAGGAAACCTCCTGCCTCTCTTCAGCAATAGCAGATGTAGGCACTCAGGAGAAAGTCTATGCACATGAAGTGTCTGTATTCAGAGGAATGAACTTGCAGTGGTCACAGATTACACAAACTATAATATAACCTGTTGGTCCCATGCAAAAAGACTGTATGTTAAAAAAAAAGGTGCATTACAAATAGGTAACATCTGAGAAAACCTACGTGTCATGTAGTAGAATGCAGATCCCTAAAATATCCTCTTGTGAACCTTTAATAGGTTGCTTTTTTGTACTGCCCTGTCTCTCCTCTGCTCTGAATACTTTTCATGAACTCTAATTAAGTAAAGCCACTGCAGGAGAGTCCAGATAGAAGACAATGTATCTTGAAGCAGTGTTACCCCTTGCTGGTTAAACCAGGCAGTTCATTCAGCCTTACGGGAAGAAAACCCAAAATATTGCCATATTGGTCAGCCATTCAGTGTTGCCTGAAGTTCAGCTAAATGCAGTTTTTTCTGTGTACTCAAAGAGGGGCTTTGGCAAGAAGCTGAGAATGAGACTGAATAAGGAGACCAACCCATATGCCATGCAAGTCCCACACTTTTTTTTTTTTTTTCCCTCCCTGACTGGTTATCTCTGGACCTGCAAAGATCCTTAACCAACACAAACTTCAGAGGACTTTTGTGAAATTCTGTGAGTCTGAATAATAGCTTAAATGCTAGTCTTTAATGGCACAGGGGAAGGTTGACAGAGGCATCTGCCATTTGTTCAAATAGTTTTCACATGCTTCTACTTTAATACACAATACCATCTGTTGAGCTTTTCTGCAAATGGAATTCTTTTCTTCAGTCTACCCACAAACTTCATTATGGATGTGAGGATTGTAGAGGCTACCTTTTTAAATATACAGCCAGCATTTCTGAAAAAAAAAACTACATCTTCAGTAGTTGTTTGTGTGAATTATTTAACAGATGGCAAAACCGCATTTCCGATATTCCCCCTGTCCCTCCTGTGGAGGAGAGCAGTGTTTACGTGGGGCTGGGTTTTCCTGTTGACAGCATACAACACTCCTTGGCATGCTTAAATGTGATGGGGTCTGATCCACAGCTCTTTCTTCTGATTATTTATTTGATATTTAACCTATGTTAAAATGATTTACAAAGGCAAAGGCCTTCATTCTTTTAATGAGGGCTAAATTGCATCAAATGACTTGCACGGTGCAGGGCCTTTTCACAGAAGACTGCCAAGGATAAGGTGATGTAACCATAACCTGTTGACCCTTCTAAATACTGAGACTGTGAATATAGAATTGTTCAGTGAAACTCTTTCATGGAAATTAATATTAATATGATTTGAAAAGAACCTCACAAAACCAACAAGATATCCACAAGCTTTGATAAAATTCCTACTCTTTTCTTCTGAATAATTTTTGGCTTGCTGGATGAGTTCCTGTAAATTTGCTTTCAGCTGAAGTGGCTAGAGTTTGAAGGGTTACTGAAGTATCTTATTTTTTATTGCCACATGCTGCCTCTTCTACCTGATCTAATCACTATTGTTTAAGCTCTAATCCAGCTATTATGTGTCTGAGATTGACATGAGAGCTGAGAAGAAGAGAGCAGACTGTCAAAACCAGCTGTCAGCATAGATAGGAAGACTGTGAAATTGAAATAAAACTGGAATAGCCACAGCATCTGTTCAAAGATTTTGGAGAATTTGACCAGTTGGCATCTACCCAGCCCCAGCTGAGTGACAGCATTTAATATCATCAGATACCTTTGTCTTTCATCTGTATGATTCATATAATGTCAGGTGCTGTACACTGGAGAAAAAAGTTCTAAAATTACAGAAGAAGATTTAAATCTGACAGTTGAGCCAACAGGTGATTGGAAATATGACAGTAGTTACTGTATTCTGGGCAAAAATGCTTGAGAGGATATTTAACTTGGGCCTTTGTAGAGGCTGAGAGCTTTATCTCTACTATGATACATTTATCAGTGGGCAAGCAAAGAAGGTCAGCAGATGTCCTGTATCCAATACACCATTGCTCAGTAACCTCTTCCCGGCACTGGGAAATGTCAGACAAACAGGACACAGGTTTTCTGAAGGAACTTGAAGTTTTGCAAAACAACCTGGAAAATGTAAAATATTTGGGATTGTAAAGCTCAGCTATGAGCATGTTTGTAAGTCAAATTCGCTTTTAGCACTAGTTTGTGATATCTAGCCATTGATAGGAAGAAGCACCCAATTTACTCACCCATCAGCAGCAAGAGGTGAAGGAAAGGCTTGGAGAAATTCTCATGAGTTTTTTAGTTCTTCATTTGGTCTCTTCTAGAGATTGAGATTTGGATCTAGACCTTTGTTAGTTCATCTGCTGCATTGCCTTTGATTGTCCATATTTCCTCTTGCTAAGGTGTAAGATGCCAATCCTTCATTTACTGCATTTCTTCTCTTTCTGTCTGGTCCTTTATTCTGTCCTTTTGGACATTTTTCTCTTATTTATTCAACCTTTCCTCTGATCCACCACTAATTTATATACAAACATATTCTCTCTAAAAACATTTTTATGTTTTGCTCTGTAAGGTCTTTCTTGGTAGAGAATTACTCTACATCAATTCATTCTGTGCTTGGATATTGACCTTCATGAGAGTTTTCCTCTCTGTAACCGTCTCATTTCACTCATCAATTGCACAAAGCAGCCTTATGTTAACAAAGAAAAGTGGCTTTGCCCATTTTTTCACCTGAATTAATTGCAAAAGTTAGAAGACAATCTTCATTAATGTCAGCAAGTTCTGTTCCATTCTTTTTACTGTGGTGGAAGAAGAGTGTTAAGCCAAATGGAGGTAAGGTCTGGGGGGTAAGGGGGAGCTTTGTGGAAATTTAAGTTGTGTAACCTATGAGCCTTGACAAGTCTCAACACTATCTGGAAATAGTTGAGCTTTGCAACATTTGTCTGAATATTGGCCAATTCTATGTCCTTTAGCACATGGTTTTCCCCAGTTTACATCTATCACTATATTACAAGGACTAGCAATAAAAATTTAAGATATTTGATATAAGATATAGGAGATATTTTAGTAATTTAAGATATTCTTGAAGATATTTCTACCATGGCTCATGCTAGCCTTCAAATTCACTACATCCCAGGCCTCAAGGATAATAAAGCACACATTTTTCATTCTTGTGTAAATGCGTTTTCTGCTTCAAATGATTTGTCAGGGGTCTTTTTTAGAAAACAAGCTTTCTCCTTGGCAAAATGACTGCTTCATGCCTCACAGCTATTCTTTGGTATCAGGAAAGAATCTAGCTAGAATTAATCTGATTGACATCTTGCTGACAGACACATCAAAAGGGCTGGAAAAGATGTCATAATCTTTGGTTATGTAAATATCTGAATCAAGATTGCTCTGAGGCAAACTGCAGAGCAGGATAATATAGCCTTTCTATACTACATCAACAATCATTTTGACAGATGAATTTGAATGCTAATATTTCATGAAAAACATTTGGGGAAGGAGAGTAGAAGATGTTGTCTGCAGCATGGAAACTTATCACCAAAATACATCTTCATATTGGTAAACTGTGAGCATTTTTCAGTTCTCTTTGACAATTTGTTATGGAAAAACCAATCTTTTCTGTCATTGCTTCTTTTGTTCATAGGCACTTTTCTAGTCCTTCCCTGTTCAGAAATGGAACAAAAAGCAGAGAGGAGAGGAGCCTGAATTTGGAGTGTGACTTACCAGTGTGGAGGCACTGCTGATGGCTGGATGATGCTTCTCTGAAATTTTTACTGCTCTGCTGCTGGTTGGAGCATTGTTGTGAGGGCAACATTCATCTGCTGAAGGAAGTCTTGTGTTACTTCACATCAAGTCCTCAACACCACCAGCCCTTCTCTTCATTGCAATTTTGTGAAGGTAAAAAGTCACTGATGGCCTGTCACACTGTAATAATCTGAGAAATGAACCCTTGAGGGGTCCTCAGAAGGGATTAGCTTTATTTTACTGGAAATAGGACAAGAAGCCACTAGTGATCTTGCATGGTGGCCATGGAGATGAAGCTTGGCCAAGATGAGGAAACCTTCTTGTGATGTTGGCTGTGTTTCACAGTGGAGAAACATCTGTTTGTGGGCCCATTCTTGCTCCTGTAAGTTTCAGTGGCACTCAGCAGGGAGTATCCTTTTTGCCTGGTGTAGCTGCCAAGCATTTTCTCTTGGTTATGTCTCTGTGGGTTTTCCTGTGTCCACTGGACAGAATTCTGCTAGTGTATTTCTGTGGAAATCCTTAAATAGGAGGAGAAATCAAACCTGTTTCTTTTCTCATTTCTCCCAGACATGCAACCTGCATTCAAAATCAAGTATAAATGGCTTTGCTAGAGAGGCTTGAAATAATTGAATGGTATGTAAATCCCACTGCATCAAGTTAAAACAAAACCTCTAAGAATTGTACAAATGGGAGTAGCAATTTAAAGTTGTTTGTAATTGCAGCCAAAGGAATTATTTTCACTTGCAAAATTGAGCTAATTAGTCACAACCCTTCCTCCTCCTTGCTTTCCTTGATTCTCTTTCAAGACTTTACAGAAGAACAACCTTATGGGAGGTAATGTTTGTCCTGCGTTGTCAGGACTGAAGGCATGACAACAGAAAAAACAAGCTTTGTAGTCTCATCACTGGTTTAATCCACAGATATAAGAAAAGTGATATTTTGCTCTACCATTCAATAGCCCTGTTTGCCAAAAATGTAGTTATTCATCAGCTTTAAAGATTACAGCTTTTGTGAGGTACTGAATATCTGAGAAATCTCATTTGAGAAGATGTAAAGGCTGCTGGTCTAGAAATACCCTCCAAAACCCAAAATACAGACCAGGGACCTAAGCTGGAACAGGGTTTCGTCCAAGATGAGGAAGAGGAGGAATGCTGTGTCTGTATCAGAAGGATTGCTGAGTTGTGTGAGAAATGATGCTGCAGTTTAGTAGCACAATATGGGATCCTCCAGTGCTCTGGAAATAAATGTATTAGCCACAGTATGCTAACAGGAGCAGATCTGCAGAGCAGGAAGAACCTGGCAGGAGTGGGGAGGAGCTTGCTTTAAACTACTCTTCCTCTGGTTGTAGACACTAAATGCCACCCAGTAGCCAAGTGTACTTGGCCTGGTGTCAGGGAGCAGCTTCTCCTCAGCATCCTCTGAAAAGGCCTCCCATGACAATGCTGCAGGATCAGGAGTCACAGCAGTGGGACAGATGAGGGGTTTGCATCCCAAGGGCCCTGCTGATCCAAACTGCAGTGCTAGTGTGGACACGTCCTGCTTTTAAAGGTCAAACCATTCTGGAGTCCTTCCTGAGGAGCTGTACAGCAGACTGGGACATGTTTGCCAGGGAGGTCTGGTTTTGTGGGTTTTTTGTTTGCGTGTGGGTTTTGGTTTTTTGTTTTTTTTTTTGTTTTGTTTTGTTTTTTTTTGTGGTAGTTGAGACATGACTTCACTTTGTGTCGCCTCTAACGCTGATTGTGAACCACTTTCTAAGAACAGCGTGGAAGGTCTTCCAGCTTCTCTGATTCTGCCATTGGGACTTAATGAATGATAAAGCATTTTAATAAGCAACTTGCAGCTGTGCATCTCCACTTAAGCTGTTAATGCTCATTCTTGATACCCAGGCTACTTACAAAACTTGTTTTCAGCCAGATGTTCTAGTGGGGTAAGTTCTTTTTATACTAGAATCTCAGCAGGAAAGAAAGGACATTAGGATTCCCCTGTGCTGTATTCAGAATCTACTGGAATGCATAATTTTTATCAAGAGTACCATTACTTTTTATTTCCACAGATTTCTTTATGTAGCACTTCAGGTCTCAGGTATGCTGTGGGGCGAAAGAAGTAAAACTTTGCTTTTGCATTTTATTTTTGTCATCCTTTTCTTTCTGTCGTTGATGCAGGTGACACCACTGGGACCCACTGAACAGGCCAGGATAAATGATGGCTATTTACAAATAAGTGAAAGTGAGCACTTACCTGTTCAGGAGATAAGTCACCTTGGATGCCATCTGTTGTTCTCAAAGGGATGTCTGCTATTTATTCCTATAGCAACTGCATTTTGTGCCTCTGAGAGCTCTTTAAAATCATATCAATAAAGCTGCTTTGTTTTGAATCTATAAAGCATCAGAGAGGTCATAGCCCTGATACTACTTTCTGCCTTTTAATGCTCATCCAGCCATCCTTTGAAAAAACAAATGAGGTTGGATTACCTTGCAGGGAATATTTTGAGATAGGATTGGCATTTCTCCTCCTCCCCCCACCCCCCTACCCTGCCCCCCAACTTTTAAATAAAAATTTTCCTTGATATATCAAAATAGGTCATGAGAAATTTGTTAAAAATACAACTTTTCCCCTCAGTGCACTTTTTTGTTACTGCCTTTCTACATACGTGTGTGTTTTGCTTGCAGGTCCAATGTTCATGCCCTCCAGCAGCAGGGGCATGCAGAGAGAATGTCAAATCTCTTGCTGCCAAATGATAATGGAGATTTTCTTTAGCTCAGGAGAGAGGTCTTTGAGGATCTGAATGTTTTCTCTTGAAGTCAAAGCAGGGGCAGATTTCAGAAAGAGGGGCTGCATCTGACACCAAAGCTGTGTTATTTTTAGATGTCAGTGTACATCCCACCTCTGTAATGACGATTTCCCTGAGGGGCTCTGAATCCATGCATCACTCCACTTTTGAACAAGTGTAGTTTTACACAAGCCCAAGTTTTACGAAAACCTGCCTCTTTCTGCCACTTCCTTCCTGGGAGGAAAAGACAAGACCTCCTGCAAGCCCCCCGCCCTCCCTATCTTCTGCTTAGTAGGCCATGACAGTGTGTCAGTGGTGTGTCACATCACTGACTGAGAAATGAGCATCTGAAAAACTTTTAAAATGTTCTGACTGTCAGATTTTGTGCTCAGATTTATTCTGCTGGCATCTAATATGAAATCAGAACACTGTATTCCAACAATGCTGCTTTAGTTTTACTGTAAGTTAATCAGAAGTTTCAGATACACATTGAATTGGTGTTTTTACAAGACTTAGTCTATTGCTTGTGTGGGGGCTTATTTTGTTTTATTGGTTTACTTTATGTGATTTTCTTGTTTTGATAGAAGTATGTATGGGCTGAACTGTTTCTTTTGCTACAAAAAAACAAATTCCTCCTTGAATTGTTTATGTCTGTGCCTATGAATCAAGCCAATTGACAACTTGTGGATATTTTGCAGGGGGGAAAAAAGAACCAAATTTTTATATTTAGAAAAGTAAGGTGATGTGCAAGGAAGTATTTCCAACAGTGAAGTACTGGTCTCTGTGTTGTGTACAGAAACCAAAGCCACAGTGCTAAATGCAGAGGGCAGAAAGGGGTTCTGCCTTCTTCACCAGTGCCTGGATCTTCAGGAATCTTCTTCCCACTGCCAGAACTCTTAACCTGAGGCATTTCTTTGAGGTACTGAAGTAACACCATTGGCTTTCTATCAGCTTCTTACGTGTCATCTTTCTCTGGGGCTCCGTGCAGGGATCTGAGGGGAAGGAGCAGCTTTGGGTGTGGGATTGTGACATGGAGCCATCCATTTCCCTGAGAAAGGTGAAGCTTCTAGCTAAAGAGAAAGGGTTTCAAGTACTGGAGGTGGGACAGGAAAGAAGAAAAGAATTCAGCTGTCATACAGAGAACTAAAACTTTCAGTTTCAAGTTGCAGACATTTAAATATAATGTGGCCACACTGATATTGGTAATGCTGTCACTTCCACCTATTTAACCAAATTGGTGTTTTATGTTTGCAATTGAAATGCTTAATGGTTTGGTTTTTTTGGTTTGGTTTGGGTTTTTTTCCCCACTATTTGCTGAAAGATGTCTTTTGTTGAACCAATTGAAAAGAATTTACTGGACCCACTGATTGTACAAGACTGTGTTATATTCCTGATTTCTGCAGCAGCTCACTCCCTAAGTGTCTGAAAATACTTCTTGGGTTATTTTTACGTATCTAAGCAATGCTTGAAGCTATAATGCTTATATTTGTAGCATATTTACCTTTCTTATATTTGTAGCATATTTACCCTTAGTTACCACTGTCAAAATTAAATGAAGAAGCTAAAATTCCAATAGGCTTTAGAATATATCCTCAGTCAGTGTTTGTCAACTAAATTCATCAACATATACATGTGCTATAAAATCACTGTTAAGTACTGGATATCCAGCTGAGAATGGGTTTTATTTTAACAAACTATAGTGCATGTAAAATGAACAAGCAATTATTGTATATTCTTCTATTTCCTACTTAAATGGAAGTTGTTAAGCCTCTGGGAATAAAACCTGAATATTTACATAGGCAATTATAAGATTGACAAGGTTTTGACATTTCCAGAGACTTTATGGAATTTGTTATGGTTTGTTTCTTTAATCTGCTTTCTATATCTTTTTCCTTCTCCCTTCCTCATAGCAATTCTGACTAATTACTTGTGCAAAATGATCAGTGAGTGAATTAATCTTCTCCAGACAGGCTCAAAAGTATTTTTTTTTTTACTTTTTTAAGCTTGTTGAAGCTGTTATAGCAAAAGCTTGTGGAGAAAAAATGGGACCAAAAAAAGTATCTGTCCTTTGCCTTTCCTTTGGGCCATTTAATCATTAAAAGGGACAGTGAGATCCTTGCCATTCCAGGGACAGTGGCTATCCCTTTGCAGGGATGGGAGCTGCAGCAGGGAGGGCTGGAAGCTGGTTCCTGGTGTTTTTTAGGTGTTCATTCTCTGACAGATTTCCTCCCAGAAAAAACACTAACATTTGAGAGCAAGAGAACCCTGTTTTCATGCTGCTGTGTCTGACACTGAGCAGTTGTGGGGTGCTTTAGAACCTTCTCTCTCTGTCTTCTTTACTCGTGTTCAAGTGTTACAAGATGAAACATCTGCCTTTTACCCATTTCCATTTCCAGTCTAAAATTAGTCACTGCTGTCTTGCATTACACCAGTCAGCAACTAAAGAGCTGGTGTTTTCAACTGTTGAACATTCTTTGAAAATTATTTCAATAAATTGTTGAAATATTGTGGGAAAACTATCCCAAGCTTTATCTCTGCTGAAGATCTCAATGCAGCCCATATGATGTGATGCTGCATTCCACCAGTTTGGTTTTAAATTCCTTTATTTTGCCCTCAATTCTTTAAATATATTGACTCCACAGAGGAGTGTGGCAAAATATGTTTTGCACTCATGAGCACTTTGGAAGCATTTATTCCTTTCCATCATATACATTTATGTGTTGATAAGCATTTAGTGGAGTCAATAGGTATAAAAAAAACAATAGTAAGTTCTTTGTTTCTTGTGCTTTGAAGTGTACATGGATATTTCAGAAAGGAATGGCCACAACTGCAGCTTACTGCTTATTTTTGGGAAGGAGTTGTATAAAAAGAAGAGAATTGGTCCTGTAAAGGAATGCCAGAAATCTTGACACCCATGTTGCACCCAGGATGTGCTGAAGTCTACTGTTACAAAAAATGTAGTAGATACTTCTATGATCTTCTTTTTGTTCTAACTTTATAAAAAAGAATCACCGAACAAAAATCTATTAGTGTTGAAAACAAAAAGATAAGATTGACCCAAGTCAGATTTTTAGCAAAGCAGAAAAGATGGCATTGCCTCACATTTATTTCCAGCCAGTATTGATGTGATCTCTCGCTAAATAAGTCATACATCTCATGATCTTACCTTCATTAACTGGGAAGAAATCTCATTTTGAGTAACACATCCTAGTACATAAGATGGAGGAAGAAAGAAGCTTTCAGTCTGTTCTAGAACAGACTCTTGGACCTGCATTGCTGTAGAGGCCTTTTTTTCACATGCAGAAAGCCTTTAACCTGTTATTTCCCTTATTCGTGCTTTTGTTTTTTAAGATGGGGTAATCTCAAGATTAGTTTTAAGTAGTTTATTTGTAGTACATCTCCTATGCTGAAATGTTGATCTGAGTTGTGTCCCTAAATGGAAGGTGTGACACTGGAGATCTAAGTCATTGATTTTTTTATTAGCTTATTCAGCTTAGTATATTATTTCTAGTTCTTTTGTAAAACGTCAAGTCAGTTAATAAGCACAGGTTTCAGGATGCAGGTAATCAGTAGCTGCTGTATCTAACATTCCTTTACAGGTAACTTATTCTGTATTGCAACATGGATTGTTTAATCTTTAAATAACCACCCTGAACAGCTGGTGTGAATTTTGGGAAAGATTCAAGGGAGGCTTTGTTACCTGCTGTTTAAATAAATATTGAAGACTCTTCTTAGTAGTGCTGCTGCTTTTCTACAGGTGTAAATGCCCTTTCAAGGAATAGAGAACAATGCCTGAGGATATTTATACTAAAACAAATATACTTCTTTTACTGTTCTAGTTCATGTAAGAAACTGTCTTGTAAGTTAAAACCCTAAGGAGAGAGGAATCTCAACTTCACTATCAGTGATCTGTTCTCAACCCCTATTTTCATGGGCTGTTCCTAGGTCCAGTCGTTTTACATTTGAGGGAGAAGGGCTCTGCAGTCAGGAATTTTGTTAACTGTGATTTTCTGCAGAGAAGACTTTCCTGTTTCCACATCCCAGCATTTTCAGTTCGTCCTGGCAGATGTTCTGTTTCCTTGATAACTTGGAAGTGCTAAGTCATAAGCTCATTCTTGGGTATTTAAACAAAAAACTTGTATTTGTCTTCTGATTGGTGCAGTCCACTATGTTTTGAATAATTTATTTCATTGTTGTGCTTGCCTTGTTTTAGGTTAAATGTCTTGTTTGTCTGTTTAAATATTTGGGTTATGAGGGCCTTTTCTTGTGGTAACAGTTCCACTGGATTCAAATGTAGGGGCATTTACCTACACTTACTAGAGGAAGAAATTAAAAGTGTGACTTGATCAAAGTAAAGCTCTTCTGAAAAAAAAAAAATGAAATGAATTTACAAGTAGCATTTAGTGTGGCCAAGAGTAAATTGATTTCCATGTTCAACTACCTAAATAGTAAATATAAAAATTATAAATCATGTAAATATATTGCCTGGGAAAATTGTGCATTCACTGGAGGTTTCCACAAACCAGATTGGCATTTTTCTTGCTGCCTTATATTTGGATGTAAGTTCTCTGTCGTATCTGTCACATACACAACCATTTAGGTACTTTGCTGGCTGGCATATTGTGTAAATTATTCTAAACTTGTCAAACATCACTATTATTTAGATAAACCTAATATTTATCTTGCACAGAATTCTGTGTTCCTAGGTGTGATTTTATGGGACCATTTCATGTATTTCTGGCATTTTAAAGAGATCATAAAATAGGTAGAAATTATATGCTAGCTTTAAGTTTTTCAGAGTGACTGATGTTTAAAAAAAAAACACCTTTCAGCACAAATTAGCATAAGCATGGGTATCAGAGGGGATACTTTTGGAATACAATGTTTTTAGAAACACTTTTGTGTTTGCACAACCAAGATGTAGCTCCTTAGTCATGTAGATGCTTGTATCAATCTTGCTCCTATAGGTTTTTCTAGGTTTATATTAAATATTAATAGCAATATTAACAGTCATTTTAAAAGAAAGTTGAGTGTGACTGCTTGTAAAAAAGCTTCACTGAGGAGCAGTAATTTTGAACCAGTTTAAAATTCAAGCCTTGTTTCAGAGAAAAGCGCTTCAGAAACATTCAGAAACATCTCCTTGTATTGTTGTTTTTTTTCACATGAATATTGGATAACTGTCGTTGATTTGATGATAAATACTAATATTGATGTGAGAAACCACCCACAGTTCCCTCTTCTCTGTTCTTCTGTAGCAATTACTGAATTTGGAATTATGACAAGTTATCAAAAAAGCTCTTCTGTCTTGAGCAACTGCAGCAGGGTTGTATTTCAGAGACAAGAACATGAAAGGACATAGTCTGATTGGTTTTGCCCTTGGTTCATAGACCAATTCTCATGGGAGATTTTTCCTGTATAAATTTATTTATTCTGACCATTCAAAATTCTTGATAGTCTTTTCCAATATCTAAGGAAAAAAGTTGCCTTCTCTTTTTTCATACATGGAGATCAACTTCAAAAATGCCTGAATAATCTGTTTTTATAACCTCAGATCTTACTGCCTGTAGGCAGGCAAAGGAATATTTCGGAGTCACATATTTTTGCTATCATTTATTGTCCCAGCACTGGAGCAGTTTTGCTTTTATCTGAAAGATCTGATTTGATCTAATCTGTTCTGTCTTCTTCTATTGAGATTAACAAGCCACATACCTTCAGGCATAGGCCAGATCTACAGCAGCAGAGCCCAAATGAACTTGACCACAGGGTCAATCAACTGCACAAAATACATCACACAGTTATTCCAAGGCTCATGCTGTGTCTGTAATTGCCCCTTGTTCTGTCATTAGAGCTCCCCTACAAGCCATTATTTTGAGTCAGCAGAGCTGCAGGGAACAGTCAGCCTGATGGTTAGTGTAGTGCTGAAGAGATAATATAAGTATCTCCCAAAACAGAAATACAAGGGGCAGGTATTCAGATTAAACCTTACAAAATGCAAGTTTGTTAGCCCCTTTTTGACTCTGAATCAAAACAGTCCCTAAATGTACCCACAAAGCTCCAGTAAGGCTGTGTATTCACTTGGCCCCTTGAAATGGTGATTTTCTTTCACTTAGTGTTTTCCAAAAAATAGATAGAAACTGGGCAGCAACTGTGCCATGAGGTTATGAAAACCTTATTGAAAGAACACTTAAGCCATGGAATTACTGTTTTGGAAGTAGTGCCCTGTCTTTTTGCATAAATTGTAAAATAACTCCTGTTGGGTGTGTTTGCATAAGTGGTTTTCCTACTCAGCCTCTACAAGGGTCCTGTGAGCAGGTGCTAGACCTGTGACAGGTGACAGATCAGTGACATTCATTATACATGCAAAAATTTTGATTTTTAAATACAAATGCAAAGCAGTTATTGGTGAGTGAGGGAGAGGACACGTGAACCAAGTACTCCAAAGTATTTGTGTGATTGAAGAATTCAAGAGAATGATAGACAAGGTGTACATTTTCTTGGAGAGGCTAATTCCCTTGTGTTCTGGTCACAGTCATCAGAAATCCTTTCATGGAGGTGTTCAGACAATGTCAATCATACAATTACAGAATCTTTTAGCTTTGAAAAAAGCTTTGAGGCCACACAGTCCAATTGTTAACCCAGCACTGCTGAGCCCACCACTGAAGCTGTCCCCAAGTACCACATCTACACAACACCTCCAGGGAGCCCCCACCTCCCTGGGCAGCCTGTTCCAGTTCCTGACAACCCTTGCAGTGAAGAAGTTTTTCCTAACATCCGATCTAAGTCTCTCCTGGTGCAACTTGAGGCCCTTTCCTTATGATCTTCCTCTGTTGACTGTGGAAGAGAATCAGGGAATATGAAATCCCCAAAGTTAAAGCTAGGCTGTGAAAGCCTCAGTTTCATTTTCAAAAAAAATGTGAAGAGACAATGAATTTCAGGAATGATGGCACTGTAAAATTTAGAGAATTTGCAGATAAGAACTGAAGCTTTCTAGATAGGTGAAGGACAGAGACGTGATTAACAGGTCCACACCTGTTTCTTAACATAGCAAATGGATTCACAAAGTCACAATAAACACAAATTATCCTTCAGAAGAATTTGGATAGAAGTTATAGACTTTTTGGCAAATTAGTCCCCAGAATCCACACTTGGATAAAAATGTCAACCAGTGATTAGTTCTTACTGTTGTAACCATAAAAGTGGACATTATATGAATTATACTAAAGCTACACACAAGTTTTCAGGCTGAAAATAATAACCTGGATTTGCTAGTGCTGCTGAACTTGATGGTCTCTTTGCAATCTTACTGATAACAAATGGGTACATAGTTGTGACAAAGCCAAGTTTATGAAGAAAAGCAATCTTACTTCTCCACATAATAAATACCATTTTTCACTGTTCTACAACAAATGATAAACCAACCAAATCCCAGCTGGAAAACTGAAATACAGAATAGCACTTAAGCCATTCTTTTTCTAGTGATTTCTTTGAGCACAGGGTTTTGTCCATAAGACTTCATTAGTCTTGTATATTTGCAAGAAAAAAATGCACCTCGTGTTCAGCGGGTTAAGAGCAGGATTAGATTTATTGAGGTTATAATCCATAAAGAAGATGGTCTTTTCTACACAGATCCTACAGAGATTCCAAGAGGATCTACAGGAGGCATGGAGGAAAACCAGGAGGCATGAGAAAAAACACTCAGATTTTAAACAGAGCCCTAAAATGAAATAAGACGTGATTTGAATGCAAATTCATGATTACTTTCTCAGGCTGATTTTTGGCTGTTTCTCTATGTGTCTTCACTCTGTCCTTTTCTCTCACTCGAGACAGGATCGATGTTCTGCAGGTTTCATCTGTGCAATGTTATTATCTCACCCAGGCCTGCGGTGGTCACGATGGTTTGTGCCGGGCCATGGCTGAAGCAGTCACGGTGATGGATTCAGGCCGTGCTGGGGCCGTGGCAGGATCGCAGGGGTCCGGGTAGAATGGCAGCAGCAGCTCTGGCTGCATGGCTGGTCTCAGGCCCGTGCTGCATTTAATTGCAGCTGCAGGCTGGCCTGACTGTGGTTCAGGCAGGGAACCAGGCAGGACAGGGCCCAGGGGCTCCCCAGGAAGGGGCTCAGCCCCTCGGCAGGGCCCGAACCGGCCCGGGCAGGCTGCACAGAGGGGACCGGGACGGCCTGTTACCTGCTCTGAGGCCAGAAGAAAAAGTGACTTTTTCTGGGCTTGTTAGTCCTAAAATGTGAATCTCACGGAGGCAAATCCAGCTCTTTAATTGGTTTAACAGGTCGTCAATATTCAATCTAGCCACTGATTGGTTTTGTCAGGCACAGAGGAAACTGCTAGCAGCTTCCCTCAGAAAAATCGTTTCTGTGGGTGGCTTCTTCCCTCCTCACCAAATGTCAATTGATGCAAAACCAGCACAAATGTCTAGATGCAAAAAGCTGACTACTCATAGCAGACATTCAACAAACGTTGTTGTATCTTCAGGCTTTAAAAACCAAACAATCAAACAAACAAAAAGGCAAATATTTGCACCCTAGTAAGTTTTTGTGTCAAGCCTCCAAGTAAGCTAAGGCTCCAGGCAGCTTATTTTAGACTGGGAGCTGAACAGCTGATTTTTCACAATTTATAGGATTCTGTAATTGCTACAAAATTTATCCATAAAAAACTCATGAGGGGAAATGGAAATTATCTATAATTTATTAACTACTTTTGCAGTCGTAATGCATGAGAAAATCATGGTTGACTGGGATAGAAAGAGAAATAAAAAACCTTGGCATAAAGTGTTTCTGCTGCTTGCTATTATGTATCCTTATTCATAAATATATCAAATTCCTTTGAAGAGTTGGGAATCCAGCATTATGATTATATTTTTCATTAAAATTTTTGAATTGTGATGAGAACTTAATTAAATGTCTCATGGAAAATCATAAAAATATAGATCTATTTTTGAGCTGAGTCCATTTTTAATGACTTGAAATGTCGCAAATGCTCTGCCTTCTTGCACCCTGTGGGTTGCTGATCCTATTCTTGTGTATCAATTTATATTTCAGAAATAGAACATATTAACATTACAAAGTGTAATGAATAACACAGGAGTCTGAAATATTTCTTAACTCATTTCTGAACTCTTATATTTTAGAGGTCCTGTGCATGGGGGCAGTGAAGATCTTCTCACCAAAACTTGACTCTTAGAGAGAAATTCTCTTGAAAGCATCCCGTATAAAATAGAATGACAGAGTTTAGGATCCATGCTCAGCTAAGTTTCACACTCTGCTTTTCGTATTATACATCACAGCAATGTCATTTGAACTCATGCCATGTTGTAATCTTTATGGATTACTTCATTATCTTCCCATGTATTCCAAACTGGTCATCATGCACTTCATAAAAAAGCATTGTTAGAAATCCAGAGGACACAGATGTGACAGGTGTTCAGTCAAAAGAAAAGGTTCACTGCTATAAAGGGGCAAATTTGTGCCTCATAGCACCTCATATGCCACCAACTCCAAATTGGTGGCATAGCACTTGATGCCAAGACAGTTTTTCTGCATTCATGTAGTCTCATTTCAGAGATTGTTAGAAGACTAGAAAGCCTGTATTTAATTAATATACAGTTGAGCAGCTCAGGCTGTGGATATTGAAGGTGGAACTGGCTTTCCAACCTGAAAGAGCAGAGATCTACGTCTGATTTTCTGACACTGGTCCCCTTGGAGTTTGCAAAATTGTCAGCTTCAGGAGAGACCATGAATGAAGTTTATAAAGTCGTGGCAATATACAAGCATCAAAATAATCAAGATGAGGCAGAACTGTCTTCCTCCACATGGGTTTCACGTCTGCCATTAAAGACCACAGAAAAAAAAACCCAAGAAAAAGACAAAAGAGGGAATGGATTATAGAAATAAAAAGAAAAAAAGAAAATGGAGATAAATGTAAGACACAGCATAGCCTGTAGGAAAACTAACACAGTGACATTTTGTGACTTGCTTATAATGTTTTGAGGTGCAATGAATTAATGAGTGACAGGTTCTGCTGCTGGAAGAAAAGAAAAAGGAGGCTCTTACAAACTTGAGTTTTCTGTGATCAATTGAGTCTAAAAGACAGTGTGTTTCTGGGAAGGCCATAAAAAGTGTTTTTATGTGTGCATTTTGGGTACTTGTTTTGCCTGCCTGGCTCTGCAGACAAAAGCTGCATATTTTGATATGTAAGTGAAGTCTTCTCCATGTCACATTATTTTTTTTAAAGAGAGATTGAATAGTGCACATGTCAAGAATGGAGAATCCTCTGCATTTTCTTTCAAGCCTTTGTGTACATGATGAGCTAGAATAACCTCCCTGAACTGAATTATCCTTCCATACTATGGTTCAGCGAATATCATTATATTTCAGCACAGCTTGAGTGATTTTTAATGCCAAAAACATCAGCAAGAAATACAAATGTTACAAAAATATTGAAACAATACTATAAAAAAACTCTGGGATCATAAATACTTTACTTTGCAAGGTCTGGAAGGTCAACATAGCTATAGTGTGGAAAATTAAAATGCGCTCTGTGTGAATGCCTTTGGAAAAAAAAAATAAGGCAGTATTTTAGCCTAGAAATACAGAATTCCTATCTGAAGCTGGTTAAAAATAAAAGCTATTTTTCTGATAACAGAATTTGATGAAATTAATTAGTCTGATTTTTTGACTATGTTAGCTGCATGTTCTTAAATATAATATAATTAAATCAGCATTAGAGAAGGTAGAAAATCAGTGACAGCTTTCATGTCAGTGTTGCACTGCACCAGGTAATGTGCATCAGCCTAAGATTTTGACAGAATGAAATCAAATGTGTACAGGCAATAACTGATGCTTTTGACAAGCTTTGAATTTGGAAAGCTTTCCCTTTGCAGGCAGGTGTTCTGTCAGTGTACAGCCAGCCTGTCACAATGCACAGGATCACAGGGAGGGGGAGAGCAAGAGCAAAGGAGCTCTGCTGCTGATTGCTGGGGTGGAATTGAACAATTAAGATTTTGCACAATCCAACCTGTTCTCAGTTACTTCTTTTCATCTGGGAACTTGTCTTTGTCCATTAGCCTTAAGTCAGCAGTTGTTCTCTCCCTTGGAGGCCTTGCTTGGTTTCAGTGTTCCAGGACTTAGACATTCCCACCTGATCAACAGGCCTCTTTTAAAGAACCACTGTAAATTTGTGGAAGGGCAACTTAACAGAGTTCAGTGGCAAGGTTCACTCTGTTTCTTAGTGCATAGATGAACCAAACATAGAAAAATAGGATTAGAATCAATTTGGAATGGTTTTCCTGGATGCAGACTGAAAAAGAGTAAGGGTGTAAAGGATATGGATACAAAAGGTAAGGATTAAAAAGGATTTAGCACCATTTACTCAATGACTAATTTAATATTTAATAACTGATTTAATAGGATTTGCTACAATTATAACTGTGACTTAATTGTAGATTCATGATAGCAATATTCACACCATAACCAATTCACCCACACATACACACAGAGCTGTGTTTATCTATATCTGCGTGTGTGAAGGTACCTCTCAGAAATCCCCCCTGGATTCAGTGAAATACTCATGCCAAATCCCTTAGTGTTTCTCAGCAGGTGTGGGTTACACCTCAAAGACTCTGTGTGTATGGGGAGAGTATGAGCTACAATCTGTTTTTTCAATAGACCTCCTAACAATGAGACTTGGACTTTCACTTCACTTTCAGCCATTTCACTTGGGCTGTGATTCAGGTAAATTAATTACCAAAGTTAACAATACATTTTTCCATCTCCTGACAACACAGTGTGTTCTGTTTTCTAAGAACATAATCTTATAGTGTCTTAAAAATTTCCTTTCTGGGTCTTTTCTGCCTAAAAATTCAAACAAAGAGCTATGAGAAGGATTCAGGAACAAGCCTCCTAATATGATATATTGAGATGAAAATATATGCTGTATCAGAACAGCAGTTAAGTGAACTCTTCTACTTCAGAAACAGCCATCTTTATTCACAGAACTATAAAAGACAACAGATTGATTTTAACTTTTTATTCTAAGTGGATATTTTTAATCCAAAGATGCCTTCATTCAGCCTTTGACTCAGTTCATCACCTGTAAGCTCTGGTGTCCCTGCAGCAGCAATCCAGCAGCTTTATGCAGTAATCCTCACAGTGATGTGGGTAACAAGGCATGGTTTGATCTGCCCTGAGGCTGGAGGAGATGAGAAGGTGCAGCCAGAGTCTTGTTCTCCGTGCTGACCTCTATAAAAGCTGACAGCAGGATGTTGGAATGAGAGCAGTGGTGGTACTGGCACTAAGGGAAGTGCTGTGCTGGTGGTGTGGTAGAGACACAGACAGGAGACAGAGCAATAAGAAGCCACAGTAATGTGCTTGTACATCATTCTTCACCCTGGTTTAAACACCATCAGTATTTTTTCCCAATCTTACATTACAGCAACAACAGAAAAAAACATAGTTTTGGTAAAAACTATCATGAATCATACTTTCTGAATTTGGCTGAAATCTGAGCCTTCCATAAGGCTGTCCGACCTTGTACACAAGCAAATGATTTTAAAATACCATGCAGGTGTAGAATCACTTACCAAAAAGTTTTCCCCCCGCTTCTTATTGCCTGGAAAATGTAAGTCAATTGCTTCATGAATAGAAGCTGCATTAAAGGGAATTTGAAATGAAAGAGGTCTTTATAGCCTCAGAATGATCCTTTCTTTTTGCCTTAACCTCCTCATAGTAGCACTTTTTGCAAACACTGGAAACCTTCCTGGCCTTTTAAACTAAGAACTGTGGGCAAACAGCTGACACTGTAAAATGAAGCTGAGTTTAACTTCTTCTGTGGTTGCTTCTATTCTGGGTAATTATGCCATCAGTGGGAATAACATTTGCTGCCACTGAAAGTGGAAAAAGCCAAAGGTGCTGTCTGGGTCCATAAGGTGCATATGCTTCAGAAGGCAGCACACTTCTCACAGGTACCTTCTGTCCTGTGGCAGGACAGACAGGCACGTTACACTAAGTCAGCTGGCTCATAAATTACTGCAATTTGTGAAGTTGTTCTGCCAGAAGGACTTAAGTACAGTTTTCCCTTCCTGCTCAGATAAAAATTAAATTTCTGATTTGCAAAATGGAGCTGTTGGTCATTTCTAAGTATGCCATGACAACTGTTCAGGTTGCAATAATTGCCTCTTAACAGAACTCACGTTCTCTCCTCTTGGGCTCATATCAGAGAATTTGTTGCTTACCAGCTGTATGGTGAAATTATTGCACCAGCTGGTATATGTTTCTTTGTACCATATAAAATTAATTATCAGTTTTTTAGATCTTGGAAGGACACAAGTAATTACTTTGCATTTCAACCTTGTGAAACCTGGTAGGTTTCATTAGGGAAATCCTGCATTTTTTCCAAATCCCATATGAAATCGATATGCATAATTATTTTAAAATGCCATGATGCTTATGCAAATAAGGGCTCTACATGGACAATGATGATTTTATTTTTCTTGGCTTAAGATACAACAGGCACTCTGAGGGGTTGAAAGCCATTGACTTCTGGTCATTACTAATTTAATAATCAGCCCTCACAGTTCCAGCAGATACAAAGGAATCTGCCTTTACACGTGTAATATGCAGTGTGCAGAAAATACTTAGTGCTGTTCTCTTTGAAACCTAGAGGACAGTTATTAAAATTTCATGGTTCAAATTAAAATTTAAGATTAAAATACAAGATCAAAAGAGTCAATTTTTCCCCTCAATGATATTAGGAATAAGCCTTTTGGAATAGAGGCGCACAATTGGCTTAAATGCCATGTCCTCCTCCTTCTCCAGGGACCTCGATTAGAAATAATCACAGCTCACTACAGGAACGTAACTTTTGTATTTTTTTTTTTTTTTTAAAGAAAGGAACAAGTTTTTATTACTTTTTAATGTATTATGCTATTGTACAGTCATGAAGTGTAAGTGCTGCTTGGAAACCACAGTGAAAGCTCTTGAAGAAGCAGTTTGTTTCATGAGCAGGAGGGAAATCCACAGTTGTGGAACTGTTAAAATGAGCTGGAGGATGCCAGAGGATTTGCTTCTTTGTAAAAGCAAAGGGGAGCAAGGGGAGGCTCATGCCGTAGCTCTGTCTGATTAATAACTATCAGAGTGCCCATTTTTCTAAGGTTTCATGCCATTAATATGTCTCCCAGTGTCAAATCTGCTTGCCATTTCTCTTGTAAGACACTTTAATAATAAACTGCAAAATCAATGGCACACAGAAGCAACCTTATAAGAAGAAAGTGCCCTGCTAACACAGAGTCACATATCTCCTTTCTGGTTTATGTATTACTTCACTGAAACTTCACCACGGTGCTGTACCTTGTGTGTAGCTCAGTTTTAAGAACCTGTTTTTGCTGTTTCTGAGCAGCTGTTTGTCACTGGGAGGCACACTGAAGTCGTGGGCAATTCTGTGATACAGATCACAAAAGAGGTGGCAGTGTTGCTTCATTTCATCATGGAAGTGGCACAGAATTGTCCTGAGCACTTGAAGTGCTGCTGCTGACTTCAGTAGGATTTGGTTAAATCCCCATAGGCACAGCTCTGGTGGGAGGCTGTTGGAACAGGATGGAATGACACTGGACACTGTGTTGGTTGCATTAACTTCAACAGTTGTGCCCTGTGCTGGGGAATAGACTCAAACCAGAATGTACTTAGGGGTTTTCCCAACCTTGAACAAATAAATAAATTATACCCATCTGTATCTGCAAAATGTACCTTGTTCCTGGACAAACACTACCTTTAGCAAAGCAAAACCTCACCAAGCTCTGCCAGTCAATAAATAGTTGTTCACCTGTTCTTATGCAAATTGTGCATGTACCTCTTGTTTTTTCCCACGACTTTAGCCTGAACCATGATTTGAATATTTTTTTAAAACTGGAGAAATTATGGGATTGATATCATGTAAAGAAAAGCAGTTTTCACTATACTGATCAACCAGGATTAAGTCTTTATCTTCCATTTATAAACCTTCAAATCCTAAGGCAATAGAAAATTAAGCTCCTTTTATTTCACTGAGGAGCTTAAGATGACTGGATGACCAGCATGAAATGCACAGTAGCATTAATTGAACAAATACAGAACTGGATTACTCCAAATCTGCAGAGAACTGCAGAATAAAGGGCATTATCAAGGATTCAGTGGGAAATTCCCCTTGTTGACAAGCATTTGTTATAACATTGAAAGAAAAGCACTGCATGAAAACCATAAGCTACAAAATCCATTAAGACAGATCCTTTTAAAGTGAGGCCTAGGAGAGTGTCGTATCACAGAAGCCAAAACATGGCAATCTGTGCTTACAAATTTTTCAGACTTGTGTGTTATTGAAGTTCAATAGGTGAAGAGACTGACTGCCAAAATGGAGATGGAGGAAATAAAAATAACAAATAGGAGAGAAAAAACATTGTTGAATATATATATACAAGGAAAGCCAGGACTGACTAGAGGAAAATCTGGGGATAAAATGTATTTACACACTATAATTCCTGTAGATTCTGTTTTTGTGTATATAATAGTAGGGATTGCCATTACTTTCTATAAGAATATGAAGATCCAACATGTCTTTCACAATATCCAGAAAATAAGACACTTGTTCCCAGAGCAGAGGGACAAGTGCAGAAGGTTTCTCTCTTAGCAGTGATCATGGAGAAGACATGCATCACACGGTTCAAGTGCCATACACAAGGTAAACTCCAGGGTCTTGTTTGCCATCCTTTCCCATCCAAGGAAATGCAGAGGAGCAGAAAACTTGACTGTTTTTCTAGGTGAAACTAACGACTACAGATTTAATCACAGGCTGGTAGAGGATAACAGAAACTGCAATCCATTCAGCCTCTAGTTCCTTGGAATTGATGGGAACTATTTAGGATTCAGACAAGTTCTGGTGTGCTTCACCTTTTGAATTAACATATTTGCTATTTTGTAATCCAAATGTCAGCAAGTTTCATATTATTACTACATGACCTACTTTCCAAGGGGATGTTTTGTAATGATAACCCAACACTGAGCGCTGCTTCTCTGAGTTTGATTGAACTGCAAGCAGCTGGCTCAGTAGAGGAAAAATAACATTTAGATTTATTTTCAGTATTTTTAACCATGATGTCTTTCTCACTACACCTCACTCTAGCATTTATCTTTGTCTTTGGCCCAGTAAAAAGAGATGTCACCATTCAGCTGGGTGGGCTTTGAGGAGAGTTAGACAATCTGACCTGAAAAGCCCAGAAACATTCAGGAAGGTTGGGATAGGGACTGTCAGTACCCAGGCAGTCTCACTGGCTCTTTCTGAAAATGTAGTGGAAGAGGTTGCGCTTTATTGATGTGTAGCACTTAATGTATCAAATGAAGGCTGAACCTTCCCCTCAGTACAGCTTTGGATGCAGAACAGTAGTATGTCTATTTTTCTTGTCAGCAAAACTTTCCAGCAAAGTGATGTTTAGTCCATGAAAGACATTTTACAGAATATTTAAAGAACTGTTATATTCAGTGTTAGGCAGTATGGGTTTTGTTTATTCAACAGGTATTTGAATTTAAATACTGTTCCTCTAATTTTTACAGCAGGAGACAGCAGCCAGGAGCACCTTAACAACTGCGGTACAGTGAGGTTAAAGCATGGATTAGAAAATAAAATATGGTAGATGATCTCTGTGGCAAGGTGATGTGGGGCCTGGAACACAGGGATGGGTAGAAGGCAATATTTGTATTTTCTATGTTTATATAATAGAACATGAAGCAAAGGAAAATAAAAGTGACTGGGTAGTAACAGGAAGCATCTTCCTCCTCACTCAGAGGCTGCTGCTGCTCGAGTGGAGCTGTTACATGTGAAAAATGCCCAGGAGACTTTTTTGGGGAGTGCCAATTGCAAGCACCATATAAAATCAATAGCCAGATGGAGTCTCACAACAACAACCAAAATGTAATCGAACAGTTTGATAACCAAATTGTTGTTAGCACAGTCAGACTTCACATTGCTCTTGAAATCTCTAACCTTACTTTAGTGGAAAATTAACCTACTTGATGTGGTATGCAGTAGCTCATTCTTTTGATTTACTCCAAGCTATTCCCACAACAATAAAACATTAATACTCTGAATCCTTTCATCTGGAAAATATTCAGTATAAAAACCAATGCATTAAGGTATCTGCTTACTTTTTTATTCTCTAGTTCTTCAGAGTTTTCATTTCATGTATGCTTGTTTTTCAGTTTGTTTTTGAAATTAGCTCTCCAGCAATCCATTTCTCTTATATTCTTCCTGTGACAACAAATTTTTAAATTGGTGACAAAGAATGTCCATTGAGGTAGCAACTAATTAACATCTTTAAGTCCCAACTCCTTGGAAAAATTTTTACTGAGAAGGAGAAGCCCTAAAATGTGCATTGTTTTTGATGAGTTTGTGTTGGTTTTCTTGTTTGTGAGGGTTTTTTTAGATTTCGTTTGGGTTTTTTTTGGAAATTTGTACAATATACTCTCACTTTTACTGAATACACTAAAAGGTACCAACATAATTAAAAATCAGCATTTACAGATGTTTACTAGAACTTTGGTAACAGTTGAATGACAATTCAATATCTGACAATGACACAGTTCTCAGCTAGAATTGAAAGTTCTCATTTTCTTTTTACACATCAAGCAGACCTCTCCTTTCACAATACAAAGTATATCCTTGCAGAGACTTTGTAGATAAAAAATGAACATAAGATCAATAATGATGAAGTGGGCTGGCCTCAGCTGAAGGCCACAAAAAGACAGGGGAGGGAAAAGGTGAATGAAAGGAATAAATTAGGAGATGGCTGTGGCAAAGGGAGTTTTGGGACATGCTGACATTGGCAGCAGAAACCCATCTTAGCACAGCTCCA
This sequence comes from Trochalopteron elliotii, assembly GCA_024734555.1. NCBI lineage: Eukaryota > Metazoa > Chordata > Aves > Passeriformes > Leiothrichidae > Trochalopteron > Trochalopteron elliotii. The sequence goes on from JANPWX010000029.1 coordinate 648,834, forward strand.
CATGGCAGTGCACAGTTTCCTGCATCACCTCTGAAAGGCTCCTTAGAAGTGTCAGACTCCTACAAGCCTGCTCTGCCTGAGCTGAGCTGCTGTCCTGGAGGGGACCCATTCAGGATGCCACAGCAGCCTGGCTGTGCTGCTCCTGCTGTCCCTGACTGCCTCCTTGGGTCTGGCTGAGGTGTCCATTAGTCAAAAAACCTCTCTCCTGGTCTCTGGCATCGGTGCTGTGAGAAAATGACTCCAGAGATTTAAAAAAAAAAAATCTGAAAACTTCGTTTATTCTCAGAGATTCTTCAAATCTATATTGGGGTTTTGTAAACAAAGAGGTTTTCATCTATTTTTACTATTGATTTACATAGAAAATAAAGGCTTCTGAAGGGAAAAAATGTTGAGTTGGTTCTTAAGTCTGCTGAAGTACATGGAAAACTTAAGCTCCAGAATCAGTGGTGCCTGCATCAACGTTTTAATTGTACTGCTGCTTGCTGTTTGGAGAAGGATGGTCACAGCTCTGGGAAATCAGTGCAGACCTTTCTGTTCAGCTCAGTGGGTTTTGAATTAGATGCTTTGCAAAGCTGGGTTGGAGGCCAGAAGCAGCAGTGAGGAGCTGCTGGGCAGGGGGAAAGTGGTGCCATGCAGGACTGCAGTGCTTACCAGGGAGCACAATCCCTGCCTGGGAGGGAATCTTGGTGGAGAGAGAGCTAAAAAGAAAATTAGATTTTATGTTTTTGGCCAAGGAAGCTACTTTGAATACATTTGATTAAACAGAATATTTCATTTTACTGTTTTAATAATAAATCATACACATTGAATAAATGCAATATTTGTAATACCATTAAAATGTAATTTCTTTTGTACTGTGAGTGAATTACATGATAGGTGTAACATACTTTTTCTTTGTTCTTGGTAGAGTTTTAGCATGTAATTATTTTCCAATTATCTGAGTGTTTCTTGAGCATTTAAATCCTTTTTGGAAATGGCACCGAGGAGTTTAATTTCAATGGGAGCAAGGGTTTTAAATGTCACAAAGATTGTGGGCTTAGTTTTACAATTCTTACAGTTTTTCATTGGTAAGTAGCTCCAAAATGTATGGCCCCTAAACACACCAATTGAGTATTTTCAGTTGTTATAAATTCAGGATGGCCTGATGTTAATTTTTTTTTTCACCAAGATAGTGATTCTGGTTTGTGTTTGTTGAGACTGTGAGCTCATGGTCCTGCTCTGGGTTGTGTTCTGGTTTTTAGAAATGGTGAAGATGTTGTGTATTTCAAAAAGAATTAAACTTTTCTTCCTGGGAAGGTGGTCACAATTGTTGGTGTGCAGCTTTCAATGATGCTTCTTTCCTGTTCTGCATCTCGGAATCACTTCAGTCAATACAGAGCTAAACAAAGAGGAATATTCAAACAGGTGATTTTATTTCCATCTTTACTGCAGGGATGCAATTTAAAAGTGTTTGGTTTGGATTTTAATTTAGTTAGTTTTTGAGAATCCCTCTAAAATTCTGAAATTGAACTGATTGTTATGAGTAAGCCTTTTCTCTTGACTGGCACAAACCCCATCTATGACCACAGTGGTATTAAAATGGTTTTGCCACCAGTTCTTTGTTGATCTGTTGTGTGGAGGCAAGAGTCCAAAAGTTAAAAATTGGAAGCATAAAATGGGAATTACATTGGGAAACAGAATCTCCTGACAGTGGAAATTTCATAGTGATCTGCTTTCTGCTTATCTGCTTTCTGAACAGCCCAGCATCCACAGCTTTGTTACAGGACAGTGAGCAGCATCTTTGTTTTCCAATTTCTTACCACAGAGCAGTCTGAATCTTTCTTTTGCTTAAAATGAATGTGACCTGATGGCATTTTCAACATCTGCCCCCCTGTGTTGTTGCCTTTGGTCACTGATGCTGCATCAGTCACAATGGACACGGGTGCAGCAGTGGCTGATGGTGTGCAGTGTAGATAGGATGGGCAGGTGACATAAAGGGTGTGGAAGTGTCAGGTGAGAACTACAGGTTTTCATGTTCTCTCTCAACTCTGCATCCACTAAAATCCAAGGAACTCGAAGTTTTTATCAGTGAAGTTCTCCCTGATATGAGACTTGGTACTAGACCTTTAGCAGGATATAAATTACAATATATGACAGTAAATTATTATTTTTCTGTTGTATGTAGGTAATGTGATAGTTTGAATTGAGTTGATGCTATTTCCTTTTAGGTCAGAATTTTGTAGCAGTGAGGTTGCTGATAAAGTTGATTAATTAATATATTACTTTTAGGGCTTTATTTATTTAATTCTCTAATGGCATGGCAGAAGGAGCTACCTCCCACATAATATCTTTTACATCTATTTTAATTTGATTCCTAATATCCTTTGTGTTTGTAAAGTCTGTCCTTGTTTTTATATTTTGGTGTTTGTAATCTGTTTAAGAAAATACAGAAAAATAACAACAATGTTTTTTTTGCATTTTTCAGTTTGTTTATCAATATAACCATGAAATCAGCAGATCACATTTCTTTATTAAAGTAAAATAGGCCTTTGCAAATTCTTTATATAAGTGAAACAATTCTCTGCAGCTTTCATTTGTAATGCTATAAAAATTATACATTTATAAACTATAAAAGTCATATCCATAACAAGAATGGTAAGTTTCAGAGCAAGGACAGCCCAGGCAAAAGAACTATATTGAGATAATATTAGTATTCATAAAGAAATCAAAGCAACTTTTGCAAAGAACGAAGCTTCTTCATCTCTATTACTAGATAAACTTCAAAATACAATTGTCATGGTTTTAAACTTTTTCAGTACAAATTTTTGTTCATTTCTGTCATTGTAAAATCTTTATTTCTGTTGTAGTGTCATGGTGATTTGTGTTTTTATTTTAATACTAGAGAAAGATCTTTCTAGTAGCAAGTTAGTGTTTCCTAATACATACTTGAAAAGGAGTTAAATGTTTTTCATAAAATTTTCAATGGGCGTTAAAGTGCAACTATTGATCAACATAAGGAAGAAGTAACTATTTATTTATTTACTGTTCCTTTGGAAATACTTCAGAGAACATTTTTTCATTGTTCAAGGGCAGTCATTACTAGAATAAATAGGGATCCTTTATTCTGTCAAATGAAAAATGGAAACATTTTATGGGATTGACACTGACACTACAACAGCACTGCTTAAATAATTAGTTGTCCTTACTCAGATATAAGGGACCATTGACTTGGTGGATATCAAGCTGACAAGTCATCCTGTTAAATTTCAGTTTGTTAGTTCCTATTAAAAATTACTTTGATTATTCTTTCACAATTGATATGCACATATGGAGTTCCTGATATCAGTTGGAATATTTTATTTTTGTTATTTCTGGTTTCATTTAATGTAATTCACATATTAAAATGTACCTCAGTACTTATCATATATTTATAATAACAGTGTTCTGAGTTTTCATTTCATTCTTCAGAGATCTTGTTGCTCTATACAGGCAATAAAAAGCAAACACTCTTGAAAATCTGTTCCTTTTTCATCTCACAGAAGAAGATACCGAGTGCAGGTTGTTTAAACCCTGGACAACCACTGCACCAAGTGGGTTTTTGGAGCCTGTGGGACCTGATGTGTGCTCAGACACAGGAAAGGCTTCCCAGCAGAGGCTGGTGCCTTACTCAGCAAACAAAGCTGTGATGGCCTGGAGGTGGAAGAACAAATCAAGTTTAATGCATCCAGAGACCTTAAAGCATCTTTGGATTTATATGAGGCTGGCACTTGCATATGGAGGGACCAGCTTTGGTGGCCTCAGGTTATGACTGCAGACATAGTCTTACCTTACCCTTTTGTATGTATCACATGATGCACAAAGGCTTCACTTCCATAGAAGCACATTTTCACTTAGGTTTTTGACTTGAGGTTTTGAGTTCTGGATGCAATATTGCTCCAAAAGACAATCTACTGAACTTTCAAAGTAGGTAAGAACCCTTTTGTTTCTCAGCCTCAGTCTCTTACAGCATTCAGTCTGTCAGTCTCTCAGCCTCCATCCCTCAACACTGCACTTACATCCATACATCCTGTAGAAATTATTTCCTTCCTCAAAAAATGTTGAAAAAATGTCAATTCACTTCCATGTTTGAAGAGCAAGGGATAAGTCATACCTTTGCAAAAGAGGTATCTTGTTGGGAATTTCTAAATCTCATTTTAGCTGCTCCTTGCAGCAACCTGAGGTTGTTGGTTGGCCCTGACAGGAGATTCTGGGAAAGAGCCTCTATAGGAAAGAAACAAAAGGGTTCACAGGGTATCCCTGTGGTGACAATAAGATCAAACCTGCACTACTGACTGTAAGGCCTGAAAGAGGATGAGACTAAAGAGGATGCAGACGCAAATGACTTCCCATTCAAAGTTATTTTTAACAATAAAATGAGTTAATGTAAAAAAAAAATAAAATAGAAAAGTAATTTTTCCTTCCTGTTCTACCTATTGTGTCTTCACAAATGTGGGTGATGAGCTGTGAGCTACAGGTGCATGAGGACAAATTTCCCAAAAGGCTGCTATTTTTTGATACATTCAGTTTACTTGTGCTGCATTTATCTCTGTGATCCTCTGCTAGAAGTTCAGTCCCAGGAACAAATCTGGCTGCTTGGACTAACAATTTTTATGGATGTTCATGGTATTCAGCTGCCAATCAGATGCATGCAGATGCAAATTGGATGGTTAGATACACAAGTACTTTGATTTGTCTGTAAACTCATCTTGAGCCTGTGAAGTCTCAGGAAGGATTTTGTAGGTGTAATTTTTGCTTTTTAAAAGGACCCTGAACCTTCAAAACACCTTCACTTAATGGTTGGTTGGGTCAGTTTGTTTATGCTTACTTTCTAGATGATGAAAATCTTACAAGCCTGAAGCTCACCCTGAAAACATATTGCTGAGACTAAAAATACTTGCAAAATAATGTAACAGATAAAGCTCTGAAGAAACAGATTTTATTTGACAGTCTTGATTTTTTTTTCCAATGACCTCGCAAAAACATTAAATGGGAATAGCCTGGGGGAGAGGCACTAAATCAATAGGTACCAGTAAATTTGTGAAATCAATTTTTTGTTTTTCACATATACGAGAATTGATGCAGTTAATGCTGTGTAACTCCCAATAATTGCCCAGGGCGACAGAAGATTTATCAATTGCTTATTGACTTCTTTGAAGCCATAGGGGGAAAATGGAAATAGCTGCAAAGTTAACTGAGTAATACAGAAGACATCCTTCCCCAGCTGATGTGTAAATAGAGGCACAGCAGATTGTCTCCACAACACGTTTGATATCAACGTTTCTGCAATCAGGAGCAGAAACAACGTTACTGCAGTGGCAAGACTGCAAAGGTGTGTGTGAAATAACACCTGTTCTACCTGTGACACCCAGTTACTGTGGTGAGCCCTGCAAAGGAGTGTCGCAATAGGACATGAAATAAAGGTGCTTGACTCCAGTCAGTAAAAATCAGAAGGTTTATTTACAATTCATTCAGCTCTTTTATAGCAGGCTGTGCTAAAGGCACATTATTGGTCCATAGGACCGACACCTCCCATTGGCTCAGTAACAGAAATAGCAAATAACACCTGTTGTTATGGGAAAGGAATATTGTTTACACAAGGTTGTTTTGAGAAAAAAAAAAAACTGTTGAAAACTTTCCCTTGGGAAGAGGTAGCAATTCTCAGGCTCAGAAAATATCAGGTCCACAACAGAGGGTGTTGAGGCCCTGGCACAGGGTGCCCAGAGAAGCTGTGGCTGCCCCTGGATCTCTCCTGCAAGTGTCCAAAGCTGGGTTGGACACTGGGGCTTGGAGCAACCTGGGCTAGTGGAAGGTGTCCCTGCCCATGGCAGGGGGTGGAACTGGATGAGCTTTAATGTCTCTTCCAACCCCTGATGTTCTTTGATTTTATGATATGTTACTATGTAGTAGTCACTCAGTTTTTACACTCAGTTGTTCCACAGGAATTCCTGTTAAATTTAGTAGGATGACTTGTAAAGAAATTCTTCCCCACAACAAAATGCTCATCCTCACTTTGAGCATTTTTATAGTGGCCACAGGCTTCAATTTCTCTGTTATAAATAGCATATTTCACATTTAACAGCTATCAAATCACCTATTGCTTTTAATGTGCCCTCTTCAGTCTTCTTACTTCCCCTGGGTATGAGGTGTGAGAGAGCTCATTAAATTTCTGAGTCAGAAAAGAGAAAACAGTAAATAAAAGTAAATATATAAATTAAAAATACACCATCTGTGGTATAAACAGGACACTCTGAAATGTTAGTTAAAATTTCCATAAATGTGACACATGATAAAAAGAGCAGTAGCACAAAGCAAAAGAAGAAAAAGACTTTTAAGGCTGATAAACTTAGCACTGTAAAGTGACACCTGACACTTCAAAGTGAAAGAATGAAGAGTTATTTATGTATTTTATCTCTTTAACAGAAAACAAATTAATAGTCCTTTTTTTTTCAATAATAAATTACTTGCAAATCAAGCATACCTGTATAACCTACAGGGGAGCCAAGGGTGGGAGGAAGTTTTGGCATATGCTAGGTTTTGTATTTTTCCTTTTTTTCTAAATAGTGCTAAAAAAACCTTCACAGTCATTCAGTGTCAAACTAATCTTCTTCCTTTTAACTCCCTTCTTACTCCTCTTTGAGGAAGTAAATCCATTTAATAGCATGAATGCAGACAAGCATCCTGGAAAATAAGTCCATCATGGTCTTGCTTTCCAGCTCTCTTACCTGTTTCCTAGCACAGAAGCTAAATTTCAACAAATTGAAAATAATCCTCTGTAACAAGATTTTAATGGTAATAAATTGCAGCTTATGCATAAAAGTAAGATCACATATGTACAAGACGATTGGACAAAATATTCAGGGAAGTTAAATAGTTTATTTGTAGGTGATGTTTATGAAAAGAGAATGAAGTGGTTTTCAGCAGTTGGAGTCATTAGGTTAGCAGCCACAGCACAAAGTAAAATTTAAATTTTACAAAACAAATAACTGGTAAAGATGCAACTTCTGTTTAAAAGGGAGAATATACTGATTTGGGATTAAAAATCAGTAACATGATGCTTTATCAGCAGACTCATGAGTGTCTTGCCTCTAAACCTCATAAGCAGAAACTCCTGAAAAGCCTGGATGCTGAAAAGGCAACGGAAATGATGGGGGAGGAGGAGAAGCAGATTTGGCAAGCTGCATCTTGATGAGCTATTAGGCTTAAGAGTGAGGAAGCAAGAGAGCTGCAGTTGAAAGCTCTATCAACCTGCTGAATACTTCAAAAGAAGCAGATTAAAAAAAAGAAACAAAAAAACAAAGTGGAAAAAACATCAGTCATCTTTGGAGATCCCACAGCTGTGTAAATAGAAGGCCCTTACTGGCTGAGGAAAGCAGTCTGGATGTGTTCCTCTGAGGGTGATCAGGAGGTTCTGAATGGAATTGATGTGTTCTGATATGATTCTGTGACTGCCCACAATGGGCTCGGTATGGATTTGGCTCCCTGAGTAAGGCAGGGTACAGGGTGTGTCACAGCCCTGTCTCTGTTCCTGGCTGCCCCTGGGTGAGCCCCAGCTCCAGGATCCTGCCAAAGGGAAGGTGTTGGAGCTCCTGTGCATGGCCAGGTGTTCCTGCTACCCTTTCCCTCTTGCCAGTGGCCTCCCCTCTCTCCATTCCCTGCAGGGCTGCTCTCTGACCTCTGAGCTAGGTAAGAGAGGAGAAGGGGGAAGCTCAACCTGTGGCAATAGGATAAAGATGCTTGACTCCAGTCAGGAGGCAGTAGAAATCAGAAGGTTTATTTACAATTCATTCAGCCCTTTTACAACATGCTGCACTAAAAGACACGTTATTGGTCCATAGGACTGACACCTCTCCCATTGGCTCAGTAACAGAAATAGCAAACAACACCTGTTGGTATGGGAAAGGAATATTGTTTACACAAGGTTGTTTTGGGGAAAAGAAAACTGTTGAAAAGTTTCCCTTGGGAAGAGCTCAGCAATTCTCAGGCTCAGAAAATATTGGGTCCACACAACCAGATCACACACTGCCTTGTGGCCTGTGAGCACACCTGAAGGGATGAAGCGGGGGGGAATGGGAACAAGTATCACAACTGTGAGCTGCTTTTTTGGATGTGGATGCTGTGAATGTACATGTGTGTGGAAGTGTATTAGGAAAGACACACTTTCACGTGTTGGATGTTTGGAGGATGAGATGTCCCCCAGCAGAGATCTGGCGTGGGTCACTGGGGGTCTGATGGGAGCAGTCAGTGCTGTTACTTCGAGACAAGACCATATTTTTGGGATGTATCTCTATATTTCTGTGTGAAATGGAGCCCTGAGATGTCCTTTGAGCCCCTGACACAAGCAAAGGAAAAGCAGATGAAGAGCACAGGAGGCACAGTGTCCCCATGGCAGCTGGCCCTCAGAGCTGTTCTCCTCAGCCTGGCTCCTGAGCAGTTAATTGTGTAGGAACTGTCCTTGTACTTCCTGTCACAGTAACTTTTATGGACTATTTTGAGTTTGAGGAGTCCCTGCTGTGGGAATGCTCAAAGACAGATTTTGTTTTGAGGCACAAATATGTGCTTGGCAAAAGTGACCTGCAAAGTTTTGACAGTGTACTGATAGTACATGAAAAAGAAGGGACTTGTTTTTTTCCTAGAACTTAGGCATTACATTTTAATAGTGAGACTGATTTGCCCAATTGAAAATTTACTGAGAAATGAGACAGAATATCCAGTCCTTAATGTGTCAAAATCAAAATGGGTATATTTCAAAAGATAAAGGGTAGCTGGAATAGATATTACAGGCTCACTTCAGGAAGAAGTTGGTAAAAGGCTATGGTTGTCAATATGCAGGAGGTCAGATTGAATGATGATAATGGCCCATTTCAGTTCCTATAAATTGGTGAATCTAATAATTTCAGTAGAAATGCTGCCTCTGAATGTCATTTGCACTGTGACCTCATCCATCTGGAGGTGTTAAGCAGCTTTAAAGTAGATGCAAGATCTACTGACTTTGTCTACTTCCTTTGCTAGGACAGTAAAAAGAGCTTGTGTGGAATTAGGATTCAAAACTTTATTCAGAAACCTGTCTGTAAGTTTTTGGGGATGGGGGGAGGGAACACATCTAGCCTAGATTCTCTTATATCATATTTTATGTTCACAGGTCCCACATTGAAAATAATATATTCTGTACTGAATGTAAAAGAAAAGTCACTTATATATTTTTTCGTTGTTTTTATTCAGAGACAATGTTTTTGACACAAAGATGAAGCAGATTCTCATCTTTTGTGGTCGTTTTTAATCTTGAATCTTTTCCTGTATTCTTTAAAATATTCATACTTGCATTGAGAAGCCAAATTTTTGAAGGTGATCCTAGGTGAATAGGATTAAACAACTCAGGTCAAACTACTTACTTAATCACTGTATATTCTTCATGCAATTGGCAAGAAATTATATTTCATACAGCATTCTTTATAGGCTCAAATTTTAGTATTCTGAGAGGAGAAAAATGAAAGGCAAATAGCACGACCTTTTGTATCTCAATGACCTGAAACTGGAGATGGGTTGCAATTTAAATACAGAATTCAATCCTAACTTTAGGCACTTGTAAAATATGTCTGGGACATTCAAAATGGAAAAGATACAATGTAATATCCTTCCAGGGAGAAGAGCTTTGAAAATTGCCATTTTCCTTTCACACATTAAGGCACTTACTGATTAAAATTCATGAATTTGATTAAGAAAAAGTAATAATTTCTCCCAGAAGCAAAGTTCTTTTTCCTTTTAATTGTTTTATTTGTTTCTAGTGCAGGAGGGATAACTTATGTTTTGATTTTAAGCCAGAAAAATGCAGATTTCTTTTTTGCTGTTTTCATACGCAGAAATGTTTCATTTTTTAAAATTATCATTAGTGACACAACTATGGAATTTATACTCGGTGTTCTTTAATAGAATGAATTCTGACAGCTAAACATCAGAACTTCATCTAATCATGAGTGTCACCAGGCAAAAGAATCAGACTTAACTGATGTATTCTCCTTCTCTGTCTGAGCATGTGCTCGGCCCCATGGGAATCAACAAGGAACAATTGTACCTATAGCACAGAGAGTAAAATCTAGGAAATGATAGAATGAATTCACCTGCTTCCCCCTGAAATTAATCTAATTAAGACTTTCCTTGAACAGGCTGCATGGGCTGAGGTGTCAGGGAGTGCAGTGGAATATTGGGGCTGGTGCAGGAGCCCCAGGTGGTGCCTTGATTTAGCCTTGAAATTCTGTGTCAAGGATCCCTGCAGCTCCAGCAGTGGGATATGACAGCTCCTCACCACATTCCTTTTCCAAATGAGGGATAAGATGTTCAGATTTGACCATTGACTTGCAGTGCCTCATGCTCAGAAGTACCTACCCTGAGTATCCTTCCAAGATTATTAGAAAGTGCTGAGCGCCTGCATTTTAAAAATCCTGATTCATTGGAAGTTCTCAGATAGGGATTCCAGTTTCTTGCTCATGAAGTCCTGACTGAAGGCAATATTTTTTTATGGAATAGAAAAAGGATGGTCCAGCTGCCCAGCAAAAGTGTAGTGTAGCTGTGATGGCACAGGCCTGCACTGAATGATCTGAAGTGATACAGATGATCCAGACAGGCTCAAAAGTGTTTCAGCTCCTCACTCCAAGGTGCAGCAGATTTGTGACTGGCAGTCATTGAAATGGAGTTGCAGTTATTTCTCCTTCCCCTCTGGGGCAAGAAACTCTCTCTGTCACTGGGCTGGACCAGCTGTGCTCACACAGCTCTGCCCACCAGCTAATCAGGAAACCTTCTGTGATTTTTCTGACTGGAGTGGAGCAAAGGCAAACATCTGGACTCCACAGGAACACGATGAACCAAGGGAAACCTGCCAGCAGTGTTTCTAAGATATGTGTGCCTTAAGGAGGAAATCACTGTGTTGAAGGTGCTATGAGCAGCTCTTGCTATTTGTTTCCCTGACATTCCATTGTCTTCATAAGATCAGCAAGGGCACTGCACCAACAAAGACACAAGTCAAGTCTATTTATGCATGAGCTTTCAGTGAGCTTATTTCTTCTAGTATGAGATACCTGTGTATCCAGTGTCAGGGAGGAAAAGGTTCTCCAAGTGAACATGGGTATTTTTGGTAAGATTTTTAGACCTCATCAATGTCTAGCTTAGATATTAGTAATTTTTTTTTTATATGCAGACAGAAAATACCAGAGTTAAAAATAGGCTCTTGAACAAGGTTCTGTAATTTTTCTTGTATTCTTGCAAGTAGTGCTGACCAGCATGGAAATCCCAGAAATAACCATTAAGTTACAAGTGCAGGATGGGAGACAAGAGGAAGAGGCTGGTTGGTCCTCTTGAATTTCTGGGTTTGGTTGACAAAATTTTTGTCCTCTAAGGTAGTTTGTCTTTAATGTTCTCTAATAATTAATTTTTCAGTTTTTATTTCCTTGCAAATCCCAAATTGCAATATTTGATATTATTTGTAAAGCTCCAGCTGCCAGGTTGGTAGTATTTTGCAAGAGCCAGGTTTCATTTTTTAAAGTCCTATATTTGTTTTTTCTTCTCATTGTTCAAGAGAAGTTGAAAATATGAACCATAACACCAAAAAAAAAAAAAAAAAAAAAAAAAAAAAAAAAAAAAAAGGAAAATAAAAGAATGAATACTAAAGCCATTATTTTGGAAACAAGATCTTTAAACCTATAAAAATTTGCTTATAATTTGGAGGGAGGGGCAGATTTTTATATCCCTCCCAGCTACTGTGTTTCTTTACAAGGAAGGACTATAATACACTATATATGGAACATGAACTGTAGTTGACTTATTAAGAACAGCACAAAGCAGAGTGAAAAGCAATCATGAATTGTAGAAGAAATCACTTGTCTCTGTCTCAGTTTACCTTTCTAATGGCACCCAGGCCCTGAGAAGTGTAAGGCCAAGGAAAATGATGGCATAAAGCAGAATACTTAAAAGTTCTGTGTTTTTTCAGAGGTTGGGACTTCTCCCCCTGTTTTCCACAGACCAGCATTTTTCTTCCTGTAAATAAAACAGCTCATATGAAAAAAAAAATCTTTTTATCTTTTCCTAATTTTTTATCAAGCTTATTTCACAAAATGAGACTCAGTCCTAGAAAAATGCTTTGAGATTTTGTAATTAAAAACAATTGTTGTAGAAATATTAGTTCATTAAAGGGAGATTTATCCCTTATGGAAATAAAAACCAGCATGAATAATACAGTGAAAAGGAAAGATTGAGTCAATTGTTCCTGTGCTTCCTTCCTTAAAATTGAATTATTCATTATTTCCTTTAAAAATGCACAGAAAATATTTTTTTTTCCTAACTTAAGACTGCCACTGAAGTTACATATTAAACAAAAATAAATCCATGCCTAGACAGCTTCCATGAATTCTTACTAATTATCATACTTTGAGAGTTACCTGTTTTGTGACTTCTCTGGGTTTATATTTGAAAGCAAAATCAGATGCCATTTCCCAGCTGAAGTGCAATTTTGTTGTAATTCCTTACAAGTTTTTAGATGATTTCTTTTTATCTTTTTTTTTTTTTTGATAGGGAGATACTACAGTTTTGTCATACTTCTGGTTCACTCATGTCTGTATCAAATGATAACAATGTTAGGGTAGGAAATTGCAAAATAAGTGAATTTAAAATTTTATCATCCCAAAGCACATATTTGGGAGGCTGGTGAAGGAGTAGCCGTGTTACAGAAGGGTTGCTTTGGAGGGAGGTGGGCAAATGGCCTTTGTCCATGAATAGAACCCTCATTTCTGAAGCTTACCAGTAGAAGTGTGTGAAAGATACAACTCAGGATATAGTAAAGATATTTCCTGAATAGAATATTTGCTTAAGAAACAATCAAACCCTCTGTGACAGTGTTAAATAACTTGTGAAAACAGGCTAAATGCTCACTTGGCTTCCGGTCAACCACAGGTCTGCCAACCCAGAAGCCATAGAGGACTTTTTGTTTTTTGTGACCTTTCTTCTGTCTGTGATCTCTACAAATTCTGTCATTTCACAAAATCTCTCTACAGGTTCCACTTTGCTCTTCTCTCTGTCTTACTGCTCCCTTTAAGATGTCATTTTCCAATTGGCTCAGGGATGTGAAGAGGGAGGCAATATTTAGGGTACACAAGGCTGACCTCCACAGAGAGCATCACATATGTCATTTTCCACTAGTATATTTTCCTGGGAGACCCAGGAAAGGATGAATTGTAGTACTATGTATTCTTCACAATATTCTTCATGGGAATTCCCTGTTTTTAAGGGTGATTTGGGTTCTTCAAAAGTCTTGGAGTAGATGTGAGCAGGGCACTGGAATGTCCTGTCTTGACGACACCATTTTCCTTGGCCTGGGTTAGACTCCAAAGCTTCTATAGCAGGAAAACCTGGAGCTCTTTCAAGACTGAATCATACCAGTGCTTGTAGAAAAGAGGTGACATTTCACATTAGAGGCAGATGGAAGAAATATTTATTTGGCATGTAGATTTCAAGCAAATGATGGATGTTGTAGTCTGTTCACTGGATTGGAATGTTAAAGCCCCAGAGAACACAGAATTATCTGGCCTGTGAGGCAATAAAAAGGACATAAATAATTGATTTATCATATGTTTCTGCAACTTTGCACAATGTTTTCACCTCCACTTACCAAGATATGTATTTATTGCCATATATGATGTTTCACATAGGTAGAGTTAATACACACAAATGAATACCCAAAAGCTCATGAATGAAACAGCATAAATATAGAGAACAAATAAATGTACTAGTAAAAGTTTAGTAGTTAATAAAGCATTTCACATGGAAGTTTCTAATGAAGAAGGGGACAAATTAGGAACAGTAGGGCAGGGGAAGTGCTGCCAGGTCACAGGCCTTGAACTAGGAAATGAAAATCTCTCCCTCTTCTGCAGTGGGCTGTGACTGTTTCCTTTCCATCTGAAGAAAAATTGTTTTTATGTCATTGATATTCAACCTTCACAGTGGGTAGTGAAAGAAACTCCATTTGCATCTTTAGATAATCATCTAGCAATTTTTTTCACCAAAGAAGCAGCTGGTGCCTTGTCCATTGTGCAGAGGAAAACATATTTCATTTCTATTAATGTTCAGAGAAGGTCTTGTCTTAATTTATGGCCTATAGTGTTAATAGCCATCATCATTTTAATGAACTAATTAGATTAATTACAGTTATTGCACATTATTATTATTATTCTTACCATAATCACCATGGGGAAAATTTTAAGTATTAGAAATCAAGAATTGTATTATTACAACTCTAATTTGTAGTGTGCCGATATTTCCCCAGTAGGCCCCAATTGTGTGGCATAATAATGGAATGATTTTAATTCATCTTTTAGCTGCAACATTATGAAGAGAGTTTCTGATTTTTTTCAATACTTTTGAAGTTGTTTTTTTTTTTAAATTCTTGACTCTTTTTGAACAGTATCGTGGCAGGGTGAATGCTGAGGTAAAAATAATTTAGTCCATTGCTTTGTATTACTAAGATGAAATTTGGGTGTTTGCTTTCTTATGATGTTTAAACCCAGTACTTCCTTTGACTGGAAGAGTTGCATTACTGTGCTTTGTGGAAAGTAGGTATTCACAGATGCTTGTGGCCTGTATTTCATAGATGTCTATACCTAAGTTTGTTTTGCTATGGTCATAATAGATTTGGGATTTGGAAGTAAATATTAGCTTTTATGTCAATAACTTTTAAATGTGTCTGTATGCTCCGTTTCCTCCATTTTCTTCTATGTACTTTACAGCCTTATGTTACGATTTTTTGCACGTAGAAGGATTACTCTTTGCCCTGTTTTTCATGAAATGGGTATATATCTGCTTTGAGAAGTTTAAAAAATTCAGGAAAAAACCTGAATACAGATGTCTCAATAAATGAGACATCTTTCTTTAAATCAAGAAGAACCTACAGTGATTTATTTCAGAACCCATTTTTACAGCCTCTTTTGCAGAGATGGTCTTTTGGCTGAATGTTTTGTGTATATGTGTCAAATAGAATGGGACTGTCACCCCAGGATCAGTTTTGCAAGTAGCAGGAATGGAAATGATGATGATCATAATTAGGGTATTTCCTTGTGTGAACACAGTTTTTCCAATCCTATTGAGATGCTGCAGTCAGACATCATAACATGTATAAAGAGGCACTGTGAGAATATGTTCAGATTGACATGAAAGAAGCTGGGAGCCAGAGAACAAAGGAATGATCAAAACCTGACTTTGCAGAGAGGGAGCAATGGAAGGAGTAGAAAATTCAGACCACCCCAGACAGCAGATGTAGCTCTTCATTTCTGAAGAACAGATAAAAATGCACCTGGTGAGCAAGGATTGTGTCACAAGGCTGTGAGGGCAAATCTGTACCACAGAGAGGCAGATCATTGTAGAGAAAATGACTGCAGCGGAAGGGTGATGTAGCAATGGGGAACAAAGTCATGGACCCCCTTGTGCGTGTGCAGGAAATTGCTTTATTGTAGAAAACACCTTTTTTATATAGCTTTAGTTTCCACCGGACATAACCACAACTTAACAGAAGAAAAGCACCCATTGGCTGCTCAGCTGCAGTGCTGCTGTCCACACAACAACCCAGTCTACAACACCCAATCAGCCTCCTGCTCACATGCTGTCCGTGCATCTCACCACCCAATCAGCTTCCTCCTCACATGCTATCCATGTGTCTCGCCACCCAATCAACTTTCCGCTCACATACTGTCCGGCATCTCACCACCCAATCAGCCTCCTGCTCACATGTTGTCCAGCATCTCATCACCCAATCAGCTTCCTGCTCACAACGCTGTCCATGCATCTCACCACCCAATCAGATTCCTGCTCACATGCTGTCCATGCGTCTCACCACCCAATCAGATTCCTGCTCACATGCTGTCCACAGGTCTTATCACCCAATCAGCTTACCTCTGATTTTAGTTTAGGAGGACAGGTTATTTTTTATGTAGTCTGAGAGGTGTGCTACAAACCACTTTATTTTGCCCCTGAAGTCAAATCATGCTGGTGTTGGAACCTGTGGTGGTTTTAACTGGCAGGAAGATCAACACCACAGAGTTGTTTGCTTGCTCTCCACCCACACCAATGGGATAGGGGAGAGAATTGGGTAAAAAATGTGCAGCTTAGGATAAGGACAGTGTAATGGGACAGAAGTGGAAGGTATAATAATATTTATTATTAATAAAAATTAACAGATATAGAAAGAAAGCAATGGACAATGCAATTGCTTCTGTCCTGCCGAGTGATTCTCAGCCCATTTCTGATCAGTTTCTCCTTAGTTTATTTCCTGACCATGATACCAGGTGGTGTGGAATATCCCTGCAGTCAGCTGGGGTCAGCTGTACAGGCTGTGACCCCTCCCAGCTCCTTGTGCACCCCCAGCCTGCTCACTGGTGGGCAGACACAACACTGTGCCAGCTATTAGGAAGGAAATTTACTCTATCCCAGCCCAAACCAGGACAAACCCAAGCAAACTGGGCTTCAGATTCTTGCCTTGCTTTATTTCAGTTAAATGGTTTGTAAAGACTTACCTTGCCTTTGCCTAAATTGTGAATCACAGCACAGTGGAAAAAGAGGGACACACTTGGTCAGTGTGTGTGAGATGAAGGTACACATTAATAAGATTTTTGATTCATACAATAATTCATCTATTTGTGTTTGGATATGAAAATACTCTCATGTTAGAAAAAGCTCTAAAATTAGTTGGTAAACTGATGATAAAATCCCAAAATAAAATAAAACCCGTCAAAAAGTTGCAGTGCCTTAAAATTGACTGCAAAGAAGTGTTTTTATGTGCAATTTTACTAACACTCAATAGGTAAGTAGAACATATTTGATTTAGTTGTGCCATTTTCAAGTTGTGTTATCTGACAAACTTAGTACAGAATACATAATTAGATCATACTACTGTGTTTATGATAATGAATGCTGCATTCACAATACTTGAAGCCACACATTAAGCAGGTATTTAATTTTTTATGGCTGTTTTTGACAGGTAACATTTTTTATCTTGAATATAAATCTGTCAGAAATTCTATTTGTACTAAAGGCTTACATGCAGTATATGACAATTTTGATTTTTAACTGGCAAATTTGTGCAGGCATTTTATTTTCTAAGCAAAGTAGCTTTAAAGAAATTCATTGTAATTGCCATTTCTTTATTGTATGACCTCATTAACAGTATAAAGCAGGCTTTAAAACACTTAAAATTATAGTATTTATCAAAATGTTATATATTTCACAAGTAAAAGCCACGTGATACACAAACACCCACTTTTAGTTGCTGGCAATTGATAGAACGTGAATGAGCAAAAGCAGAGAATTCAAAGTTGAGATCTAACAACTTTGAACTGGATCTGGTAGATGAAAGTGCCTCTGTGTTTTTGTTCAGGTTAATTTTGCTGGGTTGTAAAGCAGTGGAAAACATGTCACAAGAAGAAGAGGAAACATGAGAAAACTCAAACATGGAACTGAGTTTCCTATCTAAATGTGGTATTGGGTGTTCTAACACTTAGCAGGAATTGCCTTGTATGTTCTGAATGCAGCGACCACAGTGTAACCCGTAAGAGTTGCTGTTCATTGCTAATTAATTAATCACAATACTGGGTTTCCTGACCCCTCGTGCTGGCCTGTTTGGCTGGAGGAGGAGAATATTGTGAACACATATGAGTATGATATCAAATAGCTGGATTCACAAAGTCAAATTTCTCTCCTACAGAAACAAGATAATCTACCATGGCACCGGACCTTATCTTATCTTTATTAATACCAATATGAATGTAATGAAAAGAAATTACTTTTGGACATGATGCAGAAAACAGTTTTGAAATACGTAGCTACTCTAATCGTAGTTTCTGCACTCATGATCTCCCTGGTGATTTTGGTTGCTAAAAAAAAATTGAAATAGCATGGAAATCTCTGGACAGTCCATTTGGCTCTGAGAGCCCCAGGCTGCATTTGCTTCAGGAAGATAATTTAAAATGGGGAAAATAATTTGTCTTATTGCAGTTGTGTGTGAGGCCTTCATAATGCTTGTATCCTCTGCAGGCTGAATAATGGGGGACAGAGCTGAGTAATCAGGGATGTGACTGAATGCATATTGCATTTACTGGAAACACTGGTGTTGATTTAATGTGGGCATTGGATCAGGCTCTGGGAGTGCAGGGGAAAGCCTGGCCCAGCAGATGATGGTTTAATAGACCTTCCTTCCTTTAAGATGCTCTAGAAAGCACAGAAATACACACTGGGGAGCCTGGAGAGCACACAGATAGGTGTGTGGAATAGAGGCTTATCTACAAATAAGTCCAAGAAGAGGAAGATTATATTTATCATAAAGCAGTTGGGAAAAGCAATGTGCCTGTGAATCAGACACTGCATCTTCTTTATCTGAAGAACTGATAGTAGAGAAACATGGCTGTGCCCTTTTCTGTGAAGTTTGCATTCCTGCCTCAAAATGGAAAGTCTCCAAATCCTGTGAAAGTGACACCAAAGTGATGATTAACTTTATAGGCTAAATCACCTTCATTAAGTTTCATCTGATCAAATGAAAGCTTTTCTTTTTAAGCACTGCTTTAAAAAAGAAACAATTAACACAACTACTCTGGGGCCTTGAGTATAGATACTGCAAGTCCCTGAGATTGGATGCTGTCAAAATTTACTGCCTGTATCATCTGAAATATGAATATTTTATTCTAAATACTTTGGTTAAGGCTTGCTTCTCACGATGTGGTAGAATTTAATGAACATGCTTTCCTAAATAATTTTATGTTCTGTAGTGCTTTAGTGAAAAGGCAGGAGCACATAATTCTCAGCTGCATCAAGAAAATGAGCTGTGCCAATTACTTAAATTGTACTTTGAGTAATTTGTGCCATATCTCTGCAGTTAATTAATAACTTCAACACCTGGCTTTTGTTCGAGGCACCCTCAACCCCTCCCCCCATTTAGTTTCTCATCTTTACAACTGTGCTGGGTGCATTGTTCCTTCCATGACTGTTTGCTTGTAAATTTGACGAAGATGAACAGCCATGATGAGTGCAGATGGACAAAGATGATGACTGCAGGTGGCAGATGGGGGTTGGAAGCATAATGGGTAAAATTTCAAGGACTATTCAGTCATTATCTGAAGGAAATATTTAGATACCAGCATGGGGCATGACAATTTCATCCTGCTGGATGAATAATAAGAAATCATGTTGATGGCCAATGCGATCTATTTAAATGACACCTTGCTTCATGTGCACAGGATAAAAGAAATGGATGCTGAGGAAGCAATTGTGGGACAAGGGAGACAAGGGCTGTGTGACCTGGGAAAGCTCAGCAAGAGCCTATGGAGAGAGACCCCACCCTGCAAGGGAGCACTGGCAATGGCCAGCCCTGGAGTGTGGAGCCAGAAGGGAAAAACAGTTATAGATTTAGTAGAAGTAGATCTCTCAGTTTTACTTCATAGGAAAGGACATTCCTGAAGCCAGGAAAAAAATGAGTTTGTTGGTATTTAAAGTAGCCTGGGATCTTATTTGTGAGCCTGGCTCAGGAGGTGGTGGGGAAAGCCTCGTCTCTGGGTGCTGGTGGGATCTGCTGACCAGAGCCAAAGGAGGAAGGATCCTCAAGAAGTAAAATCACAATCCAAAACCAAACCCAGATAAATTTGGTGCCTTGTCCTACTCTCAGCTGGGAGTCGTCAGCCCTTCTAACCCTTATCAAGCTCAATTAGTTTCTACTAAAACCCACAGACAAAAACTGAACCAGACTGTTCAGGCTGTGGCCCCAAAACAGGGGCACTATTGAACTGTGGGGCACAGAGAAAAATTGGAAGAGTTCTGTGAAGGTAATTACTAAGAAGAATTAATGAATTATGTTTTTTAAAATCTCACAGTTCCTAGCTGGCTTAACAGCAGGTGATTGTCATCTGGTTTCAAAAATAGAGAAGATAAATTAATACATTTCCAGATAATCATGTAGCTGATCACTTTTATTTGCCACTTGTTTCTTTTGTTCTTTCTTTTTAAGAAGTTTCCTTGCCCTTCACTGCTATGAAACATTTAAATTAGTCAGTTATTACACATTATGGGATTAAATGCAATATTTAGGTTTTAAACTCTTTAAAGAAATTCTCCTTATAAGAAAAAAATGTGGTGATGTATAAGAAGGCAAACCTCATAATTAATTGGATTTTGATTTCAAGGTTATGATTGTAGGCTGTGTATTTTGAGAAATATATCAAGAATGTGGAATTTCATATACTTGTCAGAGCTCCTTAGTAAATCCTCAGGAATTAACAGTAGGTTGGATGTCTCTGTAAAATGTATTTTTTCAGAAACTATTTGGTAGTAATTTGAATTTGTTTCTTTCTGTACATATATGCAGGTAAAAAGCATCTCAGCCAGTTGGTGATTCTTTTTCTGAGGAACACCCAAATGAAAGTAGAGTTTAGTGCTATTTTTTTTTTAAGTAAGAACCTTTATATGAGCTGGTGAACTTTTAAATTATTTCTCTATTTTAATTTTTATCAATTCTCTGGAATGGTTGCAGGCTAAGTAGTTCACCTGGAAGAGTGCAATTATGTCATAGAATATGTCATATGAGTTCTAGTAGAATTGCTAGAAGTGCTATTTATCAGTATTGCAGTCCCCAAGCCTTGAACACTTCAAGGTATAATAAAAGTAATCCTGTGCCATTTCCCATTTTCCTGAGGTGCAGCATTATCATGGTTACAACTTTCTTCTTGTAACTGCATTAATGGGGAAGGGAAAGAAGAAAAGGGAAGAATGAGACAGACAAATGACAGGAAGGAACCCTTTCCCCAGAAAGGGAGAGGAGTAGATGGTTTGCACGATCTTGTTCTTGGTGTCATGGTGCTGCTCTAAGATCCTGTTCAACTGAAGACAGAGGATTGTGTGGTTTTAATTGTCAGGAGCTGTTTTGGCCTCAGAAAGCAAATAATGTCAGTCTTGTGGTAATCTGTGAGGGAGGAACCAACAAGGACAATCCTAAAATACTTTTTGTATCTGTGCCCCTCTCTCAGATGTGCTTCCTGAGCTTCACATGCCTCAGTGGCATTTTCCCGTCCTGCTGCAAAAGGTAGAGTTGGGGAGGATGCTTTTTGATAGATTTCTCAGATGAAAATAAAGTGCTAATGTGGCAATATTATATCTGATAATGGTTTATAGATAAAGAAGGGTAAGCATTCCCACTGAAGGGGGATAGAAAAGAAAGCAGAGAGGGGGTAAAAGAATCAGAGAGAGAAACAAAAGACAGGGACACATAGTGACCGCAAGAACCATGGGTGCTCTGTTGACGTCAGCTCGGCAGATGGAGCGTGTGGCGCAAGGTTTGGTGAATCTGTGTGGCTCCTGTAGTGGGCTGGCGTGATTTCCAAACAGCAGCAGGCCCCATGTCCCTTCCACGGGCAGAGAACAGGCTGCCACAGCTACAGGCACACTCCCGGAACAGCTGCAGGCCACATGTCCCTACCATGGGCAGACAGCAGGCTGGCATGTCCAAGGGCACACTCTTGGAGCAGTCCCAGGCGCCGTGTCCCTTCCATGGGCAGAGAACAGGCTGCTGTGGCCAAAGATGCACTCCTGGAGCAGCTGCAGGCCCTATGTCCCTTCCTTCGTCAGAGAACGGGCTGCCACAGCCATGGCCGCACTCCTGGAGCAGCTGCAGGCCCCAGGGTTGGGGCATGGTGTGAGCCCCCACTCCTGTGAGCAGCCAGGCATGAATTCCAAGCAGCAGTGGCAGCATGTCTCTGGCACTGGCGAACGACGGCTGCGGGCTGGTGCCATGGGCTGGCTGCCGTGGACTGGCTGCTGGGGGCCAGGGCTGCAGGCTGGTGCTGTGGGCTGATGCTGCGAGCTGGCTCCAGGCAGCATCCGCCCCTCCAGAGAAACAGTGCTCCGGCACTAGCTGTCACAGTGACAAGCCACCTCAGGGGAAGCAGCTTAGCACGGCGGGACAGGTGCAGACAGGGAGGACAGCCAGGCAAGAAACGGGACTGCAGACAAAGAAAGGGGAGACGGGGAGTAGGGCCAAGCTAACACCTGAGGCGAGCCCCTGCTACCTCCAATAATCCCAAAGAAAATGCCCCCCAGTTGTGTCACAGTTAATTGCTTTTATGTGCTAAAGCTGCTCCCATATCCCGATTTCCTGGAGACATGGGCAGCTGCCCCACCAGCAGGTGAGTGGTCGCTCACAGGCAGAAGATTTCTCTTCACAGGCAGAAGATTTCTCTTCCCTGATCAGCTGTGAGGCAAAGCCTCCCTGGGGACAGGGCTGCCACCACGTGCACAGCCCCTAGAGCAATCCTTCGCCTCATCTATAACATGTATTGAGGCATCAGATTTGTCTCTCTCTGGCACAGGGAGTGGAAGAGGATGGTGATCTGTGGCATACGTATGCTACAGATAGGACCAGCACAAGTTTTGGATGGCACAAGGCATCAGTGACTCTGGGTTGGGAACTGCAGCATGCTGAGAGAAGCAGCAGAATCCAGGCAAAAGAGGGAAAGTGCGTAGAAATCCTGATGGACAGCTTTCTGCACAAGGTCCTTCTTGCACACTTAACCCCCAAACTGGGAAGGAAGTGCACTATTTGTCATATCAATGTCCAGAGGGTGCTGAAGAATGCATCAGCTGAAGAGGCCTCTTTCCAAGTCATTTGAAATTTGGCTACTACAGCTACTTTCTCAATTGAGCCTTTCCATTGCTTTCTGCAGCAGATCAGAAGCAGGGCCAGTTCCAGTACCAGCTGTGTTAAAGAAGCTTAATGGTAGCTCTTTTTTTTTTTTTTTTTGTTTCCATGCTGTTGCAAAGGACTGCTCACTGGTGGCTTATGTTCTCAGACTGTTTATTTTCTTGTCATTTTTGCTTCACTGGTTGAGGAAAAATGGCTCTAATCAACAGTGACAATTGTTGGTCTGGCAACAAATCCCACTCAGCTTGGGGCCATACACAATATAGACTCCCAAACCAACCCAGTGTGCCTCCCAGAGGCTGATCCCTGTCTCCACTGGTGAGATGCATCAACTCTGTAATTCTCAAGCACTACTTCATCAACCTTATTCTGCTTGAGGGTTTCTCTGTGTTCATACCATGAATTTCTGCTTTCCTTGTCCTCACCCAGCAAGCTGGTGAGGTGTTGTTGGAGTGGAGTGTTCATACAGATCAGAGAACAATCAAAAAGTAGATGGCAGAAGAGAAAATGTTATTAATTTTGGGGAGTTCCACTGATTACACGCACACATCACGTGGGTAGCTTATAGAACAAAATGTCTCTCTGGATGTTATCAAAGCTGAAAACAAGCTGTACAGTTGAAAATCTCTGTTAGCAAGGAGTGCCCTCAGGCAGCTCAACTTTTAAATCTTGATTTTATTTATTGAACAGAACATAAATAACATATCAGCAAGATTAAAAGGAGTGAATGGCAGAGAAAACTCAGCTTTGGTATGCTTTATATTAAATAATTTGTTCAGTCAACCAAAACATGTTTCTCAGAGCTGAAGGAAACTTAGACATTGTTTCCGGTGCTATTTTTGAAAAATATTCTTATTGTTAGACATATAGACATCTGATTTAGAGAAGAGATGTGTGACCAACACCAACTGGACCAGCCTAAGCTCGTTAGAGAATAGTAGTAAATGTAAAATAGTAAAATAGTAGTAAATCCTCAGGTATGATAATGATAGGTCAGATTCAAATTCAAACAGGGGACCCCGGCCAATCGACTCATGAATGCATGCATATCATTGGCCAGGGAGGTGGGCGGAGCTAAGAACCCAACCAATCACGTGTCTAAGCACAGGAAATGTGAAGCCCCTTTAAAAGGTGACACCCAACAATAAACTTCAGCTGTTGCTCCATGAACATGGTGTGTTCTGTCATATGCATATCTCCAACATCAGCGACAGGGAGGGAAGTACATTGTATTCATACAAAAGAGTAACTTTTCAAGCAGGGTTGCTGGGATCCTGTGATTTTTCATTAAGATGTGTCCTTACTGAAGTGATGAAGTATCTAGATAAATCCCCAGACATGAAAGTCTAATTTTTTGATTAAAAGCAATAAATTCATGAAAATATGCTGCTGATTTGCATTTGTGATCAAAGTGTAAGTCATGCATGAGTCTGTGAAATGTGAGTGAATGGCAACTCCAGTAACCTTCAAACTTAAAGAAAGTGGATTAAATATTCTCATGAACATCAAAAAAAAAAAAAAAAAAAAAAAAAAAAAAAGAATTGCATGGAAAATGAGATACCTTTTGGGAATATTCTGCTGTAAATAGGAATACTCTTGGATGTGGCACATATATGTAGCCAAGATTAATACAAACACACTACAAACACACTGAGGTTACTGGTGCATGTTGAGCTTCTATTGTGACAGCATTATTCAGTGATCTTTTGCTCCTATCTAAAAATTTGAGTGATAATTATAGGACAGAGGAATGATGAAGCAGACTTTAAAAAGTAAAATTTCTTCCACCAGAGTGAAAACTTCCTAGTGCTACAAGTGGCTGATATCTGCCTGGGGGCCAGTTAGCTCAGAGTGATGGTGTTGAAAATGAACCTGTCACAGGATCAAACTGTTGTATCCCAAACTGGTCTAGACTGGAGCTTGCCTGGTGGCCAGTGAAGTCCAGTGCCAGTGCTTGGAGAAGCACTGTCTGCTTTAAAAATAACAACAAAAAAGACAAAAACTGATAACTCTTCTCAGATGTACTAGTAATCCTGTCAGCAGGCAGATGATAACATATTTTAAGTTAAATGTCTGGAATGTGAGTCACTTACATGTCGTGTTATATATGTATCACTTTTTGTTTAGCTTAACTTTTTTTTTTTTTAAATTACTCCAAATGTGTGAATCGAATGAAATAATTTGCACTTCAAAAGATGTTACCCAAGAACCTATCACTAAGATCCTTGGAAATTGCAAATTCTGAAAATAGGGTGGCATAAGGGCTTTTCTAAGTAACAAATTTTTGTCTTTCTCCATAAATAGATATGTGTAGTAAGACATTTATGCATTCCCTTAGCCCTATATGTTTGGGATACAGGAAAACTTGGTGCTTTGGATGTAGGTGAAAGAATGAAAGGCTGTTGTGTTTAAGTGGGGATCTGTATCACCAATATGACAAGGAAGGATAAAAGTCACTTGAATGTTTATGGCTGCTTTAGAGAAGGGAGGAAAAGAGGATGAAGACTGTGAGTTAAGTAACTTTCTGTCATAGCTAATGAATATTCTCTTTTACTTTGCAAAGTCCTCTTTTGTGGTATGGGAGAAGTAGGTATTGACTGTCCTTGTAGATGTCAGAGTGAGGAGCAACAGATTGCTATAGGAAGACTGAGAAATACAGAAGCTTTCGCTCTTGGAAATCAATAATACAATACATATTATTTTTTAAATAATAGAAATGTAGAAATCCGTTCCTGGAACATTCTAATAGCATAATCTAACAGCAGCACTAGCCTCTTGAGCAGAAGTACTGTGGCTTCTCTCTTTTCAACTATGGAACTAATTAACTGTTGCTACTTCCAATTTTTAACCTCGGTCTATTGGTTCATTTCATTTTTATTCTGTCTTTAATCGTAGCACGTCCATCTCAGCTTTATGTGGCATCCAGGCTTAAAATGCTGTGAATGAGTGAAAGAGCAGACAGGAATGCCTCCAAGCTGAGCATACCCTGTGTGAAGGTTGTTTTCTATGGAATCGCTGTAGACACCCAACAGAGACAATTAGAATATATCTACTCCAAAATACCCTCTGGTAGAGCATTGGTGACTGGCTAATTAGAGGCACTTTTACAGCCCATGGAGATAATGAGACTCTGCTGCCACGTCAATAGAAGGGCACACAATGGGCCAGAAAATTCCTTGTTGCTCAGCTTACAGAGGGCTGAAATCTGGCAAAGGGTTTTCCTCCTTTTAGGGTTATATCCTTTAATTCTCACGCTGATGGCTCATCTGGCTCATAGGCTCTACTCACTGTCTTTTAGAGCCTACACTATTTTCTTCTGCTTCATTTCTGCTGCACACCTGACTTAAAGAGGGATGTATCTGCCAAACTCTTTGTCTGCTGCTGTCTCTTTTGTGTGGTCTTCTACTGTACCTCTCTGATTCTTCCTTGTTTCAGCAACTTACTCCGGAATATTTGCGTGTGAGCTTTGGGGTTTTTCTTCTACTTTATTGTTGTCTTGATATATTAAATTGAAAATAAAAAATAGGGATGATTACACAGGCTGTGATTATAAATAATTGATGTTTAGCAACCTGTAATACAGATTAATTCTTGAGACATGAGGTTTGTATCAAAGCATGTTTATGCACTGGTCAGCTGGAATTTGCTCAGGATAGAGATTGACTCAGTCTTTGCAGGAGAGTGTTTAGGCTGGCATGAACTCCTCAGATCACTAGTAAAAGGTGTGGCATGTGTCTAAGGCTGCAGAGTTGGGGACATTTTTGTTCTCAAACTCAGCAGTGAGGCCCGAGGCTCTGGTGCACTCCCATGTAAGATGACTCCTGTGGTATCAGAGATAATTCCCAGCCTGAGGCTGCCTGTGTCCTACCTGGGGAATATGGAGTTAGAGCCTGAAAGTATTAATAGGTACATGCTAATAAAAAGAGGTGGTGGAGGCTGAAATCTTCCCTTTCCCACCAGCTTCTTCATGTATTACAAAATGTGTGTCTGGAGAGTCAGAACAGGGACTCTTGCAATAAATCTAGATTGGCCCTTGGCCAGGAGCAGTTATTGAGCTCAAGGATCTGGGCTTCTCCTGAGGAAATAAAAAAGCCTCAAACTCTCGTGTTTCCAGTTGCACAGTTTACACTGAATTAAAATATGTTTCATCTATTTAGCAGTCTGAATAATAAAAGCTGTATACAGCTGCACTAGCACTGTGCTATGCATTTTAATGACAAGTTTGTGACTACACTAGAATTGTAACTGCAATTCAGATGTTTCTTAATGCAGCCCAAATATTTTATTAGGGCTTCTTTTAAGTATGCACGCCAGAGAGGGAGGGGAAAAGAAGAGTAAATAGCATTTAAGATTTTAATAATCCTTTGTTAAAGAGAGTTAATGTAAGGGAAATATGGAAATTGTATGTTTTCAGATTGACAAGCATAATAATTTTGCCACAACATGATTAAAATGACTGTCTAAATATTTGGAGTGTTTTCTAATAAAAATATATTCAACCCGTTTTCCATGCTCAGATTAATTTGAAAGCAAAAATGACATACAGTTCAAAAGAAGGTATTAAATCAGAAAGGACGACATTGTTCTTTCATGGAAACCGTGATTTAATATTCAGACTAAAGTCTTAAATGTTTGTGTATTTTGCCAGCTGTTTAGCAGCTTGAGGCACTTTGAATAGTTTCAACAAAATGACAATAAGACTTGGGCAAAGTAAGATTCATTAGTGGAAAAAACAGAATAAAATAGACAAATAACACAAAGGGGGGGAATAGGAAGAAAAAGGGGAAATGGCAAAATTCCTTTGCTTCAGGTTTGGTTTTGGGTTTTTTTGTTTGAAAGGAGTATGTCTGTATAAACTGGAAAGCCTACTGCACACAAGGGAAAACCTCTAGACTAAAAACGGATAGTTACACATGGCTTGCAGTCCTCTTAATAGTCTGTGGGAAGAGTGGCAATTCCTTATGATGACTTTTCCCTATAAACACAATAGGCACAAGCTATAAAGAGAACACAGTTGTAGATGTTTCAGGGTTTAAAAATTATCAGCTGCTTAATGCGTTAGTTAATAATAAACCTTTATTCAGCTAACATTTTTCATGATAGAAATTGATGGAGTAGAAGCTGCCACGTTTTAGTACTTCACGTGCAAACAGAGCTTGAACAACAAAGAATGGAGCTGCACCTTGACTCCACCTGTGAGACAGTGTACCTGTGACTTGTGCTCTTTTGCCCTCAAAAATTTCTCAGTTTCTGAAGTACTTTATGTGGGCATGTGAAGTAAATATTTTGAATTAAAAATGTATTGGTTGTCTGCAAATACAGAACACTGGATCAGGATAGTCACTAGTTCTTTTGTCTTACAGATTTGTGTTGTGCATTCTCTCTGATTGTGTATAGTGTAATTTATTTGGGCTGCTCCTCTTTGGCTGTTGTGTCAGGTTTACCTTGTGTTGAGGAAGGTTTTGGTACTTAAGTTAGCAAACTGTTCAGTTAAGACTGAAAATTTATGTATGTAGAGAGAAAGTATGAGAGCATTTGTACATGGTAAGGCCAGTGGAGGCCCCCAGCCACCCTGGGGAGCATCAGAATAGGCCATCTTAATGCAAGGGAAAGGATAATAAAACTTCTTTAGTCCTTGTCACGTCATATTGCAAAGCAGCATTAGATAAACATAATAAAAGTTGCATAATTAAATCCATTGCCATCAAATTATAGAAACTGTTCCTCACTTCAGTATTAAGACAAATTTAGAGTTCAGGCCTGAGGCAATGAAAAGCTCAGGCTTAGTTTGCTCACTTAGCCTTGGAGTTGAATGGTCTCTGAGGAATGCAGATTTTGGATCCCTTTGAACTAAATAGCAATTCTGTATTTAACACTTCTCATAACCTTTCCACTCCCTTTGGATACAGAACACTGCTGCATATGCACACCACACCCTGCCCCCCGCGTTATGTGTTTCTATTAGGCTCCAGTTGATCACAAAAAATGCCTCACATGCACCTCCCTTGTAGCCATAAAGGAGGAATGATAAGAGCACCTACACTCCTGTCTGTTCCTGAGTCTGCTCTTTAACATGCAGTGCAAGGAGAGTTCAGCAAGTCTGAGTCTAAGGCTGCATCTGAAAACAAATTCTGATGCTTTGGAAACATGGAGAAAACTGCCTAAGTAATTTTAATATGGAGGTGAGTGGACAAAATGCACTAAGGGCAGTTAATAGTCAGTCATCATCAGTTTTCTTTTCCAAGGTAGAGGAGCCCACTGCCAAGTCAGGAAAGCTCTTTGGAGCCTGATGTAGGCAGCCATGGGATGTCACTGTTGTACTGCTCAACTCAGGCTGAAGGATCGGTTCTCTAGTAAAAATTCTCTCTCTTAAGGAAGATAAATAGATAGGAACTGGGGGAGGGGGATTCCGAGTCAGATTCATCCCCGTGAGTAAATTGAAGCCGGGAACTTACAGAAGATTGAAACAAGATAGGCAGGGCTTTTTCCACCAGTGTCGGAGGCAGCAGAGTCCATTAAGGCACGGAGGCGAGCAGTTGCTTGATTGTAATGAGGGAAGGAGAAGACTTTCTCAGTGACAGATCCTGGCTTGATTATTTTTAATTTTGATGGATGGATGAGGGACCTAAGCACAAAAAGCTTTACTCAAGGAAGGGAAGAGGGACTAGGCAGTGTAGAATAGTTCTTTTTTCCTACCTCAGGATGAAAGCATTTTTTGTGCTAAATTGGAGTCTGTCCTCGTCCTTTGTTAATTCTTTAGAACGTTGAAAATAGATAATTTAGGTTTTAGTCCCCCCCATGGTTGCTGTGTTCTTTCACTTTCTGTCAGTGGTATACTTTGGATCATAAGCTCTTAATTTGTGTCTTGTGAACATGTGTATATTGTAGTATTTTTCTGATAAATTTGAAAGTAGTGAATAGATAGTGTTTGTGAACAAACTGTATTTTGGATCTGTTAAGGGAAGAGCAGATTTCCTAGTGTCATTATAGGTCTATTTATAAAATAAGTATAGGTCTAATAATGCAGGGAAGATCAACAGCAATGTTTAGTCGAGAAATCTATGTCAAAACTGATCCCCCATAGACTGCACTGGTTTTATGTTTTGTATTTGCATAGTAACATCCAGGAGTAGAACTTAATCTTGTAGGTTGCCATAGCTTACTTGTGAAAAAATAGTTTAAATTATCTTAGAAATGAGCACTATCTGTCACAAAAGTTAGTAAATAGATGCACTGAGTTATAGGGAGATATTTATTTCTGAGTTTATTGGTGCACCTGGTTTTATTTAACACCTTAATAATCCAGAAGGTACTGTAAGCAGCATGGCAAATAAATTCACAGGTTGTATTACATTTTGGAAGAGCTGTGAGATTGGATGATAACTTAAAGATCCTGCAGTTAGAAATAGGGCAGAAAATAATAAATAATGTCATCTAGAAAGTATGCAAATGGAGAAACGAGTGTTTAATGTAAGAACAGAGCAATACTTCAACACGGAGGAGATGAGATAGTGGAAACAGTATGGTTTTACAATGTGAAATGTGTGTGAAATAGTGGGGAAGGAATTGTCAAGGAATAGTTAGAGGACTATTATGTAATAAACTAGGCGTAGAATAATGGTGAAGACTGAATTCATACACTTGCTTCTACTCGCTGCGGATTTGGCAAATGAAATTCAAAATCATTAGTATCGTCTTTTCTGGAAGCTCCTGTGTTCCTGATGCTATTATAAGAGTCTCATTTTTTATGTTCAATGAGTTTTTAGCTTCTGGCATTTTAAATAAGAAAAGGAATTACCTCATAAGACAAGTAAAAAGAAACTTTTTTGGGGATGTGCCTGTGTTCCTTTATCTTTCTTTGAGAGGTCAAGGACAATGTCAAGCAGCTCAAGTTTTAGGGTCAAAATACCAAACTGCCCGCTGTGAGAGAGCCAGGTTGGCTATGAGGAAGTTGGCTCCTGGTAGGCTGTCAAAGACTGGCAAAAACTCATGTTAAATATTCCCAAGAGGGATCTTTACCACTTAATGGCAATCAGGGTAGAGTATAAAACATCATAGCATGCTGCCTATATACCCAGGAGCGTGATGGCACAAAAGAGAATTTGTATATTTTGTTGAAAAGGAGTTCCAATTTCACACAGAGCTGGAAATGTTGGCCTCGACTACCTACAATGATGGAAATAAGTGATAGCAGCAGGTTTTCCATAGGTGGCTCTAGAAAGGACAGGAGTTTTTTGCATTTAATGAATTTTTAGAGTTGACAAGAGCATTAACAGTTTTTTACTTTTAGTGTTCATGTTGTAAAAGACTGCTATCTCCTACATGCTGGTGACAATTTTTTCTAGACCCATCTGGAGTGTCTTAATTGGTTCTGCGCATGTTTATCTTGTTTTGCCTTCCAGTCAATTACTGGAAACTTCCACTAACGTCCAACCGTGTGTTCTTCTCCCCATTATACCTTCAGCTACATGTGTTCCCTCAAGATATCTATTCAAATTTATGTTGCTAGACAGTTTTGTCTCTGATTACAAACACAACTGCTTTTAAATGTGTCAAGTAGCCTGTTGCAAAGTCTGAATGTGTGTATGCATGTATAAACTAGAGGAATTCCTGGATAAATGTATAATGATTAGGAAGGAACCTTTAAGTGAGCCAGAGAAAATGGCAGATGTGCATTTATAGGCTCTGATGCAGCAAAGTGCTTAAACACCTGTTTCACTTAAGAACACAGGCAACCCAATTGACGTTAATGGGACTATTCACACTTAAAAATAAGCACATAGATTGAAGAGTTGGATTGGGGCCAGGAATATTAACAGGCAGCAGCCATGGTGTTTATGGATTGTCTTTCTCTCAGGCAGTAAGTTCATAAACCAGTATCTCTAACAGTGGGACTGCTTCTGCTTTGTGCAGCCACAGATATTGAAGAAACGGGAAGGATGGAATAGTTCTACAGAAAGGTATTAAAAGCCACTGAATTAGACTCTTCTTCCAGACACCGAATACCTCAAAGATTGAAAAATCCACTTGGAAGTTAGGGATTTGGATCAGGCTGACCACTTCATGTAGTAACTCAAACACAGATCAGGCATACCAAGGCCTGAAGTTTCCCTTCTATTAGCTGTACTTGTATGAAGTCAAATTAAAACACCCCATGCCAAACTTTCCTGTTTTATGTTGGTCTATCCCAAGGCTTCTATCTGAGGAGGGAAGAAACCTCAGTTTGGCCAGGGTGGAACTTTGGTGGATTCTTTTTTGCTTTTCATCCAATGGAAAGTGCCTTTCTAGTATGATATCTTTCAAAGAGCTGTAAGGCACGTGTGTGTTTATGCCCTTACCTCTCCTTGGGCTAACGCTGCTTCTTCAGACTCATTTCTACCTATGGCTCAGTACAAATGCCTTTGGCTGTCTTGCAAGCAAAGAAAGTGATGCTGATGAATAAAACAAAAGAATTTGCTGACTCTTCTGTCTGAAATCACACCAAGTACTAATGGAAATGCTGGGTCTGCTTTGTTGGAAAACAACTCAACACAGAATCTCCACTCTGTGAATCACCCATTCCCATTGATAATGAAGAGAAATACCTTTCCTTACATCCTAATAAATCTGAAGAACGTTATGCAAATTGAAAAATGCACCTTTGTCAGAGTGCTGTCAGGTAGCACCTTTCACTCTGGAGAACTATTTGTAAGCACGGAAACATCGAGAAAGTAGTAATAAATTGCTCTGGTACACTGTTCTGGCAGCCGTTAATAAATCAATGTGAAGGGGAGTTCTGAAGGGCAAAATGTTGCTGTCGGTAGGTGTCCAATTTAATTTTGCTCAAAATTAATATTTCGGATATGATAAGTGAGCTGGCAGGAACAGATTTCATGATTAATTCTATGGAGTCAAAAATGCTTTGATGGCACTTTAATAGCAGCTTCAGTGATCTAAAAGTCCCTTCAACTAGCTGGTGTGCTTCAGTTCCCAAATTATATTATTAAACCTCTTTTGTTGGTTTGTAAATAATGAAATGTTGCATATTAAAAGGTGAATTTTATACTGCTTGTAGTTCTACCCAGTGAAGTGATGGGGACTTGACTGGGATGTATAGTGGTTTAAACAAAATCAGGTAAAGGTCAACCCTCTTGAGAAAACAACCATAAGTTATTTTGTTAGGTACCTAATTCTCTTGACCCTGCCAAGACCTTGATTTTGTGCTGGAATGAACTAGAGAATGTTTCAAGGTTCATTAGTATCTACTTAGGGTGGACTGGGAAAGCTTTTAAATGCAGAATGTTGTTAATAACAAATATGCATACTGAAGACCTTTCATCTCTGCATCTCGGGGACATTTGCAAATGCTAATCAGGAAAGATCTGCTGTACCCTTGTCAAACTTCTTACCTAACATTTGTATATACAAACCCATTTCTTTAATGAAGTTGTCCTTTGTATTGGACATCTGCTGATATGCCAGCTTCTTAAGGAGATTCTTCTATTATCATTTTACTGATAGACAAACTGAGTTACAAAAGGGCAGCTTCACATCTAAGTTAAATGCCTCCTTGAATCTGTAAGTAGTTTACAACTTTTTGCTGATAATTTCTCTTGTAAACCACAGACTTTTTAAGTCTTGAGACAGGCGTGGTTCTAGAAATTTGTAAAAGCAAATAGGCAAGAGCAGAGTGTTTGGATGTACATATGCATATTAAAAATGAGAAGATGCATTTATGCAATACAGATGAAAAATCATGCGGATGCATAAAATGTATAAAAAAACTGATTAACTTTAGCAATGTAAATTACCCTTATGTTTATGCATTTCTTCAATTTAGAATATTCATTAAAAGCCATAGAAACAAGACATGCTGCTAGTTGTTTCCAAGAAGGTAGCACTCAACCTGATTAACTTGTATTTTGAGCATTATATATATATATATATATATATATATATATATATATATAATTTGTGTAGAATGTACGGTTTGTGTCTTTCATAGCAAGGTGTACACAGGATGAGTGAATGAAAGCTTATGTCAATTTTGTCCTGAAAGGAACTATTTAGATGGAGTTTGCACCAGCTCATCTATCCCTGATTTCCTCTGTTTATGTTAGAAGCAGGATTATGCCAGGTTCAACACAGAGCCAGTAAAGTCAGCAAACACCAGTGGCAAAAATCATCTCACTGGCAGAAACAATGTGTGGGGCAGAGGTGTGCTCTGAACTGCACCCAGTGGGCCTCAAACGTGGGGGACAGCATGGCCTAAATATTCCTGGTGACATTTGGGCTTGCCAGAAAGAGGTTTCCTGCAGTAGGATTGTTCCCTGCATTGTGCACACCCCCAGCGACTCTGCTGCTGGGAGCTCTGGTCAGTCTCTGCATCCTGGCTTTGCTCCAGAGCACCTGAGCCCAGCTTTGCCAGAGGCTCACCAGTTTGGCTGTTCTGGTGTTCAAATACACTGTTGCTCCTGCTGAAAGCCATTAGGAAAAAACAAAGTAAACCCAGCATTGCTTGACATCCAAACTCCAGCTGTCGGGCATGGGAGAAGCATCATTAATTTCTGAGGGGTTTTCTTATATATCTGGAGGAGTAAATGAAAAGGTGAAAATGAAAAATTAATTCTCTTATATAAATGGAGCACTTGGATTATAAACTAGCCATAATGTTCTGTTTCTGTGGCAACACAGAGGGACTGAAGGCTCTTACAGTAGTAGTTCTCTGACTCACTCCTTGAAATTAATGCAGTCATTTAATTTGAGGCTGTTGGTTTGGCAAAAGAACTTCAGAAGCAGCACTTTGATGTCTTTTTGTAGCTGAGGAAAAGCCTTTAATTAGGTCACCTAAACTTCATTTTCTTTTAAACTGTTCACTTTCACAATTCCTTTTTCCTTTCCTTCCTTTGATGTTTCAAAAAATATGCCAGTGATATTTAAGTTTATTTATTATGCACTGGCATTAAACCTTGGCTATTAACATTTACTTATATGCTTGAAAATTGATTAATTAAATGTAGAGGGAGAATTATTCATTCATGTTTCATTTAACATTCTACATGCTTGTCATATACATATGTTGTGCTCTGTAGGAGTAACAACTATAGTGGATGTAAAAGGGTGTTATGTCTCACAGCACAATGGCCTTCGTGGTCTTAATTTCATATGTAGAATGAAAATTAATTTTGACTAAGCCACTAAGGATGGATGAACTTTTGAGCTGAGCTGCAAAGTCAGACACAGACAGATCAGCCTAAATTATGGGAAAATGTTATGAAAAGAATTCTATAGAAGCTAATGCTGGAGTATGTTATTGCATTATCTCACAATTCTTTCTGTATATTGTTTGGGAGGTTCAGAGCAGGAAGGTTTTGTTGGTGTGCGTGTTCAAACAGGCACAGTTTTGATTTGAGAACTTACACAATTATTCTCATGCAAAGGGGGAGCAGAAGCAGTACCAAATGACCTGTCATGCAGTTAAAAGGATGGAATTCAGCCTGTGCAGTGGCACAGACCATTACCCACGCTCTGTTAATGTTCTGTATTAGCAGCCCCATACCGAGCACAGTGCTGGCTGTGGCTGGATCCTCACAGAGACAGATCCAGCTCTGGTAAATGGTGATGAATTCTTGTAATACCAGTCTGTGAGACATCTGATGAATGAAATGCATTTGCATGAAACACTGAGTGTCTTTTGTGCTCGATCTGAGGGTCTTGCAGCTGAAGAAATGGCTCCATTCAGGGGAGGCTGTGTTTATGGACAATTCTTCAGCCAAACCAGCAACTGGTGGTGTTTTCAAGCAGCTGGTACAGAAAACCAGCTTCTCTTTTGAGGCTTTAACATGCCCACCGGTGTCTCACCTTGCAAAGGACTGTAGGAACATGTGGTACCTCACCTAGTGCAGTAAAAGAATTCAGTTGGTATAATAAAATGATTGGAGGAAAAAAATAGACAAGTTTGGAAACAATAAACCACTAGTTTCTATGAATATGGTGCTGTACTGAGAAAAAAAGCAGTAAATTTTAATTCTCTCAACATTTTTAGATCTGTCCTTATTTTAAGATCTCTTTTTAGTGGGTTTTTTTTCTGTTTTTTGAGGCAAATACCAGTTTAAAACACAAATAAATTGTATATATACGATCAGAATACATAAATGTGTTCCTTTTATGTTCAGAAATGTGTCTCCTTGTCAGTTCACTGTTATGTGGCTGTTGTTTTTTTTATCTCCTCATGTGGTGACATATCAGAAAATCAGAACTGAGTAGCTAGTAGCAGAGCTCTATTATGCCAAGAACAGGCTTCTTAAGAAAGGGAGCTATTTAGGAAAAGTAACTATGCTTGTGCATTATAGGGTATAGAAAAGAGTTATTAGTCATCTTAATGCCTCTCTTTTTTTTTTACCAAAGCACCATTGTTCCCTGCAGAACATTCCTCTTGTTCTCTGTAGCTTTCAGTAATCCAGATGGACAGAAATCCATTGTCACTGCAATGAAACAAAACTGGAACAAAGAATGGGATCACAGCACCATGTGCTGAGATTTTAGTCAGGTGCACGTAGTGAGCAGGGAGGCATTGAAGGGTTTTTTGTCTGTAGAAGATGCAGAGACACAAAGTGAAGACATCAGAGTGTGATCAGGAGCAAGCATTGTTCTTACAGTAGGTTTTGTTTTTCTGTTTTTGAGTTTTTTGGGTTTTTTTTTCTGTTTTCCACAAAGAATACTGGAGGAGCAGGGGAAGGGGGTAGTCAAATATGAGATGAGTGACATATAACAAAGATTTTATGATCTACACTTGGGGAAACTTTGGCAGAAAAATCTGACACCTGATACATCATCTGGTGCATTCCAGAGGGGAAGAAATGTGTTCTTGGCAGTTTCTGTAAACACCTCAGAGATAAGAGCTACCTCTGGCTCAGGATGGCATGATGGTATTGAGAAAGAAGGGAACACTTGCAGATGCAGGGAAATTAATGTGAATTGGGTACCAAAATGCTTTAAGGGTCTTTTTCAGTGCATCATAGGTTAAAACTGAAGACACACAGTATGTTACATTTGTTTTCTCCTGTTCTCTCATGCTTTGATTAGACTACATAAATAGAATCATATTAATTGTATGTCATCTTACCATCTGCAATTGAAATTCAAGGCTGTAGCTTGCAGCCTTTTGATTGAGATGCAGAAGAGCTTCTGGTATTACCTTTTTGTAAAAGAATTTACTGTCCCTGTTTTTGCAAAAAGATCTGTTTTTTTCTCCTTTAAAAAAAAATTAAGTCCAATTTATTGATTTATTTCTATTGCTTAGGGCTATTTTTTTCTACTGATGGGTAATGATTAAAAGAGAACAAATCTCCTGCACCAAAAGATATTCCTAATATTCCTGTTATTGATAAACTAAGGTCAGGTTCAGTCCTGTACATACTGAAAAATAAATATATAATGGAAATCTTCCTGAAGGTTTGGGATGATTATCATCATACCTTCTTCTGCCATGAAAGAAAGGGAGTCTGGAACACTCACAAAAAACATGGGGGAAAATTATTTTTGTGTTATGTCTTTTCTAACATAGATTTTGTGGTATTTCTTTTGGAGATGGTTTTGGAACTACTGTTAAGCGAGTCTTACTGGAAGCAAGAGAGTCAGATCTGTTTGTCGGTCCACAACAAGACATGGGTTAGTTCTACAAAAATGCTCTTCCTTGTAAGGTGATGGCATGGCGCTTCTAAATCTCCTGTGTGCCTGATGGATTTGTACTCTGGATATTGACTGTCATTCATAGCATGCTTTTATTTGAGTTTTGTTCTCTAAGGCTGAACTAAGATTAAACTTGCATATCTGGGTTCCTGTTGAATTTTTGTGGTTTGTGCAGCCCTTCATAGCTGTGCAAAATGACAGTCTGGTGCTGTGGGGTTTGATCTCCAGGGCACAAACAGGTAAAGCCAGAGCATTTTCAGGCAGCCTGTGGTAGCATTTTCACCTGTGCTAGCAAACTGTTGAGAGTTCACAAATTGAAAAGGTGTGAAAACCCCTTGGGTGTAAGATTCTGCCTAGTCAAGCGTCCTGACTCTCTGCTGTCCTGTCACAGAGCCAGCATTTGTGCACTGCTCAAGTGGGTATGAATCTCTCCCATTCAGATTTGGTAGTAATTATGTACAGGATGTCAGGTACTCCACACAGTCTGTGTCTGCATCAACATAAAAGACAGTGGAGAATCTAATTTGCAATCAGCATTGATGTTTCTGATTTGTAGAGTGACCTTGAGTATAGACTGGCTGCCCTTCCAGGCTTCCCTCACACTGTTTGCTCCCTGATGCCGTGTCTGAGGAGAACTTGTGGGTTTGTGGGTGTGGGTTGAGGAGAACCTCAGCTTGCCCCAGCAGTGAGAGCTCTCAGCCCAGAACCAGCCATGTCCTGGCATCAGGGGCAGTGTGGGCAGCAGGTCAAAGGGAGCAGGTTCTGCCCCTCTGCTCTGCTCTGCTCTGCTCTGCTCTGCTCTGGGGAGAGCCCACCTGGAGCCCACCTGGAGCACTGTGTCCAGCTCTGGGGCCACAGCACAAGGATGAGGGACTACTGGAGCAAGTCCAGAGAGGCCATGGAGATTCTCCAAAGGCTGGAGCCCCTCTGCTCTGGAGGCAGGCTGGGAGACCTGGGAGTGTTCACCTGGAGAAGGATCCAGAGAGACCCAAGACCTCCTTCCAGTTCCTAAAGGGGCTCCAAGAGAGCTGGAGATGGACTTGGGACAAGGGTGTGGAGTGGCAGGACAAAGGAGAATGGCTTCAAACTGTCAGAGGGCAGGTTAGATGGGATATTGGAAAGTAAATCTTCCCTGTGAGGGTGGGGAGGCACTGGCATAGTTTGCCCAGAGAAGCTCCATCCCTGCAGCTCCATCCCTGAAGTGTTCAAGGCCAGGTTGGACAAGGCTTGGAGCCACCTGGGATAGTGGAAGGTGTCCCTACCTGTGGTAGGGGTATGGAAAGAAATTATCTGTAAGTATCCTTCCAAATCAAACCGTTCTATGCTATGTTGCTTTCTGGTAGTCACTGTAAGGCTGTGTGAATCTGTAATTTCTGAACTATTTTGATACCACTCATCATTAGTGTGATTCTGTGAAATAAAGGATCAATAGTACCCATACTTGCTTTTCTTTCTTGTCCATAAGCCTGAACATTTGGGACCTTGTAACTGATAAACCTTGGTCAGCAAAGAATAAGAATGTCTGCCCAACACAGGGGTTCTTTCATCTTTCATGAATGATCTGTCATCTAATTGACACCTTTAGTCTGAATTTTCTGAAATCATGTTGCTCTTAATAAATGTTAACTAAGCATTAACCTGTCATTGATCTGTACATGTTAAGAAAAAGCAAAGCCAGCAGGCTGAGGAGCACTTCAGATTTGCAATTTGTGGTAAAGTGCTCTGAGTTTTGAAGAATAAAGCAGCAACACTCAGTGCTGTATATCATCACTGGCAAAATAAGTGGCAGAACTGAAGGACAGGCTACTTTCAGGATAGGATGACTGCTGGTCCAGTCCACAGGTGGAATATAAGTCCTAGGTTGTTGAGGGATGGCTGATTTTACTGGTGTGCTGTACTAACATAGTCATTTAATCTTTTTCTTGATGTCTTGGGAGGTCCTGAATGTCCTGAATATCTGTTGGTTTTGCTTTCTACCATCTCTCTCCAGCTTACCAGCTGTTTCTGTTACACAGACATGGTTCAATGTTCAGCTCAAGCAAGGGTAAGGTGTCTCTTGGAAATGTTAACTGGGTTGAAGGAGTGTGTGTTTTTCTAAAGCAATGAAGCTTCCAGTGGCAGTTTTTAGCTTGCAATCTATTACCAGTTGTGCTCACAAAATAAAATTGAGACCAGCCTGGCTAGCCAGATGTTGCTACAATATCTGTGCTGAAACAGAGTGTTGACAAACTGTGTGGGGCAGCTCTCTAGCAAACCTTTTTGCTCAGTCTTGTTTCAGTTTATTGAGAGGAATAATTTATTCCATTGCAACTCTGGCCACAACAAAGCTTTCATAAACATGACTAATCAATGTTGAAAAATCTTGCTTTTAGTGTTATCTTAAAGAGTTTTCTTGTACCTGTTCTTATTACTCAGTTCTTACAAACTAAAACAGCTGGGAATGAAGAGGGAACTGAGGAGAAAGGGACTCACAGTTGTGTTCTTGCACCACCAAGTAAATTTATTTGATTTTGTGTTCTGGTTAAAGAGCTGAAGAGGAAGGTAGTTTGAAGTATGATATTTAAGGGAATATGCCATTTCTGGCTATTAGAAGTGTCTTGTTTTTCATAAAGATTCATTGCACTTTAACTACAAAAGAGAGACTTTTAATTAGACTTCTGAATTCCATTAGGAAAAACAAATATCAATACTTAACTACTCATATATGACATGATAGAAAATTGCTAATGTAATTCGATTTTAATAGTGTTAATGACTCTCATTTCTTATTAGTAAGAATTAAATCTAATGTATGATTATATGAAAAATTGTTGCTGCCTGCTTTCCTAACCTTAAACGTAAAGCAGTTTTATGTACCTGAAGCCAGTTTTCTCTTATATTTTGAAGTTAGGTAGTGCTGTGGAATTTTAGCCTACTGGCCTATGACAGGAGGATTTTCAAATGAATCTAAAAGGCAGAATGTTTTAAGTGTAGTAAGAGGGTTTAGTATTCCTAGAAATATTGCAGCAAGAACTGAGATGTTGTAAAAGAGAACCAAAAACCCCCAAACTATTAGACTCAAGATTTACAGGTAATCTGCACTAACCAGTCAGTGTAGCTACACTAATAAGTAGCTGTGAAAAGGTTTTTCTTTAGAAATCATGCCAAAATTTGGGCAGTGGAAGAAAGTGTTCTCATAAGTGGTACAGTATCATGATGGAATTTTAAAAAGAAATTTACCTCTGCTGCTGTGTAGACTTCACAAGTGACCCTGTTGAAAATATGAATTATCTATATCAGGTGACACATCAGAATACTTTCTAGTAACAACCCCAGGCTTTAGCCTTTCAAAATCCAAATCTGGACTGCTGGAACATGAGCATAAAAATCGCAAATGAGTTGTATGACTCAGGCATCAGACTAAGGAGTAAACTATATGCCAGTGCTGGAAGAGAAGATTAATAAAAATAATGGATATTTATAAGAGTAAAGTATGGCCACAAATTAAACTTCATTAGGATGCTTAAAAATCAGGGTTCTAGAGAGCTTAAAGCACAGTGTAGTGCTCACTGTGGTTCTGGATTTGGAGTTTGGATGTAGAGTTACACCCCTATAATTCCCAAGTTATTTGTACAGACCCAAATGCAAGAGGCAGAAATTAGTCATGAGGCTTTTATACCCGCGTTCTCAACTGATATCCAAATCCAGGCTTTACATGTCACTGTCAAGGCAAAGCTGCATGAATCTTTCTCTTAAAAGCCAAACACTCTGCAAAAGAAACCCCGATAACTGTGCTCGTATTTCTTTCCAACCTAATATATTTCTAGTTTCAGAGCCTGCCATTACTTTTGCTGTATTTCTTTGTGACAGAACATTGCATTCAGGCCCTTAGGCTGCCTTTCATCCTGACATTCAATAATAATGGACAGAGTGTAAAGATCTGTAATCAAAAGGTAAACACTGCAGCATTGTGTACAAATAACTCTTGAGATATTTATTCTGAAAGACATCCAGGTTAACATTTTAGCTGAGGACACCAGGGAAAACCTTCCTGGTGGTGAGTTCCTTTTTTGTGTTTGTTTTTTGTTGTGTCTGGTGTTCAGCTGTTTCCCAAGCACGCTGAGCTGTGTGAGCTGGCAGCACAGAGCTGCCTCAGCAGCGAGGCCATTTTAACGTGACAGCTCTGAAATTCACCCACTCCCGTTTTCTTGTCCTTGTCCTGATTCCCCTTTAAGCAGCAAGTGCTGGAGGGGTCCTACTACCCTGTCTAAACATCAGTGTTGTACCACTTGGGCACTGCTGGTGTCACTTAATCACTTCTGTCCTCACAGAGCTGGCAGCAGATGCAGTTAACCTGGTGTACATACTTCAATTCCATGACCTGTTCCCTTTTGCCAAAGGGACTGAGCCCTGTGGTATAAGGTGCTTTCTAGAGGTCTGTTTATCACTGTGACCTGTGTCATTCCAGGAATTACACCCTAACTTGGTTTAGTATGAGTGTGCAAGCAGAGGACAGCTGTCTATGGAGCCAACACAAATCAAGGTAGATAAAGCAGGGTGGTGAAAAGCAAGAGATAGCAGTAATTTATTTGGTTTTGCAGAACTATAAACAATCTGCATCGAGTGCCATGGTTTAAAGGCCGTCTGAGGAGACAAACCAACTGAACTCCCAGCTGCAAGTCCTGCTGACAGTTCCAGGGCTGCTTTGGGTCTCACCTGTGCAGTAGACAGGCTGCTCCATTGCTTTGGGCAGTGCTTTGTGTGTGGGGAAGTGCCATGAGGATGAGCTGCAGCCTTCTAATGAGTCTCTTATCAGGCACATTCCTTAGATGCCTCCACTTCTTTATCCAAAAATTCCTTCATGGCCATCTGGCACTCCCTGACAGTATCTGTGACATGATCCTCTCCTTCATCATGAGAACTTCTGCAGGGACACTCTCAGAGGCCAGTAAGGAACATAAGTAAGAGCAGCTGCTGTCTAGTCTGGGCATTTGTGGGCTTCTGATCCCAGTTTAACTTCATCAAAACTTTTGAGCCTTTAAAGAGACTTGCAGGAACTCATAAGTCCCATCAGACTAACTTCCTATGTTTTAGTATGTGCTAGACCCCTAGGATCCAAGCAAGTGGTTAAAAATTCCTGGGTAAGTTACATATAATCCCAGACTTCCTAAAGTTTCTTTCTTCTCTGCTACCCTTAGATATTACTGAAACAAAGCCATATGAAGAATATCATGTCTCTTACTAGAGAATGTAATAATTGCTTACCTTATTATTCACTTGAGCTTGGATTAGATACAAAATGAGACAGAAAAGAAAGTGAGAATTTAAGTAGTTTTTTCCAGTGTTTTAATATGGCTTCTGTGTTTCTTCAGCCCTTATGTGCATGATAAAGTGAATGCTCTGTACAAAAGGTACTTAGGCCTCAGACAAAACATCAGGTTAACTCATGACAAATAGAGTTTTCTCAGCTACAAACTCATGATACAGTTCCCAAAAGTGATTCAGCTTGGCCCTGACAGTAGCCTGTGGAGCCCTGGATCTCAGTGTCCAGTGTTCTCTGATGTCTGCTTCCATACACAGCCTATTTCTTCCACTTTTCAGCTGTCTGATCTCTTGTACACAGCTGCTACCAGGCAGCTTCCTGAAAGTATTTCAAGATTTAGCTGATGCTTTTTGTGTTTGTGGTATTAATGTCTCTTGTGGTTTAATCCCAGCTGGCAGCTAAACACTATGTAGCCACTCACTCAGCCCCTTCCTGCCCTCCACTGGGGAGGAGAATCAAAAAAGAAAAGATGGGTTGAGATGCTCAGTTTTTTGAGCCAATTAAAAAAAAAAAAAAAAAAAAAGAGAGAGAGAGAGAGGAGAGAAGGTATGAGGAATAAAACCCAAGAGAAGCAGGTGATACACAGTGCAATTGCTCACCATCCACCGATGGATGTCCAGCCCATCCCTGAGCAGTGATCACTGATTCCCAGCCAAGTCCCCCAGTTTATAAATAGGACATGACATTCTGTGGTGTGGAATATTCCTCTTGCCTTATCTTCAGGTCAGCTGTCCTGGGTCTGTTCCCTCCCAGCTTGTGCACCTGTGCTGACAGGGCATGGAAACCTGAAAAATCCCTAAGTGTGAGCACTACTTAGCAAAGAACGAAACATCTCTGTGTTATCAACACATTTTAACACTAAATTCAAAGCACAGCACTGCACCTGCTACTAAAGGAAAATTAATTCTATCGAAATTCCACACAAAACCAGGATATGACCCTGGAGGAAGCAGGCTGGACAGGGTGGAGCTCTGGTGGAGGTGGCAATGCCTGGTCCCACCCTGGCTCTGTTCTCCCCCTGTGCTTGGCAGCTCCATGTGACGTGCTTATGATGAGA
The DNA here is from genome assembly GCA_024734555.1 of Trochalopteron elliotii. NCBI lineage: Eukaryota > Metazoa > Chordata > Aves > Passeriformes > Leiothrichidae > Trochalopteron > Trochalopteron elliotii. The sequence continues at coordinate 692,586 of JANPWX010000029.1, forward strand.
GGAGAGCAGGATAAATGCCCTGAGCAAGGTGGAAGCAGAGGGAGAATTGTGGTGTTACCAGGGCTGCTCAGGAAGCAGGGTGAGAGTGCTGATATGTCATTAGCCTCTCAGGATTGTGTCTGGGCCATCAAATCTTATTTATCACTGTTATGACTTTCCTTTCAAGGTTTCCTTGGCTTCCTGTATCTCCTGTTTTGTTTTCTGATAAAGAACTGAAATACCATGGAGACAAACTCCTTATAAACACCAAGCAGACAGGTAGGTCAGCCAGTTTTCAGCACATTATTTTACATGACATATCGAGTGGGAGCACAGTGAAGGCTGGCAAAACATCCAGTTATACTGAAACCAATCAATTGTCTCATGCAGTGGATACAGATGATTCTGTTCATAATAAAAGAAGAATAAGCTCTCTGAGAAACCAGAAGTGACATGCTGTGTGATGCATCTCTCTGTTACAATTTGAAAAATCAGATAGATAATTTAATTACATTCTCTCTTTGTCTGTACTGTTCTGAACAGCAGCAACTTTAATCTGCCTTCCCATACCACATTTATTCCTTTTAGTCAGAGATTACTAAGTCATCATTAATTAAATCAAAGTTAACAGGAATACTTACAAATTAAAACAATCCTCACTAAGAGTAAGTCTGGGTGGGTTATATTTTTATTTTTATCCTGAGGTATCAAATGAAAAAAATAAAAAGGAAAAACATTTAATTCTCATGACAACCTGTTGGTGACAGCAAAGTTACATTCAAGTACAGCATGCATTGAAAAACAAGCAGAAATAAACCAAGCTGAGCCCTGCATATTCTCACAGAGAGGTGGACTCAACAGATTTTCATTAAATTGCTTAATTATGTTTATATAAAAAGCACCTGGTTTCTTCTAGTTTTAAAGTGACTGTCTGACCCAGCAATGCCTTGGCTAAGTAAAACAGTGATGGGAAAGAAAATTGCAGATGGTTGGGTGGGGAGAACCCATTGTTTCTTTTAGGGAAGAACAAAAATTCTCAGGGAGCAAATTAAACCTCATCTTTCAAATGGAGTCACTGTGTTGTCCCACTTTGTGGGCAAATGAAAGGATTGTGATCAGGCGTGGGGCATAAAATAGCACTAAAGTTGATTAGATTTAAGTCATCTGTTTCTTAAAGCCTACGGTGGGGTTGGGAAGTGTTTGCTCCATGCCTGAGGAGATGGACAGGACCCTCTTCCAAGTTCTGAGTGGGTATCTAGAACAGGAGATTTATTTATTTACCTAGGGCATGTGTTGTAGAAAATTGTCTAAATATAGATCCAGTTAATGGGTAAATAAGGCAGTAGGATTAGATGTGTATTTACTGAAGTTGGAATAGAGATTAAGGTCTCTTTAAAACTATTTTGGGGACTCTGTCCCATTGAGTTTGCTGGAGTTCAGAGAACTAAAATTGTTCTTGTGAGGTTTATTGAGGCCTGAAATGTTGCCAACAGTCAAAGAACAAATATGAATATGAACAAATATGGTTTCTTTGGCAAGCCTAGCTTGATGATTGAGTATTGAACAATTTATAATTTCTTTAATAAAGCTCTTTTCTCCTTCTTTATCCTCCATTGCTGACCATAAATAGGCTGTTTTGTACAGACCCACTATATCTAAGCAGGTGCTGGGAGCAAAATTCAGCTGAAACACGGCCACAAAAAGGTTTATGCAGAGTTTACTGTGAATAGAAAACATCAAATTTCATAAAGCAGCAGCTGAATCATGGTAGTTGACTGTGGCTCTGGTTCTTCCTACCTTTCTGCAGATAAGTGGATTTCACTGGATGTCTTTGGAGTTAAATGTCATGAAGGAAGATGGAGGAAAAATAAGTAAAGAAACAGACTTGGTTTGGTGATATTTTGGGTTGTTGCTTTTTTTTTCTGTATGTGTGTAAAGACACAATAGTGTAAGTGGTAAAAGTGAAGTGATGGGCATCTTTAATTTTGTCTGATCAGCCGTAACTCTAGATTTTCATACAGATTGCCTGGAGATGAATCATCAAGTCAGCTTAAAATATGTGAAATGATTGATACCAATTTTCTGTTGAGAAAGCCACGTTTAGTTAAACTGCAAGCTTCCCCTAATGAAATAATGTGCCAAAATCTGGGCTGTTGTCCACAAAATGCAGGAGGCTGGAAAACAAAGCATGTTGATTGCTAGGAAAGACCTATTTTTGCTGTCAATCAGGGCTTTTTATTTCAAGCTGGACAAAAATTTGGACATAATTTTGTAAGCCTGTTGCAACAAGTCTATGGTATTTCAGGAAATACAGGGATTGTGTATTCAAGGGGAAAAAAAAACTTCACCCCAAATTTTGTCCTTTTTCATCTTCTTTGTGCCAGTTTGAGCAGATTCAGTGATGTGTTTCTCATTCATGTGGAAATAGTATTTTCCCCCATGTTCTTGCTCTACTGGAACCTTTTGTAGTGAGAAATCTACAGAAATGATTTTAAAAAATCAGGGTATCTTTGCATGACCCCATAAACCATGTTATCATTCCCTGTCTCAGGAGGGGCAAAAAACAGTGTGAAATGCTACAGTTTTTCTCTAAGGATGGGAATTTCTGAAATCTTTAGATGGGAAACCTGAGATACCAGATTTGTCAAGCACTTTTCGTGTAATAAGCTTTTTCTCAGAATTCTCAAGTGCTGAGGATGACGTACTACTTTAATTAACAACTTTTTTAAAGGGTGCAAAGACTTTTCCTGTTTCCTAACTTTGCCTTGCACAGTTGGTGCCTTCCTCGTGTCCCCTTCCCTCTTCCATCAGATGAACTGTTCTGCTAAAAGGCCAATTTAGTCATTATAAAGGGATTTTCATAGTCATGATGAGGTAGAGCAGAGTGTGAAGATATAGGAGTTTGTATTTAATGGGGAACTGATTAAAGGAGGATTGATTGCTGAGCAGATAGTTCAGACAGGCATGCATATGTAAAAAGAAAATACACATATGCATATGTATGGCTTTGTCAATGTGATACTAATTGATGGAGAGAGTATGGATGTTAAAAAGACATCCACTTGGAGGGCTCATGGAATATGGATTACCAGCAAATCCAGCTGCCCATCTCCAGTACTCTACCGCTCATCATGTCCTGTTGGGATGTGACACTGCACTACCCTGCAAAGGGCAACAGAACCCACCCTCTTGCACTGGGAAGAGGGAAAATAAACTTTTGCTGTCTCTCAGTTTGGATGGCAAATCTGTTATCAGCTCTTGCAGTGTTTGAAGTGGGTTGAGAGGGTAAGTGTCCATGGTTCACTAGTTCTGCGTGTCTGTGTGATAATGCAAACTAATGTGGGGTTACAGCTCCTAGCTGTTATTCCTCCAGTTTCCTGTACAGTGCTCTATTCCAGAGAGAAAGTTATTTATCTGGAACTGGAGGTACATAGATAGACATGGGTTCTAGGCACAAAAAGAATTATCAAGTCAATCTAAATAAAGACAATATTCATACAAGTTGGTTCCTCTTGGCAGATTCTGGCAGTGGGGAAATTGCAGATAAATGCAGATAAATGTTCTTATTATTTCATTCACTAGCAGGTAAAATAGACCATTTTGCCTAATTCCTAAATTTACAGCTGTAGCTCTTGATTTTGGGTCCCTGCTCCTGGAACCTAAATGATTTGGCAAGGGCTGGTGTGGCTGCTGGAGAGATGGAAGTCAAAGGAAGAGCAGAAGCAGGAAAGCCTCCATCCACAGCTCCACTCTGTCAGCCAACAAGAGGAAGCAGGAGCTCTGCAACATAAGTGGTATAGATGTGTTTGGCTGCTAGTCTTTGCAGCTGATGAAGAGGAAAGCAAAGCTATGAGCAACTCTGTGAGAGGGTAGTGGGGACTTTTGCCTTTTGAAAGGGGAACAATAAATGCAATTGTTTTGCTCAAGACAGCTGACATGTGGACAGAACTCTCTTCTTGTTCTTCATTCAGTGCAGTCCTGGAGACTAGAAATTAATTTTGAAATTATGTGTAAAATTGACTCTCGGTATGTGTGTTGTTGGAAAGGTTCTCTGAGTTACAGAAGCACATTGAGCTGAACATTAAATGCAGGGCTTTAAACCTTGAATGGGTAAGGAATCATATGGATGAGGATGTGTCCTGTGTTCCTGCTGACAGCTGCCTGCTAGGGAGCAGTCTGGGTGGGACATGAAGGACACCAAAGCAAAGGTAACCTGGAGGGAAAATGAGTCATCATTTTATTCTTCTTTTGTATTTGCAGAATGAAGTTGCAGAATGTGAAGCTAAGCTTGCATGTGCTGCCAGCTGGGTGCAGCCCAGGCTATGTTTCTGTTTCTGTCATTGACTTATCTCAGTAGCAGTTTCTCTTTCTCCAGGTGCCTGTTGATATTTGTGGATGTTGTGATAACTCCTGTGTGAAGATGATGCTGCAAGTTGTTTTCTTAGTGAGAGAACCTGGAGAAGATCTTTGGATCTGAGCAGAGCATGATTCTTCTGTGTCCTGTAATAACAACTCTGGTTGGTTTGTTTTTCCAGGGTCTCAAATCCAAGAGGTCAGGCAAGAGGAGTGTGGGAGTTAATTTATAGTTTGTTCTAATCTGTTTCTTCGATCTTTAATGTATTTTATTGTGATCAGATAATGTAAAGATTGACTTGGAAGTGTCCCATTGGCTGATCTGGTAAGGAGAAAACAGCACATGAAAATGTTTTGTAAAGCAGTATAACAGCTTCAGTGGCAAGGAACGACAGGCTTGGTTCTGCTCCAGCATCTGCCAAATGAAGTAACTGAAACTCCTGTTTATTACACGGCATAAAAGAAATGGAATAATATTGTTAAGAGTGTTATCTTTGGAAAATGACTGCACCTCACTGAAGCATGACTATAATGATGGGGAATTATGCTGCTAAAGCACACCAGTTTTGTGACACAGTCACTAAAACATATACTGTGTGGTGTTCTTCATAAAGGCTTTATTGCAGATACTCTTGTATTAACATATTGTCATGAGGCCAAAATTGGCATTGCTTTTGTCTGGAGCATTCTGGAGGGAAACCACAGCTTGTCCTGCCCTTTATCTAGGGCTTATAAGTGAAAAAAACCACTTAGTAGGATTTGTAGTCCTCATTAAACAATTGCGATATTGGATTTATCTTTTCCTGTGGGTACATGCTGCTTGTCCTCTCCATTTCTTTGCAGAGTGGTTCAGATGAAGCACTCTCAGGACACAGCAAATGCTAATGGTAGTAGGATTATATTTTGGAGGAAATGAGACAAGACTGTTTTATAACTACTTTGCTGCTTGTCATAATAACTGACTGAGTACTGTGGGTATGAATGTATTTTCTGAATCTTGCTAAGGACCAGTTACTGTTGAAATTAAAGACCATTTTAATGGCAGCAATCTGTTGCCTCTCATAGCTCCAGCCCACTCCTGAAGTGTCTTCTGTCTTCTTATCTCTAGTGCTGGAAGCCAGGTGATACAGTAAGGATGTATCAATTTCCCACAAATTTAGAACTGCATTCATATTTGCATATCATTACATTTTTTTGGGAGCCATTTTTAAGTCGTGCCCTCAATTTCCCCACTCACTGCATCAGCTTTGAGGAAAAGGCCTTGTTTCACTGCTGGAAGGTAAATGACTGTGTAGCTGTGAATGGTTAGGGTGTTTTTTTCTGTGCTCCGTGGCTTTAAACATGCAAACAGGGCTGGGGCAATGCAGCCTTGAGCCCTGGCAGTCATTCCACCTGCAGCTCAGTATCCTGCTGTGAAATGACAAACATGCTCACTGCTCCTTCATGGAGACTAAATGTTTTGGCCATTTTATTTGGCTCATGACAAACAAAGAGTGATTGAAAAAATATAGTTTTCCTGTGCATACAAATCAAGGGAGGGTTCTTTGTTTAGTAGCTGCTTTGCTGTAGGAAAGATTACCTCATTGCAGGGGCTGTTACATGGGGTAGCTTGCCAGAGAAAGTTTTTGGGATGAGAATGTAAAAGCTGAAGTGCTGTATGCTAATAGGGAATGACTAACTAGTGGGAAGATTTCATGCTCCCATGGCTGCTCTGATGTTTTCACAAATCACCCCTCTACCAGCACAGGCCAAGGAAAGCAATGCCTGATGCTCCCATCTGCAAGTGTTGGACACTCAAGGGTAGGAGTTGCAAGGTCATCTTGGAAAAGGAAATATCTGTCTCCTTAATTTTTCAAAAGTAAATATAACCTTCTCCCCATTCTCCTATACTATCCATTTATTTTCTGTTTCCCTGGACCAGTATGTTCTGCCCCCTTCAGTGCTTGGGGCACAAAATGTAAATTTTCTTCCTTCAGAATTGTCATATAGTCATGATAAATGCAACTTTTTTTAAGAGTAGTGAGAGCAGGAATGTTATAGTCTGTTATATACTGAAAAAGGCAGTTCACCCATCCCTACCTGAGAAGTAATAGGCAACTTCCTTGGGAATGGTTCCTTTCCCTCCTGCTCTGTAGAGTTCAGACAGGCAATACAAGACATTGGAGATAGTTATTAATAGTTTTTGTTGTACTTTCCCATTTCCTTTTATTCCTCTTTACCCACTTGGCTTGCACATACTGATCTCTGTTACTGATTTAACACCCTTCCCTTTTGCACTGATCTGTTTCTCATTCCATTTCCCCTTCACCTTTTCTTCCAGGCTTCATTCCAGTCTTGCTTTCTGCCCCTTTCTCCTGAAATGTGAAGGCACACCAGGGCAGACTGCAGGCATAGATGAGCTGCAGGGAATTCAGACTGACACCTTCTTCACAGAAGTATCAGTAATGCCACTTCTCTGATTTTTCCATCTTCTTTTCCCATGCTGGGCATGAGCTGTAGCCAATGGAAAACACATCAAGAAATGATTTGCTGGCTTTGTGTCACTTCATCCATTCCCACGTTTTCAAAGAATTTTGTCTCTCACCTGTTCTCAAAGGGCTGCACTAACTCAGAATAAACTCAGAAACTCCTGATGAACTCTGAAGCCTTCTGCCTCCCTTTTTTTTTTTTTTTTTTTTGCCTCCTTCAGAGACTTTCAGCATTCTAAATTTCTTCTAGAGGAGCATTTTCACATGGGTGATTGCTAGCCATAGGGATGAATAGCATGAATGACAGAAAATTGAGTTTACTTGTTTCCAGCACCAGCAGTGCAGTTCTCCCCACATCTTTCCCACAATCACAGCACACCGTCCAGGAAAGTCTTCTAACTTTTGGTGTGTTCTGCATCCCTGTGGGCTCGTGGAGAAAAGAGGGTGTTTTGTGCTGGCAGGAACAGCTCTTTGGGTAAACCTCTGTAAGAGCAAGACATTACTAATTTCAGTGTGTGTTACAAATGTCTCTATGCATCTAATGGCTATTTTACGTATTCTGGCCGTTATTTCATGGCCTTTATCACTATGATATCTTAGTGCTGAAAGAAGATTTTTTTTTGCTTTGTAAGCTTTAGATATTTATTTTTTCTTTAGCTGCCTCCCCTGATTCAAGGAAAAAGGGAAATATGTACTTTAAACTAGTGCAACTCATATCACAGCCAGATTCAATATTAATGTACTAGATAGGCATACATCAAATATTGCCTTTTAATACCCTTACCAGAGCTTTTAATGCACTTCTTTGTTCTGCAAGCTCAATATGTGGGGATTTTTTAAAAACTTTTTAAAAATAGGATGTTAAATGGCATTTCATGTTGTTTCTTAGCACTTTAATAGGTGTCTACCATCAATAGCAGTGTCCTGGAGGCACCCATTGAAACCACAGTGCCTACACCATTCCTTTAACTGGAATCATACTCATGCTTCTAATATGGACATGATATTAATCAAGTCAAGTCCTTGAATATCATATCTGAGCCCAGGTCTCTGTAAATAGAAATGTCAGTGCTGCTGGCAGTGAGCTGGGTGTGAGGCCTTTTCTTTGTTACCCACATTGCAGTGTGCTGTGTCCTTGGGTGGAGATAGTGGAGGTCTTTGTTTCAGTCTGTTCCCCTAAAAAATAAGCTGAGTGCTATCCAAGATTTGACATATTTAAAAAGTATTAATCAACCTTCCTAATAGTTGCTATTCAGCTAATCACACTGAAAATGGCAAATGGTTGTAAAGATGTCAAAGAGATATGCAGAACACCCACGGTTTGAGCTCTTCCCATTCTCATTAAAATAAGCTCTTATGGCCCAGCTAGTGTAATCATGTGATAAAATACTCAAATTAAGAGCATTTAATAAAAAAACATGGTGGGGAGCTCTGTTAAAGATCTCTTTACTGTATTTTCTTGCCTGATTATATGAATGTGAGAAATAATGGGATCTTTGCCTTATCACACATGGGCTAATTCAAAGGCTCATTATTTATTTATAAAGCACTAAGCATCAAATCAATTTGGCTTGATACTTGAAAGCAGGAAATTTAAGATGAAATTTGAAAGGAAGATTAAGAAGTAAGATTAAACCTAACAAGAGCAGAACTATTTTGCTTGCTAGAGTCGAGTTACACCTGCAAGAAAAGGTCACAGAATAGGTGGATAATGTCAGTCTTAATCTAATGATAATGTATTGTGGACTGAATGGCTTATGGTTTTGGACAGAGTGCTGTTTTCAGTGTCTCCATATCTTTAGTTTTCTTGTGATCCACAGCTAAAGTTACTTTGAGGTTTCCAAACAAACCTTTTTTCCACTTACCCTTCCTTTAATGAAAATATTTTCCTCTTCATATTGGTCTATAAACTGAATACTATTATACACAATCACTAGACTAAAATCCATTTTTCAGTACTTTTGGGGTTTTTTTAATGGTAAAATAATTAGGGCTGAGATTCAAAAGCCCAGAGTTCAGTGAGTTGCTCTCCTTTTTCTGTAACAGTGTGGGTATATGTGTCTATGTGGTGCTTTGTTTTCACTACAGAAATACATTCTTTCATGTGTGAAAGCAGATTCAGAGAATGGACTTTCCAGAAACTGGACACCAACCCATCTGAAGGAGGAGAATGGGACAAAAGGTGAATCCTTTGCTGGTGGTTTTGATGGAATTGTATAATTTTCCCTCTAAAGAGGAAAGAGTTTCACTTGGGTCAGGAAGATTTTCTCAATGTTAGAGAAGAATGGAGATATCAGTGTTAATTATAGAGGAATGCTCCTCTGCTGCTGCTTCCTGGTGGATTTTTTGCTATCTGTGTTTGAGGTCTTGATTGTGAGAGAAGATGGTTTAACACACACACACACAAAAAAAACCCCAAAAAAACCCCAAACAAACAAACAAACAAAAAAAAAAACTTGAGGGAGAGGGAGATCTCGAGTTTTCCAAACCCAGTTCCTTTTCCTCTGAATTATCTAGAAGCTCTCTGGTTTGTCTGTTCACAGATTAGACATCTTACAAACCTACCTGATGGTCAATTCACAGCTCTCTATGAGGCAGAGAGGTCTCTGCTTCACTTCTCAAGGTTCTCCCTCTCTCAGGGTGTCCCCTCCTCTCCAGCACTGCAGGCAGGCATTATCTGCAGCAATGACCTTTCCCAGAGCCATCCCAGAGCCCTGCCCTGTAGCCCTAATTTTGTACCTGAGATATTTTGGTTTTCTGAAATTCTTTTCCCAGAGAATTTTCTGTAAACAAGAAAAGTGTTTTTGTAAACTTCGTTTACATTCCTTTCCCTAGGAGGGATTTCCTCTTGATGTCCCTCTGGTCTGACCAATGTGATTGAAGAGGTTTGTCTTTATTTCACCAATCAAACTGGTCTGTGTGAAATAGTATAAAAGGGAGACACATCCCAAAAATAAAGGAGTCATTTTCAGCCTTCTGAAGTTCAGAGTCTGTGTTGTTGTGGTGTACAACAGTGTCACTGCCCTGCTGTGGCTTCCAGGCTGCAGCAGCTTCCTTGGCTCTCTTGGTTTGGTTACCATAAATGAACAGGGATAGGTGAGGACATTAAGTCCCCTGCATATTTTATGTTTGCTGAATTAATCTCACTTAATATGAGCTGTCAGACAACATTACTATAATTTATTTACATAACTCGAGGAATTTACTTCACATTAATTTGACCTTGCAGAATGTGTGATGTGTTTGTGCTCCTGCCCTGGGTTTCCTGGAGTCAGCCCTGCTCAAGTGTTTCTCAGTTTGTGATTGATTTGTCTTCCAGCTGCTGATGTGAAGGGTGAACCTAAACACTGTTGTTACAAAGATCTGATACTTGGAGCTCTCTTTATTGTTGCATTTATTGAATTAAATGAACTTCTCTGCCTTGTACTTAATTCAATGAAAAATATGTTCCAATTAGATTCTTTTCCTTCTAAAGCAACACCCACAATTCTGACCTTGCTTTTTTACAAAGTAAAAATCTATATTCGTAAGGAGGAAAACCTATATTTTGTTCAAGCACTTTTTAGAGGCTGATTTTTTTCTCACTTGAGATGGGCACTGTGTCCTGCTACTCGTGTTCACAGCTAGACAGCAGTTCTGATGCCTTTAAAATGTTCACAGCATAAGAAGGTATCAATGGATGGGTCCCTGCAGCTCTTGGTTCTTCTGTCTGTGCGCAGTGTTGTTACACTGTCTCAATTTGAAGGTTTGTTGTCTTTTCATGTCATTAAAAAACAAAACAAACAAACAAAAAAAAAAATCAAAACTGATTCTTCTGTAGCTTTCTCCTTTCCCAGTTGTCTGCAGAAAGATTCACTATTGGGGTTTATGCCAAATCTAAGAGAAAACTCAGATCCTCCTGCTCTCCAGGTTGTTTGTATTTTGACCTGATGCATAAGATCTATGGGATATAGAGCTGGAATTGCTATTGCATTTGAAACTCTAATCTAAAACACACTTTTATTATTTATGGGGGACAAGGAAAATTGGCCTGTTGCCATACTGTTTTAGGTGTGGTTCTTTGAGATATAGGACTTAACTCCTAAAAAAGAAGTTTGATCTGGAGAAACAAAAATGAACTTGATTTTTAAGAAGTGAGGTCACTCGGTGGTGGTTTGTGCAGGAAATCTGTCCCTTGTTTCTGCTTTAGGGGTCATGAGGGGGGAAGGGACAGGAATAGAGATATATTCAGGGTGCCCGAGTTACCAAAGGAGTGACCCAAAATAGGATTGATAGAGCACCTTTCCAGAACAGAAAATCCTGTCACCTCATTAAGGACTGTGGATATCAAATTTACCTTCCCTGAGGTGCACAGTGAGGAGAGAAGGTCCATTTAATGAAACCAAGAGGTGGCTTGGAGCTCAGAAGCCTTCTCATATGGGAATACTCTCACTGCAACAATAAAAATGAGAACTCACATCTGTACAGGTCCCTAATGTCTGAAAATTCTTAAAAAGGGCCCATTTCTGATAACAACTTGGCTCCTCTTGCCTCTGGGCAGGATTGTGCTCTCTCCTCCAGATCCCTGTACCCCTGATAGCAAGGAGCTCAAAGCCAAGAGAGCAAACTTCCTTGAAAGGAAAGAAACAAGAAAGCAGATAAGCTTTTGCACATATCAGTGTCACCGTGATCAAATTGTGTGCATTCCCATGAATGAGATCTTTTCTTTTTTCATCCCTGAGTTGCACAGGGGAGAGACCAGTTCCTGCTTTCATTTATGGTGTGAGAAGAGTGGTTTGTCCAGAAGAACTTTGCCTCTGACATAGAATTAAGTGTGAGACACATTTTAATGACTCAGCTATGGAGCTAACCTATTTTTTCAGAATTTTACAGTCAGATTGTTCCTTTGTCAGAGAAAAAGAGGGCACGAAACTATTTTTGGCCTTGTTGTCTGAGCCACATTATCTTTTTCTCCATGCCATCTTTTCCTCCTTCCTGCTGGTGGCAAGTTCAAGGAGAAGCCCAGATGTTCAGAGCAGACTGAAGGTTTTTCCCTGAAACCATCTGATCTGTTTCATGGTGTCAGAGGAGGAAGATTAAGAGGCAGTGTCTCCTCAAACTGCTGAGTGGCAAGGTTTCCTCAGGCCTTTCCCTGTCCCTCTCACAGCCCCATCTCGGAGGTGCTCCCCCAGGGGAAGACAAAGTGCCAAGGTAGAAAACCATTCCAGAACACAAGCAGAGGTGGGTTTTTTTTTTTCTGGTTGAAAATGAATGAGAAAACTCTTTTGTGATTTTGGACCAACACTGAATTCTGAGGAAGGAGAATCCTTTACTGAAAGGGCCAACAGACCCCAGTGGAGGGGCAGACACGATGCAGTGTCACAGCAGCTCTGCTGGAGTCAATGGCACTGCAGCAGTGCTCTGTTTGATGGTGTGCCCCACAAAGCTTAGCACTGGGGAAGAAAATGATATTGCAGAAGGGAGATTTATGTTTGCAGTTCCTTAAAGCAATTGTATTGTGTTCTTGGTGGGTTTTACCACACTGGTTTAGTTGCAGCCACTGCTGTTCTTGGAAGTTTCCTTCAGGAACAGACATATTGCCACAACTTTGTTTCTTGCAAGTCACTTGTCAGGAAAGATTAATGAAACTTCTGCTCATCAGAATACCACTTAAATGCTTAGTTATCCAAAGGTGCTGTGCATGATAATTTTGAATTTCCTCTTTCTGTTTCATTTCCCTGTCTCTTCAATTCTGCTTTGTAAGTGTCTTGAGTTCATTTTCATTATTTCTTTTTCTGTTCCAGTTAAAATCTTGATTTTCTGTATGCCTTCTGCAGTTCTCTAGAGCATTATTTTACACCAGAATGAAGGTGCTTGCCCTGTCTGCTGCTGGAGGACTGGCTGCTGTTCCTTCACTGTCTCCTAATGGCCAAAAACCTTTTAGCAGGTCGTGTCCCAGCTCTTCTCTGCACACATCCTTGTGTGCTGCATAGCTCTTAGTTATGGTAAACCCCCTCGTTTTTCTTTCAGCTTTTCACATGTTTATTCCATTTAGAACATGTTAGTTACATATGCAACTCATGCTAATGATGTCATGTTGTCCTCATGCAAAATCTGAAGTTCACAATATTCTTTTTCTTATTAGAAGAGTCGGAAATCCTTCTTTCAATACAGTATTCACTTATTTATTTTGACTCTAATAGAAGTATTATGTAGCACTGTGGCATTTATAAGTAGATATTTTGCAGTATCTCTAATTTTAATTAGAAGGCACTGTTGTCTCTGCTGAGCAAAGGAAAGATGGAATTGAAGTTCTTTGCATAGTTCTGTAAATCTAAAAGACTTTCCACAAAAACAGTTCCTGTGAGAAACCTGTTGTGTTAGGTGCTGAGAGCCTTGTCCTTCTGTCAGCTGAGAAATCAACCCAGGGAGGTGAGCAGTTCTAGGAAATAACATGTTTCCTGAAATATGTAGTTCTCACATTTTATCCTAGTACATGTAGGATCAGTTTTCCTGCTGCTCCATTCTGCAGCACTGTGCTGAAATCTGGAGTATAGCACTTGAATTTTATTTATTTATTAATTTTTTTTTTTTTTTTTTTTTTGGTAGAGCCATATGGAAAAGGGGCTGGGATTTAAATAACTACAAGGAAAAAAAAAGCCCTTGGGCTTGGTCAGGTTTTGGGCAAAGAAGTGTTTTGAAAGGATGAAATTGTTAGAGGCCAGCTTTGAGACAGTTGCCATTTGTAGAAATTATGTATTGGTGGTTTTTATGGCTTTAACTGTGCTCTACCGATTTAAAATTCTTTTCCTCATTAAAGTTTTTAGCTTTCATTCAGAACGAGGACATGCAAATCACCAGGGCCTATTAATGAGCAAAGTGTGATAGATACAGGTGGAGAATAGAAGTTATGAGTGTTAAGAGAATAGAATACCTTTGTTCAAATATTTAAACTGTAAAACTTAAGGACAGGACTTCCTCCACTGGATGTAAAGGAGGCTGGAAAAGGCAGAATTTGGGTAAGGACTGGACTGGAGAAACTCTCAGGATTTGAGGTCTGCCTGCTCAAGGCTGCCTAAGGGAAGCAAAGCTTCTCCTGTTGAGGGAACAGTGATGGCCCAAGACTAGCAGTAAAGAGGGGCTGTGGGGCAGGTGGGTGACACTGCCCAAGATTTGTGTTTGATTTTTAGGCATTAGAGGATAGGGAAGAGTTTCGTAGCTTCTTTCAGTTTTTGTCATAAACTTTTTTTTTTTTTTTTTAATAGGTGTGATGGTATTCAAGGTGTGGACTTAAAGATGAAAACAGGCACAGAGGTTTTGAATTCAGCCCATCTGCCCAGAGTGGAGTGAGGTGCCTTGGCTTTTTCTGTGACAGAGGTACAGCTGGTCCACTGTCTCCATGAATCCTGCAGACTGCATCCCTGTCCAGTTTGACCACTGAGATGCTGTGAAGCCCTGCTTGAAACCTGAACGTTGTATTGATTATTTCTTTCTCCTTTTCCCCTTCTCCTTTGGCAGGAAGATGATAGCACTTCAAGGAAGTGGGAAATCAAATCCAGAGACAGGAGAGGAGATGAGCTGCTAGAATTTGATGATAATAGCTGGCACAGAGGGAAGATAAGCTCTTTCCAAGAATAATGGCAATATATATAAGCAAGTAATAAACTGATGGTACAGTCCAGCAGTGTCCAGAAGGGAACTCTTATATATGTTTAATTTCTATTTAAATCTTTTTCTAATAAAAAATAAAAAAATGCACCTGAATACTGCTTGTTGCATCTATTCTTGAATTCTGTCTTAATTTAGGTCTCCAAATTTGCTTCTAGGTGGATGTTGGTACCAGATCAGGATTTAAAAGCAAAACCTCCTAAAGGTGGACATGGTTTAGTGAACAATAGCTCCTTTTCCTCTAGTTTCATCTTAATTAGGAGTGGTGCTGTCTTTATAAACATGTGATTTTGTAACATATACCTGATTTCTTCATGTTGTTACTATTGCAGAAGAGGAGTCATGGGCAGTCTGGTGGAGGTGAGCCCTTGCCCTGACACTGAAGTCTGATGTCACTTCCTTGGATTTGCTTACCAAATAAACCAAGTTACATTCTTAAATATTTGGTGTTATGAGTCTTGTGCTCTCTTTCTCTTCAAAGACTAACTGCTGAGGACACGTGGAGAGTTGTGTGACAGTTACTGGCAGATACAATTCTGCCTTTCAAAATGATGTCATAGCTTTGAATGCTGTGAGGACATGATTTGTTTTTATGAGAAATGGATTATTCTCTGCAGAAGACGTAAAGGCTGACATGTGGGATTTATTTTCTAAAGAGCTAATATAAATGAAATGCTTAAATAAGGCTGTATTTTCAGTCTGATGGAGTATGAGGCTATCCTTTTCCTGCTGACTGCTTCTTCAGCAACTTTTTCTCTCAGTTAAAAAAAAAAAAGGAAAGGAGAAATTTATTTTATTTTTTACCTATTATTCCTTATGCTGATTCCGAGTTTGGGAACACAAGTGAGGACATCATCCGTGTCTTACACCTTCTCCTTTTCCCTGGGGTTGTCAAAGGGGATCTTCCCTGGGTGAAGATTATATTTGATAAGCTTCAATCTCCATCATAACCTTCACACTTTCTAATCTGTTTTTCCTTTAGTTATTTTCTGTAAACACTGGCATTACCTTCCAGAGTTTTTCCCAGTATACTTGTGGCAGGGATCCTTTGGGACAGTTTTCTTTTTGCCTGTCTGGCTCTCCCCTTGGAAAGAGACTCTGCCCTTGCAAAGTTTGCAGATGTGCTGGGGTTACCCTGAAAGCATTGGAAAGGACTTTTCTCTGCTTAGGGAAGCAAGTTAAGCTTTCATCTTGAGCTGGCTGTGGCAGGTGGAGAACCATTTAAATTGTTCATACTGCTCCATTTTCTTATTATGCCTCAATTGATTCTAGTTGGTTTGCTTTATCTTTCAGATTATCTTGAATCCTTTCTTCCTGTTTACCAGCTGAACACGTTTCTTTGTAAATAGAAAATTCTTGCACTCAAGTCAATGACTCTTGAATTCTCAGAGTGCCTGTTAGAAGTTACTTTCAGTTGAAGAGGTCACAGCAATATCACAGATTCACAGATTGCTACCCGATTAATACAATTATCAACATGGGGAAATTATTAGTTGAGTGTTTGCATTTGAATGTAGCTTTTATTTTAATGCAGACTTTGAAAAGCATATTTTAAGGAGACAAATTTAAATTGAAAATGTTCCCAAGGAATGATTTCTGTTTTTTGTGCAGATCAAAGTGGCAAAAGCCATTTAACAATTTGTCTGTCTTTGAAATCTAATGGGTTTCTGCATTTCTCTAAATACAATAACTGGACACAAGTCTATTATTCCTTTTTAATGCTGTAAAAGCCAGAGTTCCACTACTTAGCGTTCTTAAGACTTTTACAGTGGAGATTTTTATTATGTCACATATAGAAGCAATTATGTTTGACAATTTAGATGCAAAGTTGAATTGGCAGACACTTCAGCATCCTCACCAATAAAAACATTAAGCGTGTCTATTAAAACTGTTTATTCTATAATTTATTTTTCATAAGCTTTCAACTGTGCCACAAAAGCCTTCTATCTCTTTTACAGCTAATTTCCTGCAGACTTCTTAACAATTTAGATGTGCAAACTCTTTTTGTGATTAGTTTGTCATAAAAGAAGGGCCAAGTTCTGATGGTATCAAAGAGCTGGAATTACACAGGAGCTTTCTGGAGATGTGTAAAACAAAATGTGATGTCCCAAAGCATAGCATGGTCCTGATGCAAAACCATTCTGAATTCAGGGAGGGTCTGTGGCTCACTGTGGCTGTGCTGGTGGAGAAGGGCTCTGTAGTGTTTGCTGCCCTGGGAGCTGGCTTGGCCAGCTGGGTGAGCAACTCAGTCCATAAAGTTCTGCCTGCAGCCTTCATTTGCTTACCCGTGTCATAAGGTAGAATGCAAAACTGTAAAATAAACTTAGCATTAAAAAAAAAAAATCCTCTCAAGCACTGAAAAAAGATTTTCTAATATACATTAAGCTGAAGACCTATTTTCCCTTTGTGCAATGTGGTGAATTAACCTTTTTAGGTCAATATTAATTTTTATAAGTTACCAATTTCTTTGATAAATTATGTAAGTAGGGCTACATTTCAGCATGTGATCATCAGTGAATATCATCAGACTAATATCAAAAGTTCTAATTCATACTCTTGTCCTCTGTGTGTGTGTGTGTGTGTTAAAAAATATGCAGAAGTTTATGCTGTAGTCATACAGCCATCTAAGGAAAGCTTATGGGAATAAATATGATTGTGTATTCTGTACAAGAAGAATGAAAGAGTTATTTGTGATCTATGAACCTATTTATGCATATCCCTGAAGCATGTTCCTAAATCTCTGTGAGAAGAGGGGAAGAATTAGCAGAGAATATTTTAAAACTTCAATGGAAAAATACTTCATTTACTGTAACTTCCAGCTGGTTCCCTTTTCTTAGTGTGCTATTAAATGATCTTACTCCGAGTCAAACTTGTGGAAAGCAGCAGTCTCATGATTTCTAATTTTATAAAATGTCAATAACGGAGTGCTCCAATAAATGAAATTTATTGATGGTCACCTTTTTCTCCCTGTTATAGCACGTTTCAACTCAATTTCATAACAATTTCTGGCTTTAATATGAAATGTCAACAATATCTCCAGCAACCACCTTGTTCTTATTACTTGCTAATCTTATTTTTATAAAGATCATTTCTGATGCTTTGTACATTGTAGGCTTTGTACATTTAGCCAGTGATCAAAGTTGTATAACAATAAGCATAGTTTGACATGGAGTAGCTTAAATCTATTCAAGGCAGTAATGTCATTACTATTGCCAATTCATTCAGTGCTTGTTTCATATCAAATAAATAGTATCCAACAATCACTCAAACACTGATGACATTTCTGCTTAGATCCAGTGGTAAAGCCCCATTTATTGGAATAAAACAGGACAGCAAATTGAATTTGTATATGCAGGCATTGGGTTTGAAACTGGGGGAAGATAGTTTCAGTGTGGAACTGTAGTGTCATCTTTATTTATAGGAAGAAATACTTTTGTTGTGGTTCCTTCAGGAAAACTGAATCAGAGAGATGGATTTCCCAAGGGAATTGTTAGAGGGATTTTCTTTGTCTGCCTGAGCTGCTGTAAATATTTAACTTTTCTTATGTATGTAAGGATATCAGATGCTGGAGAAAACAAATGTTGAGGAAGAGAAGAAAGTAAAACAATGGAAAACGGGCAAATGTTCTGCTACATTTCTTCTACTGCATGTAAACCAAAATACCACATCCTCTAGAACATCTCAGGGTTGAGAGAGTCAGTGGAAAGTTTTTCACCCCCTGCAGTCCTGGCTTTCCAAGGTGTTGCTTGATGGTTGAGGTGGAACTTCAAGGTGGAATTTTCCTTAAGAATTCTTTTCATCTTCCTATTGTAAGAAATACAGCAGTGCTGTAAGAAAATCAACTGCCATGCATGTGTTTGCTGTGTATCAGCAAATGATATGAATTCATCCCTTCAATGTTCACATTAAATACTTAAATACTATTAATTTAGGAGTCTGGAGCTGAAACTTTCCTTTTTCATTTTAAAAAGAATTTTTTTTTCCCTAAAAGTTGGCAGTATTCATAAGAAAACATATATGCAACAACTTCAGGATGAGGATATTGTTTGTATGGTCTTCATATGTGTCCATCCTTGGAATGATCTGTGTCAGCAGCATTGGGAGCTGCAGGTGATGTTTCTTCAGTGCTGGGATCAGGATGGATTTCCTCACCATGTGATCTGTGCTGTGTGAGTTTTCTGACTTCAGTGTTAAGTTAATGAACTTTGCCCTTTAGGTCAAATAAATTTTTAAGAAATCTAAATTGTGGGACTGGGAATCATTGTTTTCAAACACAGTGGCTTTGTGGGAGTCAGGACTCTGAACTGTATATTTTATATTACCTTCAGAGATGGTTGTTTTAAGTAATTTGCTTGAAAGGGAGAGGGGTTTTGTTTTGTTTTTCCTAGAAACTCTGTTGTTCTCCTCCCACACAACATTGCAACGATTTCCATGCTACACCTTTCTTTTTATAAAACAAATGTGATTTACTCCTAGGATGCTGTCTGAAGTTCATACTATTGAGATAGGTGATTTCAAGGACTTGTGTGTGATACCTTTGTTAAGTTTGCAGGTTTTAAACTGGTCATTGGGATCATCTTTCTGCCTTTTTTCAAAATATTTTGAGAGTTCCAGTTATTTTCTCCACCTGAAAGTCAGTATCAAGACGAGTATGTCCTGCTTCAGAGGTATCAGAAACAATTAAATAATCAGTATTTTAAATAATCTCAAGGGGTGAGATTACACTCTACACTTGAGCGTAGATCAAGGGAGACACCTTGCTTACATTTAAGTGTGATTCTGTGAAATGAAGTTTTATTGTAACAGACTGTGGGAGGAAAGGAGAGGGAAAATAACTGTGAAACCACTAATTTGCACCTTATGAATATTTACATGCAAAAAACCTTTTGTGGGTGTTTGTGAAATAGATGGTAAAATCAAACCATACCCACCAGCAAGTGCAGCTGTCAGTAGGTGCTTCTGCACACAGAAGAGTTGTGGTTTCACACAGTTGTGGTTCAGCCACAGGCATGTTGGGTTTACTTTTTGAACACTGATTTTCTAGTACAGTCCCTTATTTTAGGAAATCTTGTCATCTGTGTGGAAAACTTTTACTTACATAGACTGCTGATAGCAGTTATCAAGGTAGGCATCTTGGTTTTGTAGAGGTAGTGTATGTCTATTTTCTGTATGCACAAAATAGATCCATGATTTTTGTCAATAAATGTATGTATGACTACTTTAGCAGTCATGCTCTTTTTGACTTCTGAAGTTTTTTGAGTTTTGTTTCTGTTTCTAGTGATGAGCTTTTGTATATTTCCCCCTTACCTTGTGCAGTATTGCTCTGTAAAGTTAAATATCTGGGATTACCTCTGCCAGACAGTGTAAGAGAGAAGTTTTGGGACTGAAGTAGAGGGAGGAAATGCAGAACAGAGCAGGAAAAGCAGATGAAGAAATTCTTGTGCCTGTGGGTGACGTATCTAACAGGGAGGGATCTTTACTAGCCAGAAAGGCTGGTAAATCCATGCAGGTCTTAAAATCAGGCCCAAATAGTAGCATCCATCTAGGTTAAGAGTTTATAATGTACTAATTGTATATTTGTAAACCTTGATAAACCTCCCTCACTACACAAACAATCTTGAATCTTCTTTCCTGTCCTCGTTTTCTACCTCAAAGTAGAGTTTCAGCTTAGAGTTCAATAGAGAATCGTCAGGTGCATCAGGGAGGAAAATTTTGATTTCCTTCCTTGTTAAATAAGCCAATGAAGAAACACAACCTCAATCAGTCTATTGCATTGAGTTCAAAGGATCTAGACGGTATGATGTCATTTTATAAGTGTGTATTTTTCTTATTAGACTTATTCATCCTAAATCCTTTTGCTGTTGCAGCTATATCCATAGCAACCAAAGAAACCCCAGAGTGGTTTAGTGAGAGATTTTCTAGATGCTGTACAAACACAAAGGAATGTTGAGCAAGTTCCATGGCACTTTTGGGTTACAGAAAGACAAACAATGAGGAAAAGATGTGATAAGGAGTTAAGTGAGGATTTGTTCATATGTAATTTGTTAGAAGGTTTAACAAGGCCATATGTGAAGGTGAAGTGGGCAGTTTGGAGCAGGACTGGGTAAGACAGGACAGCAGATAAAGGAGGCCATGAGAATTTAGTGGGTGGGGATTAGACAACGAGGTTGCCTGTCTGTCTCAGTGGTGTCAGTGCAGACTGCTGAATCTGGGGTTCATTTCCCTGGTGATTTCTGGGGCGACCTCCTGGTACTCCCAGAGCTCATATTTGAAAGCATGAATCTGCTTAGTGCTCTGAGGCATAAAGTTTGTTTCCAAAAACATCTTAGTTAAAGAACATCTGCCTTGATTCAGTGTTTTAAGCTTGCTGTGAAAACAGGAGTGTTTAATGAGGTGTTTGCTATTGTTTCATGGAGCCAGAAGGCATTCAAATTCCTTTTAAAACAAACAAAAAACCAAACAAAAATCCACCAACCCCCCAACCAAACACCAACCAACCAACTACATTAAAAAAAAAAAAAAAAAAAAAAAAAAACCACACCAAAAATACCTCAAACCCCAAACCAGACTCATCATCCTTCTGCTTCATCTGTAAAATGTTGATAATAATTGTTTGTTTCCATGTTTGTTTCCAGGAGTGTCCATACTGACAACGAACAATTTCAGATGATGTTGTATGATGTGTAGACATTGTAAGAGATGCAGTAGTTGTAAGAAAAATAGCTGTAGTCTATGAATTGGTCAGAAGTCATCCTTAGGTAGTGTCAGTCAGTGAGAATATTGCAATGGTTCCAGCCATAGAGGAACAATTTCTGGAATAATGGCCATAGATCACCTGGTTATGATTTTAAGAGAGTAAGAGATGAAGTCTGAATTATGTCACTTGGTATTGTTGTCTTTCGATGTTTGGGGATTTGGGACAGGGAGTGAAATCTTCTCATATTCCTAAGAAAATTATTCCAGAGAGGGCTATAATGATGTAACACATCCAAAGATAGCTCTGTCTCTTTCACAAGGCTGTCTATCACACTTCATTAGCTGTTCTCAATCCGTTTATTTTCTTTTTGGAAGCTTTTTCTGGAGCTTTAGAGTGCTAGGCCAAAACTTGAGACATTTGCAGTTATAGTGACTTTATATTAAAATGATAAATGAACTATGACTGGTTATCTAGATTTTGTCTAAGAACAAAATCCAAAATCTTCACAGAAAAACTATTTCACAGGTCTGAGTTTCTCAGGAGATGGAGTAAGTGCCCATAAAATTATATATGTGCATGTGTATATAGTTATCAAGGGCCTAAACTTCCCATTTGTTATTGCTGTTGTACAAATTAACTTTTCAAGACTTCAGTTTTAATTTATTAGAACAGCAAAGTGGCAGAGTGTTTGGCTTTTCCAGGTCCTCACCATCTGCTAGAACAGCAATGAACCAGCAGTGTAATCTTGCTGTGTTGACAACCAGCTTAGTTAGGACGGTTTGGAAATTGGAGCACTGTTGAAATAAATATTCTTCTTCCCCTGGGCTCCTCACTGAAATTATTTTCATCATTTGTTATTTATCCAGCACAAAGCTGGGATTGAGTGTTGTGTTGATGTTGCATGAATTAGCAGTGTAGCACAGGGCTTCTTCAGGGTCCTGGCAGTGACTTGGAGGTGAGATGGGAGCACCTTATCCAGGCTGGGGTGATGTAAATGAGAAAACCATGTCTGTTTTGTCATTTACACTTTTGTGGAAGATACATTGTGGATGAACAAATGTAGGGTGGCTGACTCCCAAACAACAACGTTTATTTTTATATGTGGAGGAGACAAATGCTAAACAGATCTCTGCTGTCAAGAGTTGTATTGCAGCTCTGGAAGAAACAAAAAGAGGTAGATATTGTTCACTAACCATTTCAGAGTTCACCAGAACACTGAAAAAAGAGCCTGGAATCTGAAAACTGCTGAATGAAAGATAACTTAAGTAGAGATAAGTAGGTTCTGTTGTAATTTGGTACTACATTCTGAGAGGATTCTTTCAAATTACTTCAGAATTAAATCACTACAGACGAAATTAAAAACTCATGAAGTGATTTCTTTAACTTTATCCAGTCATGTGTAACCTTCTAATTTAAGTAAACTCTGCTACGACATTCAATGTAAACAAGACTGCAGATATGTGACATTGATGGGGCTGGTGAGGATTAACCACTCTTGCCTTCTACAGCATCCCAGTATGAAACCAAGGGATCTTTTTCCTTTGCATTCCACTAGATTTTACAAACATCTTTTTTTACAAATATATTTTAGGGCATTGAGTCAAGTGTTGGTAGGGCAGGAGCACAGGCAGTGTTCTGCTCAGTCCCTTTGGTGGCAGAGAAAAATGATGAAAGGAATAGGAGAGCCCAAATTATCAACAAGGGGCACAAGGGTTGTTGTCATCAGCAGAATTTTGTGTTCTTTGATCATGGGGCAAGGTTTTCAGCACCTGGCCTGCTGGAACTGGACAGGCTCCATCTCTCTGTTAGGGGCAGAAGGATTTTAGCTCATGAACTGGCAGAACTCGTTGAGAGGGCTTTAGACTAGGTTTGAAGGGGGAAGGGGATGCAGCTGGGCTGTCTGGAAGCAGGACCAAGGGTGGTAGGCCTGAGTTAGAGGTGAAATCAGCAGCCCAGCTGAGGTGCATGTACACCAATGCACACAGCATGGGTAACAAGAGGAGCTGTAGGCCATGGTCCAACAGCAGAGCTGTGATGTATCACCATCACAGAAACTTGGTGGGATGACTCACATGGCTGGAGACTGCACTGCATGGCTACAGGCTCTTCAGCAGAGACAGGAAAGGGAGGAGAGCTGGAGGGGTGGCCCTTTGTATTAGGGAGGTTTTTGATGCCATAGGTATTGAAACTAATGAAGATGTTGAATGCCTGTGGGTAAGAATTCAGGGGAAGGCCAACAAGACTGAATAGTACACAAGTACACA
Source organism: Trochalopteron elliotii (assembly GCA_024734555.1). Taxonomy (NCBI): domain Eukaryota; kingdom Metazoa; phylum Chordata; class Aves; order Passeriformes; family Leiothrichidae; genus Trochalopteron; species Trochalopteron elliotii. The sequence goes on from JANPWX010000029.1 coordinate 715,994, forward strand.
GAGCTGTTTGGGTAACAAATGACTTAGTCATTTCAAGTTTTCAGATGTAGATAAAAAGGGGGGAAAAATAATTCTTGTAATTAGTGGAGTTCTCTACATTGGATCAAGTACAAACTCTGGTATTTACTTTTCTGATTAGAGTGACATGACTGTGATAAATGAAGAGGAAAATAAATTTAAAATTTCTATAATAAAATAAGTATTTTCTTTGAGATTCAAACTGCCCCATCCCCAGCTTGATAATGTTGTTTGCCCATAGTTAAGGATATGTTAGAATGTAATTGTAACTATTTGCCATGGCTGGCTGTTAGAATAAGAGATCATGCATTTGCATCTCATATAACCAGAAATTAAAAAGGAAGGACTGACCACTTGACACCATTGTAGTTCTTGAAATAAAGCCTGTTGAACTCCATTTGTTGTGACTGCTGAATGACTTTGCTCACCAATTTGAATACCTGATGAAATTCCTGTTAGAAGATGGCGTTATAATAATTAATGGCATAATGAAAGTGCCTGAGACAGAATAGAAATATTGCTCTGTTAAGCCTTTTTTTCAGAACAGAACTTTAAAATGGAGTTTTTGAAATGCACATGTGACATTTGTTCTGGCCTCTGGAATGGTACCTTTTTTTTTTGGGTCCCCTATACTGGAGAGAGCTGTGATAATTTCAGTCTTTCAACAAGTTACTCAGAATCATACACTGTATTCTGGGGATGAATTGTTTCTGTACTCCAGAGAAACTGCTGTTTCCCCTCAGAGCTGTATAAAAAAGGAAGAAGAATGTTGGTGGTAAGGCAGTGATAAAATGCATTGCAGGCAATTACAGGCAGGAAATACTGAGTTTTCACTACCTTCGAAGCCATACTGATAGTAGAACCCTTGCCTTTACATCTGTTTGGAAACTATGTAAATTCACACACATTTTTGAATTCTCGACATGTCCCCTCCCCAAGGCACTAATTATTCTGTATCAGGAGCCTCTTAATTCATGCCCTGGGATGAATTTCCATTTATGTACCTGTATCAAAGCTTAGGCTCTTGTATTATGGAATGCACCTTTGAAAATGATGGGCTAGGGGTTTTTCTATCAACTACTTTAATTTTTCTACAGAGCCACATTTCATATTCATCAAAATAAAACATAATCAAAAGTAGTATTTAAAAGCGTCAGTCAACAGGCCTAATGTTGCAAAAGGTGATCCTCTTTTCCATTACAAATGTTTTTCCCTCTTCTTCCTATTTCTCACAAAGGAACTCTGTGCAGGTATACAGAATATAACTCTACTCGAGCTCTTGTGTGAAGACTTCATTTTTTTCTTTCTATGTAATGTTAATTGAGTGTCCTATGTCCTCAGTGTGTCTAATGCATTAAAAATCAGATAATTTAATGCTGTAATTATGAAAGCTTAAAGGAAGAAGCCCGTTGAAATCACTTCAGATAGGTTATCAGCTTTACCTTTCCAAGTATGTTCTATAATAGAAGCTGATTTCCTAAAGTGTTTTGTCACACACATGTGTCTGGCTGAGAGTGGCTCTTGCACACTAGGGTATGAATAAATTATTTCCACAGCTCTAATGCATCCTTTTTTTCAGCATGGGCCTTAGGCTTTCCTTTTCCTTAAAAGCATCATTTGGCTGCTGAATCAAAAACTCTGTAAAGAGACAATAATGAGTATTCACATTTGAAATGCAACAACCCATTCAGGTCAGAAAAGAGCTGGAGCAAAGTATGTCCTCTAAACAATTGGTGTTGGAACTGCTAATTAAGTTGATTGTGATGAATAGAATTTTTTAAAAAATCATATATTGATATTCAGAGGAATTAGATATTTTTGATGTTTTTAATAAATTCACTTGTTTTTCTGTACACGTAAGACTTCAACTGTCTTAGGTTTTCTTATGTACTCTTAGGTTTTCTTAAGGATTCTTACATATTTTTTGGGGAGTGGTGTGTGTGTGTATTTATATAATGACCATATTTTCATATTCACTGGCAATGACTGGAAGGCCATCAGAGGGAGGTTTTTTTAACTGCAGTGAGGGAAGGGGGCTTCCAAACACACACAGCCATTAGAACAAGATGTAATCTAGAGAGAGGAATAGACCCAATGAGTGCCAGAAGAGGGCAAGAAGGCACAGAGAGCAGTTCTGCATTTCCATTCTGACAGTGCAGAAGGGCAAAGGAGACAACAAAAGTCAGGGAAATCTCCCTGGTAGCCAGTTCAGAATAAGCGAGGGCATCCTGCTGAACACTGTGAATTTTGGATCAGATTCATTCCTGCAGTACTGGCCCCTGGAAGCAATAAAACATTACAGAGCTCGGGGAAGGGGTGATGCTGAGGGACAAAGGAGTGAAGTGTGCTGCTGCCAAGGCCATGCCTATTGACAAGGGATCCAACCCTGTGCAGAGTGCCTGCCATGGGGCTGTGACTTTGACACAATCTTCAATTTGTACTTGTATTGATTTTTCTCATGACTGGAGATGTGAATAAGTCTATTTAGAAAACTGGGCATGGAGACCTTGTCTCCTGTAAGGCCTACCCAGCCGGTCATTTCCCACAGGCCAGAAATTATTCTCCAAACTGTAATGAAGAACTATTATTACCATGTTCCTCAAAATATTAGAGAATAGTTGCTGGATACCTTGAATAGTGTTTCTTTTTATCTGAAGTCGTACTTACTTTGAAGTCAGTGAAAAATATTTCATTGATCAGGTTCTTTAGTGCCATTCCTCAAACCATTCAGGTGTCATTTTAGACTCTATTGAGCCCTGAGATAAACATTGAGGTGCTCATGAATAAACAAGCTCCTGGGGAAATGAGTAGCTGAAGGTTTAGTGGTTGTTCATGCCAACAGGATGCCTGTGAGATGGAGCATAGCATGGGGAAAAAAAAAATAAACCTTGAAAAGGCCTTCCCCTGGAGTTTTGTGCCTGGGAAGAGTGCCACAGTTCCTGATAGTGAGCATGTGAGTGCTGAGCTTGGCAGGCTGCTGCCATGAGCTTTCTGAGGCTGCTCTGTCTCTTTGCTCGGTCACTCTAATCTTTTCTTCCAACTGCTGTTCAGCATTTACAGGATCCCCCTGGCCTGGATAGCTCCTACTTTACTAAGCAATTACTAATGCAGAGTGAGCCTGACTTAGGTTATTTCTTGCCTATTAAGTAAACTTTGGTCCCTGCTATCGAAACAGTTTTTAACAAAGAATTAATTTGGGTTAGTTTGTTGTTCGGTTTAGAAGTGGTTGTTAATATATGTTGTTTTCTTCTCAGGGATCCAGTATGCACTGGGAGGGGAGGAGAAAGAGAACTTTCATGATTTGGATTTGGGTGTTAAGATTCATGACTTATTCATCTTGCTGGGCCACTGAAGACTGTAATTAAACCTGACAGCACTTTGCAGTGATTAAGTGATAAGCATTACATGGCATGCATTAAAATGAATATTTTTATTTCTTCTTATTTTGAGATATTCAGGTCCCAGTATCTCTTAAAAAATAATTAAGAAAATGTAGATCTTGTGTGATTATTTTCTTCACCTCCCACTCACATGCTTAAAAGAGCAGATAATGGGCTTTTCTGCACTTTAGAAATGGCTTTTTGTTCAGGTCAGAGTTAATCTTGTGGTAGTTAAAAATGGATTATCAGACATGGAGCCCTCCCCATCGTTGGCAGGGAGTCAGAGCTCATCTGGCAAAACTCACCTTTTTTTTTCCTTTTCTTTCTGCTGATCCCTTGGGGTCCTGTTCCTAGCTGTGAACAGCAGCATGCCAATTTCAATTAACATTTCCTTTAAAACAAATGTTATCATCTGCTTTAGTGCTTGTGACTTTCCATCTTTAACGAGGATAACAGGAGAGTGCAGGCTTTGTTTGGTTCAGGATGATGTCACTGCTGTGGTGAACATTATTAACCATTATCCAGCCATGGCATTTCTTCAGGTTCCTTGTGATTTTTAAAGGTCAAGCCAAGCCTTGAGGAGGGAATTCTCTGTCTGACACAAGGACCTTTCTGTTCCCACAACAAAATAAAAGCCCAAGTCCATTGCTGCTAAACTGTTGGGCTGCTTTCTCATTGTGACCACAAGCCCAAGACTTTTGGAAAGTGTTTTGCTGTTGCAGGTCTGTAGAGATACAGATTACAACTGTGTGAATAAATTATGTTGTTAGATGGCTGATTTTACCAGACGAGAAAGCAGCAAGAAAATTTTGCTGAGTTATCCTAAACTGTGTTTTTTCAGGCATAGGAAAAATGAAATAATTTTGAAAATCATTTTGGGTTAGCAGAAAATACATTTCACTCTGAAAACCCTCATTTAACTCTTTTATTTCTTTAAAAATTAAGATACATACCCATTTTAAAACAAAAATCCAAATGCTTTCTTTTCAGAATTTTGACAATTCTAAGGTTTTCAGTGCTTCTTGGATTTGTTACTATGTGGAGTCTTGTTTTCATCTTTTCCATCTCCCTCCCAATGTGACCCCTTGTAATTTTGCCTGTAATTGTTTGGCTCTTCCACTCCTGTCTTTTTTTATGAGTCTTTCACCATACATCAAACACAGAGATGTCTTAAACAGTTGTTGTGATAGTCCAAATAACTGTGTGTGCCCATGTGTTAAAAACCTAGAAAAAACAAGACAGAAAAATAAACAGTTCCTGGTCCAAAACAAATAAGTACTGGGCTTCTTCCTGACTCTTCCATGACAATAAACTTCCGATTCCTTTTTGGCCTGAAATGAAAGTAATATGTCTGGGGTAGTGAAAAATGGGAAAGCCAAGACTTTCTTTAATTTTTTTAAGAGCATTAAAAAATGGGGTGAGGGAGGCCACAGGTCCAAAATATACACAGAGACTATTTCAGTCATGTAGAATGCCAGATAATCCTTATTAGTGGTTCTTGTCAGTTGATAATTTGTCATGGTTATTTCTGCTGCCAGAGCTCTCTGGAGTGTGGTCAGCATCCAGGCAGGCCCATGGTGCTGCATTATGGACAATGCACCAGATATTTAATTGTTGTTTGAATTAATTGTTGTTAATTGTGTTGTTTAAATTGTTTCAGAAACAGAGATTGTGACTCTGCTGGCCAGGAGCTGGAGTTGGGTGATATCCCTGTTCTGCCCATTTCTGGAGCCTGTTTTAAACAGATGCAGTTTCCTGATGCTTTGGAGAAGATTACCTGAGCCTCCATAATGCATAAAACAGTGTGAAAAAAATTGAAAATAAGACAAAGTGACCAGAATTGAATCCATCTGAATTTACACCTGTAGGCTCAAGAGGGCTTAAGAAGCTTTTAAAGTGGTAACTTAAAAAGATGTGCAGGTATTCAGGTATGTTTTTTGAGAAAACATCACTCTTCAGCTGTATCTTTAGGCCCTTCTAGTGTCTCACTGAATTTAATAAATAACTCTTGATATTTTGCTTCATATTCTTTTTTTTTTTTTTACAAAATTAGTGTCTATCTCCATTCAAGTATTCATAATTCATTTATTCTAAATTCCTTTTCAGCTACTTGAGGAAAATTGTATTTTATGTCACATTTGGAACAAGAAATGTAGAGCACTGAGGAGTGAAGGCTGTTATCTTATTCACATGACAAAGGCATATATTATTCATACTGTAATACTCAAACTGCAGGAATTGATAGATGGGGCTTATATAGTCAACTCTCAAGCAAACTAAAAATATATTTTTTGAAATAAACCGCTTTTTGAGTGGTTAATTCAAAATCAGATGGATTACTGTAAGATGCCCATGTGATTATTTTTACTGTAGGGACTCAAACTACCTACATATATTTTCTCACTGAGACTGGGAAGTCTTAATGCATTTATTTTTCCTTCTGTTTGAATGATTTAAAATCTGGAAAAGGGACCAGTGGATCAATAATTTAGTGCAGTCAGATGGAAAGTGTCTTAACCTGTTGGTTCAATTGTAGGATATTATGGAGTCTTACATACTGAACAACTGCATTTAGATTGTATAATCCATATTCAAAATAACATCTAGTGGAAGGAAAATTAGCCTTTGTGGAGGAAGAGGACATTGGTGTCTGCTCCTTTTATATTTTATAGAAAGGTCTGATCAGCATAAGATAATACTGTGGGATTATTCCTCACTCGTCCCTCACCCCACTGTGCTAAGGCTGCAGTGAAAAGGAAAGAAGGTTAAGTTTTTAACTTTAGGAAGTTAAAAACACAAAGTTCTTTAATTATGTCTGCCACAGAGATATTTATGGAAAACAATATCCCAGATCAGTTTAATCTCCTAAAATATTTTCAGTCAAGGACCTTACTAATTATTTAGGAAGAGATTTAGAAAAGTCAGTGCTGCTGCTGCTGCAATAATGTGTCAGGTAGGGTGAAATGAATTTCTTATTTCCTGTGACAGACATCTTGTCTCATATTCACAGTGGTGGCTTGGTACCTTTGCTAGCAAATGTTGCTTATACCTTCCTACATGGCTGAGGCTGCCTGTGTGTTGAAATTTTTCTTCTTTTTCACAAGCAGACCACTTGTGCACATATCACAGACACCAAGTGGTGATCACTTTTTTTGATCTGTTAGGAAATCCATTTCAGATTTTTCTTGGTTTTTTTCTCTGCAGTTTCAGAAAAGAGCAATCAAGAATTGGTCAATTTTGTGTTTTAAAAACTAATCGTTTAAAACCACAGCTTTAATTTAAGTGTTGGAATATGGTGTCCTTGATTACTGACTGCTTAGTTCCAGATCTATTTATAAAAGGAAAACAAGGAAAGGGAAAAGGAAAACTATCTACTTAGTTTTATATTAAAATTTCTGATCTGTGTTGTCATTTCTCATTAATACTTCAGGAATGCCCTTCTTGATATCTGCAACTTGCCAGGGTCTTATTGTTGTGGGGTTTAAATAATTTGGTTTTCCTATGAAGGGCAAAAGCAATAAGAATGGTTCTCACTGAAACTTCTGAGAACCTTCTGCTTGTTTCAGTGGTGGTACATTTAACCACTGGTTTAATACACATGACATTCATGTGTAATTTGATCAACCATAGCAGGCAAGGAGATGACAAGGGTGTTGTACAAACCAGTATTGATCTGTTCAGCATTTGGTTTTAAGTTCCTGTGTTAACTTTAATTACAGCTGCTAAATTCTCACTCCCCTTTAATCTCCTCTCTCTCAAGTGGAGAGCACCTTTCTTATTTCTTAATTCTCAGAAAACTATCCAGCCCAAAAGATGTAACTTGTAAAAAATCATAGCATATTCTGTGTTTTCTCAGCATTAGGCTCAGAGATGAACATGACTGAAAATCAATACTGTGCTTGGCCTGCAGCCTCATCATTTATTGATTTACATGTCGTTTGTCTCCATAGAAAAAGCAATTATTGCTTAAATACAATACAGTATTTTGTTAATAGGATACAAATGTCACCACTGAGCAAGAAAGGTCACACTTGCATGTAAATGATTGTCAACCCAATCCAAGCTTGTTGCTGCTGTTATTTTGAAGAGGCTGTCAAGAAACAGGAGTCCTGGGTGTAATTCTGCTGGCATTAATGGGGGCTCAGCTCTTGATTTAATGGCACCAGTGGTTCCAGTTCTCTAGACTTATTCAGGTGCTTTGTGCTTCTTTAGTTTTACAGAGCTCAGTCAGGTGAGATCTTCTTTTTTTTCTTTATAGCTTTGGAGCTATTGAGAAAATCTTCACAGAGAAGAAATAGAGCACAAAATGAAGTAGGAATTCAAGGAAGATTGCTGAATTTGCTGGAAGAGCCGAATGACCAATGCCATGCAGAGAAACAAACTTTCACCTCTGTTATAGTAGGATGTGGAGTGGCCTTAACTCTTTAACATGATAACATGGTTATCTCTTGATAATGTGCTCAGGTCTGCCACACCATGTTTGGTAGGGAAGCTTAGATACTTCTGAAATACATGTACCATCTTCTAATAAAGGAGAATGACCTAATTCATTTTGAAGCTTTGGGTGTCCTGAATGAAATTTCCCTTTGTGAATAAGAAGTATATTGACATTAATAGCAGTACATTTATATAGAGCTTTAGGAATTTGCTCCTCTTTGCACAAAGATACTTTTCCCTAGTGTGGCTAATCTAAATAATCAGGAATGTCAAGCTTTGTAACTTAATGCACCTATTTTAATATTAATTTAAATTTGAAAGAACTAGGATTTAATATCCTTGGAGGTCTGTCTGTTTGTTGTCCATGTAGGTTAAAGATTGTATATCTATATGTTAAAAAACACTGAAGGCTGATATTTTTTTGTTTCTTAGCATCATTAACTTCCTAGGTGCTTTGCTCTGAAGAAAACTCTTGACTATTCAAGCATGAGGAAAATCGGCCTTGTTGGTACCCACGACTTTTTTTTTCTTCTCTTGGGCAGCTTCCAGGATACCCTTGGCTAAAATATTTTAGTCTGTATCATGAGTAATATTGGGCTTTGCACTTCTGACTGGCCTGTGCAGGAGGTGTTGCCTTAGCCCAGTCAGTATTTTACTGATCCAGTGGCAGTGCAGTCCATGGACAAGTCCATTTCCATTGGACCTTCAGCCCAATCCTCTTTGCTCTGGACCTAATCTAATCTGCACCTCCTGCTCCTGGCCATGGTCAGAGCAGTGACAGGATCCCTGCAGGGCAGCAGATCTCAAAGCCTCCCAGCAGGCTCAGAAGCCTGAGCTGCAGCATTTGGAATGTCAGTGGGGTGTTTCCCTTTTATTTTCTTTCTCAAAGTTGTTTGATAGGTGTACCTTTGAGTTTTCACTGTTGAAATAAGATGTGAACTTCTATGTGCAAATAATAAATATGCAAAATGACGAATTGATGGGCTGTTAGAGTCTTCAGATAATTTCAGTGCTCTGACTATCTGGGCCTTTGAGGGCAAGTTTATCAGTATTCAACACTATTCTTAGCTTTTTTTATGGTAACAGGACAAACTCTTCTTGAAACAATTTATTCTATTTTCTTTTTTTCTTTTCTTTTTTTCTTTTCTTTCTTTTTCTTTTAAATTTCTTCATTTTTCCACATCAGATTTGAGCTTATTCAAATCAAGGAGCAAGGCGGCTGAGACACTAAAGTCAGTGATTCCTTATTTTCCTCTCGAGGGTGGTATTGCTGGAGTGGCTGTGATTCTAATTGCAACAGTGTTACACACTGTGAGAGCAGATTCAACCCGCCCAGGACTCTGCATTTAAAAAGAAGATAAAAAGGGAAAAAAAACTCCAAAACAACAAACAAACAACCTCCCCACACCCCAGCTGCTTGATTTTCCCAAAGAAATGCACAGGCATGCCTGTATATATCCTGTAACACTGATTAAATGGCCACAGGATTTTCTTTTACAGATAAGTTGCCACATTCTGTTTTGAATTCAGTTTCCAAATGCATGTCAAGTGCTGAGGAAGGGAATTCCACGTGAAAAGTATCAAATTCTTCAAACAATTTTCATGCCAGCTATTCTTTTTCTTGATTTTTCTAAAGGACAACCAGTCTAGAATTACTCTCTCTACCCATTGCCGGCCTGACTGTCAGTAATGTGAAGCTGATTAAAAAAATAAAAATTAAAAAAAAAAATTCTCCCTCCCTACAGGCAGCACATGCACACACACACACACACACGCAGAAACCCCTCAAAACTAGGCAAGTGTGAGTGTTATTCCAAGGCTCCCTTCACCAGTATCTTTTAATTATTGATATTTCAGTTGCACCTCGATATTTTAGGGATAAATATCTTCTCTCTCTCTCTCTATATATATATACATCCTAGTTATGGATACTTATGTATCCTGAAGATTGTCCCTCTGAATTGATGGCTAAATACCTCCCAAGAAAAAGTCTCTGGCACCCTGTGTTGAAGGAATACACAAATTCCACTGCCAGTTTAGCACTGCAGAGCAGCCCAGGTCCATCTGTGCAGGCTGCTGGTGCAGCTGGGAGCACTGGTTGATCTGGTGGGCTGCACCTACTGTGTGTTCACATGCAAGAATAGAGTATCAAAATTACCCTATTACAGGGTGCAAGAATAAAGTATCAAAATTACAGGGATTTTTTTTTTCTTGGTTTATCAAACAAATTATTTATGCATATTTGCAGCTCCAATGGGGATGTTTAAAAGAAGTCCATGCACATGTCTCATAGTTTGTCCTTCATTAGAATAAAAGGCTAAGCCAATATAATAGATGTGGTTTTATTGATTGTGCACTTAGATTTAGAAAAAATATGTTTTGGCAGTGATGAGATTTTCTACTCAAATGACACTAAATGTAATTCTCTTTGAGTAAAGAGCAGATTTTGAAATAAGTTCTAATGAGCTGCTGATAGAAATCATCTTCCATGGATCTCATTTCATACCAGTTTAAGTGTTTTTCTCAACTGGATGCAACCTCAAATGAAGGAAATAAGCAGAAGGGTAGAAAGCAAGGGAACCTTGCAATATATCTCACAAAACCCTTCTCTCATGCCCTCTCTCATGGTGCCATTGGGCACAGCTTGTCTCTGACTGTGAGCTCCAGGCCTGTCTGAAACCCCCAGCACAGTCCCAAGTTTGTCTAAGATAAATTATCTACTGGTGTGTTGAAATCAGCACTTAAAAATATCTGTAGTGTGAGGAACAAGGGCCTCCCTCTTAGAGTGCTTGGTGAGAGCTGAGAAAGTGACAGGATATTGCAGACAGCTCACAAACATGAAAGAGCTGTATTGTTCTCCTTCCTTTTAATCTGCATTCATTTTTGAAGCTGCAAGACTCTGCATTTGGTTGACTTTATCTTTGTTTCCCATTAACTCAAGTTTTCCATTTCATGAAGCCCTACTTTCTATTTTAACTCCTTCTAGTTGTATTTTTCCTTCTTGTCTCTCCTTCTACCTGTCCTAAATAATTTTTTTTTTTTGTTTTCTAGTGCTCATCATTTTCCCCCTGCTCCACTGTTGCAGTGTGGAACAAGAACCTGGTACCAGACTGGCAAAGAGGAGGGCAGGGGGAATGTGCCAGTGGTTAAAGAAGTCACCTTGGCTTTGGAGCAGGGGCTCCACGCCAGTGACAGCTGGCTGGTAGATGACAGTTAAAAATCCAGCAAATGGAGTTGGGAAAGTTGGTTTAAAGCACTGTGCATCTGCTAATCTCATATCATCCATTTTGGTGTCATGTCTGTGGCTGGCAGCCTTTGATAGAGGTGAAGAGAATACAACCAGCAAATTAAGGTGTGCCATCTTTGAATGGCACCACAAAAAACATTGGGTCATTCTTCCTTCTCTCTCTTTTTTAATAGGCATTGGAGGTATTTGGCTCACATGAAAAAATGTAATACTGTGTGTGCTAAAGAACACCTGTTTTGTAGAAGAATAACATTGGTAATTTAAGGATTTTTTTTTTCTTTTTTTTATCATATTCCCAAGAGTTTGTACCTCTGTAAAAGCAGTTTTGTAAGTGCTTGGACCTGTGCTTTTTGAACAGCATCAGACATTGGAATAAAACTGAATATCTTCTTTTGGGTACCCCTTTGGCAGCCTAAAGTTCTACTAATATCAGTATTCCTTCACTATTTCAATGTAGATGTTTGCTTCAGTCCAAGTAATGGAATTACACAGAGGTAGGAGTGCCGTTGCAGTGAGAAGAACCAGACCAAGACACATAATTTGACTCTAGCCAAGCACAGACATTTTTCTACCTTTTGGAGCTTTGTACAAGTTTGTGAGTAATAACTTAGTCCTTACTTTAAAAAATGCTATGCCACTACTTTGTACAGATTTAATATATATGAGATATATATAAAGGAAAAAATTGTATTAGACAAGTACAACTCTCCAATTTCTCAACACTTAACATAAATAATTGCTGTACTATGAAGATTTAAATGAGGATTGCCACTTTTATAATTAATACTTTTTTGTCTCATCCTCCTTACTAATTGAAAATGGGCTTTCAATGCAGAATGCTTTGAAATTGTGTGAAGAGATGGAATTGGAAATGAACTTAATTAACTACAAACTGTCCAAATCAATCAGTGTTTCACACTGCCTTTGTAATATACAGAGTTCATAATTTACTTGGGACTTGCCATAATACATATGCCATAATTGCAAAGTAATCATGCTAAGAGTGTCCAAAATTTAGTGTTGTGGCTCTGATGCTCTGTTGGAATGAAATGTCTGTGCATTCACACACCAAAATGGATTGGGGGCAAAAGGGTGCATTTTTCCATTAACCAAACTGAGAACTTCTATGAATTAGGGCATTTCTCCAACTGTGGCAGGGCTTTCAGGTATTAATAATTAGAAAAAAATCCTTTGACTTCAATGTTCAAGCAGTCTAGCATTTCAAGTGGTGTGTTCTTGCTATGCTATCTGTGATGCTTGCAGCATGAAAACTGTAAGTTTATACAAGAAGATGAGGGAAAATAAATGCCATGGAAAAAGACTTGCCAAAATTTCTGTAAGTTTTCAGAAAATTTTTGCAAGTAAAATTTCTTCAGACTCAAGGCTATTGAAAATCTCTGTCTGTTATTTTCTATTGGGGTTGAGGTTTGTCTACAGCTTTACAGAATATTTTGTACACAAATTTAGTAACTCTCCAAAAAACAGGACAGTGCTTAGGTTTGCCTTTGTACCTTGTGAGTACCTTGGTTCTGCCTGTACAGTCACTCTGTTTATGTTTTCAGTGCTTCTCCTAGAAACTTAGGACTTCTTCATGCATGTCTGTGTTGCTCAGATTATTGACTTGGCAATGTAGCCCAGGGTGGTTATACCTGCCTTTCCCCATGAAAACTTACTTGATTTGAGCAGTTTTGCAGCTTGAAAATTCCTCTTTGTGTTGTCTCTCTAAATTTCAATCATTATTTTCTGTCCTTATTTTTCTCTTGCTTTTAAATCTCTGATTTCCATTAACCCTTTTGTATTGGGGATTCTAGAAATTCCAAAATTGTATGTCTGCCTCAAGTCTCCAAATCTCTGGGCTTCCAAAGCTTCTATTTAAATTTCTCATCTTAAACTGAGCTCATCTGGAAAGCTGATTAACAAACTTCTGGTGGGCTGGCAAAACACATTCATTCTGAATGCTCTAGAATCCTTACCATCAAAAGTCCTTTTGACTGTGACACAGCTGTTGGTGGTGGTTTCTGGCCATAGGATACAGGACTGCCAGGAGTCTGGGACAGGGCTGAGTTCTGGCCTTTCTGAATCAGATTATTTCCAGTTTGCATGTGACTTATTTTTTTAATCCTGACACTGATGGTGTAATTGTGGTTACTCTGATGTGGTAGAATTGCTAATTGGCTGGTATGAAACCTCTCCTGTCCTTTTCAAACAGAACTTCTAAGAATTGACCCATAGCATATTTATTATAAATGTTTTATATATTACTGAAATACTGTACAAATAAAATAAGGCCAATTTGCAGAACTGGAGGGACAATCATCATTAGTGATAGCTGCCCAGGGTACCAGGTTCATCCTTGTCACACCTGAAGCCATTTTTATTATGCTCAGCTGCTAATGCCTGGGCCTTTTCATGTGTTGTGGAGTAACAGGAGATGTGTTATGCTGACACTGTGGAATTTTTAAGTGATTCTTGTGTTTATTATTTGAAATTCTGAGGGTGACAGGACTGCTAAACCTAATTGAAAGGGTTTTTGCCTGATTAATTTTATGGACTCTGCTAAAAAGGTTTGATCTTTTTGGCTGGTATAAAATAATCAGAATATAGTGTTTTGCCCTTGTCATTTAGGGAACAGAGAGTGCTTTCTTATTCACTTGTGTATACTTTGGTATTGTAACAGAACATTCTGGTAATGACAGTGGCCTTCTCGAAAATGTTCTATTAACAGACTTTATAAAAACAGAGAAAAAATATGAATAATGTACTCACACTTGCTGACTGTTTAGAGAAAACAAATGCTTTCTAAACTATGGAACAATAATATAAGAAAATTAACTGACTTTTGCTGCTATAAAAATGGCAATTGCAAGGCTAAAATTCATCCTCCTTTCCCATACCAGGAAAAGTATGAGGCCTCCTCTTTCCCCTTCCCAAGTTGTCTTTTATATGTGTACTCCTGGAGCAGATATCTAAACAAGCAGGTTGGTTTCTGTAGCACTCCTCCGTACTCAGTGTTCACATGGAAATTTAGCCTTTAACTCTTTCAGTTTGCTTATCCTGAAATCTGCTCTCTGGAGTCTCCTTCCCTCTCTCCTCCTTTTGTTCCTTCATTTGCCTCCCCTTTATTTCTCTCTCCAACAGGAGACTGCCAGGCTTGCTGAGGGTGTGATGATGCATCAGTGTGGATGCAGGCAGCTGCAGATGTCAGGAGCCCCACCTGAGCACAATTCCTGCTGCATGACACAGCATCCCCTGCCAAGGGTGGGAAGAGATCCAGGAGAAGGCTGAGAAGCTAATGAAGTAAAACTTGTTTGATGAATAGCTGGAGTCCAGCCTGATGCCCTGACTGAGGCCCCAGACAAGGACAGGTCAGTCAAACACATCTTTTATTTCCCCAGAATGTCACCCTTCATGGATAGAAAATGGAAACAAGGAACTTTTCCCCTCCCTTCCTCCAACACTTCTCCAAAAGTTATGCTTTCTGCTGGTGTCCATATTCTCTATCTGTTTACATGAACAATACATACAGTTCAGTTCATATCCCTTCTTTTTTCTAGCAGAAAGTCTCCCAGGATGTAGTTCTTGGCATGAAGCTTTTTCTTGTCTCCTTCATCACCTGCACTCTATTCCTGGGATCACAGGAGGGAAAATGCTGTGTGCAAATATTCCAAAGATATTCCATAAAACTTTATTAGCTTTATTCCATGGGCCAACATGAAGAGTGATTTGTACCTCTGTAGGAGACGTATTTTTTCCTTCAAGTCTGTGGCAGGGAAGATTTTGCTCTTTGGTGAACTGCCCTTCTAGAGAAGGGGTGTAAGGCTGGGCACTGGTAGACCTCCAGTTGGTGTCTCCTCCTGGCAGTGAGGGCTCTTTGCAGTGCTCTGGGCATGATAAACTGGCCTTGAAAACACCCAGTTGAACAAGCTCTTTTTCAAGTGATAGAATAGCTCTTAATCCAGCCAAAATCATTATGCTTGGGCCAGTCCCTCCAGACAGTCACCAAAATCTGCCCGTGCCTCTTTTGCCAGCTCCCCGTATGTCAGGTATCTTTAGCTTGGCCCAGCAGGGATTAGCTGGCAGGATGGAGTCAGCAGGAACTGGGCTGGCTGTCTGGAGCAGTATGCGAGGAAAATGAGAAGTTAAATATCCAATAAGTGGGATATAAAGTGGTGTCCAGAGAGCAGAGGTCAAAGGAGCCAGCAGGCACAGAGAAGGGATCGTGGGGCTGCCAAAGAGAACTGACTGTTCAAGGTGTGTAATTCATATTTATGTAGAAATCACTATGCAAGCTGTCTGGACAGGGAGGCCAGTGACAGCTGAGCAGACACATATCTGGGACTGAGCCCAGCCTGCAAGCTCAGGGAAGTTTCCTGGGAAGCAAGTACCAGCCACTTTTTTGGAAGGATGATAAGGTGGCACTTACTGCAAGAGGGACAACAAGCTGTCCAGTCATTAGGAACTGCCAGCTGTCTTCAAGTGTAGCACTGCTGCCATCACAAATAGAGAAACTTTGCCCCTGATACCAATAAGCCTGAAAACACGAATATTTGGAATATCTAGTGTCCCTGTTTACCACAGAGCTGAGCTAAGTGCTTGGACAGGTGAGTGTTCCCTCTGACAGTCAGTGCAGCCAACAAACAGACATTTTGATGAACAGGCAACTGAGCCCTGCTGTGCATGGGTAAGTCACTATTGATTTAGGTAATCTCATGCCCATAAAGGATTTTTTCATCACTTGCTAAGAAACAAGAGGCAGCGGATAAAGATGAGTTTCATCAGAAGGAGGTCATTGCTGGAAATCCTTTTGCCTTTGAGTCTAATGTGTGAAAAAACAGACAAGTCTGCCTAAACAGAATAAAGCAGAAAGCCAGATAATACTCATAAAGCTTCCAGATGCTGCTTTTTCGTCCACAGAGCCCCAGAAACAGATGAAGGGCAATTCAATTGCCCTTAATGATACTCCACTGAATACATGCTTTATTTCAAAAAGCCAGCTGCTCTAAATGCCATTGACAAACACAATGTAATGTACTAGTGTCGGTGTCTGTGTAAAACTGTACACCATTTCAAGTATGTTGTGGCTTGTAAGCATCAAATAGTTCACCTTGATAGACAATGGAAAAGCTGACTGGGCAAGAAGTGATAGGGAATACTTTCTTTAGATTTGTTTTTAATTCCAGATTTGTTGATATCATACAAGTGCAAGGAATAGTAAGTGTTGTGTGTTTATTTATTTATTTATTTTAATAAGCAAAGCTCTGCAAAAGTCTGATTCTTTGAAGTTAAAATAGAGATTTTTGTGAAATCTTACATGGTGTCTGCAGTCAGCAGTGGTGAGGCCATGCCTCGAGTGCTGTCCAGTTCTGGGACATTTATCTCAGGAAAGACATTGAGGTGTTGGAGTGTGTGCAAAGAAGGCCAATAAAGCTGAAGGGTGTAGAGGGTAAAGCCATGTGAGCAGCAGCTGAAGGAGCTGGGGGTGTTTAGGGCAGGGAAAAGGATGCTCAGGGGAGACCTCATCACTCTGCAGCTCCCTGAGAGGAGGGTGGAGCAGGGTGGGGTCAGCCTCTTCTGCCAGGCAGCAGTGACAGGGTAAGAGATGTGTGACAAGGACAGGTGACAGGACACTCTTAAGATGTGCCAGGGCAGAGTTAGGATGGATATCAGGAAGTATTTCTTCTCTGAGAAGGGTGATCAGGCACTGGAAGGGGCTGCCCAGGGAGGTGGTGGAGTCACCACCCCTGATGGTGTCCAAGAGATGACTGAGTTTGGCATTCCGTGCTGGCTTTAGCTGACAAGGTGGTGACTTGTCCAAGGTTGGGCTAGATCATCTTGGAGGTCTTTTCCAAGATTTGGAGGAGGATGGATGGAGGTCTTAACATTCTGTGTGTCATGCTAAGCTGATGTCCTGGGGGGATTTCTGCAGGGAAAGAAACCTGTAAGATGGAGCAGTGTAGCTGGGAATGGGTTTGCATTCCTTGCTTTGTTGTAAGCACATATTCATGTGGGAATATGGACAGGTTTGAATGTGAGGTTAAGAGGAAAAGTTGTTGTCACTGTATTTTAGGAGATTAATATTTTACATAAACTAAATTAGCAGTTGTTGTACAGAGCTCACAATAAGAAGGCAAAAGTGAGGAACCACCTCACAGGGATGAGTTTCTGTAAATCTATTTCTAAGGAAGTGCTGCAGTTGAGTGTTTTGGTCTCTCTGTTGGGTCAAAAATATTATCTAAGCAGGCAGGGCTGAAGCCTTCTGTTAGTGCAGAAGTGGTGGGAATCTTTTGCTTGGCAAAGGGTGTTGGTCTGGGTGAATTTCTGCCCTTGAATTGAACCAAGTCCTTCAACCTCTCCCAGTCCAGCTCCAGTCTGGGAGCTGTGAGGTACTAGCAAAATGTTGCTTTTTGAGACAATAATATCAGGAAAGGGATTTTAGATGTTAAACAGGTGCTGTATAAGAAAATAAACTCACATAACTGAATTTCATGTTAAATTTCTCTTGCAGCTTACTGTCATTCTCTTTGAGAAGATCCTACACACTCAGCTGAATCTCATAAGAACTGTGATAGAATTAGCTAAGAAGCTTGTTTTCATTATTTCACATTATTTCACTCATTTTACTTTATCACTTCATTATCTCAGTAATTGTTCTCCACTCCATTTAAACTAATCAACTATTTGTTATGGTCATTCTTAGCTTAGTTCTCTCTTAGGAATTCCTGGGTTGTTTAAGATATTGAATTGAGCTAAATGTCTGGAATAGCAAGAAAAAAGGGAGAAGGAGAGTTGAGGCCAGTGAATATTCTTTGTGCTAGTCTTAGGCATTTATGATCTGTAACTTCCTCTGAAATTAGATGCACTATGGAATTGAACTGCTAGGAATGAATGTCTGTGACAAGGGCAGAGGATGCATCTCAACCACTCTCACTTAAAAGTCTTATCAGCCCAGAGTGTGGGATGCAGGTGACTGCTAGAGTAGGTAGAATGTATATCTTTGTGAACACTGTAGCACCGTGTTATCTTTAAAAGAGAGTGGGATCTTTAAAATAGAGTGGGTTTGACTATACTGATTTTACAAATAGTATATTTTATCATTTATTTGGGAGTCCAGCATTACTGTATGTACAATTTTCGAAAGTGAAAATACAGAGAGCTTCAGAGTTCTCTACAAGCAAATTTCAGTAAATCAGTACATCCTCTGAGTATGACAAAACAGTTAAACTGTTGTTTCAAAATCTAGATCACACTGTTTTCATCACTCTCTAATCTCATATTCTCCTTTAAATTATAAATTGCCCAAGTGGCTTGGACTAAGCCAAGGGAACTTTTGGGATGTATTTAATATGGTTTTATTAGCTTTACTGGAGGCTCAGGGTATGATTTGGTGTGTTGGAGACATATCTATATTCAGTGATGCCTCCCTGAGGATTCATTCTCTTTTAATGAACAGTGAGAGACAGTGGCAGTGTGTGATACAGGTTTTAGCATGGTTGATGAGTTTCTGCAGTCACAAAGTATTTCATTGTTATTTACTCTGTGTTATTTACACTGCCAGTCTCTCGGAGGCCCCAGTCCCATTGCACTAGGCAGTGTAAAAGTGCAGAGTGTATCTGTATTTTCCAGCTGCTTTTCCTGAGAGTTAGAGGCAAAGGTAAGACTTGGAAGAAGTGTGAGTCAGACTCCTTCCTCCTCCTCCTCAGGTGCAGTTACCATTCTGGGATATGGCATTGGTGTGCTTATTTCAGGGATTCTTGGCATTCTAGGAATTGTAACATTAATGGGCTCTTTGCTGACTTTGTCTTCACTATCCCATTTTGCTGTTTGGATCAAGAAAAGGGGCTACTAGGTAAAGTCAATGCTCATTACTTTTACTAAAGCCTCAGGAAACAAGACTACATGATGAAGGTAGAGCCTCTAGAACAGAGTGAATCTGAGCTCTGCAATGCTGATTTTATTTGATAATAAGTTTAGATTTGAATGTTATTATTGGAAGTTTGGTCTACTTGATACAACATCTATGAGTAATACACTTTTTACAAATACAAATCAGTCAGTTTAGTAAATTCTGAGGTGCATTTGCTAAGAAATTAAGAAGGGCTTTTTGTAACAAAAATGCTGCCCAAAGGCATACTTGTTTTTATAAACATTCTGAATTTTCCACCACTGTCATAGTGAGAGACGCTGAAAGGCAAAGACCCATTAAAACTTCCTAATTTGGTTTTTAATGCCAAAATAAGCCATCTTCCTTAAACATGCTGAATGTAACTCAGTAAAGAACAGATACCTCAGAAGAATATGAATGCATCATAGTGCTTATCTAAAAAAAAAAAAAAGTTAGTGGGGTGGAATAGCATTTTATGTACTTGACAGAGTAATTATGTCTATTTAAGTAGATGCATAGGTTTTGTCTACGGTGCTGGAATTTTTAGATCTTTGTAAGTAATGATCCAAATTAATCAGTTGCTATGGCTCAGTATTCCTGAATATAGATTATCTTCAGGAGCTGTAACAAATGAACCCCATATAAGACAGGGTTCCACTAAAGCATTTTCTGGTGATTTTAGTTTTGTGTTGCTTCTTTTCATTGACTCTAAGGCAAAATTTAGCTTGAAATTAATTATTTCTAAGTCATATAATATTTAAGCTAAAACGATATTGAATGTTGGAGCAAAACACCTTTATGGTGCTCTGTTTTACAACATTGAAACCCACTAAGATTAGCAGCTATGAAAAATTGTTATTGAAGAGCTTGACTTGGTGACTATTATAAATTTTACGAAAAAACCTTGAAAACTGTTATGTATCTCTTGCTCTCAATAGAGGGCTTAAGTCTCAGAGAGGACTTAATATCCAAATGTTTGTACGGAGAGTCTTTCCACAATGGATTCAACCCAAAACTTTCTAAGATTAACCATGCAGAAAAAGTTAAAAGTGACTGTGCCGTGGAGACATAAAACCAACAACTGCTAAATTACTGTAATGCTTTTAATGCCTTCTGCATTTATTAATACGGACTACTATCATAACAAGACATACCAAAACTCTACTTTTGCATGGATCTCTCAATTTTTTAACATTTTCTGGACTTTATATTTAAAGCTTTACTATGTCAAATTTTCCTGTTATATTTTTAACAGTCTTCCTAATAACTAAATGAAACTTATCTGAAACCTAATCTTCTCCTACTCTGATGTAAGAATTAGCCTAATTTCCTTAACAGAACTACTGTTCTCTTTGATCGTTCTACATGTCATAGAATGGACTATCTGAAATTCTGGAATAAGTATATGAGGGTGTACTTAAAACCTAAAAGACTCTTAGAAGGAGAGTTTAGAAAGGGAATCTTGTGACTAGATGAATTTATTGTCTCTTTGGTAAAGCATGACTTGCCATGCTCTGCCCTGGAGTGAGAGACAAGTACCCAGTGCGTGTTGAACATCTGCCATGTGATGTGACTGACACCTGCTGTGTGCTTGTCCTTATCTGCCTTTCCCTGAGGAAGAAACACCAAGCATATTTGGGAAATATTCAGAAGCACAGGCAGCAGCCCTTCTTGTTGCAGCATCCTATAGCAGCTGTAACTTCCCTAAGCCCTTGCAGATGTTTTTTCTTGGTACAGCACAGTGCTATAATTGAAGAGAGAGATAGTGTACACCTTTATCCAGGTGGGAATCCTCTAGTCTGGTGGATGATGGGGATATGTATTTTTGTGGAGATCTCAGAGAAAGCAAGTATTCCGTGAGCTTTCATAGAGGTGTGAACCCAGTTCTGCAGTAGCTGGTTCCATTGCTGTTGTGGCTAGTGCCAGCTCTGGAAATCATAGCCTGTTGTTTTCTTAGGCTCAGCTCTGTGTAGTACCTTCTGTTTCTTCTCCTTTGCTGTAGTGAAAAGACAGATCATCCCTGAAATTAAAATAGTGTGTTATATCATCTTTTAAGAGGCCAAAGAATGAAAAATGAGGAAAGAAAAAAAAATCGAAAAAACAAAAACCCACCAGAATCTCCCATGAAAAAGGCTGTAATTCTTATGCAGATACAGCCAGAGGAAGGTGACTGCCCGTGGGTCAGAATGGAGTGAAAAGGTCAGGGATTGATCGATGCCTGTAACCTCAGTGTCTGTTATCTGTGCCTCTGTTCATTGATGAATTGCATACAAGAGAGGTTTTCTCAGCTGTGACACTGAATGTCTGTGGGCTTCTTCTATAGTGACCCTGCTATCTTTATCCTTTCCATAGAGCCCCCAGTTCCCAGAGATCTGCAGGGCTTACTCCGTGTGCCTGTACTTCCTCATTTCACTGATAAACTGATATCCTTTCAAGGATAAACAGACTATTTCCTTGATAACATTTTTCTTGGAACACAGCAGGTATTTTCAGTACCTTCAAGATTTAAGTTAATTGGTGTACATCTTTAACTATGACTCTTAAAAATAGCTGTGACTTGCATATCATAGCCAAAATCTCAGTGCCAAAGGTTTATTGATGTTTGGTGTTGCTTGCTCATTAAAAATGCAAGAAAGAAATTGGCATTTCTTATCTTTTTGCTGTAAACTTCCAGGTAAGTGGAAACAGTTTAATCTTTATTTCCTGTAATGAGGTATTGGATTCTGACAAAAAGGATGATTCTAGAAGCTTAAGCATCCCTTTCCAACAAACTCTTTTTTTTGGTTTAGCAGATTTTTGGTTTTTAATCAAAGCAATGCCCAGTAAAATAAATAAATAAATAAATAAATAGAACAGTAGGAATGCAAGCTCATGTATACAGCCACATACATACATATGCATATCAATGCACTTGAAGCCAACACTGACTCTAGTTAGTTCATTTGCATTCACTTGAATGTGTCCTCAGACTCTTGGACTGTGAGTAATAAAATGCACCTGTGCCATGCAGAACACTGAGAGATTAATGCAGACAGTGTCTTAATAATTTGCTTGTCCCCCTGAACATTTTGGAGGTGTCCCTTTCAGTGTCAGGAATTGATTGCAGTGCTCATAACCTCCCAGCTGCCGTGTCAGATGCACTCAGACCTGGCTCTTACACCACCAGTACAACACACTCATTGTCCTACAAAATCACGGCCCTCATCTTCATTATCAGCACCATTATTTTTTCTTTAGTTAAGAGATTGATTCCTTTAACATTGCAGAGTGGAAGAAATAAACTTCTTGCAGATCAATAGCAAAGCACTCTTCCTTTTCTTGCCTCAGACAGTCCTGGACAAAGCAGTTTTAAATTGCTTATCATACTGACTTAATGGCTAAGGTAGAAAGAGCAGAAACCTCTGGTTTTATTTTTTACTTATTTATTTTAATTGTCATCTGAGTTTGTGCTGCCTACTTGCCATTAAGCTGCCTTAAAATCCCCCAGTAAGCATCACTTTGACCATTAAAGTCTTGCTGGTATAATTTTTTTTCTGTGTTGTGTTGACATTACATTCCAGTAGTTTAAAAAGCAGCGTCAGAACACCCCAGGTTCACAGGTCAAATTAATTTGAAAGTTGAATGGAGCACTGAATGCTATTAATGGAAAATTGATCCTGAGAGATAAAGCTCATTACCTAGGAATGCATAACTGGGGTATTACTTCAGCATAGGTCTCTCTGTCCTCTATAGGAGTAAAAGTTACCAAACGCACAAGAATTTTTATTTATGTATTTTCTCTAGGAGGACTTTTAGAGGAGATTGCAGTGGACCTGTGTGCAAACTGTTAAAGAATCTGTTTAGTGTTTGAAGGAGGAAAAGAGAATTCATCCAGAATTTTCTCTAAGCATGGACTCACCAAATAAACTCTGAAGTAAAGACCGAGTAAACAGCCAGTGTGGAGCCTGACTGCTGTATAACTGCTACTCCTCTGGAGAGCAGATATCTGCCAGAAGAATTGGCATGATTTTGAGCAGAGGGCATCACTTTGAAATCTCAATTTGAGCTACACAGTTCTGGGGTTTGAACTGTGTGAGCAAGTTGCTTTTCTGCTGTGCTTCTCTGCCGGCGTTTCTGCTGGGTGTGACTTTGTGTGTGTACCTTGACCCCATCCCAGACGCAATTGCAAAGTCCTTTTGTGTTGTGCCCGTCACTCAGAGGATGCCATTGAATGCTATTACCCCTACAGGTGTCCAGGCAGAACCAGTGTCTAACTGGGGCTGCTTTGTCTGCAGTGCTCAGATAACAAAGGACGGGCCATTACAGCCGATTTCAAGTGAAAGGATCTTTCCCCGGCCGCTGTAAGTGGTGCAATTTGTTTAAGAACTCCAGCAAAGTGTCCTAAGTGCGTTCTTAGTGCTGCTCTATAGGCTCGGGATGGCTCCCCTGCTGTGCCCCTTTGTCTAATCCTCATTTCACTTAAGTTATTAACATCATTTCTGTCTCACCTCTGTCGCAATCTTTTATCTCCGGTTTACTCGAAAAACGAAGCGCCATCCTACCAAAAGAAGGGTCTCTGTGGAGTTATTTGATTTTAAATTTACACTAACTTTTTCAAAGAAGTCTTTTTCGTACCTGGGAATTAAAACGTAGTGATTCCGGTAAAAATAATGGCACCTCTAGTGGTATTATGAATGTCTGGTATGCATAGCAGTAATTCCCTGCTGTAAATTGATGTACAGCAGACAGTGTACCTCTCGTCTCTTTGACATAAAAATCGAGTTGATAAAATTCAGAAATAGAAGACGGGAATTGCAGTGAGCTGCTCGCCAGAGGTCCAGACTCTGCAAACAAGATGCCCGAGGCACTCGTGATAAATGCAGACTCTCGGCCTCTTTTTGCCCAGTAGGGTCATGTCCAAATCCTTTCACCGTTAAATCACGTTGCCTCTTGCCTCACTGTTGCATCTTGCCCTTGTTTCTAGTTTGTTGCTGCCTTAGAGACTTCTGTTGTTCCTGAGAGTAGAGAGGAACACTTATTAAGAGAGATTTATTTGGAAAGGTCAGACTCTACATTACCTCAGCATTAGGTTCAGTCTGCAGAATAATGATTTCATGTAGAACACTGGGGTTTTTCAGACTTATTGCTTATTTTAAAATATGGCGTTGAGGAATCAAGTGTACATCAAAGTGTGGTAAATAAGTGACTCTGGTCAGCTGAGGGCTTCTGAAGCCCTAGAATCTTTAATACTTTTGTTCATTCATTTCTATTAAATCTTGATTTAATTAAAGAATCCTGCATGCTTTTGGTATTTTAAAAACAGAGCACATCCTTCCAAAATACTTTCTGCTTCAAATTAGAATTCAGGTTGCTTCATATTTCTCATTTTAGCAAGAGAAAGTATTATACACATGTGATAGGCAGAAAATACTCATTTCATACAACTGTTGATGTTGGTTTAATCATATAGAAATAATACCAACAAGCTTTGTTCATATCTCTGTGTTTTGTGCTGCAATTCATTAGAGCTTCCCAATAAATTCAGTCAGATCTTTTTTCAGGACATACACTATGACAGTAATAGAGCTGTTGTAAAAGTCCAGGTTTTGGAGCCGGTGGTTTCAGTTTTGGCTTCACTGACAAGACCCTCGTTCTATGTGTTATAGGCCTTTATGTTTGCATGATTTACTAAAGTACCTGTATATATATTTAATAATACAGCACACAGGAACTGTGGCTCTGTGTAGTAACATCTGGAAATTCAGATATATGCTAGGCATGGTATGAACACAGATCAAAAAACTTCTTTAAGTGTTTGATAGGACACAGCAGATTAAGATGTACAGGGACATAAGAAACAGTATTAGCTGGCTGTGTACTTATAAAACAAGTGACTTATGCATTGTTAAAACATTTGTGGGCATCATAGTATGGTTTAAAGAGCTGTCTGAAGATGTATAATAGAATAATGTTGTGGATATTATTTACGGGATATCTTCCCAATGTTAGAGCAGCAGGGGAGAAAGTGCTTTTTGAAAATGTAACAAGCAGATATAGGATGCTGAGGTCATGGCCTAACCTGATATTCCATGAGTCAGACAAGCTGGACAGAGGGTTGGAAGGGCTTTGGACATGGAGATGAGCAGCTCAGGTTTGAGGCAACAGGAAAAGGAGGAAGTGTCTAAAGAAACTGTTTTTCCTATAGACCCTTATGTTTGGAAAATTGTGTTTTCAGAGACTAGTATGAAAGTTTGCATAGTTAAATATATATATATTTTAGATAAGTTCTGTAAGGTTTGTTGTGCTCTGGGTGTGAGGTGCTAGAGAGAGTCTGTATGTCTGAGGAGCAGCCTGAGCCCCAAGAAGAGGATGGAAAAGGAATGCTGGGTAGATTGTAGATACTTTGTTTTATGGGAGGCAGAAGGGAAGATGTTAGGGGGGAATGAGGGTTTAAGGTCTCTCTTCTAATTGTATGGATAAGAGGAGAGGTCAGAAGTGCAGCTCACTCTTTTAGTTTGAGCAGGGGTAGATCTGGGGTATAGAGAAATCTATCTTTATCACAGATAAACCTGGGTGGTGTTTGTGGAGGAAACACTGGGGGGGCATGGGGGACAGAAGAAGGGCAGAATGCTGAGAGATTCTTGCTAAATTTTGTAGAAAGGAGGAGGATATGGAAGATAGGAGGTGTGAAGAATAAATATCAGAAAAATTGAATCAGAAAACTGAAAGACAGGATTTGAGAGAGAACAATGTTTTGTGTATTTGATTTTACTCCTCTTTCAACTTTTTATTTATTTCTCTACTTATTTTACACACTGTTGTCAACCCTCTTTTTCAGCTTTTGCTTCTTGTTTAAAATTATACCTGTCACCTGTTCTCTTCCTTCAGTTGAGAGACACTCTCTCCAGGTTTTCCTTTTTCTCTGCATTTTTTTTTCACCTTCCATCCCTTCTTTCTTACGTTCTTAGCCTTATTTCTTCAACAGCAAATTCAATTTTTTTTACTCATTTCAGAGCTCTCCAGCATGCTTTTGCTTCCTTTTTCTACCTGTGTGTGTTTGACCATGGCTTCCTTCCTCTTTGGCAATGTCTTCATTTGATTTAACATCTCAAAGGCTTCTTTCTTACTGTCTCATGAGCATGGAAAATCCTTCCAAGACTGATGGATAACTTAATATCTTCTTTTTCTACTGCTATTCCACATAAGCAGCACAGAAATTACCAACTGGAAATAGCCTTCTGCCTTCATTTTTGTAGCAATTATGGAATGCTGGAGATGGGATGTCTGCTTCCATCCCATCTCAGGATGCTACAATGAAAGCTAAATAACAGTTGTAGAACTGTTCAAATTTCTGTATCAAAAGCTCGCTTCTTCACTATCTTAAACTGCATAGCCTCATTTTTCTCTGTTCAAAGTGAATGCAAAATCATAACATAAAGGAACTACTCAGGATTAAAGTTGATAGAAGAATTGGGCATGAAACTGAAAAAAAAAAAAGTCCAGCTGCCCTTACTATTAGCACTTAACAGAATGTGTCATTTTGTGAGTGGCGGAAGGAAACATTTTAATTTAAAAAAAAATCAAGGAGGT
The DNA here is from genome assembly GCA_024734555.1 of Trochalopteron elliotii. NCBI lineage: Eukaryota > Metazoa > Chordata > Aves > Passeriformes > Leiothrichidae > Trochalopteron > Trochalopteron elliotii. The sequence continues at coordinate 742,527 of JANPWX010000029.1, forward strand.
GCACATAGCATGTGAATGATACTTGAAAATTTCTTGTGTTGAGACTGACCCTTGAAACCTTAATAAAGAGAGTACTGGGTTTTCTATTCTAGTTGGGATTTTATACCCCTCCCACCACAGGGGTGTTTGGGTCTCTGCTTTTCTTAAATCCTGCAATATGATTTACAGAGACTAAATAGACTTCAGCACACCTGCATCATTTACAGGATATTATGCTTAGATCAAGTTTAACACAAAAAGTGACTTGCCAAAAGCAACATAGAGATCAATGGTTTAGCTTAAAAGTAAAATTCAGGAAGCCTCATTGCCAGTTTCCTCTGTACCCACTAGACACTACTTACTCCATAAATATGTGATCAAAAGATTGCTCTAATGCATGTCTCTACTTTAAAAAAAAAACAAAAACCAAAAAAGAACCCTGAAAAAAAAAAGTCTCCTTGGAACCATTTAATAATGCTGGGGTGACAAGTTTTTAATAGTAAGTCAAAATGAATGAGTGTGTTACCCACGATCTGTGTCAAATCTGTTTTTGTTCCTGAAACAAGTGAAATATTTAGTGGACAGGACAATGAAGTCACCAGTTATTTATGGGAACCTGTGAACCCTGATCAGAGAGGAAAACTGTTGTCCAAACTGGCACTAAGATGAACATGGAGCCTGAGCCTGACAGTCTGTTTTGTGCTGCCACCTACCATTTATTTAACCATGGCACACCCGAGCACTGCCTGGATTTACTGTCTCTGTTCTCTTCTTTCTCTCTACATACAGAGTCTCTGGAAGCAAGAAAACCAGCCCAGGATCCAAAAATAAGGGGGCACATGTGCTTATGAACAATTTTCTATCAGAAAATTCAATCAAGGTTCTTTTAATCAAAACATTAATCTCTCAGACACCTATCAGAAAACTTAGAGCAAACCTGGCTGCAATTCCTTCTCTTCAATTAGTCTGAAAATGATTCTGAAAAGCTATCAGTGAAAGATCATTGTGAAGAGAGGCAGCACAGATGCTGAGAAACAGTTCTATATATGATGAACTTGTTTTTTTTTTTACCATCTCCCTCTGTGAGTCCAGTCCTTTGGGGAGGCAATAAAATAGATTTGGACAATGCCCATCAATAGAGTGAAAATCACTGTAAAACATAGGCCATACATAAAAAAATGAGAGTTATTCACCTGTACTCAGTACCAGGTCTGAGTTTGTTTTTATTTAAGGGAGCTGCAAAGCTGTAAGATGGAAATATTTACAAAGAAAAGAGCTGCATTCCTTCTTGTTTAGGTGACAGAGGAGTTGGTTGTAGATTGAAGGGAACTTATCCTAGACCCCGTTAGCAATGAAGTCATTTGGATTCCAAGCTGATGCTTTGCTGCTGAATGCAAACAGAAAAGACAGTGACATCTGCTCTCAGTATTTTGAGGGCATTATTTGGGCATTAATTACAGGCAACACCTTCAACAGGCTCTGAAATATTTGTAACAGCTCAGGGCACTGCTCTGTTCACTGGAATGTCTGCAGCCATTTCTTAATATATTGACCTTCACAGTTGCAAGGTCCAGTGTAAGTGAGGATGGGATCTCTCCCCTCAGCTTCTTTTTCTTTTGTGCAGTTTTGGTTTTTCTTACATGAGATGTGTTTCTGTCTTTCCTTTGCCATAATTTGTCATTTTAATATTATATAACCTTTTTCAATGAAGACTTTTTTTCCAAATCTTTTTCTTTCCAAGCTAAAATTGTGTTGGCATAACAAAGTGATCTCCTGTCAGTGACTTTATCCAGGATACATTTGCTCTCATCATTCCTGGACATGGTGTTAATTAGATTTCTCTGTAGCCTATCTTGCAGCAGATGTTTTAGGCTTACCCTTTACCGTATATCTAAGAGGTCAGAGACAAACTTTCCTAGGGAGAGGGCTGTTTGTTGTATCGTGGAGATACAGTTTGTTGGCTTTTTAAGCATTTTACATTTCAAAGATCAGTGAAACGTTGATGTTTAGTTGCAACATCCAGCAATTCATCTCTATCCATTAATAATTTGGTGCAGTATTATTGTAGGTCTCTCACTGTCTGAAGGAAAGGATAAAAATTTGAGGTTTTTTCCTTTTTCCTGCAAATAAATATCCTGTAAATAAATTTTCCTGTCAATAAATAAATATCTGCATGCCAAAAAGTGTTGATTTCTGCCAGGAAATGTAATGTCTGGGGCACTCAGTGCTGCCTAAGTGAATATTTCAAGTTCCCAGGCTTTTGCATGCTATTTTGAGCACTTACCTCACGCCAGAGCCCTGTATTGAATTTGGTGCAGTGCTGCCCTTGTTGCTGTTACCTTCCTCTCTCTAGTGAGATGCCAAACTCAGCCAGTGAACAGAATGTGCAAAAATAAATTGGGGCATGGTAAGGACAGAGGAAAAAATTATACTGCTGAGCTTAAGTGAATTAAAAAACCTAAGTAAGCTGGCTGCAATCAGGTCTTTGTTCCAGGAGGCCCTGAGCAAGACCCCAGGCACCCCCTTGGTTTCAGGCCTCTTCCAAGCTGGTTTGGCAGAGCCAACAGCCCTTTCTGTGCTGCTGGACAGGGACAGCAGGGAAGTCCATGCCAGAAAGCCTCTTGTGTCTGACTGCAGATGGCCAGGGTGGCTCCTGGTCAGAGATCCTCGAGGCCACACTCTGTACTACCAAATAAACTCTTTTCTGCTTAATGAAATGGGGACCTTTATGTGATCCTGACATCAGGTGGCACAGGCCTGCTGTGTCTGCCCTGTGTAGTGCTTGACCCACTCCCATTAGAGCTGGATGGGGGCAACATCCCTGGGAAGGATTTTCATCTAAACCTGCTGCCCTTTGCATTGCCTCTTTTCTGTTCCTAATGGTTATTCTTCCAACAATTGGATGATAATGACTGCTGTTCCCTCCCACGTGGCCATATCTCACCATCTTCTTTACAAGTGATTAAAACCCCTCATTCAGTGCCTGCATCATTGGTACAGTTCACTCCATGATCATCCCCATGTTGCTCTGGGCAGTGCTGGCACTGGCTGGTGGTTTTCACCCCACACTCACTTGTTTGGTTGCTGCAGTACAAAGCCCTGATGGGGAGATCTGGCAATGAAATGAGCATTGCCTGGCAGTGCTGCTCCTGGCAGCTCCAGAGGCTCCTGCTGACCCAAGGGGAAAGGACTGGCATGAGAGTCCTGCCTCACTAGAGACTCTGCTGCTTCTGTTTGTGTTTGGTAAAACAGCACTGGGAACGGTGTTGTGACAGATTCATAGGATTAAGGACAGAGGGCAGCCTTCTTCCAGGAGAGGGTTGATTTATACTGCCAGACTAAATGTTCTGATTTTGTTCTTTAACATGTAAAAATGCTGTTTTGCTTAATATGTAACAATAAGGCTATTTTGCCATTTTCTGCTTTTCTTTGTAAAGTGCCCAAGACAAAGCAGTGGGTGGTTTTTTTTTTCCAGAGAAGGCAGTGATATTGGGAAAAATGTCTCAAGAGCACATCTTTTTGGTGCAGCACTTCTTGTTTATAAGTTCTGTTTACTGGAAGAGTGCAGAGAAAGAAAAGGAAAGAAATGGGGATCAGGGGGAGAGGAAAAGACAGCCATGAACACCATTCTATTTACACTTAACAATGTTGCAATTGCCAGTCTTAACATATTGCTGTGGTATTCTGCTCCTGCAGACATTTCTTCTTCTTTTCTTTCATGATAATGAAAATGAAATACTATTTCACCTTGAAAGCTTTACTTGTGCAATGGGATTTCAATCACAGTGCATTTGTCCAGAAACCACCAAACCTTGAGATGAATAAAAGGTTTGACAGCTGCACATCAGTAAGCTCTAGTGACCTATTTTCCTGTGCTCCTACCTGCATTATATTGTGAGAGCAGGCTGTACCAAATGTGTGATTATTGCTACATTTATAATGTGGTCCACCCAGAAGCACAAATAGTGGATTATAAGAAAAAATACATTGTTTGGGGGAATCTTAAGAATAAATTTATTTAAAAAAACCCCAAAATATTGCCAGTCAACTTGTAAGTCTACTCAAGCCATTTTAAATTAGCTCAAGAAATTACTTTTTTAATGTCTCACTCTCTCTTGCAAGAAAGGAAAAATTGGTAACTAGCTCTCACCAAGCCCCTACAGCAGAATATGCAACTTGAGAAAATATGTACTATAATTTATTAGTGTACAGGCTGCCTGCAATAAGTGCTAAATCCTCTGTATAACTTATTAGTGATATGAAGATTTTGAATTTTTTCTGAGTATTGGTATTTTGATTTGTGAAAGCGTGGGGTGTGAAAGCAAGAGGTTATTACTGTCATCTCCTACAGTGTAAAGGTGCAGCTACACTGTAAGATTGGAGTGCAAAGTCAAGCTGAAATGAGGAAACTGAGTAGCAAAGCAGCTCTCTGTGTACATCCATGTGGAATCCACACTATCCACAGCTCCCTGTGTGATCACCATGAGACACAGAGGTACTTCTGAAGCTCCTTAGCATCTAAACAGCAGATTTATATCAGCAGCAGTAGTGACATGTCTCTTCCCATCACTCCTGGAAAAGTGTGATCTCCATGAGAGGCTGACAGTGAATTAGCAGAATGAGTCACTTAATGACTAAGCAGAAGTGAGGACAGGCTTTGGGTGAGACTGCTTTCTGCCAAGCAGCTCAAATTTAGCAGAGCTTTAAGCATCAGTCTGAAGCCTTCAGTGAAACAACCACAAGCATCCATTGAGCTTGGCATTGGCTCTGTGTGTACAGGAGGAGGTGAGTTATTGATGGAGATCAGTCATAACCCAGGATTAGCTGTTCTGCTCTGCAAGGCTGTGCACTCACCACTGACAAACCCAGAGTTATCCCTGACTGCCATACATGGGCATGGGGAAAAGCCCTTCCTCTGATGCTGAAAGAAAAGGACAGTCTTTGCCCGTAGGAGATGAAAAGATTCCCACTCAAAAGGGTTTAAATAAAGTTCCATGAGAACTTGTAAAGAATTGTCCATTCTAAGAAAAAGACAAAATCCCCATTTTTCTTATTTTTTGTCGAGGACCATAACAATAATTTCTTCAGGAATCATCAGTCACTTGCTAATGGAGAAAAAGGTAGTTATGCACTTCCTGGCTTCAATTCGTGAAGAAGTTTGCACAAAAGAAGTGCCAATGCTGTAGAGAGGTGCTGTAGAAATTTTTTTAACAGCAGCTGAACTTCTTGCGACAGTTTGAAAGTGAGTTGCAGCTTGCTGATTTGTCATCAGTGGGGTGGATAAAGGGACTGACACAGCTTTGTAACCACTTCTGAATCCTCTTAAGGCTTGTGCCCAGATGAACTTCAGGATGAAGTCCTAAGAAATAAGTGCATAGACTCAGCAGTGAATCCTAATCACAGCAGATCAGTTGCATAAAGAGGTTTGTTCAGAAGTTTCATTTTCTGATGACGACTCTCTTCTCTCAAAAGTACAATATAATGCAAATGCCTGATGGTCATGGTGCTTGGCACTTTATTATTTCAGTATGTTTATTTTTCACTTCTCACTGCTCTGAAAGTCAATGCAAATCTCATTTAAGATGTTATTGGGCATTATATTAGTGAGAACAGGGGAATAATAAGAAGGAAACTGGAAGCTTTAAGAACAAAGAAGCTCTGGATAACCTGGTGGGCATCCAGTAAAGTCCAGATTAGTTCTGTCTGCAATGCATGGGTGTTGTCACTGCCACAGACTGCATTAAAAACTTGCCTCCTGGGCCAGAGCAAGCTTCTGAAAGATTCACAAGTGCCTTCTTGTCATGCAGTGGATGGCAAAGTTCTGACTTACTGTGCTCTTTCCCCAGGGGTAGTGATAACTGGGAGAAAATTCTTATCAGAATAGATATGATCTCATATTTTAAAGTAGGTCAACAAAAGAGTCCTGTTCTTTAGTCTAAAGAAAAGTTGCTGATTCAGACCCATGGCCTAGCCTGGCACACACTAATATGTGCTGAAAAGATATGTAAGTATTCTGAGCTGAAGAGACATTCAGTGAAGAGTTCATTCTATTAATTCCGTGTACTCACTTTGCACAGCACCAAAACTGTGAGATTGTTCCTGTGCAAGGAATGAGGGGTTGGATTTGGGAAGGAATTACAGAGCTATCATATGTCATGGTACACCTAGAGAGAACACTGCTGAAATGTAAAGTTGAGAATTGGAAGTTAATTACTGTTAAGAGAGATTCTTGGGTTGCCAACAGGTGCCCTTCACTGAATGCTGTGCTGAGCACAGATGCTAAATGTGTTCATGTGTTAAAAAAAAAAAAAAAGATGTAAAAATCATTCAACATTCGAATTCTAGCAAGTTTCAAGGTGACTTTCATTCCTAAATCTCTTACCTGCAATGAGAGATAGGTGCACTTTGGGGGTTCCTAAATGCAACATCGTGCATGTAAAATACAAGATTATCTGGGAAAAAAGTAGGCTTTGTGCAGTGTTAAAAAATCATTCAAAACTCTTGACAAAAGAATAAAAGCCACTGAGGGAACATTGGGGTGATGGTACCTCTGGAAGCTGCTGCTGCACAGGTTGCTCAATACACAGGTTAAAATTAAGCCCTAGATAGTATGATAAGGACATTACCTAAGGTGATTCTGAACAAGCAATTTTCATATTGATGGCTTTCTTGCTGTATTAGTGAAAAGATGATTCACCATTCTAATGGGACATCACTTAAATTAAACCAGAATTGCTAGCATAGAATCAGGTTGTTAATAAAGTAAAACTATTGTGTGCTAAAAACATTCCTGTTGGGTAAACCATGAATTTTATATTCACAACTGTTGTTCACAAGAAGGGAGCTAATCTACTATTGCTCTAATAAGGTCATTTATATATTAGAACCTGTTTGGTGTATCAGAAAATGCCTGAGACCTTCAGTAGGGACAGTGCTGTCCAAATGACAGACAGAAGACTGGGTGGTCTATTGTGACTTGTGAATATATTGCAGTCTGGAATTTCAGCTTCTTGATTGCTAACTAAGCTCCATAATATGAGAACAAAACTTCAGTTCTGGAGCTCTTGGGTTTGGTTTTTTCACCCGAGATTCAGGCTGTTAAGAGTCCTTGGCCCTCTGAAAGCCCTAAGCCATGTCGTGTAAAAAGCAGAGTCTCCAAGGCCTTGTTTTCAGGTTTCTCGTGTTGTTTATTCTTTGATATCTCAGAATTCTCTCTGCACCCAGCCGAGGTCTGGACAGGGCTGGGACACGAGGCGACTGCCCCTCGGTGAGGTGGTGCTCTACCCTTATACAGATAACTACGTGTCCATTATTTACTAATTTGTGCCAATGCCTAGTGCCTATACTAGAAAGGTCACTTGTACCTTAACCCAATCCCCTCAAACTACTTTGTGTCATCACTACTTCAGAAGATGGAGGACGAGGAAGAAGGAGAAGAACTTAGGGCAACACCCTAAATCCTCCATCTTGTCCCCCATTTACCTCTATACTAAGAATCCTAAAACTACAAAATTTTTCACCCCGTGCTGTGCTAAGCTACTATTTTCACACCCTTGAGGTTTGCAATTCTTCTCTCAGTGCTGGAAGCTTTTCCTATGGACTAAAATCAAACTCGGTGTCTTTCTGGGCTGTGTGCCAAGGTCTCCAACCCCCCTGGACCGGCTTCACACCCCCCTGTCCAGGGTTCAAATTCTCTTCCTCAGGTCCCAGGTCACCCAAAGGGATGCCCTGGACTCTGACATGGAGCTGCACATCTTAAAGATCTGTAAGATTTGAGTGGTTCTGCTCTTTGAGTGGTTCTGTTCTTTAGCCATTGCTTCAAAAACCCCTCACAGACAAAGGTACCACTTGCTTGCATCTTTCCTTAGAAAATTTTTTTGTCAATAATGAAATAAATGAAAATGGGTTGTTCTAATTGGAAATTTTTGTGCAATTTACACACACACATCCTGCTGCAAGCAAACAGACACAAAAGAATGTAAAACTGTTCCTTGAGAAAAGGGTAAGTTGGCACATAGGAAGTCTAAAAAATAAAGTACTACAATCTCACAAAGAAATGCCATTTTTTGTAGAAGCTGTAGTAAGAACACAAAGAATATAAACAGAAATCATTAGATAAGCTAGCTGGTCTTTTGAAGAAATATTTTCTCAATTATTGTAGTACTTGATGTTTTGTGAATGTTTCCTGAAATGGTGTGGTTTTTGATTTTGGAGAGACCTCTAAATGTGAAATATCAAAAGTGGCTTCTATGGAGAACCTCCTTTCAGGGAGGGCATAATACCAGTCTTTGGCAAAGTAAGTTGCCTTTTATGTTTTCTTCTGAAGCTCAGTAGGGAATTCTGTAAACCCAGATTCACTAGTCCCATGCAGTAGTATTGTTACAGGAGCTCAGCTTTGCATTCAGTAAAGTTCACATGAGTTTTTTAGTAAACATAATGGGTTCATGTTTTCTTAGAATGTTAGTGAGTGACATTTCAAATGGGCAAAATAGGTAGCTAAACTGCATGAAAAGCAGATTCAGCTGTAAAGTAGTGTTTTGTCAAGTTTTCAGGACCATAGGAAGATGTTTTGTGCTGTGGATTTTATTCTGTCCTAACCCTTACACTACATCTGTCACTGTAGTGTTTGGATCCTACCTGCAGTGCACAAGGTGACATGAGCTTGTTCTCCCATGTACAAAATGTATCCAGGGGAGAGCTTTATTTGGAAAGGACATGTGTGTGTCTATTGGAGAAGATGAGGTCAAAACACTCTCATCTTTACCTGAAGAGGTGTACATAGGTCCTTAGGTCCCTGGGAGCTCTTTCACAACTGTGAGCTGGATTCCCCACAGCTGGCTGGTACACATTGTAATGTGCTCTGTGAAAGATCCATACAGCTTCATCCAGCTACATCTCACTTGAGCCAAACAACCTATTAGTCTGAAGTGCCTCTTTTAGAAAAGCATGAAGCATTTAAAAATAGAGTGTCCATCATTTCCAGAGGAGATGGATTCTAATGGAGCACTCCACAGTGCAAATATGAATGAATTCCAGTGAAAAAAAGAACTCTTAATATTTCATTATTAGCATAAATAAATATTGGGGAAATCAGGCTGCAAGTGAGAGAGAAACTGAGTAATGTTACTGCAGAGCAAAGTTGATTCGGTAAATAAGACACAAAGAAGTGTGAAAGTTTTGGTTTGGTTCAACTGTGCAGCTGTTTTACACTTACAACTCTGATATGTGTCATAGGAACTCATGCTGACCTGCTTATTAAAAATGCTAATGCTTTTAACTGATGATTAAGTGTTACATTAATGTTTGTTACTGATTAAATCAAATATTTATGGTACAATATCACACAGATCAGTTAATGCATTTACTATCTCCTTTCCTCATTGCATCTCATTTATACAGAACAGACTTCTTGCTTTTGTGATTTTTAGGACGTCTGATGTACTCCTGGTAATAGAAGTTAATATTAGTTTCCAAGTATAAATGTACTTTTGACTTTTAAGCTGGATCTTTTTCACATCTTTTAATGTGTTATTCCAGTTTGCTGTAGTGTGGCTGTACTCATAATTGCTTTCTAAGAGGAAAAACAGATGAATTTTTGCCTCACTAAGCTCTCTGTTCCTCACCACTAGAAATTGAACATGCTTCAAAAAAGATGTATCTGTCTCCTCACATTATTATTACAAAGTTTGCTTTTTGATTGCTTATTGCATTCTGCCCCTCTAACACTGCAGCTTAGAGGTCTCTTTGGAATCCATGTGCTTGTTGAGCCAGGATATTTCAGAGATCAGTCTCCCTTTAGTGATGATCTTTCAATTTCATTTCACTGTTCACACGTGCAGTACAGTGAAACTATTTGGGATTTTAAGATCTTCAGAAGAAACACGATCCTATAAAGATTGTTATGTGTCTGAGTCACTTGGCTTGAGACTGTGGGACTGCTCCAAAGAGTGAGCAGGTCTGCAGAGCTCCATGCTCTCAGAACCACTGTCAAAATCATTTCCAAGTCATTTGGAATTTCCTCAGTCACCAGCCTCACTGAAGTCACAGTGCCAAAGAAAAGGGAACTCAAGGCTGTTGGGATTTGATCTGGTTAGTATTCTAAGTTGGCCATACGAATGGACTGTGTCTGACTTCTCTCAAAGCAATGTGACTAAGGAGCTCTCCAAGGCAGGCTGCAGAAGGCAACAGCACCTCTTTTTTTGTGTTTCATTGTCTTGTGGATAGATGTCCAGCAGAGAATGGACATGTTTGCTCCTTTGTTTCCTTTAAAATTCCATGAGGTTAAGATATTGTTTCCTTTAGAAGTCTGTGATAATTGGGTACTTTTAGGCATCCCTAAAAATCCCACTGTAAGACTGAGGGGCCTATAGGTGCATATTTCACCAGTGTGTCTTGAATGTGTCAAGCTATTTGTGGGATAAATAAATAGAAATGACCATGTATTATGCTACATGCATTTTTAAATATTGCAAATAATTTCTTGGTAGCTCAGTAATGAATGTGACTTCTATGCACTCTGTTACGTTCTTTTTAAGATCATGAGTAATATTTTTTTTCCGATGTTACTATGTAACCTTAGAAGTTAATTACTTGAGATAGCTGGATTATTTTTGCTTATCTTTGTTCAGCTGGGATTACATACAATTTGAATGTAGCACCATGGTAGGAGTCCACTTCAGATACAGTCAATTATATAAGTCTATCAGCAGCTATTTTATTATGGGAACAACAGAGACAGAAGGCTTGTGTTCTGTGATGAATGTAGATTAGAAAGAGGTCACCCTGACATACATAATTAGTTTCAGAATTTTAAATTAATAGGTAGTGTGCCCCCAAGGCATCCATACATTCAGGCTGAGGCTGCAGGGTATCTGGTCCAGCTCCTGCCTGCTTTTGTCAGCAATGACATGGCTTAATGCACTGCTTGTATAATAGCGTAAGATATTATGGCAGGGCTAAATCATTGTAAGAACAACATTTGCATAATACTTTGGTCATACTACATATATTTCCCTTTGGAAACATTTGCACTGTTGAATTATTATGCAGATTCCTAGGAGATGGTTGGCTCAGCCTGGTGCATCTTCAGGTGGTTTATGAGAGCTGAGCAGATGCTTAAGCAAGTTTCTGCAAACAGTTCATTGGGAGGATCCAGAGGTGATGGAATTGTGTGCTTGGCCTGTTATGTGAACAGCACTGGCTTCAAGTGACTGAAGTGAAGGTGAATCAGAATCAGAATCACAAGGTTGGAAGAGACCTGCAGGATCACCAAGTCCAACACAACCCTACCCTCAACTAAACCATGACACCAAGTGCCACGTCCAGACTTTCCTTAAACACATCCAGGGATGGTGACTCCACCACCTCCCCGGGCAGACCATCCCAATATTTTATCATCTTTTCTGTAAAAAACTTTTTCCTGATATCCAGCCTATATTTCCCTTGACACAGCTTAAGACTGTGTCCTCTGAAAGGCAGAACCCTGCAAGAGCTGAATTACAGAATAGAATTTAAACTTCTACCCCAAACCTTAACAAACCAAACCTGAGAATTCAATTTCTGAGGAACTCCACCGGTAACTCTGTCTCTCACAATGGATAAATCTTTTCAGCTTTCTGTCTGCCACTGGCAAGATGTGGTCATAGGCAGGATCTCACATCCTTTCCCTTTCTGGCTTAGGTATGAAACCTAAATTTCTTGAGCTTTTTGAGTTGCTTTGGGTTTGAGTTTGGGTTACAAATGAATCTTAAATATTCCAGGAGATAAAAATTCTGAGTAGCACATGAAATCTGCTAGCAGGTGGCAGTTTCAAATTAATGTGACACAGATTATTTTTCAGTTCATTCAGGAATTCAACCGGGAAAAAAAAATCAAGTAATGCAGTATTTCTCAAAAGTGTGTGCATGAACTTCAAGGGATTCAAACTACTGAACTTTAGTGATACTAGAGAAAGGAAACTGGGAAAGGATTTTCAGTTGTGTGGGTTGTCTGTATTTTTGTTGATGTTTGTCATCAAATACTTCATAGTCCTAATGAAAAATGACTCAGATACCTTTCTACACCACAGCAAACTTTAGTTGAAATGCAAAATATAAGTAGCTTATTAACTGTACATTTTTAGATATTTTTATGAGATGTTTAGGTCTTATATGAGTGATATTGCTCTAAAATATAAAAAGTCTAGAAATCTGCAGGTGAATACAATTGTATAGTGTTAATTTGCTGTCTCTTTGTGAAATTATTTGTCAGCCAGTGGCTCTTATGAAGCCATTGGTAGGTAGAGTCAGGTTAATGGAATGTGACAGACACATCCACAAGTACTCAACTGTTTGTTTTGGTTTTCTTTTATCAGACATAATGCTGTTGAAATAAAGCCACAAAACAATGGTTGCTGCTGACACTCAAATGCTGCAGTAAAACCAATTATTTATTTTACAATTAACTGTTTTATGGAAAAGAAATACCAGAGGAATCCCCAAATGTTTATTTTGAAAGTAGAAGACATGGGACCTGTGACAGCCCTCAGTGATGATGTATTTACATCGCTCATTATGGCAAATGATTGATGGATTGCAAATTGAATCATTTTGTCTTATGGGAACTGATGTAGTTGAGTGATTTTCGCACAGTGGTGGTTTTGTTGAATTCCTGTTGGTCCTTCCCTGTGGTCAGCTCAGGTTACCTTTTGTTTACAGAATCTTTGAAAAAATACTTGATTTCCTGTTTATCTGTGACTATTTCTCTGAATGTTTCTCAGAGCTGTTTTCACATTCTCTGTCCCTTCTCTGTACTGTCCTGTAGTTTGGCAGTGAGGGGAATGCAAATATTCCTCTTTAGCTTCTCTTTCCTTAAGGCCCTTTTCTTTGAAATTCTACTTTTAAATATTTCTACCTACTGGCAGGGGTATTCCACAGCTCCCACATAAAAATTAATTTCATCCCTAGTGGACATTCGATTCCATGGATGAGAGCATGTGAGAGGACCACAGGAAAGACCAGACAAACAAGGAAAGATATTTATGTATACTCCATATGAGGAAAACACAGGAAATCTGTAATCAACACAGGCAGAAGCACCTGGCAAACATTTCTATAAAAGTGATTGGACGTGCACAAACATTTATATTAGTTTCAATTTATGCAGTTTGAGAAGATAAATAATAGCAGAACACTGAGGACATTGGCACGGATTCAGAGGAATATTTCTGTAATCTTCTCCTGAAGAAAAGTTTTGAAAAGTTCTGCCGTATCTCTCTAAACAGCACTTTTTTTCTTCCCCACTATGAAGTAAGAATATGTAGAGGCAACTAAGGCACTCCTTCCAAAGTGGGTTAGAACGAGGAGATGAAATATAAAACTCATTTCAGACCTTGAAAAATTGAAACTGCCATAATTTTTCTTTTATGCTTAAAAAGGACAAACCTATGACAAGAAAATTTGGTATAAAGTTATAAAAAAAATCTGTGAAATGCAATAGCCCTTATTAATATATCACTAATATTGTAGTAGTAGGAGAAAAGGCTGCATTTCTCAGCATTGCTGCTGTAGGTATGTATTTTTAATTTCAGTCACAATTCCAAACACGCCATATAATCTGCAGGGATCTGGGGAATTAATTAGGTACATTTCATTTCTCCTCTAACTAATCCTCTCAATTCTCTAAGTTTAGGGAGCTGAACACACCAACGACTGATAAGCCACAAGGGCCTTATTTACTTTACAGAAGGTTCTGCAAATCCCAGTGAGATGTTGGCCTGTGCTTAAATTTTCTCCATTTAATCCTTGGGATAGGGGCATTTGAATGTGACCCTTCAAATCAAAAGCATTATTGCACTTGGAAAAAGCAAATGAGGGTAGATTAATGAGAGTAAAAGCCATAACAATTTAACAATAAACATTTTCTGTAGCCTCAGAAAGGATACAAAACAAAATCTTGTGATAAGCAGAATAAACTGTGTCCACTCCAAAAGATTCCAGTGAAATATCCTCATGTTTTCTGAATGTGGTCACAGTTGATTAAACTGACTTTGTTTCAGTCTGGTTTTAAACAGCTTTTTGGTTTCAGATTATCTTTTATCATCAGGGAATTGAAAAAATGATTGGTCTGAGTAGTACTGCTGATGCTGAGCCTGTGTCACAGCAAACCCAGCTCTTTCTGTCCTGCACACTGAAAATTTGGAGAAGCAGGCTCACAGTCAGCTCTGCTTGGGCAGCTCATGAGCCCAGGGAAGGAGGAGGGAGGCATTTGGGAATGGACACTAAAGGCAGGCAGGGGCTCACAGTTATTTTGTCAGACACACCTGGGGCAATTTCTTCATGACTGTAAACTGGAACTATTTGATTTAGGGGAGGGCGAGCTGGCTGAATAATCCCATTGATTTTGTTGAGTGTTGATTTGCTGTGTTATATTTTAATTTTTTCAGGACAGGCATTATTGAGGAACTATGTGTATTGAGCCTCTAAATCCCTTCTGAGATTTCGGGGGGTTTTTAATGTCTGTTTTTGTAGTTTTGAAAGGCTACAAAAGAAAGAAAACAGAATATTTTCATTTTTTGCCCATTTTTGATGGTAAGAACAAGCATGTAGTGTATCCTGGATTTTTTTGAGTGCTCCACAGTGGTAGGGTGACTACAGAATACTATTGAATAAGGCCAATCCTTGACAGTGCAGTCCCTCATCTCTTAATATCACTGGTCCTGTATCCAGTTCAGGTCAACAGAATTCTTTGTTGAGTCACTTTGCTTATTTGTTTCTTCTTACATCTCTCATGTCTTTTATTAGAATAGAATCCCAGCTTTCTTTACTGCAGGAAATAAACACTGACTTAAGGTGCACACATGGTTGTATCAGGAGAGTGAGAATAAAATCTCTAAAATACTTTTCTTGGAAGACTCCTTGCAACAGGGAAAACTACATTTGTAGTAATTCCTCTAGGCCATTTCTTCCCAAGATTTTACCACTATAATTGTGAAATGCTAGGCAACTCTTTAACAGCTCTGAAGCATTAATATATTCACTTTCATCATTAGAGTGAAACAGGACAATTTTTTAGCAGTGAAGTCTCCACATTAGGTTGTTATAGGAGACACAACTTAAAAAGAAAGATTTGTGAGCAGTTGTCTCTCTTTTCATAATTTCTGACATTACATATACAGAATAGTTTGCCTGATAAACGTGCAGTACGTGCAGTGTTTGTGATGGTTCTGAAGGTTGTATGAGGCTCTTTTGTCAAAGTTTGTCTCTCATTCTTTAGTCAATTGACTGGTTCTCCACAAATGAACCAAAGAGCCTGCACAGCATCTCTTTTCTATATTGATCTTTCCATAGAGCTCAAAGGAGTATCTTTATCCTGTGGCTCATTAATGTGGCAAATACTGAGACACTTATCTGGAGAGAGTAATGATGTCATCTGATGTGCTGTAAAACCACCTGTTCAATATCCCACATTTGAAATAATAGCTTCTCATTGCCTTCTCTTACCTCCAGTAAGATTGGAGCTAATTATGCTTTGTTAATTTCCTTTGTTTTATTAGTTAAATAGAACAGTTCAATGTACTATCTTCTTTGTTAGTGCTATGCCTATGCTATTAGGCAACTGTAAAAGTGCTGAGATTTAGAGAGATCAGCTAGCATTCAGTAGGCTAAGATCCAAATAAATCTTCTGGTTTATGGTGCTTTCAGTGATATTCTGTAAAGATCACTTTAATTCGAGTAAGCAGCCAGACATCCTTGAAAAAGTCAACTGCTGTGGTGGAAAAACTGGAGTATTTCCAGGTCTGCAACAAACTGCACAGCATGTAATATTGGGGACCCTTCTGAGCATCACAGAACAGGGCTGGTTCTGTAATCGAGGGCTGACAATGACCTGTAGAAGTCTCTGCTATGGCCCCAGTTCAAGTGCTGAAGCTAAAAACCAGCAGCACACACTTTATTCAAGTAGGCAAATGCATGCAAGGCACAAGTGGGAGGCTGTGCTGGTGGCACATGCACAGACATGTAAAGGGATATCCCTTTGCCTTTTCATGATGGAATTCTGTCCCCAAGCTACCTAAACCTTCTGTGAAAATTCTACTCCTAATTTCTCCTCCTCTACCAAGACATTACCTTGCTCAGTAACACAAAGAGCTCTGAATAAGGAATTTCCCCCCTTGTTGTAACCAAGAACCATTGTTAGCATGTCAGGAGGTGTCTGACACAAGAACAATGGAAAGCAGAAACTGCCAGGAGTGTTGTGACCGTATTGATTACCTGGAGTTTTATCTTCCCTTCATGTTCCCTCCTGTCTAAAACAATGCTGTTCTTCTGCTTATGAGTTGAGCAAAAGCAGTTTAGCAGTGATAGACTGGAAACCCAATATGCAAAAGATTCCTCTTTTTAGCTGTAATAATTTAGTACTCTAAGGTAAAACACATGGTTCTTGAATGATATTCTCATTTAATGCCATAATCAAAAAAGCATTTTGGAGAAATAATCTATTTAATTTCACTGGCTTTGGATATCTTTATTTTTCAGATGAAAGTGTAAATGCTTGGGAGAATACCTTCACATCACTGATGTTTGTTTACTTAACTGTCAAAACAAGCTTTTTTTTATGAAGGACTGATACTAATGTTGTTATTTATACTGCTGCTCAAAATTTTTCAGTTTTCGTACTGGTAATATGAACATGTTATTTAGAAATGTTTCTCTAACAGTAAATATATGTGCATAGAAGATTCAACCAACTCTTCTTCCTCCCTGAACTTCATAATGAGAAACAATTTACAGTCCAGAATCCCCAGTCCCTGAGTACCCCCTCGCCCCCATCAGTGTCAGTAATTTACAGTTTCAGGATTTCAGTCTTCACACCAAGATCTGATAATTGTTGGCTTGGGTTTAGGCTAAGAAATTGGGCTTTGTAACTCAGAACTGGGTGGCTAAGAACTCTGAACAGAGACTTGGCTTTCTAATTTGCAAGACTTATCTATGCTATTTAAAGTAAAGTTTAACTGGAATACCTTGGGAGTTACTTAAAATTACACTTTGGAATTTCTCTTCACCAGGAATTTTTGATGCTTCATATCCAATCAGTGGAAGTGTTTTGGTATTTACAGCTTTCTTTTGAATGGGAATTCTGATATTTTTAAAAATTGAAAGAACCACTTCTTTTATAAACTGGGATGATAAATCCCCATGTTCTCACAGGGTTAAAACCCTTCCATGTTCTCTGTAGCTTCACCCCTACCAGGAGATGTGTTCTGTACATGCCCATAGCTTTCAAATCAGACTAAAACTCAAAATTCAGCATAAATAAATTAATTCAGCAATCAAGGTGTCACTTCCTGGAATTGTTATAAATAAGAAATTAAACCTGCGTAGCCCTGATATACAGGAAAATGAGCTTTGAGGGCCATGAAAATACTCCTTCAGGTCTCCTTATCTGGTTTTGTACTCTTTGTGTAGTACCAGAAGCAAGTTGTGTCTCTGTCAGTAATCCTCTTTGCTCAAATATATCTCTGTAATGCCTCTGTGGCTCTTTAGTGCTCAACCACAACATCTTTAGTCAGATTTTGAATATTTTCATTTTCTCACCTTGAAGTTTCAATAATGCATGCCTATATACTTCCTGTTTTAAAATCCCAGATATGAACAACATAATCATGAAGAATAATTTAAAAAATTGTATGGGCCATTAAATTCTCTAGACATGACTGAAATTTTCTAGCTGAAACATGAGAAACTTAAAATATTCAGTAAATTAAATTCTTCCATCTTGTAGTAGAGGTAGCAATCTCATCATGAAACATTTCCTAAAGATTAATAAACAAATGAAGTTAATGATGCTGGGCTGTATTTTGGGACATCAGCTCCTCCCAAGAGGTCATTAATTCCCAGGAAGCCTCCTGCCTGAGTTGTCATTGCTTAATCAGACCATTAGGATATTGCATGTTGATTGCAGTGTTACAAAAGGGAGAAGATGATCAAATACTTACAAGGATCAGCAGTATCAGAGTAAGATGATGCAATATCTGTAATGGTTTTCTCCAGAGCAGTCCTGAAATCCTGTTATGCTCCTATGGGAACCTCTATTCTCTGAGTGAAGCATGAAGCAAACAGCCTGAGCAAAGCAAGGAATACAGAAGTCAATGGATTTCTGCATGAATCGATCTGAATTAAGATGTATATTTGATTCCAACCCTAACATAACGTAATGATCTTTTGAGATGGTATTGTAATTCCATCCAGTGGCATTTTATCATGTTTATGTCCTGTATAATCAGAAGTGATTGCAACTGTATCTTAAAATTCAAGTTTCACAAGTGAGGCTACAGAATTTCTCTCAAGGGAGGGTCACCCACATCACACAAGCAAAGAAAGCAAAGAAAGCAAAGAATTGGGAATTAAGGTCGATATATTTTTTTTAATATAGAAATATAGGCAAGGAAATGCTTTCTTTTCGCTGATGCACAAATCTTTTTTGTGTGCAAGCCATATTAATTTTATTGCCTCCAATTTTCATACAGTGGCATAAAACAGGCAGTAGCTCAGTGTTTCATTCTATTGGAACCTGCCTAGGCATGTTTTTCTATCCCTATTTCTGTTACTTTTCAGGGAATGGCTTCTCTAACTGTAGTGATGAAACTGCTGAAAGACAACAACAAACTTGGTTACTTCAGAGCTAAACCAGGGTGTGTGGAATGGAACTGGGGGTGAAAGGTGGCCAGTGCAGGAGCTGATGTGCTCATCAAGGTGTTGGTTGAAGTGAATAAATCTTCAGCTCAGTTTCAGTCGGGAGGAATCATAAGCAGTGTAGGTAGAGGAAGTTTCTGGCAAGGGAATAATGCATCTGCATGTAAACTGTTAATCAAATTGTACAAACCCAGGGGTGTTTGTAAATCAAAAACCCAGAAAAGCAGGCTGGGAAGACTGTGATCAGATTTTTGCTTCAAAAGACAAGAACCCCTTTGGCTGCATCTTAATTCTTTTCATTGAAAATCTGTACTTACAGCCTTTATCACTGAAAATCTCTCTATGATCTGTCTCTGAATCAGAAAAGACTATCTTGTTTTTCTTGTTCAACTTGTAGCTTATTCTAGCTTCACTACACCTTTTCAAATCTGTAGAATTTTCTTTAGGCTAGCCCCACAGTATTCTGAGTTTTATCCCAATGTACCAAGAGGTGGTGTTTACTGCCTTTGAGAATAAGTAAAGCTCTCTGGGCAGAGCCAATATGTTGCCAAATTAAGCTAAAGTTTTGCCCCTAAAGATTCTTCCTTACCAAGAATCTTACTCCCTTCTTTCTTACCAAAAAATTTTTCCCCCTTAGCCCTGAATGTTACTTCCTTTATTTTCTTCAAAAATAAGATACACTATTAAGGCAGACATCATGTCAGATTGAAGTTTATCCAGTTTCTTTTTAATTTTAAATGTTTTGGGATTTCTTTTTAATTTGAAAGTGAGTTCTGCCACCTAATTTGACGTGCTCAAACATAAATCTGTTTAAAAAAATTGCCATCTGTGTTTGCATCTCTTCTGGTAAAATATCTTGCCCAGCTCTACTTCATATTATGATCAGCTTAACAGTATTTAATCTCTATTCTTTAGTTTGACCATCTGCTAATTTTGGACAGTATTTCATATGCATCTCACAAAGGTATTGTGAACCCTGTTTCATCCAGATTTTACAGCCAGTCCTTGGGGCAAAATAAGCAGAATCAACTGAGTACATGGAACAAATATTAGAAATGTTTTTCCTCTTTAGTGTAGTAAGATGTTATTTACATACAGATCAGTATAGCACAGGGTATCAGAGCAGTCTGTTCTGCACAACCACTTTGGAAAAAACTTTGGAAAAAATGAAGAGTTTTAATAGTGGGTTTTGTGAACCTATTTCCACAGTCTGGCAGTGGTTGTTTGTTTGGGTTTTTTTTCCATGGAAAGTTTCTCTTTCATTAACTTGACATCTTGTTTTTCTATTTCTTTAACTTGGTAACCTATTTAACTGTGGACTACCCTTTAAGGTGGATCATATTCTTCAGGGTCTGGGCAATCTGTCCAAGTATTACCTATCCCCATTATGATTTTTTTCTTCAATATTCAATTGGAATTTTCCTTCCTCATTGTAACTTTTGCTGTGCACCTGCAGGTGCTTATTTTCTGTGAGCTAAATGGATGTGGCTCCCTCACACGAGCATCTTATTTATCCTCTTCTTGAACTCAGTTTCTCAGTTGGGTCTGGGGACACAAAATGGGACAAAGTTCTCTAGGTGTGTCCTTCAGAGTGCTCAGAAAGGGGAGCAGGCACCTTCAGCTCTCATAAGTTCATTATTGAAGAGGATCAAGTTTTTGGAACTTGTTTTTTTTCTTTTTTTTTGTAATATATTACTTCACCTCATGTTTTTTATCATAGATTCTAATAAATATAAAGCAAACAGACACACAAGCAATTACATTTGAGTAATACACTGACTTTCTGGGAAAAATACAATGTAATTATGCAAATACATAGAAAGATAGCAGGGTTTTTTTCTCCTTATCAATACAGAAATTTCATTGTCTGTCATCTAGAATTGGCCTTCCTCAGACTGAAAAATAGAGCAGGAGGATAATGAGAGAAATAAGAAACTACTTAAATTTATTTCAAGTCATACACTTCTCATTTTGATGGAAAACATTTTTCTCAAATGAATGGGTTTTTATTGATTTCCCTGTAAATAGTGTACCTGAATTACCCTTTCTGCAATAACATATTGGAAAAATCTTACCATTTATTCAATATCTGAGTAGAGCTGCACACTCGGTCTTCTGCTTTGACTAACAACATCACGTGCAGCCCATCCACACTATTACAGGCACTGATTTTTTTTGGAAACTAAAACAATATTCTGAATTTGATTTGCATTTAGGAGGTAGCTCATGTCTCTGCAGTGATGCTTGAAATTGCTGTACGTAAGTTAATTTGGACTTTATGGTTTTTATTTGGTAAAACTGTTGCGTTTAGAATGAACTGATGGAGTTCTTTGACATCATGTATCATTAGTTCCAAAGTATGTAAAATTTGAGAAAGGATAGATGTGATGTAGCATTTTACAGTTGCATCTGGTAGATTAAAGCTTCCCAGATACTGAAAGTAATAATTACATTGAAATTGTCTGTGTTCTTGGATCTTTCTGTAATTGTGATCTATGTATTGGCCTTATGTCTTCACCCCAAATATTACAACAAGAGCCCAAACACAGCAGTACATGGATTCTTGATTAGATTTCACCCAGTGACTGTACCAGTGTTCCAAAGTATAAATAGTTACTTGAAGTACAGTATTTTTTCTAAGAATGTCTAGTGCAGTAATTTTCAAATTAGGCTCTGACTCTGTGTTGCCCTTCAGGTTAATTCATTTTTTCTTATGACAATATTAATCTCTTTTCTCCGGTGGCTCATTTTTCACATTTTCAGTACTGATAGCAGACTGCAATATGTTAAAAATCAAGACACTTCAAATTATGCCTACTAGATTGTATAATACTTGATAGCACGACACAAATTTCATTTACATGTCTTACACAATTATTCAGCAGAGAGTAGGGTTAAATGGTTAATTCAGGGGAGGTAACATCTCAACTGGGGTTACACTTCTTTAGAGCTGTGCTTTTACATGCCAGATGAAAAACTAGATCTGCAAATGTGGCTTGCTTTTCTGATCTCCTAGTGACTTGTTTTATGATCCTTATCACAGCACTTCTGCCTCATTTCTCCATTAGTTTACTCCAGAATTTTGCTTCTCTGTCTGATGTGTTTATGTGTAAAGAACAAGATGGTTGAGGTGCTTCAGTAGAATCTGGAGGAAAGAAGGAAATAAGAAGGAGTTATTAGTACTTCTATGAACTGAAACTTAATTTATTAGCACGCAGAAACTAACTTAAAGGTTTTATGCATAAAAGGACATGCATGAATTGAAAAGATATCTCCAGAGCCAAGCTGTTATCTTCATTTCTTACCCTTACAGGTTTAAATACCTTAGAAATTTAAATGCAGTGATGAAATGAAAAAGCATATTACATTCAAAAGAATTTAGTTAAGTGAATAAGAGGTGGTCTTGTAATGGAAGATCAAGTGGGCAGAGCATTACTTGCATGATAGCCCCAGTGATTTAATTAGACCTCTGGGGAAACAGGATATTTCTCAAAATAAAGTCAGGTTGGTGGTATGGTCCTGGCACCTATGGTCTAGGTCCTGGGCACGTATTATTGTATTTTAATAGTGCTAATTTAAATTTCTGTAAAACATATCTCCAGACACCTTTTTAGATATTTGTGAGTTTCACTCCATTTGTATTAAAAAAAAAATCATCAGCATCTGAAAGCAAATATCTGGCTTGAAATGTTTGGTTTCTCTTCTCACTGCACTTGATGAAGTTGGATGACTGTCCCACCAAGAAAGTGAATTTATGCCCACACTCAACTGCTCTACTGTTCTCCAGCTGGTTAGAATAGCCTTCATAATTTCTAGGTAGCTGAATGTACAGACTAGTTATTTTTTTTTAATACAGAATAGTTAATTTTTTTATGCTTAGTCACCTGAAAGAGAAGCAGGAAGAAATGCTGCCATTAGTTTCTTAACCACAGGTTAAAGGGTTGATGATTGTTCTAATTATATTCAAATGAAATAAGTTTAAGAAACCCACCAAAACAAAACACCAAATCCCAGGTATTGGAGAACTTTGCAGTCAGAATTGACTCCAATAATAGGGAAAAAATGTAGAAAAGATGTTTTGTGTGTGGATTTGGTTCATCCATTTCTCTCTAGGCATTCCCCAGGAATGTGTATGTATCTCAAATGACATGTTAAAACTAACCTCATTAAAAAATTGAAGAGGTTGATATTGAATAGTCAGAATCATATCTGGGTCTTCAATTCTGCTTTCCTTTTAATATTTATTGTTGCTGCATAAATCTTGTTCCATTTCTTTTTATTAGTGTAATGGTTTCCACATTTCCATTTCCATTAAAGCCACATTCAGAGCTATTAGTGCATTGTTATTATCCAGTACTGCATCAATTAATGGAGCCAACATGTGAAGAAGAGGATGTAGAACAATCCTCCATGTGAGACACTGGCCTTGTGGACTGATTTTCTTATTCCCTCAAGTCTTCACTGAAAAGTGATTTCTGATCAGGACGTGGAAGGTTGAGAAAGAGAAAATAAATATTTAGCAGAAAACTTCAGCTTCAGGAAAGGCACAAATCCACATGTTCCATCTTAGTGAAATTGAATCAGATTAGTTAGATGCATTTTTTTTTTAAGGAATGTAAGGAATTCACGATTTAGATCCTTTCAAAATCATCTAGTGATTTCCCTTTGTTATGTACAAAGCTGGGGTCAAGTTCTGGACATGCACACAGCTCAGCCTTTTACATTTCATAACTATTTTTTCTGTGTCTTCCACTTTCTTTATTGAGTTGCACTGGCAGATTTCAGACTTCTGGCAAGTCACCATCCCAAATATGCAAAGTGTTTTGATGGAATAAATGAGTACCTGCTATATCACACACAACACATGGAGAAAACAATAAAAATCCCTCCTGCTCATACCTGTTCTCCTATAAAGTAAGACTAAGTCCCATGAATCTACTGGAATTCTATCAGTGCAAGGAGGATGCTGGATACATTCTGGCTGTTAACTTGGCAGGGATGCAAGTCAGTGCAGCTTCAATCAGCTGACTTTATCTACAACAAAAATCTACAAGTAAAAAACATTTCTCCTCATTTTCTTTTTGAATTTTCTTCTGGAAGAGTAAATTTCTTTCTATTAAGACCCTGTATCTAAGTTTTTCTTTGTGCCATGCTTATGATTTTCTACTGTTATCATTCAGCATTGTTTTCATTAATTATTTTACCATTAGCATATTTTCTTTTTTGTATTGAAACATCAATTCCTTTTATTTTAGGAAAAGGATTTAATTTTTCCCACTTAGTTCGTTGCAATTCCTGAGACTTCAGATTTTATAAGGTAACAAAGTACCTGCTCCAAAACATCGACTGTTTAATTAAAAACTGCCAGGGGGAGGTGAAGGATTACTGTCAAGGTTCAATTGATTTCATCTTGGATGGTGCACAGACATGAATACCTGTAATCTCTCAAAAATAAATTTATGTGCATGGAGCCAACTTGTCAGTCATGTAGGGAATGCACTGAGGATAACAAAGAAAACATGTTATTTAACATTTTATGTCATTTCACATTTAATGTAACATCCATTTGTAAGGCGTAATTTCTGGTGACAAGAAAGCCTTTCCTATTTAATACAGTTCTTTACCAACCTGACTCTTTTCTACTGGTAAATACTTTTGTGTTCAGATGAAGTTAGGGCAGATGTTCTATTACCAAGAGTTTGTTCTGAGCCAGAATTACATGGGTAATACAGGCTCAGTGCAAGACTGAAAGGTAGACAAGCACAGAAAGTAATAAAGGCAACAAGTAATTATTTTTTCTTTCCAGGGTATAGATAGGAGGCACGTTGAATTGATAGAATCATACTGCAAAATCAATGAAAGTGAATGTAATGATTTAAATTTTCATGCTGCTTGTCTTTTCAGCCTAAGGATTTTCAGAAATTAGAATCAGCCCTGATTTTCAGCATATTCCCCCCCTCCCCCAATTTATATTACAAATGTAGCATTATTTAATTATTTCAATAATGTCTCATATATTGTGGTAACCTGGGTGAAAGAACAGTTTGAATCATTGCTTAGATTTCAGATATGAGCTCAAATGTCTGTCTGATATCCTGAGCCTGGGTTCATTACCCAGATCTGCAACATTTCTATCCAGGGCAGCCTAAATCTCTGCCTGCCTTGCTGCCCTACCCAGTCCTGTGGTGGGATCCTGACAGAGAAATTAGTTCTGTAAAGCACAAGCCTTTCAGGGAGAAAACAAACCAGACAATAAAGACGATTAAAAATTTTCACTGAAAGGCTGGTGTCTAGAAAACAGGTCTGAACCTATTGGATCACTTCATTTAAGCCACTGAACTGTGGTGATTAGAGTGAGGAGGAAAGAGCACTCATGTTTTAGAAGACTGAACTGCTGACTCCAGTTTGTCTCTGCACCCCTGACCCCCAGTGCCCATCTGCCCACAGCCCAGCAGGGCCAGCAGCACTGAGGGACATTGCAGGAATAGGGTAAAAAGCTGGCCTGTTATTTCAGCTAACAAGCAATTTGTAAGTTCCCATATGAAGCTGTTTTGAGAATGAGAAGTTCCTTTAACACAACAATCTATTCTGAGGGGTGAAAAATAAATGCACCTGTTATAACAAGGGATTTGCCCCATGAGAATCAGAAAAAAAAAATATGTAAACAATCCAAGAATAGATAGATTTGATGGACAAGTAAAATACCCTTTACTAACCAATAGAATAATTAACAAGAAAGCTATTAACCAATTAGAAGTTGCCCTCAAGGTTTGTAAAAACTGTATAAAAGACAGCATGGGGCCATAACAAAGAGCCTTCTGAAGAGATTCTGTTATGTTACTCTTTGTGTCATGTCCTCCCTAACAATGATAGGGAGATCACAGCTCAGGGTCCTCTATTCTGCATGTTGTCTTCCAGGAAAGAGTTTAGAAGATGTAAAGTAATGTCAGCTGACCCTGCATGGAATTAGCAACTGAAATACCAGGTATTAACAAATGCTTTTGGTGAGTGGTGTAGTCAGGCAGTGCCCAGGGCTTTCGCTTGTAGTGGTGTTTAGGGCAGGGAATAAAGTGAAATGTGAGCTTTTGTTGCACCTTTCCCCTTTTTCTTCTCCACTGTAGTAATTTTCACCTGGCCCAGGACTTTTTTTGTGTTAACGGTGCTTATTTTAGTTTGCCAAAACAAATCCTTGTCACCTTACCTGTGTACCTTGTTCGTATGGTTTTGTTACAGCTGCCCCTGCCTGACAATGGTACCTCCTTTGCCAGGTCATAATTATTGCATAACACATGCAAGACTCCTCCTGAAAATGCCAGAGGTGTCCAGGCTCCCTAAATAAGTCCATATTATTATTTATTGCTGCCCACACTTGCTCATGGCCATGAGCAGCCTTCTAGAGCCCAGCATTATTTTAGAAAAGGAGCAAGCTCTCTTTGTTTCCAGAGCAGAACACCAGGACATGGTGCACCCTGTTTCTGAGAATACAGCAGTTAATACAGATCAACTGTCAGACAGCTAGAACATCTTGCCCAAACATAATATTCCCCAAACACATACCTTATTTGCAGGTGCAGAATATTTGCTAAATCACAACCTATGGAGGCATCTCCAGGCCTAATTAATGTGAGCTTTGGAAGCATTTAATTTTGATCTGCCTTACAGGTCAGGAGTCACACTGATAAATGTAATTTATGATGCTGTGAAGAAAGTTCCCTGTAGGTGGAAATTCAGGCTGCAGAAGGGAATATTATGCTATCTGACAGATTTCAAAGGGGAGGGAGGAGTGGACACCTTTGTTTTAGTCTTTACTTTTGGGAAATATTTTTCATAGTTTTAAGAGCATAGAAAAAGTATATTTAGTTGCTGTTCCTAAAAGAAGTCCTTAATTTAAATTGTTTTAGACTAGTTAGTGCAGGCAATGCAGGACTGGTGCCTGTACACATAATAAAAGCCCCAGTGTGTGCAGGTAGTCAATTTGGTGGCTATTCCAAAAGTGTGTCCTCTGTTTAAGGGTCAAGAAAAGGGTTGGGGAAGATGCAGTGAAATTCAGCAGCCTCACTCACTCTGACCCCAAAAGAGATTTGCCATTTCACTTCACTGTATTTATCATCTTCTTACATTTCTCAATATTTTCAAATCTATATGCCTTATAATCACTCAAAAAAATACATTCTAAATTTCCCTGAGAATTTGACAGCACCTCCAGATGTTTTCATGAATATGTATTTAAAGGTAGCATAACTGATTCAATAACCTTTGAAATTCCTGGCTTTGTGTGTGCGTGTGTGCTCACTGGTTTTCTGTTTCTTCTCACAGAGGCAATTTCTGGGTAGATGTTCTTCAGCTCATACAGGAATATGCTCATCAGGAATAGTGCTCCACAGCACACTCTCCTAATTGAATCAATCACTGAAATGGGCACCAAGAAGTAATGTTAAGTGTGAAGCATATGAGGCAATAAAACCCAGATAATGCCACTAACTTCATTCTCTACCTGGGATATATTTCATCTTGAGGAACAAATGTGAATTTTCAGTCCCATGGCTGAACTGAGTAGATATTGTAGGGACAATTGTGGACATACTGCAGCCTCAGAGGGCCAAGGTCAGGTGAAAGGCATGAAATATGGAGTTAATTGTTTGAATAACTGTTAATGGAGTGTCTGTTCTGCACATTTTTGTCTCTTTTGACAGAATGAAAACATTCCTTTTTAGAAAAATCCTGTGTAGCAGAGGACACTGAGGAGAAGGCAAAGAATTCCTGCAGCAGGCAGGGCAGTCCATGCTGAGCCTGAGTGCTCCCATCATCTCTGCAGCTGTGCAGGGCTCTCACTGCAGCCTGGCCTCACCCACCATGCAGAAACCAGCTGAAAAATCACTGCAGGCTCTGCAGTACTTTGCAAAATGGGCTAAGCAATGAGTGAGAAGATGCTGCAAGAATTTCACAGTTGGTTCTGACAATCAGCATTGACAAGACAAGCTGCCACTTTAAAATAATAAATAGTAAACTTGCAAACGTGGGCAGAATATATGTGGCCCAAATGTTATTTCAGGGTGACTGGATTAAATTATGCTCTCAGTTTAGAGTTTATGGCTTTATATATAGCACATTTATATATAAAATAACAAATGTTGTATTTGTCCTTTATTGGCTGCATTTATTTTGTTAAACTCAGAAGAATTGGTTCATTGCTTTCTCTGGAGATTCACAACCTGAATTACTGAAAAGATGAATGATAGGTAGGCAGGTGCCCATGGAGGAAAGACAAAACAGTTCAGGAACTCTCAACTCGTCTTCTTTTGTCAGAAAAGAAATATTTGTTTCAGAAAATATGAAGTTAAAACTGTATTTTTTTGTTTGATATTTAAATATCTACCTTTTCAAGTTCAAGTGAGGCAAGATTGTTTACTCATGTAATTAAAAAAGAATATGGACTTGGACATAATGTGTCCTTGGAGCTGTAAGGCAGTGCCTGTGATTAGAAATTTGCCGTGGGCCACATCTAAAATGAAGGTAGGTAATCTTGAGTATTTGGGTTGGTTGTTTTTTTTTCCTTTGCCTACTTCTTAGAAATACCTCATAGTGACACTGATTTGATACTTTAAACTCCCAAAACCTTTTGGATTATGAGGATAGAATGTGAGAAATTTTACTTGGTGTCAGTAACTTTTTCTTTTCCTCAGGTTAGAAAAGGTGATTGACAGGAGTAGCAGTGCTTCTCAATACTGCAGTTTAGTTTGAATAGAAAATTAGATTGACTGGCATAGGATATTTTCTTTTCCTTTGAAACTCTTGAAAACAATGTCAGTGACCAGAATGCAAAGAGTTCTTGTCTGACCTGCTGAAAGATTTTTTTTTGTTTTTACAAAGCCTTAGATGAATAAATACGTTGCAAGTTGAGAATGTGAACAGAATCTGCTAAATGAAATCATTTGTTCCCTCTTGCATGTGTGTGTATAATCTCTCCTGGTGAGTTGAAGGAAATGGTTGAAAGTCAAAGATAGCAGTGAAATATTTGGTTGTGCTTTTGCCCTCTCTGTTATGTCCATGGTGGCAGGCACTGTGTTCCATTTGTCCCTGTTTCCATATGGAGCAGCCTGGTTCAACCTGCAGCTGACTGACAGTGCTGTGCTTGAGCCAGGAGGGCAGGACTGCTCTGGAAAGAATTTTAGGAGTAGCTTCTTTGTGGAGCCTTTATGAGCAGATGCTTCACTCAAGATTTTTTGATTATACCCGTGCTGATAGCACTTACCTGCAGCCATGACAAGGTTTGGAACCTCAGGCTGAGAAACAGGGAGTGTGTTGGGGTCGCAGTTGGCAATAAGGATTTATTTGACCACCTCAAAGTGGCCAGGAGACATTTTAAACTCCAGATGGTGTCTGCTGATTTCTGTTTTAGCCATCTATCTCTGTGTCTTAAATTTAGGTGCCTGCATAAAGAGAATTTATTTCTTTCTCTTTTTAAAAAAGAAATTAAAATGTGGTGAGGGGATGAAATATGTAGCAATATTTGCAGCCAGGGGTACTGTCCACAGCTATGAAATAACATTAGTACATCTCATCTCTGTCCTTTTGCTGGGTCAGACAATAGAGATCAGTCTTCCACTGGGACTCCAGTGTTCAATATCTGTATTGCACTTGATGTATTACATTACTAAACACACCAGAGGGAATTTTGAGGTCTCAGGGCACCACTGGTGGTGAGCAAAGACCCTGAAATTTGTCTCTTTGATATTCCAAAAGAGCATTTCAGATTGGTTTGTAAGTTACCTGTGGGATCAGTACTTCATCTGGAAAATTTTCTGGCAGATTTTGAATTTCTCACTAAGTTATTGGTTTGGTGATGCAATGTTCAGCTTTAATTTAGAAGGAGCTTATTCAATTATTTTCTATCCTGTTGAAGTGAGAGCTGGAGCTCCTTGAAGGGCTCATTGTTGGGAACCTGATAATGTTCACACCATATTGTGTTCATCTCCACTTCGCAGAGGGGCTCTTGGCACTGGTCTGAAATTCTTCTCATTTCCAGGTGCTCCCTTTTTGTAGCAGCTGCCTAAGCAGTTATTTTTTTTTATTTTTCTTGCTGAATATCTGCCCATGTAGCTGGAGTTCTACAGTCAGAAGAGGGAAGGTTCATTTATGCTCCTGCAAATTATATCAAGGCATGGCAAAGTGAGACTCTCTCAACAGATAAGTTTGAAAATGCTGAGCTGATCCTGTCTTGCATACAGGTTCAAACTGCTCTTGCAGAACAACAAACAAAATACAGGTCTCCACTGAGCTGTGGAATGATAGGGAGATGATTGTGTCATCTCTTTTTCAGGTTTTGGGGTATTTTTTAATGAATTTTATCCTTCCTGTTTTCCGTGCAAGTGCTTGAAACCACCTGTTTTCTTCTGCTTGTCTAGATACTTCTGCTCAATACATATTTCCCCCTTTATTACAGCAGCCACGGGGCTTCACAGAAATGATAGGTTAAAGACATAGTCCTGACTCTAAGTGCTCACCAGGCAGCAAATCTAGTGAAGTATGAAAGGAAATATGTGAAGCACCTGCTGAAGGACAACAGGAGCAGAGGCATTGTGCATGGGCAGATGCATGCAGTGCTTCCTGCCCCCTGTGAAAAGCTTCCTAAAATGCACAGACAAGGCCTTGATTTAACACAGTAGGCAAGAATCAGGTGGGCAGTCAGTCTGCTTTATTTGCTATGTAGCAGTTAAACCAAAGGTGACTGTGTCCAGCTGAAAGAGTTGTAAACGTACTAATTAAAAGTTGAATAATGGTTAGGGAGCAGAGCAAAGAATTATCTCTTTAAAATGCTTGAATTGATAAAAAGAATGTTCAATTCTCTGCTGTATAAGCCCTATCTCCATGTCCTTGGGAAGTCTGAGAAAGAAAGAAAACTAACACAGTCTGCATACTGCAGACTGGAGAAGCAAAGAGCCAACTTAGATTCAGTGAAAGTTTTATCTGATTAATGAGTCAGACTCCAGTATTTGTCCTGAAATAATTAGTGTGAGACTGCATTTGTCTATCTGCACTTGTAAACTGAACGTTACAATTAGAAGGAGGAATGTGCATTTGTGCATTTTGTTTGTACAAAATGATTTTCTGGGGACATCACTGGTGTCTTTTAGTCCAGCCTTCAAAAATTCCTGCATGTCTGAACTAGAGTTGTACACCATTCCTTTGGAACTTCCAAATCCTTAACATTCTGTTACTGCTTTTACAGGCCTGTTTCACTTCTCATCTGACCTAATCTGTTCTTATTTTCTACCAACCTCCTGACAGAAGCACAAAGTCTTGTGCATTTAATAAGGCAAGAAAAATTTGAAGACTGTAATGTGTAGTTATGCATTAGAACAACAAGCGAATTTTTGTCATCTTTTCAAGAAGGTACTGAGAAAGTACATCAGTGGGTTTCACAGGTAGTTTCTAACAGTGAATGACAAGTCTTTTGCCAGGACTTTTGCCTTCTACTCTGGTCCTCAAAGTATCTCTGATATCCTTCTTCAATCTCCTTTTCACAAAGCTGATTTCATCTACCAGTTTATATCTCCTCAATTTTATTCCCTTACACATCTTTTTCTTGATTCTGACATGTAAGTTAAAACCTTCAGTTTCTGTTCTATTTCACACCTTACCCTAGTAACTCTCCACAACTCTCCTCATCGCTGTTCTTCCCACTTTCCAAAGCCAACCATTAGAGGTCCACATTTGATTTATATTTATTCCCTACGGTCCTTCATTTCTACAGATTCCAACGTGAGTATCTGAAAATCCTACTAAGGGAGGTAATTTTTCTGATAAATTCCCTGAGGGGCAGACTGCTGTAAATGAATGTTCTTGCAAACAGCTCAAGTTAGGAAATATAAACAACTGAAAACAAGGCAATTAAAAGCATGACAGTTCTTACTTTTATGATTATGAATGTAGGTGCTGTTATGTATTTATGTGTGGCAGATGTTGTGGCCAGAATGCTGGTAGCTTACAGCTGTTCCCCAGCTCATGGAGCGTGCAAAAAACTGGAAACATTTCTGGAGTGTTTGTTACAGCTGTGTGGGGGGTTGAGTCAGCTTTAGCTCTTGACACTTGCTCTCACCTGGGTGAGGAAATATTCAGGAGTCATCTTTTTCTCTGACTGTGATTCTGCCTCCTCCAAATAAAGGCTAGAGCTATGTTTTTTGAGAGTGTGGCTCAAAGAAATCTGAAGGACTAAAAGAAGAGCAAGACAATAGCCTCTTCAGATTTCTTCCCTGAATCATATGCCTGCTGCTCTACAGAGCTAAAACCAGGGAGAGGGGTAAGGGCTGCTCGCTGAGGCCATCAGACCTTCTTACATCAAAGAAAACCAAGGAAACAAGAAAGATTAAACACCATCCACAGAGGTGTTGTGCTGCCCATGCTGTGTTGGCTGAGCTTTTTCAATCCATGCAAATGTTTTTCAGAACCATCAGTACAGGGAAGTGTTGTCAGGTTTTTTCCCCACCCACACCACTCTTTGTGCACGTTGGGCCTGTACAGTTCTTGGCCGTGTGACACCCCACGCTCTCAGGGGCTTTCCTCTTCCATCATCCAATATGGAACTGGTTTTTGCTGTGCACAGTGCATGTCAGGAAAGCTGACAGGAGTAAAGACATTTAGCTCTCCTGCTGCTGTGTTCTTGCAGTAGATGAATGTATTACCATACACCCACCATAACCTGCTCCAAAACATTTCATTTACAATGAAAGAAAGAAAACCAAACCACGTTTTCATACTGTTGTTGCTGCCTGGAGTCGAGTTGTTTTTCAGTCTTGGACTGAATGTGCTTTACCTATTGCCCTATCCTCAGTGAGGGAAGAGGCAAAGGGTAGTGTTCCTTTTTTTACTTCATAACCATTTCTTGGGCACATATTTGTGTACATTAAATAAATTTATGCAATAATTTATAGCCAGGAAAAGTGAATCCAAACCTTTTAGGGGTGGGGAGTGGGGTAGGGCAGGTATGGGAGCAAAAAGAAATTAATAGAATTCTCTTTTTAGAAGGTTTTTGGTTAAAATTGTCCTGGTTTTCTTGTTATTCAATAAACAAATGTATATGTTGCAGAGCAATCAGGACTGGTCTGTGATATACTCAGACATTTATCTTATTGTTGGACCTCACCAGTTAGGAGATGAAATTAAGGTGAATCCTGTCAGCTGAGAATATCAAGGAACAAGGAAGAAAAGGGTTTAAAGTGTGCCTGTTGCTTTCAGGACAGTTTGGAACCTGACAGTCAAAGACTCAAAATGTTTGAAGGTCCCACTCTAATTGGGAGGAGGAGGAAAATTTGTGACTGGATACCCCATGTCAATAGTTTCTTAAGCAACAATTGGTTAGCTCATTAATTATTGCTATTCGGATATTTCTGGGTGGATTAAAGGTGACTGTCTAAAACACTGTTTAGAAAAATCAATTTTCTTATCATGCTTGTTGGTTCTGTTCACAATTCAGCACAAAAGTGTCAGAGAGTGGTGTCTACTGGATAAGAGAAGCAGCTGGTGAGAAAGGTGAGGACTCAGTATTTTTTTTACCCTGTGATGAGCTGGCCCTGGGTAGCAATGAAACATCCACCCAGTGTCTTGCTCACTGAACTTGCTGCTCAGCAACTTTGAGCCAAAAATTCTTTCCAGGGAAACAAAACAGTGAGAGAGTAAAGCAAACACATATGTTAAAATTTTTCTCTGCCTATACTGTCCTGTGCATAGAAACACTTCACTGTTTCTGTTTCAAAAGCTTGAATTTAGCCTAAGACACTGGAGGAATTTTGAGAAATTGTTTGTCAGCTACCCCGAATATTACAAATTGTTTGCCAGACACCCAAGATTAGTTGCTTTGATACTACCCCTTGCTAAGTTGAGGGATGGATTTCAGTATACTCTACTGGTGATAAAATTGGGAAACTCTGTAGAAGGTACTGAAAACTAATGAAAGGCTGAGAGCAGGGCTGGACTGTCCAGATGACTGGATTCATCTCCTGGGTAATGGCAGAGCTGACAGCCTGACTGGACACAGGCAGCAGGGAAATCCAGGTGGAAAAAATGGGTTAACCTGCTATCATTAGCTTTCCATTAGTGTGGCATGGTTTGATTTATTACATCACCTAAAGAGCAGAGCTACTCAGAAGTGGATAACTCTAAAGTTTAATGGCCAGATTAACTAATGCTGATGCACAGAGGTTTAAATTAAACCTCTCTAAGCTATCTGGGGCCACTGCAGGATTCCACAGGAAGGATGCCTTTCAGACCCATCCTCTTCTGAGGTTATCTCCAGGCACCTTTGAATTTCACTTTCCAAATGCTCTAAAGGGAGGTGTGTTAAAATGCCTTGAATAAGGTTGCACGTAATTTGAAGTGTTTATTTTGTTTTGGATTGCACAAGCTTCCTCAGCAGAATATCTAGCTTCATGAAGATACTGAACATTGTGCCTTTGTTTTCTTTTGCTGTAGGATTTCACACACTTCAAATAGCTGGGGTTTAGTGGCTAATTTTATTCCTATTTGATTGTACAGGCTTTTGATTCTGAATCATTCCTAATTTTAGATGTGCCAAAGTCACCTGAAGTTTGCAGCTGCAAATTAATCTCCATCTCCATCTTGCTTGACAAACAAGGGAAATTGGTTTATTTGCATTTTCAGACTAAAGGCAATGCTTTTGCATACATTGTTTTCTTGTTCTCTGCAGATACGTGAGTACAAGTCTGCTGCTTTTCTTCACTTTATTTCCAGTACGAAATGTCAGAAGTCCCCAAAAGCTACAGCACTCCCTTGGGTGCACAGTTATCTCAGCTAATACACAGATGATTTAGATAGTAATGAAATAATGATGTATAATGAGCGCATTTAGCATTTCATGCGTGTGAAGGATCCCAGTAGCTCAAAGGCAGAATTGATCTTGATTTTCTTCTTTTCCACTCTAGGAATAACCAAGCCATTACAATGTTATCTGGCAACCAACGTAA
Source organism: Trochalopteron elliotii (assembly GCA_024734555.1). Taxonomy (NCBI): domain Eukaryota; kingdom Metazoa; phylum Chordata; class Aves; order Passeriformes; family Leiothrichidae; genus Trochalopteron; species Trochalopteron elliotii. The sequence continues at coordinate 777,154 of JANPWX010000029.1, forward strand.
TTGTAAAAATTTACTTGCATAGTGTTTCTCCCCTGACACTTTCTCTTCTTTTCTGTCAAATGCATTGTTCGTTATTAAAAAGGAACATCACAAAAGGAGATGACAAATTTCTGTCTTTTTTCATTAAGAAACACTTTATTATACCTAATGTATTTGTCTTCCTTTCTGCTGAAAAACTAGTATCCTGTATAGAGAGAATTGTTGTCAACTTTCTCTACACCAAACTGCAGATTTTTCCATCCTTAGTGATTTCCAAACTATCATTCAAATTGGGTACTTTAATATTTGAAGTATACCAAGTGTAATTTAGGCACTTGTTATGCTTTTGACTATTGAAATATATGAGGTTGGTCTTTTAATATCCCTTGGCTTGTAAAAACTTTCTGTGCTGTAAGTGAAAAATACTTACTTGCAGAGCAGATTTGAAAGGCCAGATACAGTAGGTTGTATGGATCACTAAATGTACGAAAGAAAGGACTTATTCTTTGTTCTTCATCCATCCAAATACCCTTTTAAGCCACTGAATATTTCATGTGCAAAAAGTATGAGGGGCTTGGGCAGAATTTTGTCTCTCTCTCTCTCTCTGTGTAGATCAGCAATCATTCCTAAACTAACAATTTAAGACTCTGCCATCCAACCATGTCTCATATATCCCTTACATATCTAACAAACATAAAATCTGACAAAAGATTGTGCACTGGTTATGTTTTCTATTTTGTTGAAGAATGACCTCTATGCTTATAAAAAGAATTAAAATATCTATGCATGAACAGGAGGAAAAGGGATTGTGGAAAGAGGAAATTAAAGGTGCTCTTGAAGATTCTCTGATTTGATCCAGACACTGACTAAATGTGGCAATAAACAACTCTGAGTGGTGTAGAGCACCCCAAGTCCTCAATGAGAACATGTCCAGCACTCACCACCTCTGGGAAACAATGGATATGCCTTAATCTGGTCCTTAAATCTACAAGAATTTCCAACTGGTTTGATTACTCAGGAACCCCAAGTATTCAGTGATATCTGCCATTCTGGGGCTGTGATGGCAAGATTGCTGGCCTGCAGCAGATAACACAGAGACATTTTCTGGGGCAGTACTCACAGTAAATAAATTGAAAAGAAGAAAGGGAGCCTCCTATCTGCCTGCCCTGAGTTTGATTTTGTTTTAGTAACTCTTCAGCTCTGAAAGTTGGAGTACTGTCAGGCCTTTTTTCATCCACACAGAAATCAGTAAACTGCTCATACCTGTCAGAAATCACATGGAGTCAGTTAATTATCTTCTGAGCTGACATGGAGACAGTGCAGATCAGAGTCTAGCAAACAGCTGGGGGTACCTTAACTAGCAATAAATACAACTCTGTTCCTTACCCTCTACTCTACTCCCATGCACTCTGTCTTCCTAGCCCTTCTATATGATGATGATGTACAAGTCAAAGAACAACTGTAAAGAAACATTTTACATTTATAAATGCAGGAATATTAAAGAACTGGTAGGGGCCATAGTGCTGCTGTAGATGAAGGTGAAGATCTAATGGAATATGCAATTAATATATGCAGCATCATTCTTTCATGTGAGAGCATCTGATTAGAAAGAAATGATTTATCCAGCATGGGGATTTGGAAGCAGTCCTGTTTATTGTCATACTGCTGCTGATCATGGACAAACTTCAAAAGGTGAAAGCTCTGATTGTGTTTGTGATATGAAAAGTAGGTCAGTGATAGAAGTGATACTTTAGCACCACCTATTCATCAAGGTTTCTGGGTTAGCAAGTTTAACACACCTTGTCTCAATTACCTTTGTCCCACTGCACATCCTCACCATCACCTGAATACAGTTAAATATTGAGGTGCCATGACCCACTCTGTTAGAACTAAATCAAAACTGAAAAACCCAAAGCCAACAAAACCCACCTTCTTGGTTACCATTTGAAACAAATTAACCCCAAAAGCTTAATTTACACTCATTGTTGTTCACTGATTCCACAGAGGTTCTAACCTCAGTACCTCCTTTGCCATGTAGGTCATCAAGGAATATCTTGAGTTCTTCTTTTCCTCATGCTACAATAACTTAACAGTGATTTGAATTCCACTGAAGTATTTCAGATTGAAGCAGTGCCTTGCAGATAGAAGCAGCTGTATCTCATGGCTCTTTTGCTAAAAGCTTGAGATGCACAAGTCCCAGCCACAGGAAGTGGCTGGTCAGATCAGAAAGCACTGCACAATATTTTGGCAAAACCACTGGAATTTTCACAGGAGAAAACAATGGTGCTCCAAACACTCACAGAATTTATGACATGAATAACCTTGCTATGGAGATCTATAAGCAATCTTTAGTTTTTGGCTTTGTTAGGGTTTTTTTAGTATAATAGTTTGTGAGTATTAAGTCATTTGTTCTTCAGCAACTGACCTAGCATAGAATTGTTTCTGTTCCTTCTCTAGGTCTCTTTGTTTAGTAATTGGTCATTAGTTATTTTGCAAAGAATTAGTAGATGGATGACTAGAAGTGCTTCTTCCAGCGACTGACAAAAATATTTTTATTATGAAATGCTTCTACTATTAGTGATGGCTTCTTTGCTTGGAAAGTCTTGTACAGATAATTTTATGTCTCTGAATAATCACAAATAGGGTATTTATGCTGCTCAGGACTAGATACTTGGCTCTGTAGTAGATAATGGATTTATTCCTTTTAGCTTGTCATATAGAATAAAAGAAATTCCAGGAGGAGCTTGAATTTTTTCTGTTGTTCTATGCCACTGGATTTGATACATTTTATTTTAATAAAAAGCAGGAAACATTTATATGAAGTAATGAAAGCATAGACTAAATTATAAAGTACTGGTTTTAATAATCTTTTGTTTATTTTTCCTGCAGTTTTATCTGCAACCCTTGGGATATTGACTATGTAAATACAGGATTAATGGTGTTTTATGACTTAAGTGTATTTCTGCTCTGGCTGGGATTCTGCAGTTGCTCAGCAAGGCTCTAAGGTGCTGAGCACTCCACTTTGTGAAAGCCAGTGAGAGCTGAGAGCTTCCTCTTTCTCCTGGAAATGAGGTGTTAAAAAGATCTTTACCTTTTGTGCATCTCCTCTTCCTAGAGAAATTTATTATCATGTTACACCATAACACGTCTGTGCTACACAGCAACAGAAAAGCAAAAGATCTCTGATCCAGGCTTCAGGATATTTGCTTCATAGGAAGGAAGAAGCAAAAAGACTTAAGTACAAATGCCAGTGCTCAAGCCCCCTCAAACAATTTAATTGCTTAAACATACAGCTGAGTGCTGCCAAGTGCTTAATATTTCCCATAGGAATAGCAATTTCCTCATAAAATCAGGTTCCCCATTAGCAGATGCAACAGACTTGCTAACAGCATCCTTGGGAAAGTGAGGAGATCACTATTGTAAAAACTTTCTTGTCCCTGATATTCTTTGTTCTGGACATAAACACAGAACTGGCATAGGCTGCCACGTGCTATTTTTGTTTCCTTGTTACTAAAGTTCACCTAAAACAGTGGCAAATGGATTAACAGCTGGATCACACTCAGTGTAAATATCAGCCTGGGACAAATTGCATGTTTCAGTGTATAGCACTTGCTATCATGTTTCTGCTGGTTAAGTTCTCAAACAAAGCAAAATTTGACAAGAGTGATGAAACATCCCAGTAATTTCTGTGTTACTTAAATCTAGGTCTCAAAGTGACCAGGAATGGAACTGATGAGAAATGGATTCACTTTCACTAGCAATGAGAAGTGCCCAGGGCATGCTGCAGCAAAGAGATCTTTATTCAACACCATGGATGGTCACTATTGCTCCAGGATGAGACTGTGGAGGTTATTGTGCAGACAAGAGAGGAGTGGCTTCATTCCTCAGCCATTGCCACCACAAAAATCTGACACCACAGTCATTTTGCTGTAAAGTCAAGAGTTTTGTCCAGTTTCAAGGTTTCCACGTGATGTTTTGTGTCTCCATAACTGTCCACCACCCAATATAGCTTTTGCAGGGCAGGAGAGATGCTGTCAGGAGTTATCACAGCTTCTCTTCCCTAATGTGCCCTTTCTCCCCATAGTCAAAGAACCTTAGTGCTCAAAGGACTTGGAGATTTCCAGATCTCTCAGCCACTAATGGGGGAATATTTGATGAAAAAACTCTTGTTAATGGGTAGGGAGAAGGTTCTTTTCAATAACTATTACTTTAACCATATTAAAAGAAAAAAAGTTTGTGTTTGGTTTTTTGTTTTTCTACTTTTGGCATCAAGGAAGGAGGCTGATATTGGGCACTAAAGCATATCTGAAAAATGAAATTTTAAAAAATGCAATTTTTTTTAATACCTTTGCTTTAGGACTTCCCCACCTGCTAGTATTCAGTATTCACAGGCAGGAGCATGGAAAATAAATATTATCTTAAAATAGCTTCAAGTCCATTGTTTGTGAGCTCAAACCAGCACACATTTCCCATGAATTCAGGAGGACTCTTGAAACTGGTCCATTTGCATACTGTTTGGAAACTAGGTAGTTTTCTTTCCTGTTTACTGTCATCTTCACCCTGTTTTTCAAACAGCAACATTGCTAGTTTCCACTTGGTAACTCTTTGACCTAGGAATATTTTACTTACAGTGGAAAAGGGGAGTGGGGAAGTAGAGAGGAAAGCCCTGCTATTCGTGTGCAAACCTATTTGGCAGGCATCCTTTAGGCCTAATTCCAGTACAAACCCTAAACCTGAAGTGTCAGTAGGGATTTTACAGTGGTTAATTGACAATAACAAAAGCTGGCCGTTTATTCAGTTAGTTACCCATTAGCCATAAGGGGAAACTGGAACCGAATTGCCCTTTATGGCATAGAAAAAATCAAACCACACAGCTAGCCATAGCCAGGAGGCAAATCAGAGCTGGTGCCAGCTGCAGGGATGGAACTCCCCTTGCAGAAGAGGTGTGGCCCCCAGGTGAAGTTATTGGTGCAGGTCTCCAGTGAGGGGAGCAGGGTGAGCCTGTCCGGCTGTGCTGGAGGCTGCCTGCCTGCTGAGGAGCAGCACAGCACATCCTTGCAGCTCTCACCTACAGTGATGTGGTGCACTGGCAGAGGGCTTTGTCTTTATTCACAACACATTCAGTGTGTCTCGGCAGGGGAGGAAACAGCACTGTCAGCCTGTACTCTGCCATCGCCTGCAGAATAAACTGAACTCTAACTCACCATTTAGGAGAAAGGAGGGAAGGTAAAGAGAGAAAGAGAAAGGGATTTGTTCTCTGCCTTATTCATACATTAGCTCTCTGGAAAGGCACAAAGCAGAAGGAGCAGCATCAGCAACCTTGCAAGCAGTGACTCTGTTTCCAATTAATATGGTCTGAGCTACTTTGAGAAGCCAATTTATTACTTACACATATCACACTTGAGCTCTGCTGAAAACTGGATGTGCCAAGCACACCTTTGCTTCTGATTTATACATAAAGACTTGCATCTCTCACAGAACAAACGTTATCAGGAGAGACTCAACCAAAGCAGGTAAGAGATTTCTACATAAGTGTCACCTTCTACATTGTTAACATATGTTAACAAATGTAACTTCTGACTACAGAGCGTGGCTGTCAATGAGCACTTAGAGCTACTGTGTCTGTCCTTGTGTCATGCTATCTTTAGGGAAGTTTAATCCCAAGAACATCTGCAGTATACTTTAAAGATGTATTTACAATTTTTCTTAAGCATTAAAAATCATAGTGAATGGTAAATCTTAAAAGTTAAGTTTTGAGTGAAGTAATATGTTCATAGGATGTGTTTTCAGAAATATCTCTTGCTGTTTCTATATGATGTTTAATAATCAATTTGTAGCACTAAAAATTAATTTCTTTACTGTTATGTTCTGATGCATGGGATTAGTGCATCAATTAGTCTAATAATACATATTCCCATGCAGCCCTAAATGATCCAGCTGAACAGTTTTAAGAGTTTAGTCATGCTTATCCAACTGGCAGAAATAGAGTTACGAGCTTTTGCACATGGCATAAGTGATTTTTTTCTTTTTTTTGTTATGATCAAGTGAGTTGTTTTGTCAACATGCAGTTCAGTAAAAGCATTGTAACAGGATGATAATATTACAAATACAGTCTCTGCCCAACTTTGTGAATCAAAACAAGACCTGGTTACAATTTAGTATTGTGTAAATAACAACACTGCTGATTATTTGACCTGCTGGTACCTGGCAGGTCAGATAATAACAAAGCACATTTTTGGGCAGAGAGTTAGAACTAGTCTGCTCTGCATTCTTGACACTGACTGGTACTTGGAGACAGAGACTAACAGAAAAATATATTGGCAAAGGTTTCACCTTTATGAAGTTTATAAGATGATAATTTTTTTGGCTCTGACTGCGTTTAATCCTGTGTCATAGATCATTTTTGGAACTCAGTGCTCAACATAAAGAATAGTCTAAATGAATCACTCATATAGGATGGGAGAGCTAAGAAAACTGGAGGAGGATGGGTAATAAAACGTGCTCTAATGACACAACATTAAATTTAAACACAATTTTTTTCTAGTAAGTACATAAATAAGCCTTTTCTCAAATACTTTTCAAATACTTGCTGCTGACCTGCCACCTTATTTTCCATTTCACCTGTTACCAGTCCTTTACCATAGAGCTTTTCTTTCTAGTTATTTCATAGATACAAGATTTTCAGTGCTAACAGAATAAGGACTTTTAAACTACTATTTACTTTTGTTTTTAATTAAATTTTATCTTATTACTTCTAATCAAAGTGGAACTCAGACCAGTGCATGTGGTCTTGGCTTTTATCCAGTAGTGACTTACTGAAAGATTCTGAGGAACTAAAAATGAACAAATCTCATTGCTTGTCTGGATTTCTGCAACTTTTCTCATTTGGATTATTTTGATACTGAGAAGATGTGGCTGCTCTGTGTAGAAAATAAGTGTTTGCATGAAAAAATGTGAGTTTCCAGACCTGTAGGAAGCCAAAGACTTTCTTTAGAACTTTTTCACTTGACTTTTCACACGGCAAATGTGTTGTTATGTAGGGAGGAACATGAGGCTCTGCATTTCTGGCAGAAATGTTAAATCTGATTAACTCAAAATAAATAAAATATCTGCTATAGTTTCCTATTAAGCTGTTGCCTCAATTCTACAGCCTCAGAATTTTTACTTGTCCCAAAACAGGGGAAAAAAGAGAATAGCCAAAGGATAAAAAGTTTGAATGTGTCTGATAGTTGCTTCTCCCAATTCTAGACCTCTGGGCAGGAGATAACTTTGGGGTAGAGCCAAAAAAATCTTCAGTTAGATCCCTAGAGTGAAATACATCAGCGTGGCTCCAGTGGCACTGAAGGAGAAACACCTGTAGAGGATCTGGAAACTCAGCAATGTCCATATTGGGATGCCAATGCTGTCTGCATGTCTGCTGGTGCTGTCTGGGCTGCACCACAGGGCTGGATGGACTGTGGGCAGCAAGGAGACTTGAGGCTGGGGATAAATAACTGGGAGTAAATGAGAATCCTGGCATGGCAACCAGAAGTGCATTTACACATCACAACACTTTGAGCCACGTTTTGAGCAACTTTCTTCTTTAGGACATTGATAGCGAGGGGTTGAGGAGGTTTGAACGTGCATTAACAGCTCCAACACTCTCAGGACTGAATTTCACATGGCCCCAGGAGGTGATCCAAGAGAGAATGCCATACAGGGAGCTGTGCCTCATGTCATTACAGTAAAATCATGTCTAAGAAGTGAATCAGAGTTGGTGATTCAAGTGAAAACTGTTGGAAATGCCAGTTTGCTGAGGAGCTGTGCCTGCAGGAGGAATTTCTGGTTCATGGTTATTCCTGGAGTTTGTCTGCCCAGTGTCCTGATGGACAGAGCTAGGCCAGCACAAATCCTAACAATATCTTGGCTTAGCTACGTTTATACAGTGAGGAAAATTCTTACCCACTTTAAAGGCCTTTTCTCTCCCTATCTAGAGAGCACTAGAAAAGCAACAGCTTGTGCCAGGTTACTGTTCGGCCCAAAATTTTATGGAACCATACAGAGAATTGTGGTTTGTACCAAATCTGATCAAATTTCCTTTGTTGCCACCCTCCTCTGTGGTCTCTCAGCACAGTGCAGAGCAGTGTGTGTATCCAAGTAGTTTTTGTGCCTTGAATGGGGAAATTAGCACTCAGAACACTTCTGTCAGACCTGCACCAGCCAAGAAGCCCTTTTGCCTAATAGAGAATGAGGGTTTTTCTGTTCTCTCTTGTCTTCTCCACTCATGGTGGGAATAATGCCTAATGTTGCAGCCTCTGAGGAAATGCACATTCCTCATGTTCCCCACCTTTGTGCCACCCCCATGAGTTATACTACTATTTGTCACTGGCCTTTTTCAGAGTGATGAGATGCTTTGTTAGTGAACTGACACTTATTAATTCTTGTCACTATAAGTTTTATACTGGACAGCTTGAGAATACTTTAATTTTTTTTCTATACAGCCCAAGTTTGGAGATTTTTCTCCTGCATTTATACAGAAAAATACATTTGTTTACTTAGATAGTCAAATGAGCAGTTTATGTATAGGTAAAGAGTTAAGAGGCCCTTGATATTTCTGATCCAGAATTTTCATTGAGATAGTAAATATCTAAGTTTCCTGATCTACTGCTTCTATGACATCCAAACCACTTTCATCTGCCCCTGTGGCCCTGTTTGTGGCATTGCAGACACTGTGCCTGGTGTTGTGGTGTTTGGAGAACTGCAGCTCATTCTTCAGGTGTACAGTACCACATGTTTGCCTGTTCTACAGCTTCAAAGTTAGACAAAGGACAGTAATAAAAGCTCCATACCATGTTCTGCACTCAGTTCAGATCTGATGCCTTTCAGGAATATTTAAACAAGAAGGTCAATTGGAAAGCTTGTCTATTCCAAAACCTATTTGATTTTCACCCAAAGGATTTCTGATGTAGGAAGCATTAATCTCCTATTTCATCATGACTTATATTCTTCTTGAAGAAAAATACCTTTTAATTAACTGATATATATTTCACAGAATGGATTAACTCAGCACCTTCAAAGCATAATTAATACAAATATCTAGGAAAGGGCAAACTCTGCTGCAGTCACCAATGCTGATAATTGTTTTTGTAAAGACAAAGGATTTTCTGAAAAAACAGTGCATATGGCTTGCCTGAAGCATCAAACTCAGGAAAGTCTAAACTTGCAGGTTACATCTGAATTTTTTTCTAATGCAGTCTATTTCATTTACAGTTTTCTTGGAATTGCTTTCTTCTTTCCAGTATTTTGATGTTCTGGAATGCAATGATTTGGTTTAGGCAGGAAGAATGGTATTTTTGTTCCTTACATTGGCTATTACTGCAAGCTGGCCCTGTAGTTTCTTCTCTTCAGTCAGTGGAGAGAGACACACACCCTAAAAGCCTAAAAGCCTAAAAACTCTGAAAGTCTAAGACCCATGGTATGAAGACACTTGGGAATAGACTCTGGAGGTAGCTACAGAGGGCCTGGCTTGTAAGCTTAGCTTAGCTGGATTTAAGCAGTCAAAGTGGTAGTGCCACATGTAACTACAAAGTGCTTGAGTCAGAATTAAAAATGCTGTGGGTGATGCAGATTCACAGTTCCAACACATCAAAGTCCTCCTGCAGTGTATTTCTGCTCTGTAAGCCAGAAACAGGCTAAGAGTTAGGGTCAGGTTAGCCTGCAGTTTTGGCTGCAGGCTGCTCATAGTGGCTTTAGGGAGGGTGACAGAGGTAAGATGATGCTCCTTGACCTCAGGGAGATGCCATGAGAACAGCTTGTCTGACCATATTTGACCATCCTCTCCACAGTGAAAAGTATGCACTGAAGTGGATGAAAAAAGTTGAAAGACTCAGTGCTACATGTGTATTACAAGCAATTTGTGAATTTGTCTTGAAAAGCTGTATTCAATTAAAGCCTAGCTCTCTTCCTCTAACTTTACAGTATGAGCTCTCTTTCTATTCCAACAGTTCACTAAGCAAGGAGATAGAATATGTTAGCTCTCAGTGCCTTCACTGGTGTTCTAATTGCCTTTTATTATCCAGTTAGTAAGGTGTATCTGCAGTGCATGATGCACAGTGTTATGAAGTATTCATTCTGCACCCTCTGATAGCCCCAGAGACGTAGGTGCAGTGAGTGTTGTGATATGTGTTAGACGTAATCAGCGTGAGATATTAAAAAAGCATTAGTCAGGCACACAAAAATCAAGAGTTTGGGGTGGTACACAGAAGATTTTTATTTAGAAATACTGTATTTTGGTTGGTTCCCCATGTCTTTTTTGTTTTTGTTATCTGGCTTTTGAGCATTTATCCATAACTGCATGAACCAGGAATGTTTGGTTGTTTTTATTTGAAAAAGTACTCTTTTCATGCAATCACAGACTTCAGGGAGGTGAGGCTTTGAACCCCACCAATAATGCTGTGAAATAAAACTTGCTGTACAGACTGTTAGATCAGATTTAGACCAGTTTTACTGTTACAGTTCTTAGTAGGTATAGCCAATGAAATCCTCTAATTTTTATTTGGAAAGAGTTTCAGTCCATTCTAGATCATGTTTTTTAGTTAAACTCATCACCTAAAAATAAATAAATTTGATCAATATGTAGATGCCATAGCAATGAGTAAGGTGTAAAAACATCATTGGTGGGTGATAGAAAAGCTTCACTTTGATTATAAGGTGGTGAGAAGTGTTCATGCTGCACAAAGATTCACAGAACTTCTCTCATTTGGTTCTTCCAGTTTACTTGGCTGCTGTCTGCCTTTAAGACCAATATTGGGCAAAGCTTTATATTCTTGTCACTGTCTCTGTATTTGTGACACTTTAGAAAAAACGTTTGCAAATTACCTGTTTCTGTTTTCCTTTATCATGTGCAGGGAAAGAATACTTACATTAAGACTGTTTTGTAACTGATTAACTCCCAGTTAATTAGTTGCTGTTGCCAAATATGTATATTATGAATAAAAATGATAGGGTTCCTACAGGAACAATGACTGAATACCCAACAGAAAGGAGGGACTCCTGTGTGTTACTGAATGTGAGCCTGAATGTTCAGGTGACACTGAACCAGAGCAGTGGATTTACACATCACCCATTCCCAAACTCGTACAGGAAAATACTTCAGGGAGAGATGTGAGCACAAAACACTGTGGTGCTTGAAGGCTCCCCTGAGATCACAGACACCCATTGAAAGAAGACCTACACTGTCTTTAATTTCTAGAATAAAGTAATTTAAAAAGTCCTCTAGTCAGAGAGGCATACATTTTTTGAAAATATATTTATTTTGATAAATTGGGGTATTAAATAATAGTTAAGCATATTGATTGAATACAGATGGCACTGTTATAGTAGTTAAACTTCTAATAGGTGTAGATCCAGCTGAGCTTTGTAACTACAAACTGCCTTTCAACAGACCCAGATAAGTTGCTCATTTTCAGTGTATTCCATAAACTTTCCAAACACAAGTTTTATATAATATTTTGTCATAATGCATTAAACATACACAGTCCAATCTTCATCAGTCCTCTGATGTTCAGTTAATACTCATAAATGATGATTTATTTTCAGTAGGAAACATGTGGTTGGTCCAGATGTTCAAACAAAATGACTCCCAACAGGCTGACAACACGGGTTAATTCAAGAATGGATAGGTCTAAATTTGTGTAGAACAAAATTTGCCATAATTCAAAAAAAGGATGAAGTATAAGAAAGGCAGAAAAATGTGAAAAACCTGAAAAAACTGCTTTACTCCTAAGTATGAGAAACCTATTACGTGTCTTCTGTACATTATAGATATATAAAATATTTATAATCTATTTAATGAAAGTGATAAAGAAAAGAAACAGAATATATTTGTAATTTCAATAGTCAACTAAATTCTGCTTCTTTTGCTTCATTCAGGAGGAAAAGTTAGGATTTATCTAATTGCTGTTAAATAATGTTTAATTATTGGGTTAATGCTATTTGTACTTGTATTTTGGTTAATTTCTTATCTTGGATATCAACAGCGGCTATCACTAATACAAAAAAAAGTTTAATTTAACATCTTTATTTCATTGTTTAAAAGGCTGTTTTACAATCTCTTTACCTGACAGCCACAGATCAAGGATGGGTTGTGTGTAGAAAGGTTTCTTGCTGCTAAGTTTCATCTGCATTTTTTCTTAAAGCTGTCTAAGCAAATCTGGAGAGAAGGAGGATCTTTTCTGTTTCAAAGGGTTTGATGCTGCCTGATTGAAAAAAAATGGATTTATTCCTTGTGTCGTATTGTTTTGAGACCAGCATTTTCTTCTGGCAGCTCTGGGCTGCTGCATTGTCTTTCTCAGATCTAATATATTTTGTTACAAAGTATCCCATTACAAAATAATCTTCACTTTGTGGATCCACATTTGGTGTTCTCAAACTGACATCACAAGATGTTAATAGTGATGGCAAGTTCTCCTCTATTCTGTGACACTTATCTTCTGATAGGAAATATATCACTCACTCTGTGAGGAGTTTCTTGTACTGTTAAAAGCAAGAAGAAATTTCATGCTCAGCATGTTTCAGGAGTAGGCAATACATACAGCAAACACCTTGATTATTTAAAAATAAGAGGCTGCAATAATAATGAACTCAAATGATCTTTGCATTTTATTCTTTCCTTATCCTTATGTACAATATGGTAAGTAGTAGCTCATATACACTATGTTGTGGGTTTTTTGGTTTTCTTTGTTTTTTTAACAGAGACAGAGGACAAAATATTTTTTTCAAACCCCCTGTAGAAGGGGTTTTTTTCTGCACCTTATACGTGAGCTGTTAGAACAACTTTCAGTTATAGATCAAGCATCCCTACAGTGCTGGCATCTTTTTATTGTTTGCTTTTATGAGACCTCTCTGGGCACCAAGATCTGTTTTCCTCTTATGGGAAATTCATTAAAAAGTTGTCCAAGTTTCACTTAGTTTCAGCAAGCAAACAAACAAATTGGTGAGGACAAGGCACTAATTGTGTGCAGCTTTGAGCTCAAGCAGAACTTCAGGCCCAGGTCCAGTGTGGCAGTGAGGGAACCTGACTGCTCTGTGAGTGTGGAGGGAGAGCAGTGCTCTGGAGGGTGCTCTGTAAAACTGGAGAATTCTGGCTGCAAACAGCCTGTGCACATAACCAATTCCTCCTCTGTCACTTCTCATTTGAGTCCTTGGTATATCCTGTTGTCCTCCATACCCAGTTTATGGCCAAGTACCACCAACCCTCACACTGTCCTGATGACATCCTTTGTTAGAAAAGAAGGTCACACTAAATGTCACACTCACACATTGTATAAGTGCTATAGAGCTTCTCCTGGGTTTAGCATTTAGTTAAAATTTAAGAAGAGCTAGTGAAGTATTCAGTGGCAGGCTTGAATGTGTTATGAACAGACAAGTGCTTATTGGCACATTGACAGGGGCACATGCACATGTGGGTTTCTTCAGGGTAATTTTTAGCCTTAGTCTCATTTTCATTGTGATATGTTTTAAGCAGATGTAAAAGTACAGAGTTCCTGTTGCAAACTCAAATGCTAAAGGTCAGTGTAGAAAGTCAAGTAATTTTCAACAGCTGGTGATCTTATAGGAATTGCTGATGACATTTTACAGTTGTGGAGTAGTAAGGGATTCAATAATTCCTTTTCATTGTTCTTCTGAAAGGCGAGTCTTTCATATTGTGGGGTAGTCCCAAAGTATTATCAGAGCATAATTCTAGAGGAAAAAAAAGGTAGGAGGAACATGATAAATGTAACATTTTTAAAGTAAATGAGAAGGATTTGATTTATTTTTAAATTTTATGAGGGAGTCTAGGGAGTGTGAGTTTGGATTAACCAGGATGGCAAGTCAAGGAAACAAAGCCTACCTGAAATATTTACATATAAACTATTTTAAGTACAAATAGTTCTTAGTTTCAAATAAGACTGCATACACCTGTATTTGGGGAAAGATAAATGGGAAAGGAGATAAAGGTGATGTTTTTACTCTGCAAAGGGAAATGTGCCTGGCCTTTACAATTAAGATTCTCATCTTTGGATTTCTAGAGAATGTTGAAGTGCTCTTAAAAGCTAAAGTAGTGGCTATATTCATGTATAATGGTTTTGTCTCATTCAGGCCTGTGAAATTGTAAACTTGGGATGCAGTAACATCTGCTGTCAAGTCATTATTGTGTAACTGTTCTGCAATTCACATAAACACTGCTGCAGAGTGATGTGCAGAGTGATGCAGGGCTCTGCTTTGGGAACAGAGACCATGGACAGACAGTCCCAGCCACACTCTGTCCTGCTGGGAAGGGCTGCAGAGCCTGTGCAAGAACAGAGAAGGGCACACAAAAAATCCTGTTGTATGTGAGGTCAGTGTGCTACTGAGAAGAGTTCAAATGTAAATGTAAAAGTGTCTCATGATAAGAAAAAGTGGGTTTTCAAACCCCAAATCTTCTGAATACAGGAATTCCTATCTGTACAATTTTAACTGCAGTCTACAGTAGAAACTGAGGTGCATGTGTTTTGTGGCTTGGCTAAATATTTGGGATGATGTTTTCTTCAGATAGAATAACCTGTCAGAAAAGCCATGTAAGCATCTACCATTTACAGTAATTATTCACTATGCATTTAGTAGCCTCAGATATACTCAGAAATGTCTACATCAAACCATTTTTCCTTCCTTGATTCCTCTACTGGATTGTGCTGGGGGGATGCACTGACAGCCTCAGTGTCATTCCTTGTTGTGTATGTGTGATTACAGACACTGTATATCTGGTTACCAACACTTGAAGAAGGTGGAAGCCTTTCTGCAAGGCTGCTGGGGGTGTTTGTATGGTTTTACTAATGACTACAAAGTACAAGAAAGTAAGAAATTGTACCTACAGTATCCATGGGTAATATGATGGAAAGGATGAAGTACTTTCAAAACTGAAGTGTTTCTGAGGTACTGGGGAAAAGAAGTTGTCAGACAGAATGGGTGCTGAGTTCTGGATGCTGTAGCTGGGCCTGTCTCAGTCTAGATGTCTGTTGGATCTGTGGACATTTCATTAGAAGAGCTTCCCACATTTTGTCTCTGCATTTTCCTTTGTTTTTTCCTGTGAAAAATGAATGTGCACATATCTAGGTGAACAGTACTTCAATGCAAAATTCTGTGGCTTCTCATTAAAGGAATTAAGGATATACAGGATCCTGACAGACTTGCATCATAAATACCTTTGGTCTGTGAATCACACTCACTGTCTATTGGTCATACAAAGTCTAAGTGACTGATTCAAAATGCAATTCCAGCTTTTCTCAAGGGACAGTGAGAAGAATGGAGTCATGCAAACCAAAAGAGTTATTTCATTTACCAGTCTATTCATCACAACTGTCATTTTCTTCATAATTAAAGCCTGATCTCTGAAATACAAGCAGCTTCTGAAGATCAGCTATACTGCACTTTCCTCGATTGTGTCATTCAGAATAAAAGTCAGTTTAAATGTCTGCCCTGAGTTATGTTTTGTTTAAGAGAATGCTACTCCTGGCTTCTGTGATTTAATGTGGTTAGCCTTTCAGAAAATGAAAGCTATATTTTAATAGCTCAAAAACATGATATGTGATGTGTGGGACATATACAGTGTAATTATGAAACTAATGAGGGGTGGCTTACCAATGTGATTGGTGAAGATCTGCTCCAGTAGCTCTTGTTAATGAACTGTCTGTCTATGCCAATGCTAAGCTTGGAAGGCTTTATATACTGGATGGTTGGTTAGACTGGAATGAGAATCTTGTCATGGTCCCATAAATGAACTGGATTTTATGGCAGTTATACTTGCCTTCAAAACTAACTTGACTGAAAATCTATCTACTAATTCCTCCTTGAATGTTAGAGCGCATCTCCCATTAGCCTGTGGTAACTCCCAGTACTGACACCAGTAAAGGCTCAGCTGTGCCAGAGAAACCAACAGCAGAGCCATGGCTGTGGCTGCAGCAGGACTGCCCTGACACTGACACTGGCACTGACGCAGCAGTGGCACTGCTGATGTCCCTGCAGGTGACAGGAACAGAATGGGGCAAGCCAGACATCCAGCTACGCTGTGTGTTTCCAGGGAAGTGTTACCAAACCACTTGGCTTTGACTGTAATTTCTTTCTAACTCCAGCATTTGGTCATTCTGCTTTCTCCTCTCACACTAATGCAGCCCTGTTGATCTCCCTAGCTCCAGGTTAGCTGTAAGCAGCTGTTAGATATGCAGCCTATATTCACCCACCGTGTTATAAGCCCCTGATTATCATTTGCAGCTTCAAACATCACTAATGATTATCCAGGTCCAGTGTGTGCCATGGCAAACAGAATGCAAATTTTATGGTAAAAGTAACGTAGCAGATTGCAAAATGTATGAAAAATTTAGGAACATTAAAACAAACGGATTGTATGTGGAAATTAATATGAAATAAAACTATAATCTGTAAGTAGTTTTAAGCCATTATGTTGGTCTTGAATCCATATTCATTGTGATATCCTAAAATATTTTAGCAATGAAGGTGCTGAAAATTTCTGTACTGATGGTCGTGAAGGGAAGATATTCACCTGAAGGTTCTTTCATCTGTAGGGCACAGCTGGGTCTTTCACCACATTGAATGATGTGGGAAGTAACTTCAGTAGGTTGGATAAACTCATGGCATGATAGTTTCTTAAGCATCAACAGTAAGTGACTAAAAAACTGAAATCATCAACTTTAGCTGAGATGCTTTTCTTCACAACTGTGAGTGATTAAATGCAATAATTACTGTTTTGTTAAATGAAGGTCAACAGAATTTATTTCTCTTGTGAAATTTCAGTTTCATCATAAATATTAATACATTTGACTTAAAGGGTAAATAAATGAAAGAATATGGCATTCTGATCTGAGGATATACTATTTGCAAGGTAAATTAAAAGGCAGTTGGATTGCAAAAAGCATTCTAGTTACTCACTAATGCAACTGCATGCAGTATTCTTCTTTCCCTACTGAAAGAGATGTATGTTGCTCATTAAGTAAGAACCTTTCTTATCACTAAGGAGAATAGTGTCCACTGCAAGTTAAAGACTGGTTAATTTGCTTACCTTAGTTGGATTTTATCTGGAGTCATTTTTATTTTTGCATTTGCTATCCATCAAAAAATTCCCAGTTTCTTTGGTTGTCCTGAGAACCAGTCTGAAAAACGTGCCTGGTGTCAAGACACTGGGAGTAATCAAGTACTGACCACAAAAACCTGACCACTGTAATTGAAAATTAATGGAAAGATACCATTTATTGGTGTTTTTTCTACAGGGGACAAAGGATAAGAAAGGATAAAGTAGGATAAGGTTATCTCACATTCTGGATGCTCCACTCCAAGCCAGAAGTGAGGAGTGTTGGCAGGGGAGAGCACAGGTGTTTGCAGTGCCAGTCGTGCTGGCAGCACTGCAGTGTGCTGCATGTCCCTCCTCGTGGGCCCAGAGTGTGTCCCCTGCTCACACAGGCTCCCCCAGCACTGCTGTGCCCTGGTGTCTGTGCAGGGGCTTTGCTTCTCCCCCTGATGCTTCATTCCTGTGCAGGTGCCAGAACGAAGCCCGTGCATCACATCACAGGGTCCTAATCCTTATGATGCCTAAAGCTTGAGCTTTCATGGTTTTCAGATTCTGTGCTGCCCAAGGGTGGAGTTCTGAGCTTCACATTCAGTGTCAGCTCTGCACAGAGCAGGGAGACAAAACAAATCCTTTTCCTGCTGAAGACCAAGGACAGCTTTCAGGCACAAAAGCACAAACAAGGGTGGGCTGAAGGGAGGAATAGGAAGGATGGGACCTCACACCCTGAAGCTGTAATTAGACAATTAAACCCCAATATGCAAATGGACCAAAACCTTTAAAAATGTAAGGTGTTGTGACCAGTCATCCATTTTTGTGACTATTCTAAGTCCACTCTGAGTGCAGCCTTGGTCAGGCTCTTTTCCTGCCATAGGTGTATCCTGGAGGCCCTTCCATAAATACCTGCTTTATTCTCTAGCTCTGTCAACTCACTGTTTCAAGTCAGCCTTCCAAAGCATCACTGCATCTCAGTCTCTTATTAAGGAAGAGAATGTATGGGTTTATTTTTTAAAAATGTTTTAAATATAAATAGATTTCAAATATGCAGAACTTTCTTAAGAAGAAAAGATTATCTAAAATATTTCTGAATGCATTTTTCTCATTTGGTCTTACTTCACCTGAAAGTGAAAATTTTTGAGGAATTTTCCCACATGAAAAATAATTTATTGATAGGTTATGCTCCTTCCCTACACTGCTTTACTCTAGCCCTGTTCATAGGCTGGTTGTCCTCCACTTGGTTTTCTCTTCTTGGCACTTCTCTCATGCTTCCAAACTTGAGGCTTTGGCTTCTGCTGCTTGGGTGATTTGCAGTTGCTGATGTTCTGCCTTACAAAACAGGCAGCTGAACTCAGGGAGGCTTCTCTGTCCTCAAGTGTTACTGACTCCATCCCCTGGGCACCACTTCCAGCAGCTTTTGGAGGCTGTTGTCCCCTGCCTTTTCTGCAGGACTCCCTGTCCAGCTGAGGTGGCTGATTAGTGGCACAGGTCAGGGATTGAATTTGCAAAAAGCCTTGCCCTGAGAGAGACTAAACCAACCAGCAGGTTTTTCATCTATTACATCTGTTTTTATTTTAAGGTAAAAAACCCCAAACCATCCAAAGCTGCTTCTATTTTTCCTCAAAGGTAGCAGTCATTAACACTGAAATGAAGTGAATGACTCATACCATTAAAGGATATTTTGAGAGGGTTCTCTCCTCTGGACTGTGCTGCACAAGGGCTGTACAGCAGCACTGCTGGTGATGTGTCTTAAAGCATTCCCAATTTAAACCAGGCTTTGTCAGCTCCTTCTTGGCTTGCACATTGTTTTAGCAGCAACTCGTGCAGTGCAGCTAAAGCAGCCTGTGAAACTGAGGTGATTTACACAAAGATACTCATCCAGAGGCTCTTAGTTGAAGCACTATGCTGGAGAATTGCATCTGGGCAAATATGATACTTTTCTGCCATATTTAATACACAGAATGATATAGCCATTTTAATAAGAGTTTTACTTTCCTTTCTGCTGGGGGACCATGGAAGCTGGTGAAGGTTAGTTGCTCTACAGTAGGAAATAGACACATGTATGAATTGCCAGACACAATTCACTATAAGTAGTTTATTTGTCTAACTTGATATTTACATTTTTTAAAGTTTCTTTACCTTGTGTCTTTGCTTCATTCCCTGGATGAGATAATACTGTTCTGCCTCTGAGTACACGAGCTAACCTCTTGTCCTTGCAACAAAGTGATAAAAAGATTTATCATTTTAAAAAATGAGTATAAATGAATGTAGCTCATCATTTTAATCATAGGTAAGGTCATCAGATCTGCCGTATTTTGGCACACTCACATGCTACTTAAACCTAAGTGCCACCTCTGTGAATTAATAAGTGTACTTGCTAATTTGTATGAAGGCAAAAATCTGTTGAATGTTTATGATCCAATCATATGTATTTGTATCTTGAAGTATTGCTAGACATTGGACAATGACTGATTTGATTGCCCTGGTTTCAATAGTCACAGGGAGAGTTAAACATTTTTGGGACAGGTTTGGTTCTGGAATGACAGGTGAGCAAAAGACTATCCAATATCATCTCCTCTTTGCTTTGCACTGTCGAAGTAGCACCAAAAGCTTTTCAGACTTGATTCAGAATTTAGCTTAGTGTGGCCTTCAGGAATTCCCTGAGAAATTCTTACTCTAATGGCCTTTCACTGCAGAGAGTTCTGCACCAGGTGTCCCATGAGTGGGCACAAGCAGGGTTTTTATTACCCTGATGGTTTGCCTTGATTCTTCAGACTAGCTGTAGTTGTAGTGTGTTCCTGGCTTTGGAATTGATGGCTCACTGAGGACAAAACCCGTGGAACAGAGATGACTGTTTTGTTACAATTCAATTCAAACTGTTAATGATACATGGAGTCCAATTCAACATAATGTTTAAGACTAATTTCACATGCACTTAAGCCTTGGCATAAAATCAGGCACATGCTTAAATGCTTTCCTTAATTAAAGCTTTATATTAGGACTTGCAAAATACTTTTGCTACTTTTCTTTGGCTTTATGAGCTTTCTTTTTTCCTGTTTGGCACAGAGTAAGTTTAAAATATTGTTAATGAAGTAAAATAGTTGGAAATGGGGACACCAGGCTGGCAAGCACACGTTCATTAAAAACAGATTAGCTATAAACAGACTCTGATAATCCTGCAATCAAGACTTGATACACAAACTCATGGAAATGCTAAACATGTGCTGTAAATAAACAGATGATTAATTTCCTTTATTCTAATATACGTGCCTTAGTAAGAAATTACATTTCCCCTAAAAGATCATTTTCTTATTATCTTATGATTGTCCCTCCTTTGCAGCTGCAGAGCATGTAGGATATAAAGAGATAGTTAATGGTCTGGAGATTGAGTTGGTCCCCTGAGAAAGGGAACTTCACACCCCACTCTCAGGTCTGTTAGCAAATGCTGCAGCAATTGACAGCTATTGAAGCTGAGAGAGAGAACATTCCTTTAGTCCCCTTTATTCCTGAAATCTTTCTGGAGGAATAATGGCAACACATGAGACAAGTAGAAATCTATATACAGCAAGGATTGATACTTCATACCACGGTGGGATTTTTTTTGGCTTCCTTCTTAATAAATTTGATTAACTTTCTCTAGAAGTATCTGGGGTGGAATGAAAATGGGGAGGAGTGTTTTGTATGAGAGATTTGAAAAGATTCATTACTGGGGATTATGCTTAATGAAACACATCCTGAGTGTGAGGCTGTGTGGCTGGTGTGCTTAATACATACAAATTAAATATTTTCCTGGAAATATACTAATAAAACCCAGTGATTTAAACATCAGGACCAAGAAATGTTTGCTTATTAATACAGAGTAACAATGTTTAGAGAATTCCAATTTACTGAACACAGATGTTGCCTGTAAAATAATTAGGAGAAAAATTAACATCAGAATATGAAATGTATTGAAAATCAGAGTTTAATAAAGATTTAAAACCCCAGTAAAATTTAGGTAAAAGGATTAGCAGAGGGAAATTCTAGATGGTTTTATGGTATTTTATGCAGCTAAGCTCTGGAAAATGAAACTTTTATTTTTTTTTTAATATCAGTATTCTGAAACTATCAAGGAAAAGAAAGCATTGCTCTTTAGCTGTTCTATATTTATATGTTCAAGTTCTAACTTTTTAAAAAGGCCTCATGAGTAGCATTCTCAGTGGGAAGTCTGGAAAGCCATACTGCTACAGGCAAAACTCTTGGAGATGAGTAGCAAATTTGAAGAGTAGGATGCACGTGAAGAGGGGGATTGTTGGGAATGCCCCACCACACACACTCACTGCCTTCACCCCCACAGCTGTTCACACCATGCTCTTGCTATCAGACCTATCAGGGCCACTTCAGCAGCCACTGATGTGGAAGATGTCATTGATAAAACAGTGTGCTAGGAAATGCATTTCTAATTCTATTGGCTGGGGTTTATTTTCAGATGTTGGGTGTTTCCTGTGTTACCCTCATGTTTCTGCAGTTGCTGTGCTGGGGAACTCCTCTGTGAGAATAACTGGCACTACCACATCACATGTGAGAAAGGATGAGAATATATCACACCTCTGTTTGCTCCTGCTACTTTCTGCAGGGTCTTTCATTGCTGCCTCCTCATTATCTCTAAGTGCATTTTATCTAATACTGAAGCCAGGAAGAGCCTATCCAAGGCTACACTGAGGTAATCCAAAGCAGAAGAGTGTGACTGGGATTTGGTGGAAAGCAGCATGAGGTATCATCATCTTCCTCTGTATGACCAGCTCATTGTTCTACTCAGGCCTGGTGGGATCCTTCTGAGCTCTTCACAGGATCCATCACACATCTTGAGCCTTTCCATAGCTGAATAACCACCTCTGGCTGTAGTCACCAAGATAGCACCTTGTCCTCCTCAGTGGTGCAAACCATGCAGAGGTGAAGGTGCAATATCTCTAACTCTGCTAAATCTCAGTCTGGAGAGATGCTGAGACTCTGACATTGGATGCAGCCAGTGTTTCTTGAGAGTTGCTCTCACTCCCCTCTCCCTTGTGATTAATCTTGCCAAACTCTTTCCCACTTGAATTTTTCTCAGTTGCTGGTGCATGGTGGTGGAGCTGCAGAGATCCACTGTATGGAAGGCACACAGGGCAATAGAACAGCTCCTGGGCTCTCTGCTGGCTCACTGGAAGTCCTTACACCACATTTTTATTGCCCTTACTACATGCTCTGACTGGTGCTAGTTATTCCTGCACTGGTGGAATCTTTCTGTTTGCCACATGGACACCAACCTCAGGAGTAAATTCTGATTGACTTCTTGCTTTTGGTCCCTCAAGGAAGTGATGAGAGGAATCTTTTCAGCTGACAGGTCTCACCTGTCTTTGGCTGTGTTTAGGGAAATTCAAAATAGTAATATCTATATGTTCTTGCAAATGGGAGCAGTTGGAGGATGGACCTTTTGTTATAATTTTTTATTAATGATTTATTATGCTGCCTTTTCCTTAGATGTTTCACAGACTTGGAAGTCACAAATGTGGGTCTGACCAAGCCTTGATTATCCCTGAAGGCAAAAGCTGGGGAAGTGTTATAATAGTCAGTGGATAATGTAATCACTATCTCTGCATTGCTGGCACAGTGTTGTTGCAGAAATGAATATTAGTAAAATTGGAAGCAAGCAGGAGGCATTGCAAGGGAGAACAGAAATGTAATTCTTGACAGAAAAGCATAGAAATAAAGCCAGAGATTAAACACTGATTGGGAAGAGGACTCTGAGGATAAAGAAGTATCAGAATATTAAGTCTAGCATGAGAAGGGTAGCAGGAAGTTAGAATGTGGAGAAGAGAGGTGTGAAGAACAGAATTATGTGCCACAGAAGGACAAAGAACTCAGAGTATATTAAAAATGCTGCCACAAAGCGTCCTCTGAGCGGTGTTCCTTCTACATTTATAAAATTTTAATTTTTCTTTTTTTAGTCTTAAAAGCACTGTAACTTTTTGGAATTAATATAACACATAAGTATAGAAGTTCATGATCTAAAAATCCATAACCTTTCTTACTTTTCAGGCTTAGAAGCCTTAATCAGCATTTACCAGTAAGTAAAGCTAATTTTGTCCCCTTAATAGAATGGATGATCTAATAAAGTTCCTTGGGGAGGTAGTTACTAAAATTTGAAGCTGTAGCAGCAAAACTCAAATAGAAAGAATTAATTTAGACTCAGTCAGGACAGCACTATAGTATGAACTGTGTATCTTGGCAAGGTTTTGTGGATGGGAATAGGTAGCAAGAAATTGGCCCTAAAACAGCACTGCCTGCTCTGAGAAGTCCCCAGATAAGGGTTTAGGAAAATGAGAATGTGTTGCTGGCAAGAATACTCATCAAAATGGAATTAAGGTGCATTGTTATAAGAATAGAAAATGAGCTCATGAAAGAAGCACCCCTGGAGTTTCACCCCAGTGCTGTGCTGTTTACAGGCACAGGGAAGCTGCAAATGAAGTTCCAGAAGTTGTCCAGGTGCCAACTCTATTATTTTCTAACTATGTTTGACATAGCAGCCTTCTGATTAAACCTCCCATATCAGTTCCCAAATACTTGCCTTTAAATCTTTGTTTCCATCCCTATTTGCCAGACCCATCTCCTCATTATTCACTTTAGAAACATCAGCTTTTTCGGTGAGTAGTTATGAAGTCAGGAAAAGTATTTGGAGTCCACTCTTCTAAAAAGTCAAAATACTCCAGCCTCATACTATTAAAGAATAAATTGTGAATTTATGTTAAAATCATTTTTTAGTACATGTCATGAGCACAATTGTACCAGAAGACAGACATTACTTATGACCACTTGTTATGTTATTAAGATTGTTTACATATTTAAAGGTGAAAAAATATTTTTTTTTGTTTTTGTCATAATTAATAGCATTTATGCTGTAAGCAGGAATTTTTATACTGGAAGAAAATAGAACTTTGAAAATATGTTCAGAAGACTGACTCAGGATATTCCTTGTGTTCATTAGCATTCTTGATTTAAATGTCTTAGGAGAGCTAAATATATGGGCTGCATAAATAAATAAATGCATGTTATAGAGTGGATTCACTGTCACTTTGTGCTTGTTCCTCTCTCTGGGCTTAAAGTAACACCCTGAAGTCATCAGAAGGAATTCAAATTTACATACCCCAGCTAGGTAGCCCAATTTTCTTGAAATATTCCTAAAAGGATTCTGTTCACTCTCTTTTCTGACCTGAATTCTTTGCATTGCTGTGAAAGGAGATGAGTGCCCTGAAAAAAGAGGGGTTTGATCTGCAGTTGTACATTGTCTGCATTAAGCTTAATACCTTAAATGCCCACCAGCTTTTCATTGGTGGAGTTACTGTAAGGTTTAATGACACACAATTCTTGTTTTCTTTGCTGTGCAGGAGGATGGCAGTGCAAAACAGAAACATTAGTCTTTTAATTTGTTTTGCTGCCTGACCCCATTGCAGAGGGTGAAGCAGCTGGGACTGCTTTATTTTACTCTCCCCCTTTCTCTAGAGCATCTCCAGCCTCTGGGATCTGACAATGCTGACAGGGAGGGTACAAAGCTAATTTTCTCACCTTTGTAATGCATTTATTTTGCTACATTTCTGTTTCCAAGGTGTGTAAGGGAAGTTGTCTGTCAGGGACAGTGAGTTCTGTGGATGTGTGTGTGTGCACGTGTACGTGTGTTCCATTTGTTCCTCCCCTTCCATCCACAGGACTGGGAGCAAAAAGGGAGAAATTTGTCTGGTTTTAAAGGCTGACAAAGATCATTCAGGGTTATACTTCAAGCTAGCAAAATTTAGATTTCTCTTGCTCTGATTCCTACACTGATCCCTGAAGTTATAATTACTGAGTTTCTAGCACAGGGGTTGTACTTTCATTCCCCAGCCTGCCAGAGGCTTGCCCTGTACCTTTGGCTGAAACAGGTAAATGAGATAAATGCAGTTCCATGCTGTCAGTGATTTTTTTTTTTTCTTTTCACGTTTTCCAGTTGATGAACACACATAATTTCTACTGTGGTTTTCCCTTTTCACAGTGTTCCAGAAATGGTAATTTTTGCAACATTCACCACTACTTTGAACTCATTTATGAGAGTTATTTTGTCAGCCCTAATAATATCAGAAAGACTAATAAGATGTGTTTTCTAGGTGTTTGTGGAAAATAAATGGGAGTTCTGAGTATAAAGCAAGAGGAGGTGAAGAAACTTCAAAGGACAGAAGTGAAGTGATCATTATCACACTTCCTTTGATACTGTGGAGTTTAAAGTTGAAGCCAGATTCAAAAACCTAAAATACTCCTAGGGCAATAGAAGTTATTGTGCTTCACAAAATCGTTGTGCTCTGTGATGTTTCTTCTTTGAATTGCCTTAAAGGTTAGCAGAGACTTGTTGTGTCCACCCTTTTAGAAGAAAATGCAGATCTACTGAAAATATTAATTACCCTTTGAGAAAGATGCAGAGCTAATGAAAATATTAATTAACCTTTGAAAAAAAATGGTTTTTGTGCCATCTTACTAACACCTTTTTTCCTTGAGTACTGTGCTTCTTTTCTAGGTTTTTATGATGTTTGATCAGATGCTTGCCCCAACTTTTGTATTGTAGTGAATGTCAGTCAGTAGCCTGTGTAGTCTTTGCAGGCTCTGAATTTCCATGGACTAAAATTAGGCTGGATAATGGCTGGTGACTGTGAAGTTTACTGGGTTTTCTTTCCTATTTATAAACTGTCATAGCCCAGTTTTAAAATAAATAAATTAAAGAAACAAAGGAACTACAGTAACCTGCACAGGTTATTAAGTAGGTCCACTGACATTTAAGGGTCTGTATTTCAATTTTCTCTCGCATTTTCAAGGGATAAAGGAAAAATCTCCAAAATGGAAACAATTTAGAGACTCAGTCTGATTCTGCAAGAATGTCTCTGTTATCTGTCATGGAAAGAACCACCAAGTCATCACCCAAAAGCTTTTGAATTGAAAGGCACCACTGTCATGTGTCAATTATATTGCCTTTTATTGACATTAAGGTGTAATTCTCTTCGGGTGATGCCCTCAGAATAACAGCAGTGCATTCCCAAAGGGAAGTGGGTATCCCAATCCCTTTCCTCTTTCCTGTCTCAGGAGATATGACTGGCCAATAATGTCTGTCTGTGTGCAGAAAGCTGAGGAGCTTCAGCTCCCTCAGCTGAGCAGGGTAGAACCAAATCTCCCTGTTTGGAGTAACCTTCATGATTAGGACTTGGAGGGAGTTATTAATTAATGATGCAGTGGAAATATGAATGATGGGTTACACTGTGCCTCTGCATGGGACAGCATATGGAGAAGAAGGTCAAATGTAACTTTTTTAAGTGTGTTGACAGCTGTGGAGCTAAAAGGGCATTATTTCATAAGAGTAAGAGAAATACCATTTTAAGGATTTTTGGATGTTGGGGTTTTGCTTCCTTTAGATAAGACAGGTGTTTCTTAAAGGTAGAATTGAACCAGTTGTCAGCTGGGATTTACAAAGTACTTAAAAAATGAAATTGTACTCTCATCAGGCACTTTCCATGTATTGAGCCATAAAGAAGTGGCAAAAAAAATTATGACACTTAAAAATTGCTGCTACAGCTCTGGTGAGACATTATATTTTAGCTGATAAGTGCCAGGAATAATGTTTTGCATAAATATTCCACAATATTGAGCATATTTCGTGTCTATAATTAGAGCTTTGATTTACTCACAGGCAGAATTAATTAGGGAGTAACAGCTGTACTGTAATTCTTCTATTATAAGCCAATCTCATTTCTTCCTCCTCTTGTTAAAATCAAAAGTATACAAATATTTCTTTAACCTTCCTTAATACACTGTAAAAATAATCTGTTTAGAACACAAACATCCTGGTACTAAGTACAAGAACATGCGTTCTGCAGTCCAAACTTGATTTTATACTTAATTTACTCTCTGTAAGGCCTTTTCCAAGACTGCTAAAACTCTTCAGAGAGGGAAAAGATGGAAAGGAGGTGCTTGAGGAGTTTGAAGCACAACTGAATGAAACACAGTGAATCCTGTGGTTCTGCCCTACCACTTTCCTGCATCAGGCTTGGGATAAGGAGGGAGGAAAGAGCCTTGCTGTAAGATCTTTATTTCAAGGGTATTCATGCAATATGTGGTGGATTTCGCGGATCATTCACAAACAAACGTTCTATTTAAAAATGGTAGTTGGTCAGTGTAAAAACTGAGGTAAAAGAGCTAAATATGAGAACAAGAGCTACTGAAAGCCATCTGATCTGTTCATTAGAGCTTCCCCTCGTGCCAGCTCACCAGCCTCTCCTTGGGACAGTGGGAAAGGGGGGATTCCTCAGCACCCTGTGCTCCCTGTGCAGCAGGAAGAGTGAGAATTCTAAATACAGGAGAGGGAAATTTGTGTCCTGCCCTGAAACAGCACCAGCCAAAGCCAGAATGCAACAGCAGCTCCCAGGGGCTTTGGAGGATCTTCTCAAGGCTTTTGTTTCCTATGACAGATCTCTCCACACACAGCTGGGGACCCACAAGAGCTGATGGCTAGACTGGGAGCAGGGCTGAGGAGAGGAGCGATAATTTGTGGACAAAGGAGAAAACTGAGGTGCACTGCTGCAGGGATGTGGGTTTGAACCATCTGTTAGCGCCACAGATTCATTTTCTCAAGCTATTATATCCCATGGCCAGGCTGAGCAGCCTGTCTGATAGCCTGTCCAGTGAATTACACTGTGAGCAGCAACCTGACAGCAAACGTGAGTGGCCCCTTCCCTGTTCATTTGTGTGAGGAGCCAAGAACATCGATTTTGTGTTGATATCTGTTGTAATGATCCTGGTAATGCTGAAAAAAAAAAAAAAAAAGCATTTCCCCTCTCTTTTGGGTCACTTTCTCCTCAAGAAACTTCCTTTCCAAGTCATGACATGGACAGGCCAGAGAGCAAACCAAGGCCTAAAAATTCTTCTGGAAAAATGAACCTTTCACTGGTTGCTATGATGCCAGTGGATGCACTGGAAATCAGTGTCGAAGGAATATGGAGTTACTGCTGATTTAGTCTCAATTTGGTTATTTTAGGCATATAAGTGTTGATTGCCATTTTAATAACTTGGGAGATTTTTTCTGCACTTTTCCTCCTGAACCTAACTTTCTTGTACTTGGAAGCAAAGTTTTTTTCAATTATCTTCGTTAGATACTTCTCTAAAATAATATATATATATATATATATAAAAGAAGAAAAAATCACATTGTAGTTCAACTCTGCTCCGAGCATGAATAACTTAGCCTGAAGTCTTTTCACCAAGGCCTTTAACTGATTCTTCAAACTTCTGTAGGGTTATTCCTGTCCCTATGGAATGAAATGGACAACTAGGTCCGAACAAGGAAAAATAAGGTATATAATTTTATTTAGGAAGCCAGATTCACATTCAGTTGACCATCAAATCATCTTTAGAGAGGAACAATATGGTTCATATTAATGGGGTGATGAAATGATATATTAGATACATGATCCTTGTCCATGTCAAAAGCAGCTGGCTCAGCAGATGTCCTGTTTTCAGAGGCTGATGCCTCATGAGGATGCACAGCAGAAGAGCACATAGATCTCTTCTCATCTGAAATAATGGATCAGCTTGTGAGCCATGGTTTTCTAGATTTGTGAGCCAAGACTTTGTACATTTACATGGTATTAGCAAGGTGTCTATTGGTATAGGCTTCAGAAAAAACTGCTCTAAATGTCCAGGCTAACTTCCAGTTTCTTTTCCTACATTTTCTCTTGAGCTATAAACCCAGGAATACCAGGTCAGCTCTTTCCCAAAAGTGTAATCACCCTTCAAATATTTATCATTGTCAGTTTCCATGGGGTCAGTGTTTGCTGAGGCAGTGCCCAGTGCTGACCAGCTGGAGGCAAATGACCACAGGGTATTTATTTCCTTTTCAGCCCACTTCCCTTTTGTTAACTGGAGCAAGGTGATGAGCCAACTGCCTGAGCTGTGCTCATCACTGGGGCCCTGGCCTACATGGGGTGAGCAGCTCCAGTTTTGCTTTTTTCCAGCAGCTGCAGCAGCTTCAGGGTCCCTCTGCTCCACAAAACCCCAGTGAGCAAAGCCATGCAACAGAGGGCTGAAAATGGCACAAATCAGCTTTTTAGATTGAAAAGAACCCCACACCTGCCAACGAGAAGTGTTTCTCTTTGATTAAATATCCTTTGGCTGTTCTGTCTGCAGGCTGCATCCTCATCTGCTGGTGGAGGATCCCACAGACCTGTCCCCCAGTGGGACTGACTCACAGAATTGTATCAGAAAATTGCTTTGATGAGTCACAAGTTTGCCAGTTTGAGTTTAATAGAAAAATTGAGAGAAGGTATTTGAGTTATGATTGTGCTGGGCTTTTAAGAATGCATGAGTGCAGTTCCCATTCTTCACATTTAATTCAGGTTTTGAGAACAGAGGGTAGAATGAGAAATATGAGCATGATTTACTAGTTTCTTCAGAGCAGTGATGAAAATTCCAGTGTTGTACTGGTGATAGATTAGCAGAAGAGATTCAGTCGTAAATAATAAAGAACACCTCTGAAGGTGACACTGATTCCAGTTGTAGTTCTAAAATTTGATGATCTTATGAAAACTGTTTATGTTTAGATGTAAGAATGGATATAAAATTATACTCCTAAAACATAATTAGCAATATCTCTATATGGGATTACAACTTTTCATTTATATTTTAATGCACTTCTGAAGGAATATATCAGACTGACAGGAGAGTTATCACCACAGCTTCCTGGCACTGTCCTAAAAGTTTATCTTGGGATTAGTGGAGAAGTCTAAAAGTCAGTCACTGGAAACTCTCAACATTGCTGTTCTTCTGAAAATAGGGAGCATGTAAAAACACAAAGTCAAAATTATTATTTCATTTGAGAGTCTTGGTGGCAAGTCCAGCTTCTGGGACAGTTTCTGAAGAGTCTTCTGACACATTTCTTTTTGTAGACATTTTCATCCACAAAGAAATGCAGTTGAGCAAGGTCTTTCAGCTGCGTTTGTCAATGCTGAATTTCAGGTCTGAAATCTGAGGACAGCCTGGCAGGTGTGGCTCAGACCAAATCTGCTGTGCCATGTGGGAGGCCCTGTGGAGGCTGAGGCTGGTCCAGTGCACTCTCCAAGCACTGGATTTCCTGTGCAGCCTTCCTGGGAGGGCCCAGTGAAGTCTCACACAGATAAATCAGAATCAGACAGCTGTTTCAATTAGATAATAAATTTTCCTTACCCTAGGGACAGGCATCTGTTGTTATGAGACCAGCTGTTTAGAAATTTGATTTTTTTTTTAATAGTGTATCTTCAAAAGGAATTTTCCTGAGGGTCACCAAATGTATAAGGTAGCAAGTTCTGATCCCTAGAGAATCCAGTGGCTTGAAAGAAGTCAAGAAAGTCCAAGTTCTTTCTGGAATACCCATTCTTAGTACTGCTGTCTATTTTTCGATTATTTGTTTCAACACTGAAAGACTACTGTCTATATTTATTACCCTTCAGACTTCAGATCATTTGAGAGGCAGAGAACTCCTTTTGTTCCCTGCTGCTTTTCTGTGCCAAAAGAGCTCAATTCAGCCATAAAAGAATCAAATTTCATTGATTAATTAAGGAAAGCTTCTATGCAATGGAGTTTATTTTAATAGGCTATACAGCAGGCAGAACGTTGCTAGGAGTATAATACAGTATAACCTTTGCTTGTAAGGAAGATGAGGTAGAACAGTTTTTCAGGAATTAAACCAATCACATAGCAACTAAAATGGACCAGAAAATTAAACCTGGTTTTGGAGCTTACCAAAAACCTGTCCTTCAGCACCTGGGAAACTTATCCCAAAACTTGTAAGCCAAGTCTCTGAGTTTTAAAGCTTATGCTGTCCATCACGAGATTGCAAAGGGAGGGACATAAATCTTGCATACCCTTTTTCATAATTTTTCACGTGTGTTTGTGCATGCACATGTGGAATTGTATAGCAAATTCTGCAGTTTCCTTGCACTTAGAGCAGCAGGATTCAAGGAGAAGCCCCTTTTTCAAGGATTCTGGACCCTTCAGTGCTAATCCATCAAGCTACAAGACTAGTACCAAATAATGGCATGAAAAAGAAAAGGCACTACCCAGTTCCTAGGCCTGCACTCATGTTTTTATGCCGTGCAGCTTCCTGAAGTCTTTAGTTATTCTGACAAA
This sequence comes from Trochalopteron elliotii, assembly GCA_024734555.1. Lineage (NCBI taxonomy): Eukaryota > Metazoa > Chordata > Aves > Passeriformes > Leiothrichidae > Trochalopteron > Trochalopteron elliotii. Next base: position 808,391 of record JANPWX010000029.1, read on the forward strand.
ATTCACACATGAATATTAATAAGAACATGATATCCTCACTGTTGCAAGTGTTCAGACCACAAAATTATTTAAAACTGAATAGTTAATGGCTAATCATTTGTCATCTCTCAGTGATGATTCAAAGTGGGACTACGTGGCAAATAAATTATGCAGTGGCTATTATGGTGTCACATAAACTGCATTCTTTATATTTTCCAAGGAAAATACAGCAAGGGCCAAAATCTCTGCTGTAGCTTTATTTATTGTTGGTAGAGCTGCTCAGTTACTGTGATGTGTAATTCTTGAACAGTCAGAACTATCTATAAGCACACTAAACAAAGATTTATAATCAAAATGCTTCTACCAGAAATCTGACAGAGTCCAAGGTTCCCATGATAGATGTAGTTTGAGCTGGAGTAAAATTTCCTGAACTTTCTTTTGATATGTGCAAGCTTCTTAGGAGAAAAATAAAATCATTCCAAAACCAAAAGGTTTTCTCAGCTTAATTTTTGGTGAAGTAGTTGGCACAAACCCAGCTTTTCATTCCTTACTATGACAATGAAGGTGGTCACTGCATCATTTCATTCTAACCACAATTTTCTGCAGGACTCAGTAGAGCCTGAGATGTCTGCGAGATTTCCTAAAGCAGAGCTTGCATACCTTTTAACTGAAGTGCTGCAGGAAGGACAATTTGGGTTATAATATTGCAAACAGATCTATTTAGCATCTGGTTTTGATGAAGTTTGGTAATTATGTTTGTGCAGTATAAAACTCATACACGTGCTCTGCTGCTGGATTGGAGGACACAAGGTATATTGCAGTTATGTAATTGGTAATGTGTAATTTTGCCTCTAGACCTGAAGTGAGTTATTTTGAAAGAAGAATTTCTTTTAAATTGTCTGAATTTTCAAATGCAGCTGGTCTTAGATGTTTTAAAGCTTTGAAGTTTCAGGTTAGGGTACCCAGTTTCAAAGATGAGTACTCCTTGTTTAGTTGCACAGCATGTTTGGAGTATTTGTGATAATATTTGCATTAGAAAGATCCTAATAGATCTGCTGAAAATGCCAAGATGAACAATCTAGTGAGAATGAGTGAGGAAAATTGAGCTCGGCCTCAAATATGTTCCATTTCTTGGGTTTGTAATTTCAGCAGTAAAGCACAGGTCTAACAAAAATATCACCATAAATACAGTGCAAAATTCACACTATAAATCTAATCCTGAGGAAGAGGGGAGGGAGTTTCTTCAAATCTCTTTGCTCCAGCCAGACTTTTATACTGCTGCTATGCTTATGAGGTCTGCAGCCCCTGCTTTTACACAAATTAATTGCCTTGCCATAAAAATCCATCATCCAGATTGTACAACAGAAATGGCAATTAAAAAAAATAATAAAAAAAATCCAGCAGAAAACAAACCTGAAGAGAGAACAGCACACTACTAAAACTGAGGTGATTCAAAATAAATATTTAAGTTTTCCCAGTACTGAGGCAGAATGAAGACACTTTATCTTCTTGCCAACTTCCATGGGTAATTCACTGTTGTGTCCAACTGCTGCAGTAATGTCAGTTCCAGTTTTCCTTCCCAGTTTTCCAGTTCACTGCAAGGTGTAAATCCAGCAGCAGAGTGTGCTGTGTCTGTGTTGGCCACACAGAATGAACAAGGCAGTACCTATTTGCTTATATTTTGGAAATAGGCCCTTCAAATAGGATTTTAGGGACACAAGTTGCATTTGTTTAATAGCCCCAACTTTAATCCTCTGTTTTGAAGCAGCATGGAATTGCTAGGCTTCTGAAGCAGTGATTTTGGGGCTGGAACACAGCTGTGGTGCCATGTTAGACACAGGATCCCTGAGATGTCCCTGGTGGCCCAGCAGCTCCAGCACAGGACTGGCAGCACAGCCCTGCCCTCAGGATTGGGATTGGGGAACCATAAAGAACATAAAGTGGGCTACATTAATGTCTGCATTCAGGGAAGGAAATTCCCCCTTAAATGCCATTAAATCAGTCCAGAAGTTTCAAAAATATTAGGAAAGAAAGTGCTAAAGTTAAAGGTCTAAAGTGCTAAAGTAAAGTTAGGTCTAAATTTACTTAGTAAAGTTCCCTCTGGGCAGTGCTGTTTTGCCCAAAAGCCTTCAGGAGGACGCTTGTGCGTGTGTGTGCCTAAGGCTTCAGGTCACAGGTGAATTTATAACTCTAAGATTTTCATTTTCATAGTCATAGACCTGAGATACTGCCTTTAAAACAGAGTCTCTGTGGATTAACTTGTTTTCATTTGGAGAATCAGAATAAATGAAGTCAAAATGTGGGTGGGCATTAATGAAACGTGCTTCTGTTAGAGAAAAATAATAATAAAAAAAGGCATAACTCCACTAGAGACAGATAATGTTTCAAGTTTACCCTTTTAGAGGAATTTAAAAAGCTGCTATTACTGTATGGAATGCCTTCTTCCGGATGCTAAATGTACAAATAAGGAAATTAGGTCCCTTCTTATATGAAAAGTAAATAAGATGCAAATTTTAAATGGAAGCAAGATTCAGCAATGAGCAAACAGGAATATAACAAAACAACAACAAAAACCACAGACAAAAAAAAAAAAACAACACCAAAAAAAAGAAAAACAAACAAACAAACAAACCAAAGAAAAGATGCAGCAATGAACAAATGAGGAAATTAATTTAATAGGCACCTTGCAAGCCATCCTCTTTCCCCTCCTACTCTCTTGAACTCTTCCATGAGAATGATTTATCCTAGCATGGTGCTGAGAGGTGTTTCACACAGATTTGGGTGGGAGTTCTGGGCCCAGGTGTCTCAGCAGGAGAAGATTTAGCAGCTGAGAATTTTAATGAGACAACTGCCTTCCACAGAGTTTCTTTGAAACTTTTGTGTTCAGCTCCTTGAGGTTCATAGAGACAACAGATGGAAAAACAAAAAAAAAAAAGAAAAATGTGAGTTATTTAGTGTGCTTTAGATAGATGGAGCTGGCCCAAAAGCATATGAAAATCATAGGAAAGAAGGGTATTTTGGGAGGGCTAATAGTTGAGAAATACAGAGTGATCTTGGAAACATTCTCTGTAAAGATTAAGCTGAGGTTCTCAGGTTGAAAAATGTTTTTTTGCACAGTTGATATGATACAAGTCTTTAAAAGTTTCAGAAAATTGTATGTTAAATTAAAAACACAACACACCTGTTTGTGTGTGAATGATCCCTTTCTGGTAGTCAGGTGCAATGCTCCATGCTGTAGTCAAACACACAGACCTTTTATTTCAATATATCAGCTTTTCTAGAAGTGGAGTTCATAGTTAACTGAACAAAAATTACTTTATAAACCCTCAGATCTCCAAGCAAATATTTCTGATTTGGTTCAGCAAGGAAGAACAGTTACATCCATGAGTTAAACCCAGAATGTGGTGATAGAATTTCCTTAGGCTGGGATCTGCCCTTTCTTTATTTCACTCTAAAATGAACATATCAGGACACAGCCCTGAGATTGCTGAACTGCCAGAACAGGGCAGCCAGTTTTAAAGCAAGTGACATTACTGAGGGAGGGCAATCCAATAAAGGATCAGGCATTTATTTTCTCTTGGCTAAAGCAGGTTACAGAGCACATTGTGGTCTGTATTGGTGGTCTCTCTCTGTAAGTAACACGAAATTGAAGACTGAACATCAGAGTTTCACAGACACAGGAGATTACCAGCCCCAGAAATGCTGTTATTGTCACTTGTGTCCCCTACTTAGGTGGGTTAGTGCTGTATTTGTCTTCTCCTTTGGCAGAGAACCAGCATCAGGATGTCACTGGATTTGATATTTGGCTTCTTGTATGGAGGCTGTGCACTTCTTCCTGTGCTGGTGTCTGCTTTTAATGGTACTGATATTAAAGATGTGGTTATTAATCCTTCACCAGCAATAAAAGATGGCATTTTAGCAGCATGTTTGGCCCTGTTATTATAATTCTGTGATTAATGCATTGAAATCCAAATGCAGGTTTTCTGTGTTTGTTTCTCAAAACTGATAACCTTTTCCTTATATGCATTTATCTCCTTTAGTTTACTACAGCATTTCTGTCCAGCATTTACTGCCAGCAAGGGCCAGCATTAATTTGTTGACAGGTGTGGGGGTGTGAGCTTATTATAACATGCCTAAAATCACACTTTGATCAGAAGATGACAGCTTTCACCTGTAAATAAAGGGATGAATAAACTGAGTCTTGAGTGTTGTTACCCCTCAAGCTCAGCCTGTGTATGGGTGGTGGTTTTGGGGCCTGTGCTCCTCATGCATGGCTTTAATGGAGTTCAACCACCAAGAGCCCTGTGGAGTACAGAACCCTCAGCCTGCCGACAGCAACACCTCTCACTGTGCTCTCTGCATTGTCCTCTCTGTTAGGAGCAATAAAATGCCAATATAAAGGATTATGGATATCTATAGCTATGCATATGATCAGATCAATATAAAATCAGAAGCATAGTCCAAAATGTAAGAACAATATGAGAACTGTAGATAAGGCTGGTGAAATGCCTTCTCATGCATAAAGTTTGGAATTAAATGCTGATTAGATTTCACACCTTAGTCTGGGTTTTGTTTATTTTACATGTAGTATACCTAATACACCTGTCTGTCAGGTGCACACAGACAGAATATAAATATATCTGTGTACAGATGTTCTACTCACACAGTCTCGTTGTGGAGAATACTTATTCATTCTTTAGATGTTTTAATATGGAGAAAGAACTACTCTAAGCATCAATTATTCCAATACTTTACATTTTTAAAAGATCTTTCCTCAGACTTATTTATGAATTACTTCTGAGTTAAATCTCACAGGACATACACATTACTGAGAACAAATGGCTTTATGTAGGGAAGTAGCTGTCCAACCAAACTGAAAAGGATGGTTGAAAAGAGGTTTTCAGAATTTTCTTTATAAATTATTCAGAAAGTACCTATTCAGGACATAGTCTTAAGGTGCACCAAGGGATCCTTAACTTGGACATTAAGAGGAATTTCTTCACAGAAAGTCTGATAAGATCAGAAGGCATTTGCCTTGTAGTTGTGATTGCCCAGGCCCTGTAGATTAGGTTATCACATGATTTATTTCTAAGGAATTGTATTAGGGATGAATTAAAAAGATATGTTACCAATTTATATATAGTTATTCTTGTGGCACTGGATAGATTTTCCATCTTCAAGCTTGCACACTCCTGCAACTGGAAATCAGCATGTCCTGTTTTTCCAGAAGCTTTTCCCCTGACAGCAGGGAGCTTGTTGCTGTGCCAGAGTCTTTGGCTCCTGCATTATTTTTACTTCCCTACCTTCCCTACTTTTTTTGTTTTGGGTTAAATGAATACTTCTCTTGTTACAGGTAGACTTTAACTTCTACTCAAGGGATCCCTGGAGCAGCATCAGCTCTCCTTACACACAATTTGAAACAGCTGATTTTCCCTGGTTTTGACTTGTCATCCCCAATGTATTTTTCCTAACAAGAAGGGCACAGTACAATTTGCACAGATGTCAAGGGAGAGTGTCTAGTTACACTGTCTTCCAGAAGCAGTGGTTCAGGGCAGAAATGTGAGTCATTATTTTCTTCACAAAATTATTTCTCCCGAGGTCGGTAACTTTGTGGTCTTAGTTCCTATTGCTTAGTTTTATTTTCTGTTAATGGCCAGTGATTTCACAATTCATTGCTAATGGTAGATGAGGTAAGTGGTGAGCCACCTCCTTAGGGATTAGGGGGAAAACCTCCTGCTTTACCTGCCCTGCAACACAGAAGGTTGAGTGAAATTTTACTGACATTTTTTGAATTTGCATCGTTTCAGTACATGAAATTCCTCAGAAAGCTGAATTCATGGTGCTCATTAAATATTGTGCTGAGTGGAGGGAGATATTTTACCAGAGATGAGCTAAATCAGAAATTGGAATTGGTCTGTGAAAAGCATGATGAGGCTTGGGACAAACAGAATTGGCAATGTTTAAAAAAAGTAAGAGAAAGCCAGTAGGAAGACACCACAGTAAGCTGAAGTGAAAAAAAAGGATGTGATGGCTCCCAGCTGTTAGACATACTGACTCAGAATACTACAAACACCAAAATAGAAGATTATTTTGTCACCCCTGCTGTGTCAGAGGGTGAAATACCACCATGTCTTGCCAGAAGTTTGGAGTCTATCCTGGGATCTGAGCCCTGAAGGGCACTTACCTGCCAATAATACTTTAGAGACATATGAAAAATTATATACTCCACTCACAGACAACTGCTTCCAAACAGATTTATTATTTTGCAACATACAAGCAGTAATGCAAAAAATTACTTTGAATTCTGTTTCTCTGCTTGTTTATAACACAACATTCCAATTACCAAACTGTTGTATCTTTATAGGAGTGTGGTTGTCTCTTGAGGGGTCTCATGAATTAATGCTTCTATAAAATATGGGGTTTGTAATATGATAAACTGACTTACAGGTGTTTTAGAAGGAAAACAAATTGTGGGGAGTCTTTTTATTGCTAGTAAGTATTTATGTGTGTGTGCTGTAGCATTGCCACATGCTGTACATTGGAAGAATTCCCACAGACAGAAATGATAATTTGGAAAAAAATAACATGCAGATAGTGAATATGAATACTTGTGTTCAAAAGCACTACCATCCTTGGTTGTTAATTTGGAGAACATCTGAAAAACATGAGGAGTTGTTTTTGCCTTGCTACCTAAACTTGCTGGACTCCAGTAGGAGCAGAATTCCTAGTCACTTAAAAAGTAACTACTTGCTGATAAATAAAAATATTAGAAGAATACTTTTCTCATCCCATGCTTTTTGATTGGATGCTTGTATTTTAATGAAAATAAATATTATGCTTTGAAGTCCTACAAATATTTCTCTTTCAAATTGCTTCTATTGATGCCAATCTTGCTGTACTTTATATACATTTTGGCTATCACAGAATCAGAAAATCAAATTGAGATTGGTAGAGGTGTCTAAGATCAAGTCCAGCTGTGTTCACCACTAAACCTTGTCCCAAGAGCCACATCCTTGTGCTTTTGAACATCCTGTTAATAAGGTAACAAGGTTGTTGTAGATGCACTTAGGTGATGAACCTATAGAAGAATAGGGGCTCTTGGGTATTTTCAATCTTTTCATTCTATCTGTTTACAAGCAGGCACTGTCTTGTGCTCTGCTGGTGTCAAACTGGTTTTTCTGACATCGCCTTATTGTTTCTCTGCCTGTGTGGGGTCTGTAGCTGCCCTCACACAGTCACTGGAATGAGGATTTCAGAGCCAGGCAGCCCCTGCTGCAGCTCCTCATGCTCTCACGCCACTGACAGGAGGAGATTAAATTATTTCCTTCCATCTTTTGAAGCCTGTTAAAAATGGTGCAGCCCCTGAAAAAAAGTTCTATTTAAGTCTGGCTATTTCATAGTGGAAGTGAGAAATTTGATTTTTATTTGAAGCTTTTCTAAAAGGGTTGCATTGATTGGTTGCAAGCATGATTGATTGTAGATTTAGCATAAGGAAGGCTATGGAAGTGTGACTGCCCTCCCACCTTTTGTTTTTCTGGACAAGGACACAGGAGGTGGGATGTTCTGGGCTGCTCTGAATTACAGACGTGACTTTATCTCAGCAGAAGGTCTGGTGACCTTAAATATATGTTTTCAAGAAAATACCAACATTAAAAATTATTCTGAATTAGAATGTAATATAAAGATGTAGAAAAGTTGATAAAGGTCAACCTGACCAATTTATTTAATGAACTACTCAGTATTTTTTCTATCTTAATTTAGACTTACAGTTTTATTTGAATATTAATTTTATGCTTTCTTATACACATGAGACACATTGGAGTCTTCCCTATTTAAAGACTCTTGAGGGTTCTTTCCTTGTGCTGGCTTTTCAATTACCTGCAATGTTACTGGGGTCTGCTTTTCAGGGATGGAATTTTCAGTAATTGTGGTCTGCTCCATTATTGCATGAGATCTACTTTCCTTGAAAATAAGGCCTCAGAATGAAACAAGGGAAAATCAGCGCTTTCCAGGGGTAAAGACTTCCTTTGAAAATTTAAAAGTACTCTTACATTTTAGAGCAAGGACTTGACATTTCATGAGAAGAGAGAAATGCATTTTATATTCTGCTTAGAAATCCATAGGGCTTTATTCAAGTTGTAGATATTTGAAAGTTATGATTTGCTCTTGCTCAAGAGGTACTGCTTAATTTTTAGGTGAGATACTCCATTTTCTCTAAGTATAGCTGTTTCTTTCAGGTCTGAGTTTGACTTATTTTGTAATGTTCAGATTTGTAACCTTCAAGCTGAGCTTCTCCTGCAATAGTTTCCTTAAGTATTCAGGCACTCTGGAAAATGAAGACACTTGATTACAAAATACATGAGCAGAGAATTCATGGTGGGCTAAAGGCAGAAGGCAAGAGGAATATATTGGGATGCAGCTGAGTTGAAAGGGCAATAAAAACATCCATTACCAGAGAATCAGTTTTCTGTGCTGTATTTTCTCATGATTCTGCAGCTTCCAAACACCATCAGTGCACTTTATCCAGTTGTACCCAACCACGCTGGATTTCTCCTCTACTGTGTGAAAAGACACATATTATGCAGATCTTTTAGCAGTGGTCCCTCCCAAATGCCTGAACACCACAGAATTTTCCACTTCTGCTCAATCAAGAGCCCCATTCCTTCCTTCAAATAATGACCAACATTCTTTACCTTCAGTTTACTGGAAGAGGCAGCAGTGGCCCTGACACACTATCATTAATAAAATGTTCACTGAGAAAAAAGCAGGCAAAGTGGAGGGATGGTTCTTTGCATTTTGTGGGATTGCTGATGGCAGGAGAATCTTCTGCAGGCTCCAGTCCTGCACGTGCCCTGTCAGGGCAGGAGGATAAGGACAATATTCCTTATCCATGCATTTTAGCATGGATGCCAACTCCAGCTGAGTGTTTGCAGTAGACATTTAGTCGTTGCTGACATTGGCATGGGTGAGACCAGCTAAAGGTCTGTTCTTGTTTTGTGAGTTTGTTCTTTAAAGGGAAAAAAATGGTCTCATTTTCAGCTCTGCCTTCTTTCTTTCAAGAAAATCAATATTTGGAACAATTTCTTTCAGGGGTCTCTTTTGCATTTTTGTGTTGTCTTTGGTGAATTGATGAAATGTGTTGCTCATTCTCCATTTTGTAACATTTTAGCCACTTTCACTAGTCCTTATTGTCACCAAAAAATTGGAGATGGTAAAGCTGTACTTCTAGCTGGATGATTTTGGAATTTGAAATTAATTTTTCAATTTTCCAGAGTTCTCTATGTGCTGACATTTACTAAAATTGTTGCATCAATACTGAAAAGATACATTGCATATAATTTTTTGTGTAGTGGGTAGAAAAGAAAGCTTTAATGTCTGAAACTTTTATTCTATTCACCTAGATAATCTCTCACTTTCCCCAGTCCTTGCTAACTGGCTTCCAGAAAAAAATAAAACTTCTTCTGGTTCAAATTTTAAGTGAGATTTCTTTTCCCAAAACTTTCATTTAGATTTTGGCAGTTGATACCAGAATTCTGCAAATATCTGAGCACTTTTATTTGTGTCAATAAAAACACTTCCTCTAAAAGTAGATGCTTTATTTGGTTAATTACTTTAAGGACATAAAATGAAGGTAATTTTATACCTTAATATAATATTTATATAATTATATTATTTTATAATTATTTATTTTTATATAAATAATAATTATTTTGTATAATTATTCATAGTATTTATATACTTATTATATAATTATTAGTACTTAATAAATATTGCTTGTCACAAAATTATAAAAAAGGCTACTGAGTATTAAAGAAAAAAACAATTAAAAATCAATACTGAGTTGTAATAATTTAACAGTATTTTCCAGTTTTGAAAAAAAGCTAACAAAGTATGTGGAAATTGTATTTTATTATAATAACATGGCTATATTGTAGAAACACAGCATCCAGTATATTTGTTAGACTTTATTAAATTTTTCCATTTTTCACCAATGGAATGGGTGGTTTTTTCCATTGTTCAGCAATGGAATGGGTGATTTTTTCCATTATTCACCAATAGAATGTGAATTTTAGCAGCCAGCACTGCAGTGTACAGATACCTGCAGTCTGCAGGAGTCCAACAGCTGCTCAGCTGACTTGTCACTCATTTCTGAGTTCTCAGAACTCAGCCATGCAAATAGACTTTTGCAGCTGGATTTCCATCAGCTGAACAGTCAGGTTCCTGCTTTGTTTCATGGATTTTCTAGCTGGGAGGAAAGGAGGCTTAATGCAGGATTCTCTGACACAGGAAGAATCTTCCAGGGGATTTATGGGCCTTACCCAATGCCCCTTGTTAAAGTTTAAAGCCATTCAGCACCACTTGGCTGAGATTCATCCAGGTTTATATAAATCCCTTCTCCAGACTCCACAACGCAGAATTAGTCTCTTGGCACTAATTTTGAGATATTGCTACAGTAACAGTGAGAGAATCCAAACAAGAGGTTAACTACCAAGTTAAAAGACAAGTCTTGGGGATATAAAATAACCCTCCTGAGTTTCATTTTCCTATGATATAAGAACTGTGAAATAGTAAAAAATTATCAATTTGCATAAGGTTCTTTAATGTTTGAAAGTCTGGACCAGAGTTTTAGGACAGAAACAAAGAGTGGGATTAGATATTTTTGGTACCTTTTGTTTGCTTCCCATTGTGCCATGTATTCTAGCATTTTATCTGAAAAACACACGATTTTTCAGAGGCATAAAACATTTATGTTCTAAAAATAAAATATTAATAGAAAAATGTAGATAAATAAGCAAGTCAGAATGACAAGACAGTTATTGAATGGGAAACCTCTGGATAATTGAAAGAAGAAAAGCATTTAAGTCAATTGAGCTTTTTCATTTTCTTGTACATTTCTTGTCCAAGTTTTGTTTATCTGGAAAGAACATGAATTCTTGAGAGAATCACCTTCAGTTGTGCTGCTGATATTGCTGCTAGTCAAAGAAAATTGAATGTCACAAAGATAAAAATGCATAGTAATGCAAAGTCCTAGGGAAGGGTAATAGCATAAGTAAAACTTTTATAGCTATTTTGTTCATCACATTTTGCCTCCATCTTTCCTCCTTTGATTTCTTCTCTGATAATAATTACAGACTTTTGAAACCATTTATGTCTAGAAAAAAAATCATCAGTTACATAAACTCATGAGCTGGTACTTTTATAACTATAAAATTTGGTGAATGGCAGAGTGTGTAGCACAGCTGGAATAGAAAAACGGAATTTAAGGAGAGGAAATAAGAGCCCATCTTTCAACCACAGTTGTCTGAGAGTGCAGGGATGTTCAGAGGTTCCTGCTCAGTGCAGCATTTGAAGAAGTAAAGGAACCATGAAAAGATTTAAGTGTTTGTCATGGCATCACCCCTTCTGTTAACAGATTAAGGTCGAGGGCATGGTTTTACTGTGGCCTGTGAGAAGCCCTTTGCAGAATCAATGACAATGAACTTGAGACGTGCCATGGCTTTTCTGCAGCTGCAGTAAAGTCCACCCATCATTTTCCTCTGCTTTGTGCAAGGGTTTGGGAGCAGAGGGGAGCTGACTGCTGTGCCCCCACTCTATTTCTGCAGTGAGTTGTGACAGAGCTGCTGCAAACACACCTCTGTGGTTTTGGGTCAGCACTGACCACGAAGCTGCATCTTCTTTGGTGTGGTGACAGGTGGCCATTGCTGCTTGGGGCTAAGAAAGCTTTCCCTTTTCCCCAAATGCCTTTGTCTTTAGCTTTTTGTGTTTGAATTAAGAAATTGTGGAAGAGTTGGGAAGGGAGATTCTATAATTTGATGGGTTGGATTTTCTTGAGAAATGGGGTTATTCTGATGGCTGTCTGGTTTCTTTCTATGAAAGGGAAAGGATAACTTCACTGTACCTGAGGCAGTTTTGTCATGGGAATGTAAAGGCTGGTATACAAAGGAGAAGGTTTTAGTGAAGAAGACATGCCTAGGACATAGGTAATCTATATAAACAGGTAAATCAGAAGTAATCAGAGTTTTACTGTTTGGCATAAGTTTCCAGCTCCCAGCCTTAAATGAAGGGAGTAGGACTTGATCTTTCCCTTTCATTTTTGTGAGGAAAAAAATAATATTAGAAATTCTGAGTTACCTTGATATTTAGACACCAGCAGCTCAAAAGCGTGGTATGCAATCTTTCTCTTGTTAAAATAAAACTTTGTTTTGGAATTTTGAACCTGCCAAAAACTTAGGCATCAAAAAGCTGAATGTTGTGTTATATATACTTAATGTGGCTGGCCTTGATTTCATCTGTCTGAATTATTGTGAAGTCAAGATCCATTTCCAGTATTTTGTACTCTTATTTGTTCATGACTGTGGCATTTTTTTTCTTGGACATTCTAATGTTAAAGTATTAACCTCCTGTGAGCACTAATACACAAAAGGATTCTTTGAAGGGGTTACAGCCATCACTGTATTGTTTAAATAATTGACTAATGGAACCCAAGAGTTGCCCTCTGGATAAAGGAAAAGCAGTGGGTTGGTAAGTTCTGCATTTCTACCAAACACACACACACAGGGTTTAATTACCTAATGCACAGTATGTCTGTCAGTCTTGCAGTACAGTATTTCATTCCTCACCAGTCTCTATTTTACAGTTGTTACCCCAGAAAACATGAATTTCAACTCTTTTGTGTTAGCAAAGAACAAAGTTGTTTTCCAGACAGCAGTTGTTGCATTCTCAGGTGTGACCTTGAGCCATGTCATAAGATAAATCAGCAAGGACAGTGTTGTAATTAGAGTGGACAAAGCTTCAAGGATATTCCTAAGGGAATAAATTTCTATATTGTCATCTGTGTGTTGTTTTTTTTTTTTTTTTTAAGACATGCTGCAGATTTCTAAGAAGCTGTTCTAGTAGATGGCACTGCCACTTTGACAGCTGAAGTAATTTTAATTTCCTACAATATTTTTTGTTCTCTTTCTTGTCATTTAATCTAAAAGTGGCTTTGGACCCATATATGTGTGGAAATTCTAATAAGATTTCAAAAGGTTACAAATTCACAATGTATCTAGGACTAATGGAGCAATAATTGAAATTTAAATGAGAAAGGAAATCAGCATATGTATTCTCAAATCATAAATGAAACAAAAAGGGATAAAAACACTTATCAAACAAAAAGCTTCCAGAGTTTTTCAGGCAGCATGCTTTCAATAAAATCTTTTTGAAATTTTATCATTCTGTGGGCAGTATTTCTTGCTTTTTAAATTCTCTTTGGTTCTGAACATAAAAATAATGCAAGAGGTTTTTTTGTCAGATCTTCAATAGTACACTTTAAATACTTGCAAAACTTAGTGTAGTGCTTTGAGTCAGCAGACAAGTAATGCATGGATATCACAGAAATTACCAGGATAGTCTGTCAGAAATGAATGCTCTCTTACAATAATGTCACCTTTTTAGAAACCAATGGAAAAGCAAAATTATCAGGCAGGTGGAAAATTCAAGAGGGTATCTCTTAGACTGCCTCAAGAAAAATAATGACTCAAATACTGAAGCTACAGTGGAGCCAGAATTTCTCCCATTTTTCAATGGAGGAGAAAGCTGTAGTTAGATTGAAGACATCCTTGCCTCCATTTGCTTTCTTCTAGACTTTTTCTGGGATTAAGTGGAGGAAAAGGGGAAGTGAAGGAAAAGAAGATAAGAATTATATTAGTGGATATTGCTGGACTCACAGTGTTGGCAGAAGGACTGAAGTCCTCTGATACTTAAGATGCCTCTACATTTGCCTTCAGTAGGCCCTAATTTTGGCTGTACTGCAAGGAAAGTTTATTAGTGAGCAGGTAATCTTTAGCTGCAATTAGAGGAAAGAAAACATAATTATGTACATTATGGCAAGGAGGAAGAGAAGTTCTCAGTGAGTCTCAATTGTCCCAGTATCCCTATGAATTGATATCTGGTGCAGTAACAAACAGCAGTAAATATAATTATGCTATTCCTTATGGTAGTGATTTTCTAAAACATGCACATCTGCTGCCACGGAGTGATCTGCCAGCACTGGGGAAATACTGCTAACAAAACATGCAGTGCACACAAAGCAATTTCCAGAAAAGTTGTTTTCTAAACTAAATCCAATACACTGGATAGAAGAAAGTTTTGATGAAGAAATTGTGGCTGATGTACTTTAGGAGGTGGCTGATATAATTCATTTTACAATGGGGACCCTTCCACTGGTGAGCTGTAAAAACAACCAAGAGATTTTGAGCAGTGTAGAACCAGGTGAACACCACAGGAGTGTCTTAAATGTGCATAACCACATATTGCTAGTTTGTCGTGATTTGTGTCTTTCAGCTTTTTATTTGGCTTCTGAACTGGTCCTGCTTGAGATCCAAGGTGTCACTAAGTATCCTTAGATTGAGCACATGCTTGGAGTTAAGCAGGGACTGTGGAGATCCAGACTTGGGAGGTCAGGACTCTTGTACTGCAGAGGTGTGACACTGCATGGCAGTGGTATGTCACTGTGCATGGCAGAGCTGTGACACTGTGCCATGGCAGAGATGTGACACTGTGTCATGGCGGAGTTGTGTCACTGTGCATGGCAGAGCTGTGACACTGTGCCATGGCAGAGGTGTGACACTGTGCTATGGCAGAGCTGTGACACTGTGCATGGCAGAGCTGTGGCACTGTGCCATGGCAGAGCTGTGACACTGTGCATGGCAGAGCTGTGACACTGTGCCATGGCAGAGATGTGACACTGCCCATGGCAGAGATGTGACACTGTGCCATGGCAGAGATGTGACACTGCCCATGGCAGAGATGTGACACTGTGTGATGGCAGAGCTGTGACACTGTGTCATGGCGGAGTTGTGTCACTGTGCCATGGCAGAGCTGTGGCACTGTGCCATGGCAGAGGTGTGGCACTGTGCCATGGCAGAGGTGTGACACTGTGCATGGCAGAGCTGTGACACTGCATGGCAAAGCTGTGGCACTGTGCATCTCAGAGGTGTGACACTGTGCATGGCAGAGCTGTGACACTGTGCATGGCAGAGATGTCACACTGCCCATGGCGGAGTTGTGACACTGTGCCATGGCGGAGTTGTGTCACTGTGCCATGGCAGAGATGTGACACTGTGCCATGGCAGAGATGTGACACTGTGCCATGGCAGAGATGTGACACTGCATGGCAGAGCTGTGGCACTGTGCCATGGCAGAGGTGTGACACTGTGCATGGCAGAGCTGTGGCACTGTGCATGGCAGAGCTGTGGCACTGTGCCATGGCAGAGCTGTGACACTGTGCATGGCAGAGCTGTGGCACTGTGCATGGCAGAGCTGTGACACTGCATGGCAGAGCTGTGACACTGTGCCATGGCAGAGCTGTGACACTGTGCATGGCAGAGCTGTGGCACTGTGCATCTCAGAGGTGTGACACTGTCAGTGTGGGCTCTTTACCCTCCTGTAAGTCTGTTGGCCTTTGGCTGCCGTGTTTATATAAAATGGATGCCATCCATGAAGCATGGCTTGACATTGCTGATTTTTGCAGGGCAGCACTGTAACGAGTTTCCATCAGCATTGCAGATGAGAAGTCCTGGCTGTGCTTAGCACTGGAGCCCAGTTTGGTGATAAAGCTCTGGGGGGGTTGGACAGGACCAGCTGGTTTGGATGCGGGGCCCTGTGAGGCTCCAAACTCTGTTTATTGCACAGCAGAGTGTGGCACTTCAGCCCAGCTCTGGAGCACAAAGATCTTCTGTCTCCCTCTTTCTCATGACCTTCATACTGCCCAATGCTTTATCTCCTTGAAAGATGTCTTAAATAAGTCTGAAGGGTTTTTCATGATATTTTTATGTAACTTGTATGAGAACACTCCTGCCAGAAGTTATGTGTAGCACAGTCGAGATCCTGCAGACATCCCAAGCTTCTTTCTTGTTATCAAGTGACTATAAAGCTTCAAGTATCTCTTGAAGAAAAGCTGGTAGCTGAAGAAGTAGTGTTTTCCTCAATCTATCTGATACCCTGAGCAATATTGCCAGCAGAATTAGGAAGCTCTGAATGAGATTTAGACAGAGTTATTGTATTACTATATTTATGTATATATTACCCTTTACATTTTTCCTCAGCTATTACAAAATGCTGAAGGCTACTGAACTATACAGGCCATTAATTATTCTTGAAATTCCTTATACAGCTTCAGGTTTTGTCTCCACATGTGTCCTTGACTGCTCCTGTTCCCACAAGGCTGAGCAGAAGAGTGCCTGCTGTGTGGAGAGCTTGGTGTTTCTGGATGCCAGTCTGGCAGCTGGAAGTCTGAAAATTAGAGTGACATGGTTAGTTGGCCATAGTATGTCTGAAAAACTGAGCACTGATTAGAATAATGATGTTATAAGTAGAATTTTTAGTGCTTATAGCCTTAGTATAATTGTATTTCTGCATGATGGTGACATTCACATATACTCTAAAGGAAATCTGTTCACTGCTAAACATCTTAGACTGCCTCAAGAAAAATAATGACTCAAATACTGAAGCTACAGTGGAGCCAGAATTTCTCCCATTTTTCAATGGAGGAGAAAGCTGTAGTTAGATTGAAGACATCCTTGCCTCCATTTGCTTTCTTCTAGACTTTTTCTGGGATTAAGTGGAGGAAAAGGGGAAGTGAAGGAAAAGAAGATAAGAATTACATTAGTGGATATTGCTGGACTCACAGTGCTGGCAGAAATGGATGATGAAGCAGGATGAGATTTATCACAGGAGCTCAGTGGAAGACCCAGACTGGGACTCGTGAGTTTTATTTTGAGAGAGTGCTATTATCAGTTCTTTGTGCAGTATGTTCTGTTCGTCTAGTTTGAGACAGAATGATGTGTTTTAGGTTTGTTAGTAAAATATCATGAAATTCTGAGTGAATATTGTGCATTGTAAATGAATATTGTGTTGGAGTATAACTTGAATCAGCTGTGCCATAAAATGGGTATCTCCTCACTTCCCATTCCAGTTCATGCCATTGGCTTTGCATGTGCATTGAAAACATCAGGATTTACTGTTTTCTGACATTGAGGTCCATCCAGGATCAAGAGCCATGACAATCCTATTTTCTATGTGCAATACCTGATTGCAGCAGGTGCACTGTGTGACAGGGAGTATGGCAAAGCACACGGACTTACTCATATGCATCAGATTTCATGACTGCCATGAAGCTACTTCTTTTATCTACACCATATGGCAGCTCAGAACACATTAAATAGCCTTTTTCTTGTGCCTGGATTGGCAAAAGCCCTAATCCAACAGCAAATTTCTACATGAAACCATCAGGCTCTAACAAAATGACACAGTCACAATTCGGCATGGTATCAAGTGATGGTATTATAGCCATCCATCTGCCAGGCAACAGGGAAAGAGGGTCTTAAAGCAGCAGACACCATTCTAAATTACTCCCATTTTATTTCCTGTAAAACATGGCTGAGTCAATAAATGAGATACATTTCAATGCAAATGAACTTCCATGAAAATGTAGCTATATCTGTCTGACTATATATATACATCATGGAGAAAGTTAATATTGCACCATGGTGCAAAATTAAAATTGCACTCTGACCCTGTGTCCATGCCAGGCAAGCACAGGTTCCAAAGTGCTGCTCAGACCAGGATCTAAGAAGAGCCAAGTTCTAAGTCTCACCACATGGCAGCAGCATCATCACATCATGGCAGGCTAATGAGCACCAGGAGATGTTTGTGTCAGATCCACTGCCGACATCTTCAGCACACGTTATATAAAATAAATATATTAGTGTTAGATCAAGGAATATTGCACAGGTTTAACCAACCAAATCACTTAGTCCATTCACCTGGCTCTGTTTAATGATGTGGTTTTTTATCATTTCATCAATGTCAGACTTTGAGATGTGGTGTCTGTAGTGTGTGGGGTGATGAGGCTGCCTATTCCCCTATTAGGCTACTGACATTATGGAAATATTAATACAGATTCCTTGGGGAATCTGTAAGAGATGGCCCCTCCCAAACTCCTAAACTCCCCTTCAACCACTGGCTTAATTTTAGTGCTCTGAGGATTTTGGTTAAAATGGGCATAGAAGTTAAGGTTACAGTAACCTCCAAAAAAGCCTTGGTCATGGGCAGAGATGTGTTTTATGTGCCTCTTTTTTTTTCTTTTTTTTTTCTTTTTTAAAGTATTGTAGTTTTCTTCAAAAAAATGGGTTTATACAACACTGCTGAGAAATATCTGTATGTGGTTTATATATTTGGTCTTTGCAGTCATGTACTTTTGCATTTTTATAATGTTATTTAGGGCCCTAAATAACTTGATATTAGCTCTTCTAAGAATTTTTTATGCCCAAGATGTGTGATGAAGAGCAAGATTTCATGTTGTGTTGTACCATAAATAATTCTATATAAAAAAGGAAAAAAAGAAAGGCAGAGTGTTTCCATGCCATTTGGCTCCTTGTCATGCATATATGCTAACTTTAATAAGGATTTATGAAAGACAGACATGGGATAAAATGTGCTATGTTCTGAAGAAATATGGACGAGTCCCTGACATTTATAATCTGAAATCTTGATTCATCAAAGAAAAATTTAACAAAAAAGGAAGCTAAATATTGCTTGTTCTATGCTTTTGTTCTTGTGGAGGAGATTTCTTACTATGTCATAATGTTTAATGCAGCACTCAGCAGTGAAAAAGGATTGAGAATACGGAAGAAAACAACAGAAAAATAGATTTTAAATAGGTTTAAAACTGAACTAAGCTCTTTTAACATTTTGTTGCTTGAAATTGTTACTAAAGAATCAAAAAAGGAAATGAAGTCATTTAATAAAATCATATGACTTCTTTTCTGGAAAATCAGGTAATATGAGCATCATGTTTAATTTTGACTATGAAAGACTAACGGTAATTTTTTATTACACAGAAAAGGACTCTCTTGTAGACTGTGGACAGAGAAGAAATGTTAAACACAGAATTAATAATTCTGGAAGATACCAGAGTAACATAAATAGTGCTGAGTGCTGCGCCATCCTCTGCACACACATAGAAACCTCAATTGCTTGTCACAAAGCTGTTCCCTTGTTCATATGAAAGAATCCAGACCAAAAAATGTAATCTAAATTCTGGCAATGGAACACTATGACTTTATGACTGAGTGCATTTGGAATAATGAAGAATAATTTTAGAAACTACCTACTTATTAATAATAACTGCACTTATTCCAATAACAGCAAAAACAAATAACAATTGCTTATGATAATGCATTTTCAAAATACTTTTCTGGTCCCCAGCTTGTAGCATGATTTAATTTTTTTTCACCAGTTTTTCAGAATTTTAAAGGCCTTTTCTGGGGTGCAACTCATATGAAGTCTTGGAATACTACAATACTTTACAAGTAGTTTTGAAATGTTCTGTAAATATGTTAATTTAGTAATTTTTTGTTTAAGGGATGAAAGTCTAGTAAAAAAAGTGATAATATCCCTACTATATCCAGTGACTCTAAAACAATTGAACAATGGCTACAGAGGAGTCTCTGTAGTTCCAGTAACAGGATTATGCAATCTGGAGTCTGTTTTCAGACATGTTAAGTTGGAACATGCACACTCCCCAACCCCCCATAAAAAGGAAAAACAAAAAAGGCAATTTTTAGTCTCTGCAACTGCTCATCATGTAGGAACTATCTGCAGCTATATAGGCCCATTTAGTACTTCTCACTCATGAGTACGTGACAAGGTTTAATTGAGTTTATACAAAGGATTCATTATATCTCTCATGCCTTTAGTGGCATGATTTTAGAGAGAGAGAGTAACTGATTCTGACCTGAGACAGATTGCAAAGGCTTCTCAAAAGATTTGCAGTTTTAGTAAGGATGTTATGTGCTGTTTTGATGTGTTACTTTCACTCTGAACCATTTTCCAGGTTGGTGTGAGCTAGCCATGTGGCAGATACAGATCAGTACATAAACCAGTTGCATATCTTCACTGTGGAGTAGCACCCCATTCAGCCAGGGAATAATGGTGGGCTGGTGATACATCTGACATTAACTGTGCCTTCATTTGCTGTCAGGATGCCACAGGCAGCCAGCCAGCCATGTGTGCTCACATCAGATAGCACCAAAGACTCAGAAATGCTGCGTATGCTTCTGCTTTTCAAGGTTTGTCCTTTAATGATAACCCCAGAGCTGTGAGGACCCAGAGCTCTGGAAACACGTGTCAGTTCATGAGGGCAGCACATCACTGCAGAGTTCTGGAGATGAAGGGCACAGAATCTGTGCTCTATTGTGTCCTGTTAAAAAATGCCAAAGAGCTTAAAGGTATTACATGGTTGCTGATGCCTCATTGTCCCTTCCCTTTGTGCTACACTCTCATTACATCTTATCTGCATTGCCTGCTTTCAATAATCACAATTATTATCCAAATAACCCAAAGCATGCAGATCCCCACCTGGTGATTGGCTGCCCATCACCATTAGTCATTTAGAGAGTAAGGATTTGCATAGGAACTCTGGGCTTCTTTCTCAACAACTGTGTTGTAAATATGCCAATTACCTGATCTGGATGCTGCAATCATTTTTTTTTATTCTGATTGGCTGCTGATTTCAGATTTCTCAAGCAACTTTATAGTGACATAAACACAATGTTAACATTTTAGCTGAGGTAAAGAGTTCTAAAGCTTACCTAAAAAGAACAGGCAACTACAAAAAATAGAAAGCTAGGGTCAAAGGGAGGTTATTGTCTCTTGGGTGATTTATGGCTGATTTCTTTCCTTTCCAATCCATAATAGTGTACAGGCCATCACTGCTCTTCTTTCAGGATTCACTACCACAAGCATATTTTCGTTTATAATATTTGCTGACTTATATCTGTCTTCAGTATTGAAATGCTACAGATGCAAAACCAAAGTTATCCTTTAGAGAAGAGTCTTGATCTGTCAAGGAGAGGTGAAATTCTGAAGAAAAGGAATGACAGAAGGCTGGGAGGAAAGAGCAAATTAGCAGCTAAATGGAAAAAGAAACCATCTTTGCATTCTGTCAGGCTTTTTCCAGATATTTTTGCCTAAAGTGTGGACTGTTTAGTTTCCCATGTCATGATAATAATTTCATGCTTCTTCCTTTTTGTAATTGTGAAGTCCTGGCCTAGCAAGGATAGGACCAGTATCCAGTAAATTGTTCACTATGGCCCCATTCTAGAAGGCAAATTAATTTTCCTGTTAACACTTTTAAAACAGTAGAAATTTCTTTCATATAGATTTCATCTCTAAGTCTATGTGATAATTATGAAACATGATCTTCAGGGGGAAACCTAACCTCAAATAATGCAGAGGTTCAGGATTTCTTGTAGGCTGAGTCCTACATGCACTTAAGGACTCCTTCATGTTCTATATGTAAATGCTTAAATTATTTCAGTATAATTACTGTCACAGAGAAGGTTACATTTGCAGAAATAAAGAATTCATGGATAATTTTTCTGACAGAAGTGAAACTGTGATTATTTAGAAGTACCTGAGGTTCTCATCATCAGACTTCAAGCTCTAAGAATTTCCAGATTGTTTATCCCTGTATTTTTCATTATTATCAATGCATCAATAGACCTAGAATCTTGCAGTGATGAATTATCTGGGGAAACGCAACCAACCAATCAAGTTAATTAGTTCAACCTTCAGAATTCACCAAGAAAACAGAATCTTTTACTATATTCTGAGTAACCATCAGCCCCATCTCAAAGCTACAGAGAGAAAATATTAATGCACAGTATCTGTGGTGATTTTCTCCATGATGAAGAATTCTCTGTGTGTGTGCTTGTTTTAAGTACTCTGTCTGATCTTTCAATGTCAAGAACTCCCATGCCCCATATACCACCTCTTTCTTTGTAGTGTTCTGTGTAGGAGTTTTGCTTCTGAGTAATGGCTTAAGGTGAAAATATTTCAATCTGATGGAATCTTGGCCAGATGCATAGGGTGTACATTGGAACTTCCCCACAGCAATGGAGTCTTCATTCATTAAAAAGTTTGTTTGTTTACACATAATAAAAGATGAAAAGAAACCTCTTAGCCAGATGTCTCTTAAAAGGATTCAGAATGTTTTTGTTATCCTCAAAGTTACACAGTTGTGTTCAACTTTGGAAGCAGAATTCTGCTGAAATACTTGAAATGGACAGTTTTCCTTTCAGTGTTGGGTTCCTTCCAAGACAAACACAGTCCACATATTTTCCCTGTTCTCACTCAAAAGCAGTCAAGGAAGGCCCTGTCTCCTCAGAGGAAGTGCTGGCTGAACGTGGGGCAGTTGTTTTGTAGGAGCAGCTTTTATTTGCTGGTCTTGGCCTTTATTGGCCTTTACTGTTGTAATGTAACAGATATGCACTCAAACCAAATTTAGTCTGACTGGAAGCTGAACAGATGCAGCAGGATTGGTGAGGAAGACCTGTCTTGGTTAGAGGATGGCAGCAAGTCTTCAAACTAAATCTTGGGGATTTGAGGCAGACTCACATAGTGCAGAAGTATCTAAAATCGTCAAGCTGGTAGCTCACCCTTAAATCTGAGCTTGTGGCCCACAGTTAATCAGGTGCCAAAGCAACTCAAAGCCTCCCTGTTCCTCATAAAGGGAGGAAATTCGGTTTAGTAAGCTTCATCCCTAGTTAGATACTCAGATTTATATTGTCAAATAGGTCCTGAAGTTACAGAGACACTCTTAGGTTTCCTTGACAAATAAAACTCTGTCTCTCTTTGGTTGATGGTTTGTTTGTTTAGTCAGTTTTTTAATATTATTTTTCATGAGGGCAAAATTATTCTGATGTTTTCTAAACTTGTGTTTGACACCATCCAAAGAGAGCTCAATATGACTTACCCAATGTATGGGGCAGTGGCTTCCTCAGGGCATTGTTTCAAGCACATAATTTTTCAACAACTCTAGAGTACTACTTATTGATATTTTAGAGGTGCACAAAAGCTTGAAACTCTGACTATTTTGTAGCTAATTTATTCCCTTGCTGCATGCTAGCCTAGCAACCACGCTGACTGAAGCAATCCTGTTTTTCATCGTGGGTGAAGCTCAGCTTTAGGGAAGGGTTCATACTGAATGGCCTGCTCTGAGATTTGCTGGGAAGGAAATTAAACTGCAGTTCACAGGAGCAAGCTGCCTATTCTAAAGCCTTCAGTGGGCTTATGCCTGAACAGACCAAATAACAAATGCACTTTTTCTTGGAGACAGAGGAAAGTACAGTAAGTTGAGCGCTATTTGGAGTGACTCAACTACTGCTTTTTAAAAGAAATCCATCCCTCTCAGACCCCTGGGCCACGTAGGACCCAAAGGTGTTTTCTCCTTTTTAGCAAGGAGATACAGTAATGCATTATTCAAACACTGGGGCTTTAGAAGAAAACTGAGAAACCTCATGAACACTTTTTGGTTCGATTTTTAGCAAGAATACAGGCAATCCTCTCTTTACATGACTCAGGTTACAGTTTGTCTCATAGTTCTGGGTAATTTCATGTAATGAGTACAATGCAGTCTGAACCTTATAAGTGCTATTAAGAACAGTACTATCCTTATTGTTTTTTTAAAAAATAATTTCCTTAATGGTTTGTATCTTTGCATAAATCCTGTACAAAGTATTTATAAAGTACATTCCAGTTGACATCTAGGGAGTAAACATATCTTTCTAAACAAGTTTTTCTGGTGTTGCAGGCTAACCCTGTTATATCATTGGAGGTAAAGCAGTAAAAGCAATCCTAGATGTCGAAGATTTGCTCTTTTTTCCAGGAGTCTTTAACCTTAAGGATTTCTTTCTGCAGCAATATCACACAAGAGGAGAAATGGGCCTGAAGTTCACACATCAGTTTGCAATGTCACATATTAATTAACATCCAGTTTTCAGGGTGCTGTTCATCTTGTGTTTTCTTCCACATGGAGACACCTCCACACACACGTACAGGGTTATTATTCTGACTGTTTTGGGGCAGTGCTGTTAATTCACACACCTCCTGGCAAGTTAAACAGAAACAAATTTCTTATAATCTGTTGTTAAGATGGGAAGATAAGTTAATGAAAAGCCAGTGTAAGAAAACAAGAATGCCAGGCACACTTGAATTATTGTAGCCCACCCTGCTGCTGCTGCTGTCAATGATAGGGGAAGTGGCAGAGCAATTCCATCACTGCTTCCTTGTATATTTTACCAGTTTCTGGAACTTACTGTTTGGGATCTTATGCTCCTTGATAGACACACTTCCCCAGATTTTTGTAGAGTTTGAACATGTCTATAATTTTTACTTCACAACATCCTGTGATTCTGAATTTCACCACTTAACTATGGATTCTGTTAAAAAATCAAATCCAAAAAAAATCCGTTTTTAAAAAAAGTTATTGTCTGAGAAGTTCATGGGGCTCCACATCATTCTTTTGCATTAGGAAGCTGTGAGTAATCACTCACTATTCACAAAGCTCTCATTATTTTGCTCTCTATGAGATTTTCCTTTCTTCTCATTAGGTCTTTTCCAAAGTGATGCCTATTACTCAGGTTAGTCTTGTATAAACTATATTCCATTTTGTAGTTATTTTCACAAAATTCCTTTATGCCTTTTTCTGAAGAGTTTTACTCTATCATTCTGAATTAGGTGAGCAGAAGTTCTGTTTGACTTAAGGATTTTTCAGAGCATTTATTATTTTTTCCAGGTGGAATATTCTTAAATGGGAAAGAATTTTTAATAATAATAATAAAATACCCATAGAAATAAAATGTCTGTAAGTGACACTTCACAAAAATTTGTGTGCATTCAACTTCTGAGGTATTATCTTACGACATATCTTGAAAGCCATGACCCAAAGTTTATATGCAGCTTTCTTGAGCAGATAAAGAGTATTTAGAGCATTATTCAGCATAAATGTAACTGGGTGAGAGGGTTTTTGAAATATGGAACCTAGAGTACCAGCAGTACTGACATAAATTTTAAGGAAGCAGCTATGAATTTTAGGTTACTTGTTTTGCTACATCTTGTCTCTGGCATGAGCAGCAGGGCCACACCATTTGTTTTCATACTCTTGCATCAATCAGAATTTATTGCAATTGTTGCAAAAGGTACTTACACTAATCTGTGTCAATTTATTACTCCTCTTGACATTTTATCAGTAAATTTTTTCTTCACTCAAAAGATAATTCTCACAAAGAAAAGAGCTTTCCAAAGCAATCCATTTATGTTATAGATATATCTGACTTCATGGTGTTCTAACAGTTGGAATTATTTGCAGCAAGTCTACTAACATGAGAACACTCTATGTGTTTCTTACTTTTAGCAAATATTACTTACATTTTAGGTTTAAGACTACTTCTATGCGTGGTTTATCTAAAATTTAATTTTATTTTTTTCAATTATGCAGAGAGTATTGCTCATTTACTTAGATCTCTAACAAGTGACCGGAGAAACAGGAGCCAGAAGCAGCTGTAGCACCCACCCCTTTATTGTCCCCCAGCAGCTAGGATGCCTCAGGAGTGCTTCCCTGCTGAAGTACTTTTCTCTAATGTAGTTTTTGGAAACAAAACATGGGAAGAAGAGTCTCAAGATATTGCCAAAAATAGCCTGTCCTGCATGATTTTGTTATTAGCAGTTGGGCCAGCTCAATCCAAAGAAGCAGCAAATTGTTCCAGATATAAAATGTAGGTAAATGCCAGTGGAGTCAGGCAGTTGTTAGGTTTGGTTTCCTTTTTGTTCCTCAGGAACTGCCCTGTGCAGGGGAGGGTTTTTCCCATTCTGTGTCTGCACAGTCACCTCACATGCACTGCAGAGCTGTGGGGGTTATGCATTATGTCTCAAGGACTTGAGATTATATCCAGCTTCACGTTATTACTCCCCATCCTGATTCATTTCAGGGCACACATTGTTTCCCATTGAAATCTGGTCCTGTATTAATCACCACGCTCAGACTCCAGATACAGCATCTTCCTCTGATAAAACAATGTCATTCAGGGGAAGATGAAATGGTAATTATAATCAGAGTTCAAGCTGGCAGGAGATGGAGCAAAAATTAAAAGTGCTAAATCTGTAGCATTTTGATTATCTGAAAAGTCCCCAGATTTTGCAGCAGAGCTGCGTTTAAATATGTACTAAAGTGGCTCCTTGTAAATCAAGTCATAATTGTTCAGCTCTAGGTTGCAGGAGCCGATTTCAATTTTCTGCTTCTCTGCAGAATTCTCAGCTTTGATTAAGAGCAGAGGTATGAATAATAGGCTTCCCCCCATTAAATACACAGTCGGGAGAAAAAAGAAACAACAAAATATTCAAGATATATTCTACAAAGTTGCAAGATACATATAACATTTCTTTTAATATTGAGATTCAATTCCAGTCCTGTAAGTATACAGTCTCACTTATGAAAGTGAAATTAGATGGATGAGCTTCTGTAATACCCATGGCCATCTCAGATAAGTCTATGGTGTTCAGTAACATTAAAAGAGTCACTATACACATGAAAATCCCTTAGATTTAGCAACTTCCAAAGATACTGATGCAAGGCTTGTTGGTGCAAGGGACAGTAAAAAGCATTGTACCAAGAAAAACACCCATTAAACAGCATATAAAATGTGATTTCTTAGTCTTGACCAATGAACTCTGTCAGGATCTTTACTGTTCCCCGAATGAAAAGTAGCCACTTCTGGTTGCAGGTGAAGTGTATTTTGTTTTCTGTTTAGACACAGCTGTTCAGAAACCCCAGCAACCACGTTTAACTGGACATTGTTCTGGTTCTGTATTAAGTAGGAATTATGTTTTCTGAAAATTTATCTGCATGGCCTCTAGTTCTTCTATAATGTTTGTCTTACCTACTTTGAGTTATAAAGGTTTTGGCCTGAAAGATTATATGTACTTTCAGAGAAATTTGAGAAGTGTAGTACCTTCTATCTCAGAAGGACAGCATTACTAGAGGACTTGGAAAGCTCTATTTTCCTAAATATTTTGTTTTGAAAAATATTTACAGACCTATGAATATGCTTGCTTCCTGAATGGTTCTGCTACAAAATGCAGTTGGTGTTAGAGTAAAAAAAATCATGTAACTTTAAGAGGATAATGCTGTGGTGAGTTTGCTGTGCTTGTTAACTTCTCACCATAATACCATGTAATATTTGTGATCTCTAGTTAACCCATATTTTCTTTAGCAGAAAAACAAGCAAAGCAGGAATTTAATGAAGTGTCTAGAGGACTTTCTTTGCAGCAAGTGGCTGCATGGAATTCCTTGCCTAGCACTGAATAACCAGCAGGATTCTTCAGTGTTACCAGATGCTAACTTAAGGTCTTTCATTATCAAAAATTGAATGTAAATAGAGCTGCATAGAACTGCATCTAAATGGCAAGAGTTCAGATAATATAGTCTAAAAATCAGATTAAAACTTCCCCAGTGTCTGCTGGGGCTCCACATCTTCCCTCCCTGAAGCCCCTGGGCTCTGCCAGTGCTGTGGCAGTTTCTGTGAGGAGGGTCAGCCCTGCCTCGGTGCGCAGAGAGGGAGATGGGAAACGAGGAGAGAAAGTCTTGAGGGAGGGGAGAGCTTTGCAAATATTTGAAATGTTGATGAATATGCACTACCACAGAACAGCAGCACACCAGGAATCTGTGCCAGGAACGCAGTGTCATTTTAGTGACAGTTTTAACAGTGTGGGAGCTTTGTGAGTTGAAATTGCAATTCCTTCATCTAATCTCAGGCATCAGCATGAAAACAGATCACCTGGAGGACTCAGGCAGAGGGGGATTGCCCCGTGTGTACAGCACAGCACAGCCATGTCTAACATAACAAACGGTACCTTCTGAACAGGTCTAACAATAGTATGGCAAATTCTCTGATTCTATTAACTCTTCAAAATAATTGACTTTGTTTCTCTCAAAAACAAAATTGATTTTGTTTTGGGGTTTTTTTTAATGAAGTTGAGACTGGAGAATTTATCTGCTTGATTCCCATTAAAGCTAACCAAGAATGTTTCACTAATTGTAATGTTACAGGGATTTGTAACTGATTTGAATGAGTTTAATTGATGTACTTCCATGGGCAGGCCTTAAAAGGAGTACCTGCATGTGCCTTGGAAGCAAAGAAAACAACAGAGGCTTTGTGTAAAATGCTGGTTACTTTGCTGTAAAGCTAGATATGTTTTTCTTTAAGAAGAAAGGATTAGCTTTTATGTCTATTAATTAAATTTTACTTACGACTATCTTATAATTAAAAAAAAGGGTTTTCTGCATTCTATTTTTAAATTGTCTTAAGGAACACAGGAATATACTATAAAAATGGGAATTTCTTTAAAATTTAAGCCATGGCAACAAAACCCTAGGTGTTAGAGCCATGATTTTAAAACTTTGTTAAGATTAGTTCCTTTTGAATATTTTCCCTGGTGCCTTAGGTTCTAGCAAATGCCATTAACAAAATCCACCTTGAATGGTTTTAAACTCCTTTAAATAACAAGATATGGAAATAGATAGTACAATATAGTGTAAGATAATGTGTTCTTTGAAAGAGAGGGAGTTAAAAATAAAATATAAAATCTTTATGTCTTTACACCATTTTGGTTTTGGAGCTCTCTGCCTACAGAAACCACAAGTGTTGCAAAAGAAAAAATTGAGTTTGTGTAGTTGTGCTTAGCCCGACATTTATATTCTATATCTGAATTTTAATATTTGACCACATCGTGAAGCAATTAATGGAGTAAGTTTGAACTTTCTAATTCCAATTCTTCCACTCACTGAAGCTGATTGTAGTGTGACAGTGAACAGAATCCTCAGTGAACATCTTCCCACCAAAGAGAAGCCTTCCTGTTGTGCAGGTGCATCTACCTCCTGCTGCCTCCTGCCATCACAGCCAGCCCTGCTCTGTCCTTTGGAAAGGAGGAATTGTTATCCACTTTCAGCTTCCAGCTGTGACAATATCCAGCAGAGGAGACAGAACAAAGAAACGCCCACCTTGCTGCCTGAGCTCTCTGCAGGCCCAGCAGTGCCCATCCCAATCTGAGATAAACATCACCTTCTGCAAGGGCATGTGCTTAGGAACTTTTCCTGCTGTTCTGATTCTTAATTAATCAAATACACAGACACTACTCAGGTTAGCTCTGTCAGATTTGGGAGGAAAGGCAGGTCTGGTAGAGACATCATGTCTGTAAACTGCCCCTTCCCTTGGCCAGATTTGTCAAGTTTATGGTGTATTTTCCTGTGAAAGCAACACAAATGGAAATCGAATTGTATTTCTGTAGGATTCATAGCAAGTGTAAGGAAAACATATATTTCTTCTACTTGTTAGTAGTACTTCAAGCCAGCTTTATGTCTCGTGTCAGTAGAAATTTCTTGACATAATTAGACTACTCTTGTTGCTTTACTTTCTAATCAATCTGAGTTGGGCAAAACTGCAATTATAATCAATGCTTATATTGACAGAGGAGAGTGACAATGGGAATGTCAGAGGAGTAACAAGCGTGGTTTCTTGTACCTTTTAAGAGCTTGCAGTAAGAACAGCAGCTCCATAGCCTAATTCATAAGCTAAACCCACAATTTGGGAGTGCTCCAGTGGAACAAAATTTTATCATCCTTGAAAAATATTCAAGATGTCTGGGTTAATCAGACTGTATTTTAAACAATCTGACACTGCAGGTGACTTAATCTGACAGTTTTTATAATATCAGGTGTGGCCAATTTTAACCTGAGTTCTGTTAAATGCTCATTTCTTAGAACTGCTGAAAATTGAGACATCAATTCCCTTTATTGGGAGTAGAGAGAGGAAAACAAACCTGCCTTTCCTTCACTGCTGCAACTGGAATGCCAGGCTGTGTGTTCTCATCTTCCCTTCTCACCACAGAGTTCATCCTCTCTTCTTGCTACATATTAAACTGCCTTTAAAAGGAGAGGCATAAGG
Source organism: Trochalopteron elliotii (assembly GCA_024734555.1). Lineage (NCBI taxonomy): Eukaryota > Metazoa > Chordata > Aves > Passeriformes > Leiothrichidae > Trochalopteron > Trochalopteron elliotii. The sequence continues at coordinate 838,195 of JANPWX010000029.1, forward strand.
TCACTCATACTCAGTAGCCTGAAATCCACCACCCAAAGAGCCCTGACATGATTAGGAAAGGTTGATTCCCACCACATCAGGCTGGTGCAGCATCTCCTCTGCCAATGGTGTCCCTTCTTCACTGGGTGAATGTGCAAATGGGGGCACTGCTCCCTCTGTGTCACACGGAGTTTTCCTAGATGGGAAACACAGTGAGTTAGGCACTGACCCTGCAGAAAAGGCTCTTCTGAGCATTGTAAACAAATTAGTTGCCTATACAAAGCCTTGATCGGGACACCAAATTCCAGGAAAGAATGTGGGATTGGGTACAGTGTGTAAGATTTTGAAAATGGTTGTCTGAGGTCCAGTGTAGCACAGCATTATGTCTTAGTCAGTTGTGTCTGCCTGCTGCTGAGGCAAAAGTTTAAAAAGCAGTGAAAATGCGTGTGGGTAGTTCACAAGGTTACTGTCCCAGCCTCTGAGTCAATGTCTCAGTAGCTTCCCAAGCCAGGACTGGCATTTTCATGTTTGAGAACATTTCCCTAACTTTTCTGACTGTTTTTTCCAGCCCATATGAAAGTTTGGCATCTCCTTTACACTCTGGCAAAGTGTTGTCAGGCCATCTAGGCACTTTTGGGCTAAGCATGGACTTGGTTTTGTGCTACATGAGGACGTAATAAAAAAATACTGTGGAGGATCAGCCTATTAGTTGATTGTTGGGTGATTCATGGTGACCATCCTTGATTTCTGGGTTGATGTTGATAATATTTGCATCTCTAGATTTAATGGCACATGTACTGTGGTGTTCTGAATGTGTTGGAAAAGGCTGGCACTTCCCCTTTGAGGAGCTGGGGACAACGTGTGGCTGCTTAGAGCTTTGTCCAGATGTCAGAGGTTTGGACCAAAGTGGAATGAAAGCCCTCCTTTTCTGCTGGGATGGGGAAAGCATTTAATCCTAGCAAGGTGCCTTAAACAGAGGATGCTTCAGGGAAATATTAATATAATAACAGTCCCTAGTCTAGGAATCAGCCTTCAAGGGAGTCTAGAAATACTATCTCTTTATCTAAGTAAATTTTAATTTAAACATTATCTTTGTTAGATCTAGAGGCATTCTACTTGGTCATTCTTTAAAATGCCATGTATTTGGTGCCACATAGTTGATGTATTGGGTGATTTTTTTGGTTCAGTAGGAGACATATTTGAATCATGTGGATTTGATTTACTGTGGGAGATATCTGTTTTGATAGATGATGCATCTCATCCTGCACTGAATAAGCAGTGATTCAACAGGGATGCATCTGATTTGGTGAATAAAATATTGTATCTGATTTTGATCAATTTTTCCTGTAATACACACATTTATTTAAATAGTTGATGCATTTATTTTAGTTTGAAGTGTATCAAATTCTTCACATAATGTTCTTTCTTCTGTTGGAATGATTTATGGATTTTACAAATGATAGATATATATTTCAATTAAAAGTAAAATGTTCACTACTGGCTGCCTTGCTTTCACAATACTCTTGAATATCTCAAATTCTGCTCAGGTAGGCATCAGTGGTGGTCGGACGTAAAGCCTCTGTGAAGTGTAAGCAAAAATTTCTTTGGCAAAACCATCAGAGGTCACTACTATGTGAAGGTAGAATATCTTTTTGAAGAGAAACAGATTCTGTTTGTGCCTCACATGAAGAGCTTCAGTGTGTCCCACAGATATTTAAAAGTACTAATAATACATGGGTACTTCATAATCATCATCAACCAGGTTCCTTTCCTGCATGTAAATGTTCAATGAGAGTTTTTACTGGGAATAAGTAGATGCAGGACTTTGGGCCAGAGATTTTCACTTTTAGGGTATAATTATTGTGAATTTTTTTTTTTGGTTGGTTAGGGTTTTTGTGGTTTTTGTTTGTTTTTGTTTGTTTGTGGGTTTTGTGCCATAGCTTTTCTCCTTTCCTATCCAGGAACAAAGCAACTTGTAGAGCTTCTGCTGACCTCTAATCTGTACCTGATCAAGCAGCCACACAATGTAATTTGGTGCATATTTTCAATAAAGGGTAAACTAGAATACATTTTGGCTGGCACCAAATTACCTTATTTGATGTATTTAAATTTTACAGAAGTAAAGGTCATTTCCCTGGATGCTTCTTATTGTATTTAGTTCCATGCTATGAAAACAATTATATTAGGCTTAGCCCTTCCTGACCTTTTGTATGTTACTACTTTTATTTAATACAAAAAAAAAATTGTTACAAGAAGGAAATGGAGATAAAAAAAATTAAAATCATTAACCACTCCCCAGGCTGATACAAGATTATACAAAAGTGTAGCTAACAGAAATGAAAAGCTGGAACAGGATTGAAAGAGATAATGTGAAAGTGGAACTAATGCTAAAAGCTGCTGCTCCCCAGCAGAGGTGCCACAGTGGGAGCTGGGAGGCTCAGCCTTCTTCTTTCCCCCCTGACCCTCAGGGTGGATGCAGGGCTGTGCTGGCACTTGTCACAATTCTGTTTTGTTTTTCTCTACCCAGGTCAGGATTAAGACACAGGAAATGTAGATGTCGAGTTTGGACTTGGATGTTTATTGTTTCTTATCTATTTACAGTCTCACAAGGTGTGAGCTCCAATTAGCACGTTAAATAATGAAGGTAAAACGGAATGCTTCTAACTCTTTCTAAGGTTAAGTGATAATTACCCAATAATGAGGTGACACCTCTATTATTTATACTTTTGACCCAATAATGGCCACCCAAGGGCCGCAATGCAGGTCTTTTTCACCCAACTACAGAAAACCACCCAAACCCGTGAAGAAAGAAGAAGGTGAAGAAGAAGGACTGAGACAATGCCCAAACTCCTCCATCTTGACTCACACACATTGCTATATACTAAAATCTTAAATCTAAGTTTTTCACCCTGTGAGATCACACAATACTGTTCAATCCACACACCCACAACGACTGTGCTATCACTCAATCTTGGAAGCCTGTTCCAAGGCCTCAAGTCAAATGTGGTGCTTGCCTGAGAGTCAAGGTGCTTGTTCTCAGCTCAGAAAGCCTGGAATTTTCTGCCTCTAGGGTTCCAGCAGACACTCTGGAGAGCCCAGGTCTGCGTGGCCATGGGGCTTTGTGCTTTGTGCTGTAAGTCCCCACTTTGTACAGCAGATAATGCTGAGCTCCTCCAGGATCTTCTGATGACAAGAGCCAGGCCTTGCTGTTTTAGCATAAAGTAATTGTCCTAAGTAAGGGGAAATGGGATTAAGAGATCAGGTGTATTAGTGTTTCCTAATTTTGATCCATATCTATATATATTACTTTAGTTTTTAAGGTAAGAAGTATTTTACACATTAAACCTACAGCATGAGATCCTCTTTATCACTTCAGAAGGAATATGAGATCAGAGAGGTGCCCTCACCTCAGCCTGCCTGGCAGGATATGTAAAGTAGTGATAAAATGGCTCATCTTCTCTGATACAGGTGTAGCTTCAGGTTGAGCACTCTCTGATTTCTAGAAACTATTTCTGGACTCCCCCAGGAATATTCTGCATCTAAGCACTGATTTTTCCTGAGCAAGCTGCCAGGTTTGGAAAAGAGAATAACTGAGTGATGTAAATCTGGCTGTGTGACTTAGGTCAGGATAAGTATTGCTACCTTAGTGTATGTTTTCCTGTTTGTTTTGTGCTTCCTTAGCACAGGAACAGAATAAATGCAGGGGCTGGAAGGCATTCCTGGTGCCTGTAAGCACAGGAGAGATGAGGGAGGCTGGCTGCAGGCAGGCTGAAACCTCCCTACCACCCTCAGCAAAGTTTTCCCACAACAGGAATTTACTCCCTACAGTGAATTGCTGGGGAAAATGTCTGGGGCCATATTCTCCTTCAGGCTCTGGGCTAGTTTTAGTCAAGTACATCTGTACAACAGAGAAAATATCATACGATATTAAACAATAATAGTTATCTCGTCACCTTTTCATCAGAAAGATGATTGACTTTTGCTTTTGAGCTTTTTGAGAAAGAAATTTGGTTGTTCATGCACCCACAGCCAAGCTTGGTTTCCAGCTCTTGGGCAGCTCTCACAGTGTTCAAGCAATTGAACAATTGTGAATTTGGATATTTAAATGTTGCCAAAGTCCTTAATATTTTATATTAAATTTTATTAGAAGTTCTTGAAAGCTGTGCGCTTTAGTTTCTGCAAAAGATGGTAAAAAGCCCTTATAAATGTCTACATATGGAGACCCATTCACAGATAAATGACAACAAAACAAGTTTCTAAACTTGTAAAAAGCTGTCATTTCACTTTCTTCTTGAGCAGCTGAACTATTAAATTACCTGGGCTGTGTAATGGACAATACACAGGCTGTTGAGAATTAAGTATAAAGCCAAACATGTGGCCTTTAAAATTTTTTCTGACTTGTTACAGCATGTAGCACTGCATTATGCCATATCACATTGGCATGGTAGGCAAGTGAAACAAGACAGTGCATGCTAATGAACAGAGAAACACAGCAGTTTGCTGGTTACCAAATTCACTTAGAGTATTTCAGGACATTTGGAAGTATTATGGGAGAGACAGTTATTGCTGAGAAGAACTGAGCTGTAATGAAATTAGGGATGTGAAAACCATATGTTTGCCTCTGTTTTACCAAAGCATGAAATGTTCTCTTACTGTATGTCTGTGTCTTCTGTCTGCTTTAAAATAATGACTGTACTGCAAGATCACTTGACTAGGGTACAGGGTACAGATCTAAATATTAATTGAATATACATTTAATCTCAGCATGGTTTGTTTCAGATGGGTCTCTGGCTTTATGGCCTTTATACCCAAGGCACATTTGTGTGTTGTTTATGATTATAATGAGAGAAAAACAACTGCAAATGTGTCCCAACCTTTTCACAATAATAGCACTTTGTAAACCACGACAGAAAACAATTTTTTAATAATCATAAAAGTTTCTGTGCCTGCTGTTGCCAGTTCTTCTGTTTGGCCAAGTTTACAAAGTGCAGTATGAACACGGGCTGGACATTTTTCACTTTAAACCGTGATCAGGTTAGATTGTTTCCTCTAACTTTTCAGGTGCACCCAAATTATCTAAGCCTACGAGTGTTCACTGGTTTCCATAAAATTCATCTTTATTTTCTCAAAGCAGAAGCTGTTTCCAAACCACTCAATACAGCAGGAACAGCTGGAAGTGCCCTAAGGTCACATCTGCCTCTGCTGCGCTCTGACCCTCACCCATCAGCTCCTTGAAGTGGAACAGTTTTCTCTGTACTGAACTTGGGCTGGTCATTTCAGGTGAGGAGGGAAGGCAGTCAGCATCAGACAGAAACCAATTTTTCCTCCCATTAAACTCCAAACATGAAAGGTAAGAAGTGCAGACAACCTTGTCATCCCCCTGTCTTTGGTGCTAAGTGACTGGCACAGGTGGTACCCAGAAACCTGGAGGAGAGCTCAGGACTCCTTTCAAACTACACCCTGCCATGCTGTGATTATTTGTGGTTGAACTTCATGAGGACTGGGAACACTGCAGAGGATGGCTGAGGGTATTTAAAGGCAGGGAATTAATTAGTAGCTGTCATTGACTGAAAGGAAGTGGGTTGGACGAGTATGATGGGCTCAGCAGGGTGTCAAAGAGTACTAAAAATGATAACATCAAATTGTTTTGATCTGAGGTGGGAACACAGAAATATTGCCTTGGTTAATAAAGAAAGCTATAAGAAACATTCTTTAGATCTTTCCTAATGTACTTTCAAAATCCTTTGAGGCACTTGAAGGGACACAGCATTTTCTGTGGAGTTCTGAATTGCTTTAAAAATAAGAAGGTTCTGGTGGGTGTCATACATAGAAGAATAGAAAGCATGACCAGTATCCTCTTCACTTCTTCAAATTTATTCTGGAGGAACACGATACGGTTTTAGTTTCTGCAGTGGATTAAGACCAGCCTTATTCTGTTATTAAAAATGTCTTTCAAAGGTCATTTAGCATCTCTGAAATTCTTTCAAGTATGCACCAGAGCAATGTGATAAATAATTATCAGCCCACATTTTGGCAGTATAACATGTTATAAAGATTAAGTAATGTTATTTACAATAATTGCCTCAATAATCTGTCAAATTGTAACAAATTTTCCTCTTTTTTTTTTTAAGTTGAAAACTCTCTGCATGATTGGAAAGATCTCTCTTTCTGATTTGGCACAAAGGTGCTACAATATAATTCAGGATGTTTTTTCTTTCTGATGTTTTTCATGTTTAAAGTCTATCTTCTGGACTTTCAAGGAACTCACTCTTTCAACGTTTCTTTTTTTCTTTACAATTTAATGTTTTGGATTGGCAGCATTTGAAATTGTCTTTCTTCATGGACCTCTGTGAGCTTTATTTAGACCTTGAACATGTTTATATTACAAGTGGGAACAAAGGGAGGCTTTTACTACTGCAGTTATATTTACTTGGATGGGACATGGTAGGTCAGACACACACCACCACCCTCTGTCCTCTCCCAGCAGGAGACACTGTTTACTCCTGAAGCTGCAAGTCCCACTCCAGCTGGACTTCAGCTTCTTGAGGCCACTTCTTACACAGGCCCAAAACTGCTCCTATTAGCTGTATAAAGGTCTCTCTCTGCAGTGTTGTTCTTGCCATAAGTTGCATATTCACTGTTAACCCCATTTCCTAACTGAAGAAAATAAGGCTCAGAGGATTTAAGGATGTGGTTTCCATATTCAGAAATGCACCAATTGCCTGTGCACAATTATTGTAGCTGCACACACACTGTGTATTCTAGAAACCAATTCAGTGTATTAGATCCTGTTTCCATGTACATTTGAACATTTGACACACATGTCTGTGTACTGGAAAAGCAGCTGTGCACAGCTGGGCAGGAACAGCTCCCAGTGAGTTCCACAAGGTCATCCAGAAAATGAATATAGAACCTGAATTTGGATAACAAGTCTGTCTTTTATTAAGTAGAAAATAAACTGTTGAAGAAAGTTTCCTCTAGGTTATACTGCCTGTTGAGTTTAAACACATTTTTCAGCCTCTTAGTGCCAGTTTTCCTATTGTTCTGCTATGAAAAAGCTCACTGTGAACTCTGCAGCAGTGTCATTTCTACAAGATGGGTATGTGAAGCAGTAGTACATATACTTTCATAAGAAAAACTTATTGCTGTAACAAAAGTGTTGTTTCAGCTCTTTTTCTATGCAGCAGAACAGTGGCACCCAGTGGCCATTCACGCAAAAATACTAGCCACTAAAATTTCACAAGCACGAATATCAGTACAAAGATAAATAAAAAGAAAAATAAATTAACACTCGTGTGTCTTTTGTTTCTGTATGCCTATAAATATTCCTTAAAACCTTGTAAGTTTTGGACAAATTTCAAGGACATTTCGTGTTCTCCCATGTCTATATCTGTGTTAACCCTAGAATATATCCATGTGCTTGCAGGCATGCCTATAACTGTTCCATTTTGATTTGTTTCTAAAAAGAAATTTACTTCTTTTTGCTTTTAAAAAACCTATTGGCTGAATGATTTCAGACAAATAGTGATTCACATCCCCTTGGCTCTCCATTTTAGCCAGGAACTGGAAATCCTGTGCATTTGGAAATCGTGCCACAATCTTGATTTGGAAATCAAGACCAAGTTTTGTAGTTGCCATGAAGTTTTGATCTTCACGTGAAATTCTGAATAAATGGGTGCAGCTTCATATATAAATATATACAAATATTGACCTGCCTGATCAGCCCTTTAGTCCTGTGCTGAGATGAGCCTGTTACTTCAGATAAACTGGGCTTGCAGTAAAGACTTTATTACCAGTGGATTGGAGTCTTTTTGTGGAGTGAGTCTTCCACAGCAGTTGTCTTTCTGTCTGCAATTCCATTTTAGGTCAGGGAAGCCTTTTCTATCAAAACTGTCAAAAATTTTCCCATGAAAAATGTAGGTTTTACCATTTAAGATGCTCCACCAAAAGGCGGTTTCTTATCAGAAAATACCCAGCCATCTCAGCATATAATCTCTTACAGTTCATATGAGGGTTAAATGCAATCAGGTGAGAAAAATGTATAAGTAACTTCTGTGTCTATCTAAAGATTTTGTGCAGGCACTCTATTTCAGATAATGCATAAACATGTATTTGGCCCATATTTATAGGCAGAAGATCTAGGATCTCTCTATCCATGCCCTGAACCTAAAATAGATGGTGCATAAATCATCTACATTTTATAATTTTCTTTAATGTATTAAAGGGCTGTTCTTGGGTTATAGAATATTTCTAGTTTAAAGAAAGTTTAACAAGCTAAGTTCACTTGCTTGCCTATTGGAAGCAAAGTCAGTTTGATGTTTGAATTGGTAATGGCTTCTTAGCTGGAAAACTCATATCTTATGTTGAATTATTCTAAATCAGACAATAAAAATGATTTGAAGGAGGACTCAGAAATAAAAAGTAAAAAAGCTTTAAATAAGGAATGTTTAATGTCCCATGAGTCAACAAAATTGCTTTGTGGTTTAGACTGAATTTATATTATTAATAGGACTATACAACGATCTACAAATCCTTTATTCCATTGGTAATATCTTTTGCCTAGTGCAAGAATAGAAAGTATGCATATAGCAGAGGAATAATTGTGAAATTAAGATCTAAAAACTTGAAAATTTCCAGGTATGCAGGATTTGATTAGAATGTTCAGTCATTGTGTGAGTAATTGCAGTTGGACCTGTCTTCTATGCATAGTTTCTTCTTAACTTGGAATTCCTCTCCTTCCCTGAGAACCAGAAAAAAGATTAAAAGCCTGAAGAATAAAAAAGCAGAATGGTGTGAAGAGTTTGTAAAGGACAGTGTCAAAAGATGGATTAAAAAAAAAATGCCCCTAATAATCTCAGCAGATTTTGTTGACATTGTTGACAGCAGCCCACGAGCAAATACCTGAAAGCTTTGACTGGGAAATGCAAACAAACCTTGTTGCCTTTGAGTTAAATTTTCTGAGGATTTCCTGGAGCAGCCATTTTCTTACAGAAATCTCATGCTCCCACAGAATATTGAAAGCTGATGAAATGAGTTCCAGGCTTTGGATGGCAAGGTGTAGGAAGTCAGAGTGAGGAGAGCCTGGCCTGTTGTGGTACATGTAGCAGTGTTTGTGTGGGGGAAAACCGGGAGAAGACACTGCTTGTCCTTTCAAAAATGTTCCATTGCAGGAGACAGAAGACTTGTCCCTGCAGTGGCCCAGACCCCAGCCAGTGTTAGATATACAGAGGGAGAAAAGAGATGTGACTCTCTGCAGAGAGTGAAGAGGAGTGGAGGAAGCACCTGAAGTGAGAGCAGCTGGCTGTTGGATATCCATAGTGAAATGAGGCTGGAAAACCATGGGCTGGGGAGTTTGGCCATAGACCTGTGAGGATGTGCCCTGGAAGGTGAGGGGCCAAGAGAATCCAAGCGTGGGAAGGAGTACTGGAGATTCTGTGAAGAATAAGTTATAGAATTTCATATAGAGATATCAGAGTATAGGCAGGAGTACGAGGTGAACAGAGAGTTAAATGAAAAGGAAAAGGAAATAGTTGAAAGACAGATGAGATGTTTAGAACTTGACAGAAAAGGGTAGGTATGAAGTCCCTGAAGACTTCAGGATCCACCTCAGAAGGAGAAGATTGACAGACCTTTTAGAAAGAACCTGAGAGAAGGGCTTGAACTTGTCCTTTGTTTTCTTAGAGGGTGGCTACCTGGGACAAGCATGGAGTTTTCAGTGTGTCTGGGGAACTGAACTAATTAATGAGGTGAGGCAAAGGTTCAAACCTGCTCCATGTGCTGAGGAGGAGAAAAAGGCCTGAACTCCTGAGAAAACCTGATTATGCCACCTGTAAGGCAGAAGTTCTCTTTAGACATGACTCTGAGATGCATTGAGAGTTTTTTACAAGCACAACTCAATTTGCAAGCCCAAAAAAGAGGACATGACCAGTAAAAAAAGAAGGTGAAGAAAACTTTTAGGGTACATATGTAAGCGAACATTGCCTCCACTATCAGAAACCCATGAGAGGGAGACATGTATTTCTAAATACTCCCACCTTAGAGGTAACCATCTTTCCTTTAGGAGCTTACAAATGTATTGTACACCCATGTGGAAAACGTTGTAGTTGATTCAGTAAAATGAGACCATTGGTTTTTTTGTTCTTACTTTTGTAAGCAGTAAGCCTTTATCCTCCCCATCCTTCTCAAAAAACGAAAATATCAAATTATTCATCTATGAATCCTTTAGGCCTTTGCATCCCATGAAGTCTAAGAACTGAGCAGTTAACATTTGTCAAGCATATAATACAAATTTTAAGAGCCTTCAGAATGCATACACTGTTCTTTTGAAGCTGTGTGCATTGAGCTGGGCTTTATTTGAAATATTTTTGTCTGTTTGTTTGGTGCTTTTTAAAGTCTGCAACAGCAGAGTAATCTTATTCAGGCTGTTGACTCCTCTCTTGTTGCAGCAAGAAAGTAAGAAGAACTGGAGAGGGCAGGAGATTACTTCGGCAAAGTTTGTGGTTAAACTTAAAACCTGTATTTAAAAATACAAGCTTGTATGAACAAAGTCACTGAAACGATTGCACTGTCCTCTTTCCTCTTAATTAAGGCTTTTCCTTTGTTAAGAAAATAACAGGAAGAAGAACCTTTAGAGCAAAGGTCCCCAGACGTATTTATTGGTGCCATCAGGTGTGATGGATGTGGGTATGGCTGTCTGCAAGTGTTGCCTTTTTCCTAACCTGGAAATGAAACTGGAGATCATTTTAGTAAGGAGGTAATATAAGAGTGGGTCTTTATTTGAAGGCCTTCAGGAGCAGTTAAGGAAAGATGTCCACAAAAGCCCACCCCTTCCAGGGGTGAATATGCTTTTTATAGATTTTAGGAAATTAGCATAATTGATAAAAGGCACCAGCTAGGAGGACAAGTGGTAATGTCATTCCCCTCAGGTCAAGCACCTTGTCTGGAGCCTCCCTTCAGCACTAGCTGTACTTTGTCTATGAGAATGTATCTCCAAGAGTTGTTCTCTGCCCGGGCTCCCAGGAAGAACCAAGAGACCCCAGGGGCCCTGCACCTCCCAGGGCTTGGAGCTGTGGAATTTGCTTCTTCTTTCTGCCTAGGGAAAGACCATGGAAAATTACTGGGAAATCTAGTCACTAATACAGTAGGCTACAGAGCTACCAATATATGTGCCAAGAATAAAGAGAACATTGAAAAGAAAAAAAGGCAAAACCCAAACCAGCATCACAAAAACCACCCTGAATCTCACTCTGCATCTGCCGCAAGGAGCTGCCCACACCTCCTGTCCCCTTCCTGCCACCAGCACCTGTCCCCATGTGCAGGACATGTCCCCAGTGTCCAGGTCACCCTTGGCCAGGGCAGGGAGAGCTGCTGTCCCTGCCAGTGCTGGAACACCTCCAGCCACACTCGGGGTGGGAGCTGGGCTGACTCCTCTCTCCAGACAGGCCCCCAACTTATCTGAGTTTGCAGGGAAATCAATAGATGTCCATAGAGGATTTTTTTCTAAATCCTAGAGGTCAGCCATGGGCAGTGTAGTGTGTTCCCTCAAGGAAATAGAGAATGAAAAATTTTTGACTGGAGAGGCAATTTACTGACTGCGTGGCTACCCAGAATGTTTCCGGCTCGTATTTTCTGTTGTAACTGAAAGCCGAGAAAGATGTTTATTTACTTTTCTGCAAATTAAGAAGACAATGCCTGTACAAGGAGACTATTTTTTCCTTTCAGCTGACTCAGAAGACACAACGTTTCCAGTGACTCATTCTCAGGTCTAAGACTCTCTGTTGTCATTCATGGCATGTTCAATAGAAGTGATTTATTGCCTGTCTGCAAGTCAAGACACTTGATCATTATCATCTTCTTTTTCCCCCACATCAACCTTTTCCCATCTTATGCAAGTCCAAGCTAATTTAGATAAGGTCAAGATCTAGGCCACTCCTTAAAAGTTTTTAACATGGTTTTTCTTTCAGTGCCTTCTATCTCATTCTTGAAACATCTTTTGTAGTATCCCCAAGGCAGAGCTGGAAGAGAAGGTTAGTGGATAATTCAGTAGTTAAGCTATCCTCCAACATCTGATATGCCTCCAAGGCATTACATTTTCGCTTGTATCTGTTAAATTGCTGGGAGCTTTCTTCAGTGGTTAATCATCTTAATGAAATATGTGGGGTTTGCAGTGATGCAGAACTCTGGAAAATTCTCCTCACATTATCATTCTGAAGGTGGAAAGATAGATATTACAGGTTTCTCTCCATAATATTTGGAACGTGTGTACATATATATGTGTGTACATATAAATATATCTTTATGTGGAATAGCAAAGCAAATTAAATGGCTATTTAATCCTTCTTATAAATGGGATATGACCTTACTTCATCCCTTCCCCCATTAGCTATGAATGCAGAAATCCTCTCTGAATATTTCTTCTCATGTTTAGTGTGAAAAGCAAAGCAGGAACAAGCTTTTTAAAGAATTTTTTTTCCCCAAACCATCCCCGCAGACATTTTCTGAAAAGGATAATCCATTTTAAAACATGTTGACTTGCAAATTTGTCATGCCTCAGCCAGATCGGAAGAATGCTGCAGCAACTAAAGAGCCACCAGGTACAGCACTACCCTCCAGCGATATCCTGAGGAATTTTGCAGAGTTGGTGGTGACTTTGTGGGCTGCTTTGACTGGCTGAGTGCAGAGCACAGGACAGGCAGCACGAGCAGGACCAGGCAGAAACAGCCACCTGCACTGTAGGGAGCAAGGAGAGAGGGAGGGAGGAATTTCTATAAGCATTTTTCCCCTTAAATCAAAACTTGAAAGCAGGATGAGTGTTCTTTCTGCATATCCCTGACTCGAGTGCATTAAGACATCCCAGCTTTTTTCTGAGGCTCAGCAAAGACTTATGTCTGTGTATTTATTAGGTTAAATTATTTTAAATGTATCAAAGTCCCTCAAAAACATCAATTTCACCAGACTGATTTGAAATCCCTTTTTTTTGTAATTTCTGTTATCTGACAGGAAATAAAAGTATCTTATTCACACAGACACATAGTATTTTTATTCCATTATAAGAAGGCTGACATTAATCATATCATCACTGTGATGCTGAGTAAAATCAATATGATTTTAATTACTTGTGGCCTGTTCTTCTGTTATCTAAGACTACCATTGCACACAGAATGAACCTGAGGCAAATTTAGGTATCACTTGATTGAGTTTGGTTTGTGTTTGTAATGAAGGTTTTCACAGCCCAGGAAAGCAAGCTGGGCATGGCAGTTGGTGCTTTGGTTTAGGTGATGTGGTGGTGTTTGGTCAGAGGTTGGATTTAATGGTCTTGGAGGTCTTTTCCAACCTTAATGATTCAGTGGTCCTGTGTTTCTAAGCTGTGTGATTGATTGATGTTTTGTTTGGAATGGAGCTGCACTGAAAGACTGCATTGCATAGGAACAGGAGCCAAAACAGGGATGTGGGCACTGCTGAGTCTGCAAGATGCTGAGTGGTGCCCGATAGGAGTAACAGAGAGCAGGTAGAAACAGCATCTGAGGCAGCTGGGACCAGCACATGTAGCCCTGGTTCCATGCCTGTGGTATTTTGGTTTTCTGAAATTCTTTTCCCAGGAAATTTTCTGTAAACAGGAGACATGTTTTTGTAACTGTACCTATGTTTTTCATTCCTTTTCATAGGAGGGGCTTCTTGATGTCCCTCTGGTCTGATCAATGTGATTGAAGAGGTTTGCCTTTGTTTCACCAATCAAATTGGTCTGTGTAGAATAGTACAAAAGGGAGACACATCCCAAAAATAAAAGAGTCATTTTCACCCTTCTGAGGTCGGAGTCTTGTGTTGTTGTGGTGTACAACAGTGTCAAGCACACTTTTTCTCAGGTTGTTCATTGTTTGTAGCCAGCTTAAATGATGCAGCACTTTGTACCTCTGGCTGTTTCTGCAGTGGGGCTGGGCTGGACTGGGCTGGACTGGACTGGAGTAGGCTGGGTTGGGCTGTGCTGAGCTGAGCTGAGCTGAGCTGAGCTGAGCTGGGGCCAGGCTGCCAGGGCCATCGAGCTGAGGATGGGGAGTTGGGAGGGTCAGCACAGCTGGGCAAGGGGTTCTCAGCCCCAGCCACCCAAGGCACAGAGGGACAACGAACACAGGGACACAGCGTTAGGCTTCCTGCCACTTCAGCTCCACTCCTATAAATGGCAAATCTGAACGAGTGCTGAGCAAGCAAGATTATCTTTGCTTCAGCTTGTTGGATGATGAGCATGCAGATAGACATTCTACTCAGCACATTTGAGAATAGCTGAATTTCTGCTCTTTAGCATTCTGTAAATCTGCAGTGTCACATCCTAAATCCAGACTTTGCCAAATGTTTTTCTTTTTAGTTCAAAGAACAGCATTGAGCTAATTTGCTTTTCTCGTCCTCCTCCTTTTCATGAGTATTCACATGGTTCTGTTCTGCTAGTCAGTTCCTCAGGGGAGAGCAGGGGAAGGAATACACTTCAAAGTTTTATGAGGGTGCACTCACAGAAGCTTAATATTAAATTTAAACTTGAAGATGTGCATGCCTTCATTTCTATTCTACTGTGCACTCTCTGACTCTGGAGTATTGAACATGCCAAGAAAGTTCAGAATGTGGCTTAATTCTTAGGAACGCTGTCTGCTTAAAAATGGAATGTACTTGAGGTTGAAACTAACTACCAGAGGAAATTCTATTTTTAAAAAAAAACAAGCAACCAAAACCAAACATGTCAGATAAATTACTCATTTTGAATTGTTTGCCTTTGTTATAAATGAATTTTAGCCAATTGGATAGAAGGAACAAATTTTATTTTTCCATTTTAAAATCTACCTGGGACAGCCACGAAAACAACATTCGAATGTTGGGTGAAACAGACAACCGGCAGCAGGGCTGCTGTCTCGCACTGTTCCACCATTTGCTGGGGTTTGGGTCCGGGTTCTTATACTGTATTTTGTGCCTCCCAGCAGCAGAGGTATTGTGTCTTCAGATTCAAACCCAGTCTTTTCACTCGGTGATGAATCCTGAACAGATTTCCCGGCACTGGAACATGTTTGAAAGGATTTTCTGGAAATCCTCTTTTGGGAGGTTGATTTCTCCAAATTCAGGGTCCACCCTCCAGGTCATTATCAGTGAATTGATGGTCCAGGTGTACAGGATTTGATTAACTCAAGGAGCCACATCTTGGCGAGCCACCCTCCTTTCTGGTGTAAATCAAGGTGTTAAGCTTGTACATTTACAGTTCACGAAGCATGTCCTGGTATTTGGAAAACGCCTGCTCCACTCCAGGGACCAGGATTAGTTTTTCATTTACAGGGTTACAAAATATACATTCTATCACCTACTACAGTTATTGTATCTACTATATTTAATTCCACAAATTTACCATCATATCTATTACACCTTTGAATTAAAAGGAAAAAAAAAATATCCACCACAAAACCAATCATGTTTTGCAGTTAGTTTTGAACTTTTTTATGTTTTTAATTTTAATATTTGTCTTATAAGATGCTTGGTATTTTTGTGAGAAAATTTTATCTGAATTCTGATCCCAAACTCAAGCTCAGCAGGGAAAACTATATGAAAATTAAGTTACAATGCTATGTACTGAAAGGAAAAACCAATGTTACTTTCATCCTGAGTCTGAAAGTGTCTCTCTAGCAACTGGAAATAGAGTTAAGCTTGCCAAGAGCTCCTTGTGAGGCAGATGGAGAGGCAACTAACAACCTTGATGAAATCTTGTTGGCTAAGCCTTCCGAGTATCCACGGGGCTCCCAGAGCTACCTATCAAATTAACTTGATTGCTGCCCTACATGAAGGTATCCTTCACTCTTCTCAATGGCTGGAGCAGTTCTGAACACCCTTCCCCCTCTCTGCACAGAGCTGTTTGTTCTGAACACACAGTTAAACTCTCAATTATCTCTTCGTGTGATGAGTGATTACAGGTCTGTCCTGATTCCTGAAAAGCTTCCATGGCCATGTGCATCTTCTCTCTTTAAAGGCTTTACACTTTTTAACTGCTATTCAAAAGACACACAAAAATGTGATAATTAGTGTCTGCATACTTTTAATGGCTACATAAATATATGTGGCACATAAATTATATGTGGCTGTATGCACTAAAGGGTAGAAAAGGATATTTGGTTGTGGAGTTAGACTGGTTGCTGAATGCAGAGAAACAGCCTTGGACTCTGCCAGCATTCTCAGATGCACAACATGATCCAAAAGCTGATTGTAAGATGATGGTATCAGTCTCTCTCTTCTTGCTGCTGGTGGGCTCTGAATATAAATCACAAGCTGTGTATGCTTTGGCTGATCCTCTGTTCCCACTGTGACCTTAGAGTAAATGTATTGTTTTTTTCATTTATATTTAAGAACAGATGAAACTATGTTGGGACTTTCTTCCCTACCCGCACAAACAGAATCAATATTTCACACACATTCTGTGTTGGCAATTAGCTGTTCCCCATCAGAAGTAAAGTTTGCTTTAGAAGTTTCCACGCCATCCATTCTGTTTGTTTTTATTCTTGCAAGTCTTCAACCAACTAAAGCCGGATCAGAAGTTTGTTTAATTGACATTTCTTTCTTTTCCACTGCAAGAAAACTGCCTATACAGAAAGGACACTGTGAGGTGAGTAGATATGCAAGTGTGTAGTCACTGATGTCCTCCCTCTGCTCCCTGTGTGTGCTACTGGGTATTCACACCTGTGTCTGTGTGTCATTTTAAGTATTAAGAGCTTCTCATTCCACAAAGCCAAATCCTGCTCTTTGATACTCATGGACCCTCTCCTCTGAAGCTGGAAAAACCGTAGCTGGTCCTTACATAAACCCTGCATGGCTGGATGTGGTGTCAGCCCCACTTCAGACACTGCAGTGCTCAGCAGTGCCCAGGAGGGAAGGCAGCCTGTATTCTCAGAGTGGGCAGCTTTGGGAATTGCTGCTGCCACAGGGAAGGGTGGCATTCCAAGCCTGAACGGAGGACATAAGTGGCCAAGCCTCGCAGGGAGGTTTGAAAGGCACAGCCTCAAGCTCCTGTGTGTCAGACATTCCTCAGTGTTGGTTTCAGATTGCAGCACGTTGAGGAAGGACAGATGGTGCTCAATGCACAGAAGTGTGAGCCACCAGGGCTTTGGCCTGGACAGAGGAGGTGCAGCTGGCATCTCCCAGATTGCTTTTATTGGTGTGGTTCTGAAATTTTTTTTTCTGGGTTTAGGGGAAGTAGATAAGACTCATTGTAAAAAGGATTGCAAGAGGATTTATATTGTCAGATAAGTGCATGAGTAGGTAGAAGAGAAGGACAGGGGATGGACATGCAGGCAGTGATCAAGCATCAAAAATAGTATTCTGAATCATTGTAGCCTGCCAGACTTTTTGAACCAAAATGGCAATCCTTGGACTAAATTAATGTTGGTTTAGAAATGCTCAATTTATAGAAATTATTTTTAACAGGAAATATATATTTATATTTTTAAGTTTTTTGAGCAAAGTCCATTTGACAGGTGGGTACTGTGTGGACAGAAGGGTTTCAGATCTGTATGGAAAGTAAAAATTGTGGAAAGAAATATTGTTCATTCCATGAACCAGAGTAAGAGATTTCTTCTCAACCTTAGATAGAAAGAAAGCTGGCTTGCTGAAGACATTATTCTCTGTAAAGCGTATTCAAGATTAAAATGTTAGCAAGTGCAAGTTGAGTTTGTTCATTAGTTTCAAGTTCATTTAAAAATAAGATTTTCAAAGAATATGGTGAAATTATGATGGATGGAACTTAGATCTTTCATTTTTTTTAAATATTTGAAAATTTTTAAACTTCTTTCTGAAAATTATCCCCAAAGTGATTTTAGATTGACTGAAAATGGAATGGAGGCAAGTTCCTGTATTCATTAACCTATAATGAGATTAGGGGAAGAAAACCCCCCAAAAAACACATGCAAATTTAGTTCAATTGATAGGTAGGTTGTTGAACTAAAGTGAGACAGGTTTGAAAATGTATTTCCTGTTTGCCATATTAAAACTTTCCATTCTTAGTTTGCCAGGGCTGACCTGGAGGAGGCTTTTCTGCAGAAGCTGTTCAGCACTTCAGAGAAAAGACAAAAATATTGGCAAATAGAAAGTCATATAGACATATGTACAGAGGTCAAATAGCTGTTTTTCTCCTGGAGAACACAAACCAATCTACTGAAGATACATCAGACCCCTTTGGTGATGCAACCTGTCCTGGATGCAGCCCAAGTCTGGATTTATGCTGCTAAACCACAGCTGTGGCTTTGGCTCTGACATACAGGATGGGCAAAGAGCTTCCTATTAAAAGCCTGAAGCCTTCTGAGAAGTTGTGTTTTCCATAAGAGAGTCATGTATGGGGCCTGAATTTGAATTCTGAAAAGTTTCAAAGTTATGGTCATGGAACTCTGTGCAGCATCACCTCATTCCCAGTTCTCACAGACTCAATTTTTTCCTTAAAATCCAGTTCCTTTGTAGGCAACATTTTGAAACAAACAACTGCTTCTGAATGATATTCATATTTGCAGTTACCTGTGCTGAGAACATGTGAAGGAGTGACAGTTTCACAAATAAAGCTTGTAGTAGCTAAATAAATAGAGACACTTTGAAAATAAATTATTTTCACATACTTAATGTTATATCAAGTGAAATATATATACTTTGCATTCATTTTTTTCACAAAGGAAAGCAAAAAAGCCCCACAAGACCATATATTTCATGCAGCTTTTCTCTGAAATACCATGTCCATTGTACATCCATACTTAAAATTATGTACATGCTTTTTCTTTTTTTTTTCTCTGTGCTTTGGTCAGACACAGATTTGCCTCCACCAGCCGGTGTACACTGAATCCATTCAGATGTGGAAGCTTGTGGATAATATGGCAGGATAATATATGAAGTTACCTGTCATGTATCATGGAGTTCACATGACACTTGGCCTTACATTCGGTGCTCACTAGCTTCCTGAGAAATTTGGAAGTGTTGCTTCTGATGGGGAGAGTTGAGAGGGCTTGGACCTTTCCTCCTGAGATGACCCTGCAGTAGCTGTGATCTACAGAAATGCTAAATTCCCTTGAGATAAAAGCAGGCTGCTCAAAAAAGTGTCTTTCTTAGAGATTTGTGCTCAGCTTCTGCTTTCTTTCCTGAAGTACTTGTAAGGCTTTTTGCACTTTTCCAACTGCACTTGCCAAGGCTTTGTGCTGCCTTGCTGGCAGGAATCTCAGATCAGCAGCAGCTTCAGCGTGGGTGCTGACCTCTGTGCTCCTCTGCTCCTGGGTCAGCTGTCTTAAACCCAGTTTACAGCAAAATGTAAACCCCAGAAGCAGATTTGAAATCCATCACACACTTTCCAGCAGCACAGTTTCATTCAATTACAGGATGCTGCAAGTATGATGAGCCTGGAGCCCAGGTGGGCTGAGAGTAGGTTTTTTCTGGCTCACGGTTTCTCACCTGCAGTATATGAGGGTTCTCCTAGGATGCTGGATTGCTGGTAAACTCTAAGGGTAAATCTAAGTCGGAATTCTCAGTCTAAAATACTCCCTCAGAATGCAGCATCTGCGGTTTGTTTTTGTTAGTTTGGTTGGGGTTTTTTTGGCTGGTTGGTTTCCTCTTAATTTATTTCCTCTGGGAGAAGGGAAGCACTGTATCTATTTAGCAGATGTCAACTCTCCTGTTATCCTATAGCTCTCATTTTCAACCTTAATTTTGCTAGGCTGAAGCTATGCAGAGTTAATCATTGTCTTGAGAAGGTCTGAATTTATCCATCTAATTTATCCATAAATTTCTTCCAATAATGAGTATTCCAAGGTAATGAAAGCCCTTTGGTACTAGGACTAGGTATCAAAGATGGCTGGCTGAATCAGAGTTAAGCCTTGTCTGCAGACACATCACTGCCTCACTCAACCCAATTTTTTACAATATCCAGGAAGCTGTGACACACCAGAATAATTGTTTAATGTTATCTTGAGATTTATTGCTGCTGTATAGTGGAGTCTAAGGGAAACATTTTTTCAGAACAGTGTGACAACAGAAGTCTAATATTTCAATTTTGCTTGCTTATTCAGTTAATGCCCCAGCAAGTAAAAGCCCTGTCAAGCCCCCACAAAGATACAGCTGGGGAACTCACCTGGTGGGTTTTCTGTCTGTCACACCACTGTCAGCGTGTTCATTAGGCTTGTCTCAAAGAAAGGGCTCTGAATGTAGAAAGGCCACTGGACTCAATCAGGATAAAAGGTTGGCTGCACTCCCACTAGCTACCAGTTTTATTGTGTTACTGATCTACTTTAGTTTTCAGAATTTTTTTTTAATAGCAGTAACTTTTAGTTGCCATTAGTGCTACAACTATCCTCCATGGGAACATTTAACAATGAAAAATGCACATGAAAAATTGCTGGAATTGAAATGAAAGATAGAGCATGCGGAAAAGTAATTTGATCATGAAAATTTTCCACAGGCTTTTCATGGGGAAAGAATACTGAGTGCCAATTGGTGTTTCAAAGTTCAGGTTAAATTCACATCACAATGGCAAAGGAATGCAGTAGAACAGTTGTAAGGGAAGATGAGTTACAGCTCAAATGGTGATTATGTCAGACAAATGGACAGTGTCTTGAAGGTTGCTTATAAGTATTTTAAGTATTTATTGCAATGCCTTATCGTTAAGGGAAAGTTTGAGTGAATATAGAACCATCTTTACATATTATGCTCCAGTACCTTTCTACACATTGTACAGGCTGTAAGAGGATTTATTGGCAATAATGACTGGTCTGTTCATGGGAAGCATGGGGAACTTTGAAAGATGAATGACTGAAAAAAATGTAAAAGTGCTTTTCTGCTGTCTGTCCAGTTATTAGCAAATGCATGTGGAGTTCCTTCATTTAATTCACTTTTCTCTAAGGGGGAGTCACGTCCAAGAAAGAGCCCAAAAACTTCATATATAAACCCTTTTGGTAGAGCTGCTGAGTCCCTGCAGAGCACGACGAGGCAGCCTCCCCTATTTACAGAGAACAGAGTCCTGCTAGGCTCCAATTTGCTCTGTGGTGAGCGCTGACCTCAACACCCACTGGGAGAAGGGAATTTAAACTCAGAGTTACTCAGCACTGTGTAGGATTAAAGGTTCCAATTTCACTCCATTTAAATGCATGCTCAAACTTTTTTTTTTTCGGTACCTTGAATTAGATTATCAAAATGGAATTAAGTTTGAGAACACCGAAATTTAACATGAGACAGAACTCTTATTTTCTTGCCTGCCTCAATTATAACAAAAAGACCCCTGTGCTTTTTGTACTTTTATGGCAAGTGCCCAATGTGCAAAAGAAAAGAGTGTAAGGAAAATTAAGAGCTTCCCTTTGCTGGGCTCCCTAGTAGCACTCTAACTTTGAACAGATTGGTATCCACAGCTCTGGCTTCAAACCCTGAAAGAAAGTGGCTTTGTCTGATAGTTTTATTATGTTTTTAAACTATGTGAAATGAAAGAAGTGGTGATTTAGAGGTTCTGCAGTGCTTTACTGACTCAAGTTCAGATTATAACAGACTGCTAACCCCTATTTCTCACCTGTAACGCCAACCCATAAATTATAAACACATTGGCACAATTGTTAGATTATTATTTTTTTATAGCTCTCAATTTACAACTCTGGCTGTCCTTGAGCTGGTTCTCTCTGTATTTGTTACAGTCTCCTGAGGCAGGATTCATTGACTAGTGACTCCACATTTTAGCTCAGAGAAAATTCAGTCTCATTCCGATGTCTTCAATTTTTCACAAGGCCTTACTGTTCCTCATTGATTATGTACTGAGGATTAATTATGCTGTCACTTAATCTATTTACACGCTTGGACAATATATGGGCCCACTTATTCTGGCATGGTCAGCATTTTTCCCCAGTATGGGACATGCTTGTTTTATTAATTACAACATGTTGCCATTAGAATGCATGGAAGTGGTTGGTTAGCAAAGTTGTATTTATTCCTTTCATAAATCTATGAAGATATTTTTCTCTGTGACTTTGAAAACTAGGCTGTCTACATTTTTTGCCTTGAAGGCATCAGAAAAATTGGTGTTTCATGAAAGAAGATTACTCTCTGGTAGGTTGTTTTACACAGGTCAGTGCACAGTCCAGAGAAATATGATATTATGCAAATCTGCTATTTCACATACATGATGAAAGAAGTGTAATCAAATATGTGAAGTATGTGGCATGGATTCTTACTGTTAATAATCAGAAATTTCTATCCATTCCTTTGCAGATATTTAAAGATAGAAAGAAAGGTAGATGTTAGATATATAATTTAAAGATTTTCTCAAAGAATTTCAGACAGAGAAAACAGAATTTTAAATAGCAAAGAGCTAAGCATTTTGGTGGACTGGGACTATGGCTCCTTCACAGCCTAACCATTCACTCTTCCAAGCAACCACAAAAGAGCTAAAAAAAAAAAAAAAAGGACATCCCTGGAGGTTTTTCCCATAAAATGCTGTGGCTTTGGAGGGGATAGCATCATTATTGTAGTTGACTTCCCTTATTTCTCCCGAGGCTGTGTGGGCTTAGCCCCAAAGCTGTTAGTTGTTAGGAGAATTCTGGGAAGCCAGTGTCATTTCCAGAAAGGAATTGTGCTCTAATGTCAAGCCAGTTCCCCAGCACAATGTAACATCTCCTTATGCAGATGCATAAACTTACACAGTAGAAGATGAACTTACATTTACACAGATAATTTTCTTCCTCTCTATGCAATATACACCTGTGAAAAATGGTTCCTGTCTATGATGGGAATTGTGGGGGAGTCACTGAGATGAAATGTCATTGAGACATCCCCTGATGTGATATATTGCCATCTAAAATTACACAGAGGCGACTTGAGAGCCACATGGTCCAAAGGGCTGAGCAGCAATATCGAGTCTGGACATTTATTCCTCTCATTCCTTCCACCAGGGCCCCCTTTTGGAACCCTGAACTTTTGAGATCCTAGGAAAAGGGAAGTCTGCTACATGGAAAGTGTAAACGTGAGCAAATACTGCAGAAAAGTGTTCTGAAGGTTGACTTATTAGCTTGGTCATAAACAAATATTGTATAGAGGCTGAAGTTAGAGATCAGGAAAAGGCAGAGCTTTTCTTCTACAAAAATCAGAAAATCCACCTCTAATGTTTTGGTTTTTTTCTCAGCTTAGGTATGTAATAGTTCCTTCTTGAATGCTGCAGCAGATGGTTTTCATGTGTTTAAATTCACTGTAACCATAAATCCCAGACTAACAGAATCCCTAATCTTCCTCTTTGGCTCACCTACTAAAAGATAAAGTTATTAGTAAGAGAAGAGAGAGGACTCTGAATTATCTAAATAATCCTAAAAGCTTCTAGGTCTGTGACATGCAGAAAGAGAAGGGGGCTGAATATCATTCTTCCACCTTTTTTTTAATATGTGTCTAGGGAAGTATTTTCAGCTGACTGCATAATTTGTTTTCTCAGCGTGGTGCTGCTTGTGTCAGATGCTGGTTGTGTTTGATATTTGAGTGTTACAGGTTTGGTGTTTCACACAACCTCGCAGTCTGGTGACAGGAGAAAATAGCCAGGGCTTCATTAAACACTGAAAATAATGCAACTTAGGCTGGGTGTGCTCCAATTTAGTTGCTATAGTCATCCCCACACTGATTTCATTTTCACAGGAATTTACTCTGAATGAGCTTTTTCTTCTCATCCAATATTGCTTAAACACTTGAATTATTCTAAGACTGCATTTTACACTTAGAGATTACATTTGGTCAGCAGTGGTGTCTCTTGAGAGATTTCCTCCCACTTTTGGACAAATACATGGCTGGAGGCCTGGGAAGTAGGCCTGTGTGCAGTGAAATGAAGAAACTCCTGTGTGCTCACACTTGCAGTGTTACCTTGCTGTAAGAGAGGAGATCTGATGAGCAAATGGAGCCCTCAAGAGACCTGAAAATGGGGGAGGGCAATCACAGTGTGTGAAAGATCCACCGTGTGCCTTAGAAGTCAGGAAGAAACTGGGAAGAGTATTTAGATCTTTGTGCAGGAAAAGCAAAGGACAGCTGCAGTAAAACAGTTGTAGCATTCTGAAAGCTTATTCCACACAGCAGGATTAGCTCTGTGCAGCTCACTGAAGAGCCATGCATTGACTCCATGACAAAAGCAGCCTGTTGTTCTGCACTCTTGCTTTATTTGTTGTTGTTATTATTATTATTATTATTATTATTATTATTATTATTATTATTATTATTATNTGTTATTATTATTATTATTATTATTATTATTATTATTATTATTATTATTATTATTATTATTATTATTTTAGTACTTTCCCCCTCTCACTGGCCCACATTATTTTACTTACCATGTATGTCCTAAGGGATTTTTAAGGAGGATTGAGAGCTGTGCTTGTGTCAGATGGAGACTGAATGCTAATTACCAGCCTGACAGAGTATAATAACAATACAAGAGCATCAGTGACAGAAGAAAAAAATGAGCAAAATATACAATTATTTTATAAAAGAGTTTCTTTCCTTGAGGGAAAAATCTGCACATTTACCATCTGTGACAAAGGAGATGCTGAACTGTGTAAGTGAATTACCCATAGCTCTGCCTACATGTGTGCATGGAACAGGATGAACTTGAAATGACATTAAGCAATTTTGTTATTGCAAGAAAAGACCAGAAAAGGTACTGAACTGCAAAGCTGCATTTTCCTCTTTCAAAGGCCTAATTCAGGTTGATAAATGAAACATGATGTAAAGCAGAAATACTATATAGACTTCTATGGAAATGTTTATTATACTGCACAAAGCTTTCATTTTTCTTCATGCCATATTCTAGATGGAAATGTACAGTATGTTGGAAGAAAATTGTAGAAGACCTAAGCTGTGTCAGTATTAATGATATGTTTAGATGGAGTTTATTTGCATGCAACAAAGGACATTTTAGCTATAATAAGGGATGGCTCCCAGCAAGAAAACACTCTTACTGTAAAATAAGTGTATTATTTAAAGTTCTTCTCTCAACTAAATTCATAATATGTACTTCTGTCTAGTTTTCAGTCTGATCTTCAGTTTTCACTTAAGCAGCATCAGAAAATTAGGCTTTGTGACATTGCATGAATTAAATTCTGGATTTTCTCAATAAGCTTTTTTATGGGCAAGAAAAGGCTTCTTACCCTTGTACCCCTTGTGTATTTGATCAGAAATAGTCCTTCACAAATTTTTTAGCTCGAGTCCTGTATAGTTGCGTGTTATCAAATGACAACTGAATCTGGACCTTTCATGTGGCTTTTTCAGCCTGCAAAAGGAGATAATACAATATGTTTGATGTCTAAACTGAGTGGCAGGAGCACCGACATACCTGGAACAGGCTATGGAAAGCAGCAAAGGGGTCTGTGTGCCTGAGAAAAGAGTGATTTTCCTCAGAAGCCTTCCAGTGGGGAAGCACCTTTCCTCTAATTTATGTTCTCAGCAGAATCAGACTGCAGTATTAAATACTGATTTGTAATCAAATTAGGTGAAACAGTCTAATGAGTCTAATTTTAGAAGAAACCTGGAAGAAAACCTGTAGAAAAGAATCTAAGAAGATGCTGTAGCCATATGATCTAACTCTCAGTTCTGTTGCCAAAGCATATTAGAACAGTGGAAGAATACTTGTAGACACTCACATACAAGAAACCAGATGGAATTTCTGTGGATCAAGTAGCCTACAAGTACACTACAGGCTCAACCATGTTAATAACATTTACATATTATATATAACTAGAAATATATAAAACAGCATCTATGCATTCACTTGTGTTTGTTTTCTGTTCTTTCTCCAGAAGGACACCATCAGAACATTCCTTTACTCTTTGGAAGAGTTGAGGCAGCTCACATACTTTAACCTGTAACAGGAACCTTGATCGTTACAGGGGAAAGAAAATGCTGTTCTCGCCAGTTCACCATAAAATGATGCCCATACAAAAATATTTTGATTCCAACTGTAAGGAGCATAGAACAGGGGTTCAGTTGAATGTGCTTGACATTATACAGCTCTCATTTTGGCTAATGGTTACCTTTCTTATCATATAGGTGTTCACAAGCACGTATTTTCTAAATATGTTACTAAACCAGTGAGAATTTTAGCTGAGTTAAGTCATGACATATGTGGAAGGCAGGTCTTTGGATTACAGCAGGAGCACATGTACACAAAGCTGCCAGGATATTAAATTACTGTATTCTTTTTGCCATGTTGAAGGAACATTATATGATACCACAAAAGGTCAATTGACATGAGCCAAGGAAGTTAAGTTTGAGTCAGCAGTCATCATTAATATTTTAAATACTGAATAAAATATTTTAATAGTGCATGTCAAATATTTTAACAATGTAATCTATTTTAAGTGTACATTTCCTTGTAGTTATCTTTTTGGGAAAATAGAAGGTATCTTATTTGTCTTTGTACATTTCATTCTGCAGTCAGAGTTTGCCAGTAAAAGCACTTACACAATCTAAAAAATGTAAATAATATATGTTTTCTATATCTGGCAGACATGTGACAAGCTGGCAGACCATGAATGAAATACTTCAAATATTTTTGCCCAGAAAAGCCAGGCGTAACATAGGCCATGTACCCAGTTGTAGAGACAACTGGTGAAATCTTGACTCTAAGTTGATGGAAAAACTCTCACTGGATGCACTGATGCATTCTTTTACACAATCATTGCAGAAATGCACATAACCAAATTCCTCTTTTGTCATAGAATAAAATGAATGTGTGCAGTCTAGAATCAAGCCTGAGGAGTTAAATCCATCTTACACTGTGATTTTCCCTCCTCCTCTGCTTTTTAAAAGAATCATCCTTTCTGAATTCTAACTTCTGTACATCGCTATCTTTCTAGGGGAAACTAAATTTTTAACATTGTTCTGTTTCAACAGATAGATAATTCTTCCATTAAATACTCTCACATTTTTAGAAAGCTCTTTAGCTTTATTAGGTAGGTTTTTGTGTTCTACAAAAATGTGTATTTTGTACAGGCTGTGACATGAGCTATATATGAATATAGCAATTTGCAGGGACTTTTCATGCTTGTGTGGACCAAATTAAAGCAAAGGGTTTAGAACTCCATGCCCATGCAATATTATTTACAGCTAACTGTAAGGAAGTACTAATGCCATGAGCCAGTCTGCATATTATTAACAAATAGAATCCATTCAGACGATAGCAAAGTCTGAATTGTGTCTTGATTCATATGGTTGCTCAATGGTAGTTAAAAAGTTAAAAGTATGATATAAGTTGGACTAAGTGGGCAATTAATCTGATCAGGACTCAAGAGCCAAAGCCTGTATCAATTTGAAATCTGTGTAATTTTTCAAAGTTGCTGTCACTGTGTCCTTGAAAAACAGTAATTCCTTTATGATTCCCAGCACAGCAACATGCCACAGCACTGTAGGCTATTCTTCTACTATTAGATAATGATTCCATTGAAATGGGCATTTGTTTTAGAAATTAAACAGTAGATTATAAATTCTGTCAGATTCCTTCAAAGCAGAAAGCAGTTCTGAAAATACTACCCTGACCAGCAAAATAGCTGAGCCTGAGCAAGGGCTCCCAGTTCCCTGTGTGAGCTCCCCACAGAAATGTCTCCTTTTTCCAGTTTAAGGTGCAAGGTACAACGTGGAGACTCTCATCTATCAAAATAGGTACCTTATCTCAAAGCTGCAAAGTTGACAATTGGCCACGCTTTTTGCAAGCAAATGTTTGGGCTTCAGCTTTCAAATTAGTTCATTATTTTTCTATTACAGATGACCTTGTGTATTTCTTGCCAAATGGCTCCTAGTAAAAAGCACTTTCACGAAGATGGGAAGAAAAAAAAAACCCAAAAAACATTTTAGAGTGTCCTCTGAAGATGTGATCATAAGCAAGCCCATGACTGATTAGGGACAACATTGTGGGGATCCATCACAGTGGGATTGCTGGGCAGGACGGGTGCACTGAGGGCTGGGGTGAGGGTCAGTGCAGCATCTGCTCAGGGCTGAGCTGCAGCACAGCTGCCAAACTTACACTGAAAAGGAAAAAGTTGCCTTCATCCTCTTTTCCACGATTTTTAGAGAGTTCTGAAGCAAAATGGGGGAGAAGACTTGAATTTTCGCACAAGACACTTTTTCTCTTGTCAGCGTTTTATGAACTTGATTGCTTTTTAGTTCAAGGAGAGAAAAAACCCTCACAAATACAAATACTACTATTAGGGATAGAATTATTGATAAAAACAAAACCCATTTGCTAGTATTCCAAATTTGATTTCTGGTATATTGTAAATTTAAGAAGTATTTCATAATTAAAAGACAAAATATTCTTTCATTCCCTCCAAATTTAACTGAGTTTTTTTTCCTCATATTTAGAGCACATTTGGCAATATTACATTTCATATGCATATAAATAAAATTTAAAGGATATTATTTGGTTTACAAAATCACACAGTATAAGTTATAAATTGTTATAATAGAACTCTCTTATGCAAGTGAAGTTCATCTGTTCTGTACTTTCATATTTATACAATTTTTAAGTGCATAACGAATGTGGTTATAATGTATTATTAATAAATAAAAATTATGTCATTTCATCATCCTATTTTCCACATGACACTGTCCTTTTCCTCTGTGCTTGACAACAGAGAGCAAAAGTGTGCATCATTGTCAACCTTTCAGTAAAGCAATTTAATCTTTGGTGTCTGAAATAAGATATCTGAATTGAAAGTTGAAGTAATATTTTGTGGAAGACCTATGTGCTCACCCTGAAGTTTGGAACTGGTCTCAGTCCACAGCAGTATAAGTGTGCTTAGACTTATACCATAGTTTGGACATTGTTATGAAGTTTTACCCTAGTTAAATGTTAGGATTACGCTTCAATTGCTTATTTTAAAAGCAGTGGCACTTAACACAACAGGGACATGAAATTCAGGGTGCTGCTAAGTCTGACAGAGAACAGACTGACACAAGTCCTTGGAGGCAGAGCTTACATTGAACAGCACTGGAATTACCAGAGTTGAGTGTGGGCAGTGTGTGTGTGTGTGTTTGGCTCATTCTCAGCTCTCTGCTCTCTGTGGATAACAGAGCCTGTGACACCTCTTATACCAGCAGTGGTTTGTTGTGCTCCACATTGGCTGGCATGTTCACAGATTCCTCAGGGGACTGTTACAGCCTAATACTGTTAAAAGCTTCAGCACTTCTCCAGCAAAGCTCCCACTGGAACCTCAGGGAGTTCTTCATGGCCAGCATTTTCAGGATCATGCCCTGAATGTCGAGCATTGCAGGATTCCCTGGGAAGGAACCACAACCCTCACAAGAGAAATGCCTTTCCCATTACTGCTGTTTTCCAAACTCCTATGTATGTTTAAAGCTTACAAAATATTGCTGGGGAAACACTGCGGGGGAAAGCTGTTTCTCCTTCCTTTTGTTTGGATTAGCTACACAATAAGCAAAATCCCTTCTGCCCCTGGGCAGATCCTGTTAGCCTGTGCCACAGCAGGCAAGAGGTGCCCCACTGATGATGTGACACTGGAGGAGGTGAAAGTGCTGGCAGGTTGTGCTGTCAGGGCATGAGGGAGGGCACTCATCCTTCCTCCCTTCTCAGAAGAGCTGCAGGTACTTTGCAGAGTGGAGCTCTGCAGCTCAGATGCTGGTCAGGAACTACAGACTACCAGCACACCTAAGGCAGCAATGATAACCCCAGGAAAGTCCTTAGCCTTGTCCTGAGCCTCAGCTGGAAGTGCTGAGGGTACCTTGGCAGAGTGTCCTGTTGTGCAGGGGTCTGGGGGCACTGCAGAAGCTGATCCAAGCAGCAGGGCTGTCCTGGGGGATCACACTGACCACCTGTGGTGTCTACATACTCTCCTCTACTCCTGCATTCCCAGACTGCCCCACCCCCCGAGCCAATCTGCCCACCAGAACAGCAGCAGCCTCACCTGTAACATGTTTAGATAATATTTACCTTCTCCCCAAGGGTGCTGTGAGATTTAATAATTTCTTTAAACAGCACTTTGAGAGTTTGAGATTGCTGCTAGCAGTATCTATAATCCACAAAATAATTTTACAGTGGAAACTCATTAGTTTTTTTTCCTCGTTTGTCTTTGCCATTTCTGGTTTTCAACTGATAAATGACTTCCAAACTTAGCAATGTAAAACCCTGCAAATGTGTGCCACTTATGGTCTTAAATACATTTGAAGCTTTGTCTTGCCAAGGATAAGTACTGCACTTGAAAAGGGAGCATCCCAATCACATTTGACCTGCTACATGAAGTCAATAGTGTCTGCAATTACTCTGTGATCCAACAATTCAAACCAATCTGTTTTTAAAGACAAATCCTCATCATAAACTCAAGCTAAAGTAGTGGTCTTCAATGATTCTGATTCATGCTGTGCTGACAAACCCTCATGAAAGCAGATAAGCTGTATCAAGAACTAATTAAGAACAGTGTGTTTTAAGCCTCCTTTGCATGAAATTAAATAAAGGCATTCTGGCAACAATGAAAGAAACAAAAAACAGCCTATTTTTTCTGACTCATACATAGGATTTTATAACATTACATTTTTCTGAAGCTTCAGGTTCTCTAAGTATCTCTGAGGTCCAAATGCCAAAAACGAGCCATAGGCAACACAAAAATATTTCTCATTCCATCTAGTATTTTGGTCTTGGTGGGACTATTTGGAAAAACAAGCCAAAAATATTCCTCATGGAATTACGAGTACAGTTCTTGTCTTCCTTTAGTATCATGCTCATTTCTCTTAATTGATTTTTTAGCAGGGGCATCTTGTTCATTCTTTGGGGAAGAACATAGTGCCTAATTGATTAATCAAGTAACCTTGAGCTTTTAAACCAACAAAAAAAGATTGGAAAATAACTTTGTATTAACTTGCTGCTTGATATCTCTACTGATTTAGTCTTTCTCCCAAGAATAGATGGCCCTAGCACTCAAAGTCATTTGTTGGGAAGGTAGTTTAGGGGGACGGTATGACCTGGAATGAGGTTTTGCATAGTGCCAATAGTTATGCCAATTTGAACAAGTTAAATGTGTCTCAGTATATCAGCACTTTCTTCTCTAAATTTGATTAACAACAGAAATATGTTCCATGTATATACATTCCTAGGAATATTACCATATTCCCTGAAAAAAATTGTCTGAAGATGGAAGAAGCATATGAAAGTCTGTTTCAAGTTAGCTTTGATCAGAATCAGCCGTCTGTCTAATTAAGACAATGATTTACACTGCATAATGGTACATTTTGATACTTTGTGAAGTCGAGGTAAAATAACAACAGTGGTTCTACCATTTCCGGAAATAACAATTCTAAGATCACACAAGACTTTCCAAACCTGAGGCTTAACAATACCCTCATGTATTTACGTTGTGCCTATTTACAGGAACGAAAGAAAAGGCAAATGAACTGGGGATTGCTTGGGTAGCTTCGTATTCAGAATGAGCTTCCAAGAAAGCAACTAAATTAGCTCCCACATAGACACATTTCTGCTTGTTTTCCCATATTTTATATTGTAATATGTGCTTTTCAAAATACACTTTGCGTTTTATGCTGATCTTTTAAAAAATATTTCCCAACTTATTTACACTTGAAATAGATATTTGTCATGTGTCATAGAAAAGAGTTTTCTGCAAAGGAGTGCTGCTGTCTGCTTTTTACTTTTATGCCTTCTGTCTCTTTTTGACATTTATCTAAAATGACTCCAGTGCTTCCTCCAGATTCAAGTCTGCCAGTCCGTGGGGCAGACACTGGTCTCAGAGTAGTTTGGCTGCATTCCCAGTGGGAAATAGGAAGTGGAATCAGGTCTGAAACTGCCCATTTTAACTGCACACACCATAGCCTCAGCCCACTTGAGAGCAAGGGAGCAGGGAAGCTGCCTGGAAAAGGATAATTCTTTGTTGAAAAGGGTTACTTGTCAACTACTGGTGTGATTTGTTAGGCTAGAAAGTCAAAGCATCTGAATCATTCCAGCCTAGAGAATGCTTGTGGAAGATGTATTTCCATTGGATCCAATTCTTAATCTTCATTCAGACTGAGTAATTTCTTTGTAAATTTTCATTCATTAATGTTTGAATATCTGCTTTTATAGAAATGTTATTAAATATCAAAGTATTCTAGTCTCACCAGAGATTCCATAAAGCTGCCCATTCCTTAAAACTCTCCCTCAAGCATAGTTTTTCTCAAATATTTTTTTTCAGATTGTTCTGATAATCTTTTTTGAGCCATTTGTGTGAACATGGGCAAATCTTTTGCCATTGTTAAAATCCCCATGAACACGTAGCCCTTCACTTGAATGTTCCTTAAAATGTTGAGGACCTTTTCTCAGATTGCCATCTGAAATTCAAATACATCCGTGCACAACTTAGAAATGATTAGTCATATAATTTGATTGGTGTTTTTCTCGTTCCCTGACTGGTATGAATGTTCACAGAAGGCTATATTTAAATGATCTCATCCTGAGATTAAAATGCATTTTCCCTGAACATCTGTGCCTGTAAACTGAATGCTCACGAGAAGTGACTATAAATGGGCTGCTCACATGTGCAATTCAAATGTGGCTAAGTCTAGTTCAATTGAAGATTTAAACCAGCATCATTTTTGTTTGTTTTTATTTATTTCTTTCTGCTGTATTTGTTCAGTTTCAGTAGACCACAGCAATAAAAAGTAAACCCAACTGCCTCCTCTGGACAGTGCTGTATTTCCAGTGCATGGATGTGAAGCCAGTGGGAATGTTTGATGATAGCCAGAGAAAGGTGGTAGTAAGATGATCCTATAGGCAAATACACACTGCTAACAAAAATCAGCTGAAGGAAGAGGTGATAATTTCATCCTTAATGTTTTTCACACATAATTGTGGATTTCCTGTCACTGTACATAATTTGTGAATTACATATCTCCTGCAGGATGTGAGTGTGTGGCATGGTAATGCATGCCTGTACACACAGATTATGCTGTGTTATATACAGTTCCAGGGATTGTCTTCATTGTAGAGGGGAAAACTCTGATTGTATTTTCTGACAAATTCAGAGGAGTTGCCAGTCTTTTGAAATGCAAAATAACTGACTCTCACTGCTGAAGACTGGTTTATGTTAGGTATAAAACCAGAAACTTGTAGAATTCTTTTCAATGAATGTCAACACCACACAGCTGTCCAGGTGGGGACCTTTACAAAAATACCTTTCTTTCCAAAAATAAAACCTTCTTTCCAGAAATATTTTTGCTGCTTAAGAAGATCTCTGGTCTCACTACATGTACTTTGCAATCTTTACAGAGGCAATCAGCAAATAAAATTGTAATATGTTGATACGGAAAAGGAAACAGTTAAGGGGTGTGCACATAAAAAGTGTTTCATGTGTGTGATAATCAGTATCTGAGTGAATGTAAATGTCAATAAATGTGGGTGTTTTCATGTGTGATTTTACACATGTGAAAATACAGTCCTGCTGCTTGCATTGTTCTCCAGTTCCAGCTCCCAGGCACTGAGATTTGAGCACAGATGCTGCTTTCAGTGAGATAGTACTTGTCTATTCTTGGAATGTCATGGCAGATGTTTTACCTCGAGGTTAATATCTGACTTGCTTTAAATTCATGTGGGAAATCTGAAAGTTCCATTTCCTATCTCGAAAATCAATAGAAACTTAATCAGAGCTGCTAAAAACAAGTCCCAGTTCTTTTGTAACAGAGAAAGTAAACAAGGTACAAAATTAAAAGTGACAGAATATTTTACATGAAGGACATGAAGTGCACCACCAACTAAGCTTCATCTCTACAAGCTGAGTGTCTTTCAAGCTGAGGTTTGACTAGAGAAAGCTCCATCTGTTCTTTTCCTATACCAAGGCACTATAGCACATTTAAGGTACATATCAATTTTTAGCAAAATGTAAACAAAATTTTTTAACAGACATTAGCTTTGCATTGAACAGCTTGTATGGTGACCTAAAAGATTTTCTTTGTCAGAATCTGGGTGTTTAAACCAGACTCCTCACGTATGGTTGTTATTCACACGCATAAGAAACCAGATCCCAAATGCTTTTTTGGTCCTCCTGCCCCAACAGATTTCGTGCATGGGCTTCATATAGCTGAAAACTCATCTTCCCTTCCAGCCTAGACTGATTATTCTCTCTTGTTTCTGTTTTCTGTTATTTTTTCTATTCTTTGTTCTGCTGAAAGAAACTGCTTCCTCATGTCATTTGTCCTAAGCCTGGAAGGGTAT
Source organism: Trochalopteron elliotii (assembly GCA_024734555.1). Classification (NCBI taxonomy): domain Eukaryota; kingdom Metazoa; phylum Chordata; class Aves; order Passeriformes; family Leiothrichidae; genus Trochalopteron; species Trochalopteron elliotii. Next base: position 872,372 of record JANPWX010000029.1, read on the forward strand.
TTGGGGGGCACGTAATTTAATCTCAAAGACACAGGGAAGTTGAGATGGCTGTGCTCAGGTTTTGTTATCTGCTCAGGTTGGCTGATCACGGGACATCCTGGTCACTGCAATCTGCAGCTGGATTCAGTCTGGAAACAAGGATTCTTCTTCCAAGTAAGATTACATGGCTAAATAATCATAGAGAAAATAGTGCAAACTACTGAAGGAGCAATAAGAAAGAAAACAAAATTTCCATGACCATCTTATTCAGACATTCTTTTTCCTTGTTGTTAAAGCTCCAGAGAGTGCACATATATATGTAAAGGTTGGTGGAGGAGAGCCAGACATGGAGAGAGGAAATTCACTCCAGGAGCCTGGTGACACAGCTGAGTTCCAGTGGCTTCCTCAGGATCACTGCCACTGCTCCAGTGGAGGACACGTAGCAGGATACAAGACCATCAATATTTACTGGCTTGAGGATATGCTTTAAAGCATTTGTATGATTTAAAAAAAAAAAAAAAAAAAAAAAAAAAAGACTTAATTTCTTTCAGTTAAAAAATTCCAGCAATGAAAGAGCTTGGCTTGACAAGTGAGTTTCATCTTAAAACCAGAAACATTGTTATTGCTATCTTTCCTATCTAATTTCCTAAAAACCTCAGAGATTTTGGTGCACATATGAATTAATAGGGTGAAAAGAGCTGTTAGCATTCTTGTCTCATTACTTAATTTGAAAAGTTCTTGCTTTCTTTAAAGTTAAATTTAAGAAAACAGAGCATTAATACGTTAATTAATAAGAAATTCAATAGAGAACTAGAAAGAAAGTAGTTAGACTTTTTTTCTTTAGTAACTCTGTGAAGCTCATTAAGTGCTCCTTGGAACACATGCATAGGAAAGAAGTACAGAGGAATCTTCTTAAGATGAGCTTGTGAAAAAACCTCCTGTCTTAAGAGACATTGGTATTCTCAAATGTATTGAGTCTACTCTTGTTAGAAAATCACATTAATTATACAAGTGATTTTGTTTAGTCCTTTGGGCAAATACTTTAGATAGTTCTCTTTAGGTCCTAGAGCTGAGTGAAATATTGACTTCTAGATCAGTGGCTGAACTAAAAAGTGCTTTTAAAAAAATACGCATTAGTCCAAGATTTTTAATTTTCTTCTTAATTTTTTTTTTGCATCAAAATAAGATTGCTCAAAAGTGGGCTTGAAATTGCTCATATGGAGATAATTGCATTGATTTAATAAAACTTTTTCCTCTCCTCATATTTGAAAAATAAAATAAATTTCATCTTGCAAAATGTTTCAGAGACAAGCTTTGAAACATTAATCTTGAAATATATTTTCAAATACTCCTCTATTATTTCCTGTTCCTTCCTAGAAACAAAGTATCCTGGATTTCAGCACAGACATGAAAGTCTGAATCAAACTGAGGCTCCATTTTTCCATGGGCCAAATTCTTGACAAAAAAAATCAACGTTGTTGAAAGAAGAGCTGTGCTCTTGTGGCAGGATTTGGTACCTTCTTGCTTTCTCTGTGACTCCTATAAATACATGAATCAGCTATAGGGGATGATATGACTTTGGTACCATAACAGTGGAGTTGTTTTTGTGCAGCTCCTCTCCAGCTTTATCATTTTCCCTGATCCAATCTGACAGTACACGTTCAGACTTTTAAAAGAACTGTCCTTCCTGCATCCCAGTCTCAGTGTGTAGCAACACTTGGATTCGAGTGTGGTCCCAGGATGACCCTAGCTGTCTTCATCCTCTCTGACAACCATTTGGGATAACATTTTAATCCATGCTGGGTGCTGAAACCTGGCCTGGGTGGAATTTAGGTTGTTATGCCTGTTTTACAACCAATTTCCATGTTGCATAAGCAGGAGGGCCCATTCCATTACTAGCTTTGCTGCCCACAGCATTAGCTGGAAAACCCTGTCTTCTGAAAACATGCTTTTGTTACAAAAGTAAGAGCAAGGCCAGCCCTTGACACCAAGGATGGCAGTGGAGGCTTTCAGAGAAGACTCACGCATTGTTCAGACCTTTTTTGCAAGCAATTACTGGTCCCGTGAATGATTTCTCTGTGGTTATGAATGTGTAACTTTAGGAGGAGCTGCTGTTAAAAGCTCCTTTAGGTCACGGCAGCCACTCGGGGCACACTGCACTCCCTGTTACATAAGTGAACACAAAAGGAGAGCAGGTTCCCTGCAGCTCTCCCCCGTCCTTGTCTGCTGCCTGAGAAGTGTGTGAAAGGTTTGCAGCTTTGCCTGTTCCATGAAGAGCAAACTGTCCTCTTCTGAGAGCCTGAAATTACCGGGTTTTAAATGGGAAAAGTATATTTGAAGTATTAACACTCTGTTAGCTGCCTCCTCTCTACTCACTCGGACCCTAGATGGGGCTAGCTGTATTTATGTAATCCTTCACAGGTATTTATTGACATTAGAAAATGTTTAAATGAGATGTTCCAGTGCAAGCTGACAAGGTTTCAATTTATGGAAAGCACAAGAAGATGGGCTGCTCATCAGAGTTTACCCAAACCTGCTATTGAGGTATAAAACCCTCTCTCCTAGGGGGATGAATAAGGCTGAGGATGTTGCAATCTTGTTTGCCTCACTAGTGGTAGCTGAGAAAAATGGAATGATTTCGGAGAAACCTGTCTGCTACTGCATGGGAGCCCCAAATTAGGCTGTGCAGAGAACACCAGAAAAATAGGTAAAAAGTGGGGATTCAGGGGGAAAATAAATCTTTCGCCTCCAGTGGATGACATACTGGTCAAATACTGGGATCAGGGTCAGTGATTTGACATTCTTTCAGCAGTCAGGAGAAAATAGCAGAAAAGAGACTGTTGTTTCTGAACCATCTTCTGTCATTCCCTGACACATCGCCCTAACATAACTGCTTTTAGTTTTAAGGAAGAAATAGTAATGAAAAACTATAAATAAAATAATACTCAAATGTATTAAATAATATTCAGATATATTAAATTGAGATATGTCTATTCATCTTAAATAGGAACTTAAGATGAGAAAGTGGTTGCTGTTCCATTTTGACTTGAATAAAGCCCCTCTTAAATTTCCTACTCTTTTTTTTCTTTTTCTTTTTTTTTCTTATTTTTCTTTTTTCTTTTTTTTTTTTTTTTTTACAGTCCAGACAAAAAGAGGGTGATTTTGTTGTTTTGGAACCTTACTCCTCATTGCTTTGAATTCAATTCCTCATTACAAGACTGTATTAGCTTTAATAAGATTCTAAGTTACTTGTCCACTTTGTGGTCTTACACATCAGTATTGTTTCCTGTTCCTTGTGTGCACTGATCCTCTCTGTTGTACTTCTGATCTTTTCTTTGAGATTTTACCTTTCTCTCTTGTCTTGCAGTACAGTTTTTGTTCCCTTGTTATTTTTCTAATAAAAGCCAAGTTTATTTAAGATTGAGTTTTTTCTGCTGGGGTATAGGTGATCAGAACTGTGGAGAGTAATTCAGATGTTATGCCATGAATGTTTTGTTTTAACCCTACTGGAAATTCCTTTTAGAATCAAATTTCTTGTCACAGACACCTTGCTCACAATTACCTTGTGTTTAGCCAAGACACATATATCTTACATTGCTAACCCCTTCCTTTAATGAAAAATCTACATGGAGAGAATATTCTTTAAACAAATATTTATAAAATGCCTATTACTGTTGTCAGGTCTGTCACGCTGGAACAGAGATCTCATTGTCTACCTTAGATTGTCTGTTAGCACATCTTGTGTAAAATATCCGCCTTTGTTCGCTTCCGTTTTGAACATTTGCAATTCTGTCAATTTCCATGTCACAGTCAGTCAAACTTCCCTGACTTTTAGCACTAACAGTTTCTGTAGTCATGTACAATTCACACAAATGCTCGTTACTGAGAGCATAATTAGCATTCTCTATTGTGTGACACACAGAAGATTAACAAATAGTGAATGACGAATAGTTGGAACAAAACTCAAAAGAAATATGGCAGGAGAAATGAGTGTTCCTTGAGCTCTGACCTGTGCTGAGTACCTGTCTTCTAGGACAGTCAGAAGAGAAATAATTTTGTGCATTTGGATGAATTATTTCAGGACTGTTTCAACTTTACATGAAAAGCTTAAAATTTGATTTATGTCACACTTCCATCAGTCATATTTTGCTATAACCTTATGGATTTCAGCAAAGCTATTTTGGGTTTATTCTACTGTAAATGATACCAGTGTCAAGTTCTTAGCTTGAAATACAGAATTTTTATGAACTTCACAAATTAGTCTTTCTGGTCTAGGATAGAACTGTGATGTAACTTGCAAGTACAAATGTCTGACAAATCAAAATCTCGCAAAGGAATGAGTTTTGCTGGCAGAGTTTTTGTCTTTTGTTCTCCCAAAGGGGTGATTAGTGTAACATACAAAACGGTTCCAATTAAACTCATAAAAAAGAAAAATGCCAGCTTTTCACAGAAGCTTTCTCCTGAGGACTCAAACCAATTCCAAGATTTACTGAGGTTTAGAAATATTTCATTTGTATCTGGTGGCTCAATAAATTCACAGCAAAGCCACCTGTGAGCAAGCACAAACCTTGAATCTAAAAAACTCTCAAAGCTGTGTGAAAATACTGACTGGTATCAACCTGAGTACACCCAGACCTGTACCTGCCCTGTGTGTGCTGCTTTTCATCTTCCACTGGCTGAACACCTGTGGGGCAAGGTGGGGCAGCATTCCAAACCCCAGTGAGATGTCTGGGTGTCTTCATTGAAGACTAGAAGCTGGGTAGTAGTAAAAGCAAGTCCTTTATTGCATTGTTACATCAGTCCCATGAAGGCAAAGTTGTCCCATGAAGGCAGAGTCGTAGCAGATGCAGAAGCCTTCTGACATAAAGTCTCTGAGTCCCAAGCAGAAGTGATAACACCTTATCAGCAGCAGTAAAGGCAACAGCAACAACAGCATGCATATTCTGTATTCCCTAAGTGTGTTTTTCTGATATTCTTGGTGCATTCTGTTCCAATTTTAGCCCATCAGGCTTAAACACAAACTCTCTACCAAAGTGTTGGACCTATCCTAAGCTGAAATTGATGTGAGTTCATTTTTGTAAATTCTTACATAAATTCTACACTTATAGTTCTATCTGTTCCATCTAGGAATTTCTAACAGGCTACATTATTTTTATTACGACTAGAATTTAACTAACTTTGCAAAAGGCAATATCACTGAACTTTAAACTGGGTACCTAGATCTCTTTCTTACTTACTAGCACAGACTCTTATTTTTAAGTCACTTAAAAAGCCTCTATTTATTTAAAACTAAACTTCCATTTCTACCTCATGTCTAGGTGGATTTATGAATCTTAGTTTCTCAGAAGGTTTTAACTCAGTCCTTACATCTTTGGACACTCCTGGGTCTGTTTGAATGGGGCCCAGGGGGATTTGTACCCCAACACCCCAGAGTCTGAGAGTGCTGGGAAGGTGCTTGTCATCTGCAGCAAAGAATTACTGGATTTTATTTTGAAGACTGAAGGAGAGTGAGAAAAAAAAATGATCCTGGTGCAATCTCCCAGTGAGATGGCTCAGATTTGCAGCTTTGCCTGTGTCCAGAGCAAATTGACTGAGTTTGCCTTTGTAGGCTTCTGTTTTGGGGTGGTGGCTTCATTCAAATCAACATCTTCTGAGCAGGATAGGCATTTCACACAAACTTCATAAAGCCAAAGAATTTGTTCCAACTAAATTCCTGTGAACTAAATCTGATATTTTACACATAAGCACCAGAAATATGCTCTGTGATGTCATCAGTGAAATGTCAGCTGGCAGATGTATTTTTCTCCCCCCCCTCAGATACTGAAAGAGATAATACATACAGACCATAGTGTGAGGACTACTGTCAACCTTAAAACTCATTTAATTGCCTCATTTAACATGCCTAAGTGGCCTGCCTATAAATTCACTTCCTTTTGTGGTACAGAGAAATGGTAAAAATCCTTTCAGCCTCACCTGGCTCACATCAGAAAGCTGTATGGTATTGATAAAATCTTTTCTGTGTGAGCTTATTCAATAAAAATGTTAAATAGCACTATTAGGTAAGGCTAATATGTTGTACTGGCTGTATTTCAATATTTGTTTTTGACAACAGATGAAGAAAACTCACACAAAATAAACTTGAGCTTTTAAAAACACAGCACCCAGACAGATTTTCAGAAGAAAGAAAGTTAAAATAATCTGTTTCCTTGGATTCAGTTTTACATGGCGCTGTGTTGTGTTCTCTACAGAAGAGATTGTTACTCTGTGACCCAAACTCAATACCTATCATATTTTTGGGTGAAATATTTTCATAGTTAGGATCTTTTTCTCCACCTGTAATTATATCACAGTGAATATTTATGAATGCATGTCAAAGTGTGTGTACACTTAGACAAACACATATACATAGATGAACCCATAAACCAGGGTTTTAAGTTTCAGTCTTTGCACCATGTTGTCATAGTCAAAACAGAAAAAAGCCTAAGAAAACATCCCCACTAAATTCTCTGGTCAGTTTGGAATGTTGTACTTTAAATATTTCTCTCTGACATCAAAGACTTCCAGAAATAATAGATACCCTTATTTTTCAAAAGACTGACTTGTGTAGTGTTCACAAACAACTGTCTGTTAGCAATCTGGATGGAGAGTGAAGGGAAAATAGAATTTATTCTACTACCCACAGCAGGTTGGAGCTCTTTGTATTTGAAAAGGCAGTTTCTGGGAAAGAGAGGGGCTGTGTTCTGAGCAAAGTTCTGAGCAATGTCTTCTTTCAGCACAGGTTATTGAGGATTGCAGCATTGCCCAGCCACTCAAAACAGGTCCACAGTGAGGACACAGGGACACGAGGAATAATGTTATGGGATTCACAATTCTGCAAGAGGTTCTGTCAACAGGCTGGGGAAAAAAAAAATCCCCAGAGCTCTGGGCTGCATTAAAATTGGATTTTTTTGTTGGTTTGATTAGGTTTTTTCAAGCAACCATTTCAATTATATTACTTCTGTCCCCTTTCTTTCCCACTTTCATATGGGCTTAAGGTACAAAGTGCAGGGAGTCACAGGAGTTGCTGGCTTCAGCCACAAGCCTTGAGTTCTGCCCGTGGTCATGAACCTTCAGATCTGTGGCTACAAAGGTTGAATCTCCTAGAATTTTGCTGCTTTGCTTTTTAATAATATTTACATGCTAAACTTTTTCTTTACAGTCTAAACTCTTTCAGGTGAAAGCATTTATTTCCTTATTATCCAGTACTTAAAATGAGCTTTTGATACTTATTGTAATTACTTGGTGCTTCTCTAATGTTATAACATAATGATAACAGTAACAGAGCTACTTTGAAAATGGAAGGTTGCTCTTTTGTATATCAAGGCACAAAGGACAAAGGTTTTAATGAAAACTTTTATTGTCTTACTTGACTTCCTATTTAAACACTGGACATTTGGCCAGCTCCTCTGAAGGAAGTTTGACATATCTGGTTTATAGGAAAGGACAATTTTTTCCATTCTAAATTGATGCCCCTGCTGTATGGAAATACTGTTCAACATTCCAGGAAATCTAATTAAAATATACTCTTGAATGAAACAAAAGGAAAAGCAAAACCTTCATCTTCTGCAATGAAGATTGTGTGCTTGATAGAGGTGTTTTGTTCATGGATAACAGCCCTGAGGACAAAGAGGTACTTGCTGCTTCCTTGGGTCTTAAGGGACTCTGATGATAAAAATAATAAAAAATCAAAATACGGCTTATATTAAAAAGCACAGCAGAAATGAACAGTCTCACAAAAGATGCAGATCAGATTGGTGTACCTTGGCTACAGAGCTAACTCTGACAGGATATGGAGGAGGAAGATCAAAATGAAAGGAAGGTAAACTTGTTCATGAGGATGTGTCACAGTGAACACACCTGAAATCAAAATAGCCAGCAGATAAAGTTAATTTCTCCCAGAGGGCCATAATTCAGAACAATATATGAATGAAAAATAGGACCAAAATGCTACAGAAAAGCAATATAAATCTTGGGAATAATTACTTAGTGGTAGTAACACAGGGTTGTATTATTAAAGATTCTTAATTTTCAAAGGTTTAAGCTGAAAGATGAACCTTTGTTTTCCTGACATTCACCCTTCCTTTGAATTCCTGTGGGAGCCCATGTTGGCAGTTTAATTGAGTCAGACACTGCTAAGCATTATATTCATCAACCCTTTAATGTAGAACATTCATTTTCATTATAAGTGATATTTGTGAAATAATTCCTTAAAATTAAAATGTATGGTAAACTGTTTACTTCATTGAGTCCTAACAGGAAACAAATTGCAATGCATCTGTGCTGCCAAAATCTAAGAGATCTTCCCTGTTGCACCCACACACGTGTGCAGAGTCCATCCCTGCCCCAGCTGAGAGCACCTGGCAGTGGCCAGGCCCTCTGGAGCTCTCCTGATGTTCTTGGGGCTGCTGTTCTTGGGGAGGCCCTGCTGAGGAAATGGATTTGTAGAGAATTCTCAAAGCCTGACACAAAGCTCACATAGGATGCATCTGTATGCAAACTTTGAGATAAGAAATGCTGACTTAGAAATGCCATGGAATTAGATGGACAGTGTTGAGAGAGTAATGGAACTAGAAACAAGTTTCAAAGGATGGCCTTGCAAATAAGACTTTGGAGATATAGATAAGATATCTTGCAAATGAGATACTTTGGAGAAATAGAACTATGAAAGGTTCATTGTAGTAGGACCCACGAGGGGTGATTTTAGATAATTGGCTTTAAGGCATTAACAGTGTTGTGTGGCAAAAGCTGACAGGCCAAGAAATGCTTATAATGTGTTGTATTTAGGAAATAGTTTGGCTTCTGATTGTGATGGCATGAACTGTAACATCTATATTGTCTCACCCTTCACATGAGACTGAAAAAGGAATAAAAGTTTTTAAAATGCCTCTCAGTTGCCCCATCTCTGGGTCAGAAAAAGGGATAATCTGACACCCTGCCTTGGTGGGAGGAGGGTCTCTTCCTCAAGTTGTGTGTGTATATTAAAAGATTTCATACATCAGATATTCTTGCACATGATATGGTTTCTGGGATGTGATCTGAGCAAGGCTGGGACTAGCAAAAAGTTGTGGGATTTAGGGGGTGTTTAGAGAGTGTGTGCTCAGGGCTGTGAGATTAAACACAGGGTGGAGGGCTGGTACCTCTGTCACTGTGATCCATCCCTGCCCTGCTGAGCCCAGCCCTGCCTCTCTGAAAAGTGCAAAACTCCACAGGAAAATCTGAGTGCAATGTTGGCATTATCAGTGGCTTTGTGCAAGACATTATGCAAGAAGACACTTTTACCTGATTGCACATTGGATGTACTCTGCTTCTACTAACATCAGTCTTTATTTATTTTATTAGGAGAAGTTGTAATAAATCTGCTACACCTCAGACCCCAATTACAGGGGGTATCTAAAATTTGCAGCAATATGTGTAAGTACAAAGTCTAAATTAAGAGAGATTAATTCCATCCACTACTTCCACTAACAGGTTTAAGGGCTTGACTTTGCATAGTAACAAGATTATAGAAAAGCCTGAAGGACAATTCTTGTATAAAACCAAATGTCCCCAAGTGATTTCATGTTGCAAAAAAAATGTGCCTTTCATCTTATTATTAATTGTATAATTAATGCATCCTGTGTACTGATAATAATAATGCCATGTAATTAATTTTTAAGAATTAAAACCTTGCCTTTATCCAGTCTCATGGTCCACTTTCATGTTTATAGCTGAGAGTATAAATCCTCTTATCTAATTATAACATGACTGGTTTCATTGTTCAAAAAGAACTGCTCTTTATTATTTTATTATTTTATTAGGTTATATTTTACATTATTATATTAATTATATGCTTTTCTATGTTCTTTAAAGAGACCAAAGAAACAAAATGTTAAGACTTCTAAAGCTCATCAGTGCAATTTTGTGCTGGTTTGGATAAGGTGCGATATTTCATTTGTTTTCTGTGTCTGTTTTTGTCTTCCATGATTACCCATTCTGTTTACAAAAAGGCTCAATTAGCATTTGAATAGTAAGCCAGAGAGCAGACAGGTTGAGAATTCTTATAGAACTAATTTGGCAGGCCTCTCATCCCCCCCACCTCTCTCTCCTAGCTTTTTCTTTCTCTCTAATCAAGCTGCAGTTATTAAAGCTAGAATAAAAGAACTGATTTTTCCATTACATTGATGCATGCTGAACAGCGCCTTGCTTTGCTTTTTCTTCCAGCTATGCTAATTGGACTCAAAGGAAATATTTAGTTTATAAAAGCAAATGAAGAATTCATTAAATTCTAGCAAGGCAAAAATTAAGCAATGGAACTGGACATTATTTTTTTGAACACATCTCCCTTTCAAGGTAGTTACCTTAATACTTACAAATAACAAACTTATTATTTAATTTTCGAACCTAATTGTTTTGAGAAAAGTCAGAATCTGGAAAAGGAGGGAGAGGCTTCTTTACAGTAACATATCTTACAAAATCAAAAATCTCAGTGGACATTCCACTTCAAGGCAGTTACACAGGAGCTCCTAAGGAAAAAAAAAATGTACTTCTAGTCTCCAGCTTCTGTCTTACTGCCCCTGGGGTAAATCAGGAGTGACTACATCGAAATCAAAAGGCTTCCATTGACAAGAAAAGTCTGCAAAGCCTGGAATGGCACAGGAGCAATGTTTTACACTAGATTGCCAGAATTTTTGCCTCTGGTCATAGCTGAATGTCTCGTAGGAGTTGTCTTGCTCACATTCCAGACTCACATACAGTAAATTGGGGAAAGTGATGCAGTGCTTTGTGATTCTATTGCTGATTTTGTGATTTGAAAACAGAAGTAGAGATTCCTTATGTGAGCTATTAAACTCAAGAGTCTCACACTACCCAAACTAAAAGCCCTCCCAATTATGAAGAAATTTTGTCTAAAGCAAGGGTTCTTAAGTCATGTTTTTAAGCAGTCTTGGTTTTGTGCTAGTCTAGTGAAATCTGGAACTGGAGTCCCTGAGGTTGGAAGTAGTGGTCCTCTGTATATAAGGGCCTCCTCAGGACCTGATCCAATAATTGCCTGAGTAAACTCACTTAGGCTGGGACTACATGTAAGTCAACATTAAGCCCAAATTTAGATTATTTGCTGAACCCTAGTTTTTAAGTTGTTCGTGACTTCTAGGAACTGGCAGAAAGAGATTTGTGTCCATGTTTTTCTTCCAAATATAGACAAGCAAATTGCTAGGCAAATGGAAAGTTAAAAGTCTGCGTTATCTTATAGTGGCTGTGTGTTGCTGTGCCATCACTGCTTCATTAGAGTCAGACCTAAATTATAGGGGTATAAGAGTACTCAGGATCGTGTTCAAGATCTGAAATCTCTGATTATTTCTGTGACTACAGAACGTAGCAGATCGTCCTTGCTGATCTGGTGTTTCATCAGTGCCTTACAGGCCACACATTTTGGAGCACTTTTACAGATAATGTATTACCTGAATCATGCCTGGATAAACTCCAGTTAACCCATAATTCTCCCAAGAACTCCTCCCAAGGCTATTTTCATTCTGTGAAAACCTTAGTTTTGCTGACAGAAGTTTCCAGTCCTGGCTGCCATCATTTCTGGGCTCTTGGAGTACAGGTGGGCAGTTTGTTGCTGGTAGAGGCAGATTTCCTCAAGCAGTGGAAAGCCTGAGTTGTATCAATTTTTAGCAAATTTGTGCCTTTGTGCCTACACAGAAGTGTAGACTAGATCTCAAATCTGCCTGCTCATGCTGAAGATTAAAGGTCAAGTTTGACATCAGGCTGGTTTGTGTGCAGAGGTGTCTCCCACACAGGGATTACTGTTTCTGTTCTAAGGAATATCAAGATCGACTGTTTGAGTAATGAATTGCAAAACTAAATTAACTGGGTGCTGCATTGCTTTGGAACATCTAGTGTGGCACAGAATCTATCTTCTTTTTTCTTTTTTTTTTTTCTTTTTTTTTTTTTGACAGGGAATATTCCTTCCCTTCAAGCGTTTAATTTATATGATCACAGCGTGTTCAGGCCCCAGCCTGGTTCTGGTTGCATTCAGGAAAACGTGCTGCAGGTACTTAGCACTCAGAAAATTACATTTTTTTCTTTTTGGCAGCTAAATTTTAGGTACTCAAATCATGGTTGCTGTCTCAGAAAAAGATTCAATCTCTCATGTCGACACAGCTCTGATGAGTACAATTTGTCTTGTAAAGTGTGAATGCCTCACAGACATTGAAGACATGCTGGTATCCCCTTGCTTAGTCAGGAAAGTTTTTTCTAAGTGTTGAGATCTGAGACAGGCAGGTTTTTAAGTGTCTTGTGGAAGGTCTGTTTCCTGGTTTGTGGTGTGGCTCAGAATCAAAGGTGTTTGCAGTCTGGAGAAGAAGCCTGGTTGTTTGTGTGGCTGTGTCAGCACTTGGCAGCCAGAATCAATTAGGTCTGAGCATTCTGAGTTGCTGCTGTGAGCAGGGCAGGCTGAGGGGAGAAATGTCCCCCCAGTTGTGACACACCCGGGTGTCAGGACACTGCCACTCCCCTGAGAGGCTCTGGTATTTTCACTGCAGTCATCAGTGAGAACATCTATTGCAGCAGAATTATTACTGTACAGTGATTAAATTATTGCAATAGTGTTTGCAAATTCTCTAACAAACAATGCCTTGCTGGGGCTGGCACATGCACCCTGATACTGTAATAGCAATAAAAGAAGGAAGCACTTTGTGGAGAGCTGGCCTGAACCACTCATATTAAAAAAGCTTGGAGCTGAGGAATTTTTGACCCTGCATATTCATTAGACTTGTTTCTAACCTCTGGTTTGAAGTTACTGCTTGTGAAGTTCATTTCAGCAAACTCTGCTCTTCCAGGCCCTCAGCAGCAGCCTTACTTTGGTTTCAGAAGTGTGAGTGTGCAGTGTCAGGGGTTGCACCACAGCCACCATCAAGGCATTGACTCTGCTGGGGCTCATTTTACAGCCTGGAATTGCTGTAAACTGCAGCACACTGATGCAATTTCTGTGTTTCACTACCTAGAAAATAGTGTCATTTCTGTTTCTGTCCCTTGTAAGGGATATGTAATTTCGTCCTTTCCAGCTTGAACATTGCTACATTTCAGTAGCAAAGCAGAAGACAGACCAAAGATTTAATTGCTGACTAAGTGAAGGAGCAGGCAGATCCCAGCAATGATGAGGCAGATCAGACTGGGAACATCCAAACAGGCTGCTGGAATTGATGCCTTGGGAAGGCTGCCCTGAAACAGAGACTGGACAGAGCTGGAGAATAAAGTAGGAATTTATTGAAAGGCCTTTAGGGTACACCTTGGGCAGGACAGGGCCTGACCAGGGCTACACCCAAGGTGGAATTAGAATGGTCACAAAATGGACAAATGGTCACGAGGTCTCACGTTTTTATAAGTTTTTGTTCATTTGCATCTTGGGGTTTAATTGTCCAATTACAGCTCCAGGTTATGAGGTCCCATCCTTCTTGTTCCTCCCTTCAGCCCACCCTTGTTTGTGCTTTTGGGCCTGAAAGTTATCCTTGGTGTTCAGCAGGAAAAGGATTTGTTTTGTCTCCCTGCTCTGTGAAGAGCTGACACTGAATGTGAGGCTCAGAACTGCCCCCCTGGGCAGCACAGAATCTGAAATACATGAAAGATAAAACTTAAGGCACCAGAATGAGCACAGAAATGAGCCCTGATGCCTGCAAAGGACACTGGGGTGGCTGTACAGCCTGGTCTGGCCCCAGGTGCCCAGGACAGTGCCTGCAGTGTCCTGCCTGTCCCTCTGTCCCTGTGTCCCTCTCTCCTTCCCACACTCTCCGGGAGCTCAGGGCCAGCCAGCCCCTGCTTTCCCTCTACTGCTCAGCTTTCCTTTAGCTCAGCTTTCCCTTTGCTCTGATTTTCCAGCTCTCTGCACTCCTCCTCTGACCCTTTCTCCCTGTGCCCGTGCTGCTCTCCAGCTGTCCCTGACTCCCAGCACCTTTCAGCCCCAGCTGCTCCTTCCCAGAGGAAGATGCTGGACAGTGAATGAAATTAATAAGGAAGTCCAGGTGCAAATATTCCAAATCTTTCCCTTTCCACCTAGTAAAGTATCTGAGTTGCTAAGAGCCAAACAGCACCATGAAAATGCTGTTAATTTTTAAAAATATAGTGTTTATATTTATTTTGAAACACACACTGGGAAATATTATATTATGCATATTTTGTGTTTAACATATATTCTGCATAATTACAGTGATTATATATAAAAATGTACAATACACATTGCATATTTTTATGTTGCATTTACAGGTAAAATGAAGGCTTTGCAGAACAGGTCCCAGTCCAGCATCACTTTTATTTAAATATTTTTTAACGTTTAAGCACCATTTCCTGACATGACAACATTTTATTTTTGCCCAGTTCAGCAGCAGGCAGCAGAAAACATGGATGTTTAATACAAATAGATTAATTTAGGATACACAGCTGGTCTGTCACTGCTGAAGGTAACAAGCTGCCTGCAAGCAGCACTGCAGCCTGTGTGAGCTTCAACACTGGAAATAAAGCAACTTGTTTATGGCTGAAGTGTAACTGTGTAATAAGGCCTGGACTACCCTTTGGGATTGAGGTTGTGCACCCTTTTAAATCAGAGTAGGAAAAGGATAAATCCACCTGCAAAACAGTTTTCAGCCATTGCACTCCAGGGAGGAGTTCAATCCCAAGGGACTTGATTTAAAGAAGTGTTTAGGAACCCACTAAATGTCTGCAGAGCTGTGAAATGTCTCTTAGCACCAAGAATAAGCATCCAGATGACCTTGAAAGGCTGGATGGGAGGAGCAGCCGTGCCCTTGTGGAAGGGCAGCTGGAAGCCATCTGTCTGTAATGGTGCTTGAGCACTGAAATTTGTCATAGACACCCAAACCTCTTCAGGCTATTTTTGAACAGGTTTTTTTTGTTGTTGTTGTTATTATTATTACATTGCAGAGAAAGTTGTTTTAAATAGATATATAATTATTCTGATTGCAATTTGCAATCCACTCCATTAAACAGCTTGAGCAGGCAGACTCTCCCTATAGTTGCTAGCAGAGATGGCACCAGCTGGTGCAGTAGGTACAGTGCTCACTCCTTAAGCTGAAGAATTCATCTGTACTGCCTGGAATCCTTGGAGGGTAACCATGATGACAATCAGCCCATTCTGTGTTTCTCCAAAAATGCTTGCAAAAATTGACTGCTTTTATTAATTATGTGAAATGGTTTTATTTAGCTGTTTCCTAGACAAGGGGCACATTTGCACTGACAAAAACAACAAAACCAAATAAACAAAGTGAAGTCTTCCCAGATGTATTTTAAAGAATTTGTTCAGGATGAAAACAAGAGGTAGGATAATAATATAGCCAAAGAACAGATCCTCTGAAGACTTTATTAAGAATTCACACCAAACTCTGATTGGCAGCTGAAATACTGTGCCAAAAAGGGAGGTCCATTTTCTCATTAGCAGTCATTTTTTATTGCACATACCCAAAAACTGGAAAAAAGTCTTGCAAATTCCTCCCCTTCAAAAATGTGAAATTCTTTGCTTTATTTCTGCTCTCTTGAGTGCTAGAAACAGCTGGAAAAACTCATGACAGTCAGTGCTCATACAGGAGTTTTATGCTGGTTTCAGTTCAATGAAGACCTTCATGAATTGCAATTTTGTTAAAAATCATGGCAGCCAGATTCAAATGCCTTTACTATAAACAGCCTTTGAGGACGGATGGAAAGCTACTTTCTATCATCAGCTGAAGCCTCTGTTTTTCATATTTAGTCCCATCTAATTATCATCTTGATGACAGTAGTTCCTTAGATCTGTCGTTAATTAACTTGAGCTTTTCAGGGCTGAGTTGGACTAGGAGAGAGAGAGAGACTTACATTGTAAATATCCAGCACAGAATTTTCAATTCTTTCTTAATTCAAATATAACTGATAGAGAGAAACAACTGCAATCATGTCAGCTCAGACTATGAGCTCAAAGTATGCAATAAGGAGATGGTAAATTGAGGAAAAACATGGAATTCTGGTTCTTGTTAAGGTATAATGGATGGGGAGGAGGAATCTTCTCGTAGCAGAGTGTTCAAGGCACAGACCAAACTGAAATGCAAGGGGAAGGCACAGTCAAATATATATTGTAATGAGATCAGCAGATGAATTTTGGTGAACAATTCAAAACTGCGTTCAGTGGAAACCAGCTTTTCAAAATAGAGGGTCACTTTCTGCAATGAAATACACGAAAATGGTGTTACATATACGAGGAAATGTGCGAAATTTAATGGTAAAACTTGGTTTTGTAAAGTTGTGCACATGCCTGCACAAGTGACAGCTTTCACTGTGGCATTGACATCTCGTGCAGTGGCTCATTTGACTGTCATTGATTTAGGTGGAGCTAATTGCATTCGTAACTTTAAACATGTGAAATCTTGACAGTGCTGGGAGCTCTGTAATTATGTCCTAGAGTTTGTCTCAAAACTTTCATGAAGGATAGAAAGTACAATCCTTGGCACACAGAACTCTTTTACCAAGAACCAGTAACAGAAGGAAACGAAAAATGCTATTCTTTAAGGAGAAAGTGTGCTTTAGTTAAATCTGATTGCAAATAGAGGCTTCATTTCCATCAAGTTTGCTTTAGCCTGGGAGGTTTTCTGATTGCTTGTACAAAAAATGTTGATTAATGATCATCATTTACAAATAAATGTTTTTTCCTGCAGTGCCAGTGGGAAAAATGCTAATATTTATTGCTTTCCAGCAAAAGGTTTTCAGCAGGCCTGTCAGCATAACTAAAAATGCTTTACAGTGTTAAGGAAGATTAAGCTGACAGCAAGCCATTTTCTGTTGTCACATGAACAACCTTACATGAGGTTTATTTATTGAGTTGAGTGAAAATTAATTACATATATCAAAGGGAAAATAAAGTGTTGATTAAATTTGAAGATTTGTTTACCTTTATTTAAACAGCCTGAAAGCTCTTTTCAAGATTAAGTATTTTAATTAAGTGAATTAATAAATTAAAGTGATTCAGGGTCATTTTATAAGCCAGAGTTGTTATAACTTCAAAATAAATATTATTAAAGTGTGTAATTAAGTGACAATTAATTATCAATCGCAAAGCTGACTGTATCACATAAATCTTAATATTGTTTTTTAAAGGGAAACACCATGAAATAGTACAGGCAGTCGTCATTATTTTAAAATTCATATTCTCTTGAAGTTTCTCAAGAGGGAAGGAGTTATTTTCAATTTTAATGCAGGCAGTGTTTCAGCTGCTCCTGCAAAAACTGGCAGATGGTAATTTATTAATATTCAATAGACTGTAATAGAAAAGATAAAAGCTAGTAAAAGTTTGTTATAGCAGCTTCTCCTCCAGCAATAGGTATAAAAAGATGCTGGCATTTCATCAGAAACATATAGGCAGGTTATGTGTTATTGTTCTAAAGAAATTAACGCTTCTGCCTTAGAATGAGAAAACAAAATTATTTCTGGCTCTAATTCCTTGTTTTTCTGCTAGAAACTCCCAGCTGTACAAGCCTAAATTGAATTTGTTTCGGATCTCTCCTACCTCAGGACTCTGCATATCAATATCTTTGAATTATTTGAGACAGTCCTTCTACTGGTAAAAAATGTGGCATCTAGACTTGCACTAGTGTACAGGTGACACAACGAGTAAAATCCAGGTAAAAACTAGACAATGTTTCCATTGTCTGAGACATAAATCACATTCCCTCACTCTGCCCAGATCACTGGACCTGAAAGTCTTTCTTCAGCTCTTTGAAAGCTGAGGAAATCAGCTTCCACTCCCCAACCTCTGCTGCATTTTGGTGATTGTGGCACTCCCTTTCCTGTGAGGAGAAAAATGGGAATTGTGCATCCCTTCAGGCAGAGCAAGGAACTGCACCAGGATTTCCTTTACTGTGGGTGTTTTTTCTATGAAAACAAGAGGAGGGTTGCCTGTAGGCATAAGACAGATCCACGCTCAGCTGTAGGAGTTCCTCTCTTCTAAACAGGGCTTGTAGTAACACTTTCTGAATACACAGTAGCATGGTAGTGACAGCTTCAGAACACAAGTCGAGGTTTACCAAGCATTTTGGAGCAGGCTGCTCTCATTTTTTCCAAGTCTGTCTGTGGGTGACTTCTTTCTCAGTGTTCAGATTGTCCTGAATCTCATTTTGAGGAGCTGCTGAATAGATACCAAGCACTTTAAAAAGAGCAGAGGAGAAGGTTTGGGTTTCCCTCTGGATGTCAAATACCTAAAAATCTCTGTGTGCTTTCATTCTCTCTTCGTAAATTAATATCATGAAAATTTTCTGCAGCTGAGGTGTTGTGAGAGCACAGACAGCAAAAGCTTGTAAGGTGTTCAGGTGCCAAGGTAATGGAGGCTGTAGGAGGAAGCATTGATGTATATTCTGAAATAAATCCTTAAAGGAGCCTGGGCATAACCTAGCTCCATTCATCTCAAGAAGGAAAAGAAATAAAAACTGTAATACAAAGTTGTAAATAACAGAATTGCAATAGTTACATTCTTTTGTTCTCTGGGCTCTCCATATACTGGTACCATTGTTTGCTTACACAAGGCAGAGCTTTTGTCTTGCTGTCAAGTTTGATGGTATCTACTTCAGTAAACTTCATAAGCTACTCACTGAGCTAAGTATATGGTGAAGAGACAGAAAACCAGGTCAATATGGAGTCAGCAACTATTTTACAGACCTCTAAGGAAGGTGGGAGGAAAAAAACAGGATGAAAAGAAAAGGCAGTTTAGAGTAAATCTAGCATAAAATGTCCTGAGATGATACAATCTATGAAATGCACAGATAGACTGAAATAGTGCTTCAGGTTATGTTATTTATTAATGGTCTTGTGATAATTTTTCAGAAGGAAAAGCTAAACTTAGGCTTTTTTTCACCCAGATGGATAATCAGAAATTCATTTTGCATTACTGCAGTTAGAAGGAGAAAATACTGAAAGAATTGGGTGCTTTGCAGTCTTTTAAATTAGAATCTGCTTATGTGTGAATTACATATACACAAATCAATTATCAGGAATGATTTTTTTCATGAATCCAGTTGCAAGTCTTGTTCAGCTGCTAACAGCCCCAGGTTCCATGACCCTAACCTTCATCTTTGCAATGTCTGGCTGGCTGGCTGGCTGAGGGCTCCTTCCACCCACACTCCTGCCAGGTACCCCACCTTCCTTCTACCTCCAGCCATCTGAGACAGGAAAGTTTTTTGCTTTGCTCAGCCAGGAGAGGAGAGGGAAGGATCTGTTTTAATTTATTATCTAGGATGTGAGCTCACTATTTTTACACCAGCATAGTAAACTCTCCTAGAGGCAGTTTAACTCTCACTCTTGTCTCTTCTTCTGTACAAAATTTGCCATTGTGTAGTTTGCCATGATATTAACCTCTTGATCTATAATTATGTTCATGAAATTCATTCATACCAGAGGAGTTTTGGAGAATGGAAATTTTAATTCCTGTCATGCTACAAGAGTATGAGGCACCTTTACACATTAACACCTAAAAGAATGGCTACTCTGTTCTTCCCATGCCCTGTACTGTTGGCACTGCCTTCATTTTGATGAAAAATAAAAGGCCAGTAGCTGAGCAGTACCTGTGCTGGCAGGGGTTTGGTTTGCCACTGTGGCTAGTGTTCCTGCTCTCTGCACTGTGCTTTCCTCATCTTGTTTAATCACAATTGCTGATGAACTTCAAACACATAGAAGTAAAACCAATCTGGACAAACATTCCAGGAATCTCTTTACCCGTTATTTCCTTTTTCCTGAACATAGAGATTTCCAAGTCAGAGAGAGTAATGCTATTATGTACAGTGGTATTTCAACACTCTGGCTGGAATATTTTGTGGGAGAGGGGAAGGAACAGGTTGGAGTTCAGAGGTTTCCATGGTAAATACACACAGTACTTGATTTCTAAATAGTGTGTGTATCAGGAACATGGAGAAGTATGGAGAGAGGAGTATTTTGTACTAATTTTATTGACTGTATTGGTAATCAAAAGATATAGAGGAGTGTGGAGCAGAGAGACTAGATCAAATTAAAGAGAGTGATATGGTGAAAACCATCCCTTGGGAGAATTTTAGAGAAAGGCCACTGATATTTTAACATCAGATTTGTTCTTTAGCCTTCAGAACAGGGATATGACATAGAATTCTGCAGAGGAAAGGACAAAGAATCATTTTAGATTTGCCCTTTTGCAATATACTGAGCTCCTCTTTCAATATAGATTCAATATAGAACTTCTCTTAGCTACTATTATATGAAGATTTGCAAAGACAAATGAGACAGGAAATTAAAGGATTGAAGACAAAGCCAAGGTAAGTTACTTACTGAATTCATATTGGAGAGAAGAATACGAGGCAAGTGGGCAAAGAAGGATGTTTTCCAACTTCTGTAGTGCTATCACAGACTTGTTACTCTGCAGAGATAATCTCATTTTCCTCTGGGATGTTTTCTGGTATTCAGTTTAGAATAGTTCTGTGATATCAAATTCCACTTCTGCTCATGGTTTTGTTAATGAGAAAAGGACAGAGTCACAATCTGATTAAAGGAAGGTTGCTGCAAGTATCCATCTATATAGGAGAAGCTGTTTTCCAGCAGGAACATTTTCTGAACAGCATTTTGTGCTCACAGAAGGAACTTCCATAAAAGCTTTTAAGAAATTAGTACTCATGTGCATCCTTCAATGGGGAAGTGTCTAATGGTAACTGTTATTAATATTGGTAGTGTAAACTACTTCATGCATCTCCTCAGAGTTGGATGAGAGGAACCAGCAGGCATTTTTTCCCAACTGGCCAAGCCTTAATCTCTTTAACTGCTATTGCCATCCATACTACAAGCTGAGGTCAGGTGTTTTGTGGTATGAAACAGTGATTCATCAGTAGCCAGACAAAACACTCATTTAAAGTAGTCATGCAGCAAATGTCAGTAGACTATTATTTCAATATTATAAAGCTTCTGTAAGTTACCACAGCATGTGTAAATTCAGCAAGAAAAGAGAAAGTATCAAAATCCAAGTGTTTAAAATTACCCTTTTTTTGCAAAAATTTGAACTTGCAAATAAAATTATTTTTTGAATTTATTTTTATCCCTTAAAAAGTTGTTAGCATATATTTTTTCCCTGAATTTTTAAGCAGAGAATTATATGTGAGTTTTTAACAGTGCTCAAGTCTGCTGAACATCTGTTAACATTTAAACCAGCTAAGATATGTGACAAACTTCAAGAAAAGCAAAAGCAAACCAAACACAGAAAGACTTCCTTTTTCTCCTATAACATAGGGCTAGGGTTTTTTTATGCCTTCTCTACCCTTTTACATGTCAGCATATACTCATCAAAATAAGATAAATAAAATGTTATTGTGCTCATAGTGAGAGATGTTTTCATGTCAGAAACCATAGCTGTCATACTCTCTTCTTAGACTTTACTAAGCACACTCTGGAACTTTCCAAGGTGACATCATAATCTTTTTAAATAAAGAATTTAAAGGGGTGTCATCATGTAGAATATTTCTCTGTCTGAGCACAAATGTGTAATCTTTGTACAGTCCCATGGAAAAGATGTGCACAAATTCAAGCAATATTTTACTGTTCCCCTTGCTGTGCTAAAATCAGAAATTTTGGCACTGTTACCTTAAGAAAAAAAAGGTAAATTACTGACAATTTTAATGGCCTGGATTTAATAGCTTGCAAAATTATCTGCATTTACATGGATGTTTTTCATTTGTATGCATATGTGCATATCTCAAAAGTAAAATGCCCCTGTGGAAGCAGTGTAGTATAAGGACATCAGTATGGTTTATTCTGTGTGTTATATGGAGTGTGATGTCATAAATAAACAGTTCAAAGGATTTTTAATATTGTTACTGGCAAGCATGTAAAAGGCTGGTTACTAAAGGAGATGGATTCTAAGAAGTCCTAGTTTATTGTGTGGCTTGTTCTTCTGACCTAGAATGAAAGTTCAGCAGTCAGTTCAATGTAAGTGGTTTCCTTCAATTTTTCTGTTTAAAAGTAATGAAGTGCTCACTAGGCATGGACATGTCACAGGGTAATACCTCACTACAATGAATTATAAAAAGTAATAATTCAATGTGAGCTGTAATTACTGTGTTCTGCAGTGGGATTAGCACTCATAGTGTGATATAAAATAGATTTATTTATACATACAGCATGTCTGCAAAGTGCTTGCCGAGGTAGGTTTTTAAATGAATACTGACCTTGTTCAGAAGTACGGGAAGTCACAACTGGTTGAGGCTCTTCTAAGACAGAGAGCTTCCTCTGGCTGAGTATTCTCATGTTTTGGGTTTTTTTCCTTCTGTACAAATTCTCACAATTATGGAGTGTTTTAGATTATTCCCTTCTTTGGAAACTCAGTAGTTAAGGAGTTCTTTCTTGGGGACAGACTGCAGCAGTCTCTGAATGTGGGTCCTGGTAAAGTCATAGGCCTCCAGCTGGTTCAATCCACTGGTCTGAGGTGTCTGTGTGTGAACAGAACACTTATGCAGTATAAGATTAATAACCCCAGTTTTATGGGTCCTCTAATGCATCTGAGGTGCAGTTCCCTAGGATTCAGTCATGGGTTTTCCTCATGGAATGTTGTACTTTGTATTCTTGATTCCACCATCTTTACCTTCTGCTCCTCAAGGGACCTCCTTGGTTAGTGCAAGTCCCAATGGACTTGGGAGCTTCCTTGGGGATCTCAGCAAGTTAGAGCTCCGTTCCCACAGCTGCACCTTCTCTGACAGGCTTCACGGGACAGCTACCTACACAATATTTCTTCTTCTTTCTTTATGTGTGCTTTTTAAAAAGTATTATTCAAATATTAAGAAAGTCTCCAACCTGTGCCAGTTCTCTTTGTTTGCTGAAAGGCTCTATGAATTTATTCTCATTTCTTCCTCCATTACCCATTACTTGCAAACAAGAAGAAATTGCACTCAATGCTCTCTCTTTACCTACCACTATTCAATTCTAATGAGTATACCACCAACCCAAACCACACATTTTTGAATAACTAGGATCATAGGAAATCAGAAATATCCTTTTCTTTTTCTCTTCCTTGTTACTGAATCAAGAGGAAATAGCAAGGTGCATCTAGCAATATGGATTGGGGAAAAAAGTCTACAAAAATCTCTCTGAGATGAAGAAAAAAAGATTGAACTTTTTATTTGCTGTCAAAGGTACTTTAGAGAAGTTTGATGGTCCTTTTACAATTCATATTGTAAAAAAACTATTGATCAATAATTTACAAACAACTGTTACTGTAGGAGTTCTCATTTATGCAGTTTTTTAACCTTACACTTCAGCAAATTCATCTTGATTTTGTGGCAATGAACTAAAATCAAAGATAAAAGATCAGTCGCGTTTACTGTAGAACTGAAAGTTTCTGTATTAGGAGCACTGGCTGGACTTGACTAGACCACCTCCAGAAGGGGATCTCTTCTGAAATAAGATGAAAAGTCAGACTACTTGCTCTTTCATGTGTCAAAGGGGGGTAAAATTCTAGTGAACTGTGCAGTAACTGTCTATTCCCTACTGTGTACCAAGATTAAAATATCATTTTGACTGTGATCGTTACCAATCTGAAACTTCAATAGCTGTTCCTTAGAACTGAAGATGCATTCATCTCTCATGCCACACAACATCCATCTCTTTTTCTGTGCTGCTTTTAAAAAGATCACTTGTGAAACCTGGTGGGAGAAAAGTGTGTATTGGTTTGGATAAAATTGTATTTTACATGTCTCTAAATAACATTTGCAAGAAATTCAGGTTTGTGCAGGAAGAAAAATTACGGGCTGTTAATAGAGAAGCATTTTTGCAGCATCTGTCAATACTTAATGTGACACAGGAAGAAAAGGGAGGAATAGTTAAGGAGATGGAGGTAATCCACACAATTATGCTGTTTGGATTTAGTAGGTTTGATTAAAAATTATAGAGAAAAGACAGAATGTTTTCCTTCTATAAACAGAACAGTATTGGGTTGGATTTCAATGTACTCAGGTACTCACTTTCTTGGGTTAAAAAGGAGGTTGGTCACTGCTGCTTGGTAGTATATTATCAGCTTCATACACTGATTCGTTTTGTCAAAGTCAGTGTGCAATAAAAGTGCAAAGCAAGAGAAAATCATCCTTTCTTAAAAATGAAATCATTCCATTTAATATGGAACATAAACACTGTTTAGTATATTTGTCCAAAGAAGTGAATTTTCTGAGTTGCCTTTCTGTGTTTTAGAGAGGCATTTGCACAATTAAAAAATAGGAGAGGAAATGGGGCCATAGTTATGATATCCAACAAAGGATATCCCACCAAACCTGACCTGAACTGTTCTGATCAGGCTACTGGGGTTAATCACAGCCATTGTAAACCAATGCCATCTTTAGTGTTTGCAATTTCTGTTTCGAGGATAACACCATTCCCATCAAATTGAATACGTCCTTTTTTTTCATTCACACTGTTTTTTTTTAAATGTCACTGAAATTATCTCAGAGGAGCAGATCTGACAGGTCAATCACTGCAGATGGTAAGTGCTTTGTTAATTATACAGAAATTTAGAAACAATTGTAGAATGTCTTGCCTCAGGAGGAATTTCTCTCTTGCTCTGTTTGAGAGTAGATTTCCTCTACTGAATTAATTTTGTGTTTTTGTGCAGATAACAATCTCTCTGCTGCTTTGTAGGAATAACTCCTTGCTCCTTGTTCAAATATGCAACTGTAAATAAGCAGTGGATATTGCAAATAAACAATGCTCCTCTCTTTAAATAATGCAACGTGTGTAATTAGGACAGTGGAATTACAACTGTATATAGCTCTCAGTGTGACAATTAGTTTTTTTTGTAAAATGTAATTTGCTCCAATGTAAATGTTTTCCCTTAATTCAGAAGATTCCCTTGAGTTGTTACAATAATAAGCCTATTTCTACAAATATATGCACTGTATGTTGCACTGTATGTTCCAATACACAAATCAAAGAGGACAGCTACATTATAATAAGCTATGGGAATTATAAAGTCAGAACAAAATGATATCAATCCTATTTTCTGAGGGGAAAATATACCCAAATATCCTCTTTCCATTTCTATTTTAATCCCAGAGATGTCAAATGCTTTTTCCAGTTTGATTTGAATTTACATGAAAAAAATAGAAGCACTTCCTTGTGTTACACTGCTGCTGTTACCCTGTCCTGGTGATGATGTTTGACTGCTTTCTAGCCTTTTGACTGTTTATTCCTGGAGATAAAGGAGTGCTATTATTGTCATTTGGCAGAGGAATAACTGAGTCTCATAGAGCTAGAGAAATCTGCTTTAGATTTCATCGGAAGTTTGTTGGGAAGCAGGATTTCAAAGCCAGCCCTGCTCTCCTCCTGCCAGCATCCCCCGTGTGCTGGGAGCACGAGGGCAGCAAAGTGCCTTTGCAGTTCTTGCTTGCAGCACAACCAGAGCTCCATCCAGCTCCACACACTCCCTCCTTCTCCTGCTCACCTGTTCACATTCATTTCCATAACACTGCTCTTTTAAAACCTGTGCTTCCCCCTCAGAAGTAAAAAAAGCCTTTGGAGCATCTGTGTGTGTATCACTCACCACATCAGGAAGTCAATTTTTTAATGTTTCACAGTTTTGCATTTGCCAGTAGCTTTCCATGGCTAAAGTTAAAACAAGGGTGGAGAGGTTGTGGCAATAAGCACAATATGCTACCAGGACATAAATAGACAGTTTTAGGTCAGCTGAATTAGTACTCCTGAAAGTGTCTGGGAGCTATAAGAGACAGATTTAATGTAATCACTCAGTACAGATGGATGGGAGTGCTCAACATGTTCTACGCAAAGTGAATTGTCTGAATTTGATTTTGGAATTGGCATTTCATCCTCTTTGTACCAAAGTTTGCAAAATTTTGATGGATTTTTTTGCCAAACTACCCTGTTGTCATTTTGGAGGCTGTAAATTATTTAACCTAAGCCGGGGCCTGGAGTTTCCCATTGTCAATACTGCAGAGCACTCGGTGAACAATTGATAAAACCCCACACGACAGCAGTAATGTGCAATGATTATAGGGCAAGGGGCTGCGATAAGCATTGTCTGCTCTGGTTAAGTCACTGCTAATGAAACATCACAGCTGATTAAACTGGCAATGAGAGCAGTTCCCTATAAACAGGCTCCATTTTCTCATTGGATCTTCACCTCTCTTTCTTAAAAAGCAAGATTTAAGCAAGATGAAAAGAAATGCTCTTTTAATTAGAAATCATGCTAGAAATCACATTTTGTGATTAGTGGCATGTTCTAGAAAGACTTCGTCTTAATTATATGTATGTCACTACATTTTTTTCCCTGCATTCTAATAAGATAAAGAGTATGAAGAAAACACAGGGAAAAGAGTACAACAGTCTCAGTTAGAGCAGTGAAACTGAATGAATATATGTACATTCATCCTGTAACCAGACTTGGGCCTCTTCTTGAATAGCAGGTGATCAAAGCAGAGAAGATCTTTGAGCTCTGTGCTTTCAAACTGCTCACTAATCACTATAATTCAGCAGAAAATAGGAGCAAAACTGCCCCAGCAAACACCACAATCTTTGCACTCTGAATAAAAGGGGCTCTCACCAAATAAAAGCCGAAGCAAGGTAAAGGTTGCTCTATTACCCAGTATGTCAAAGTTAAATACAGGTCTAAATCGATTCAAAAATTCAGAACAATCAGTTCCCGAGCTAGCAATGAGTGGAGAGGCTGCTTTGTTAAATGAATAACCCTGCCCAGAGCCTGCTGCGGCATCACCACCAGTGACAGCAGTGTCTGTTTCAGCCTTGACACTGCTAACTGTGGTACTGAGATGGTGTTTGATTTAATTAAATGCCACTCCAAAGAAGACCCGTGTTACCTACAGCACGTGTACCTGGAGCAGCTTCTGGTTCTTCCTCCTCAGCAGTTTGGTATTTTTCTGTTTATGCATGGAAATGAAACTGCTTTCAGACACGGAGCTGAACGGTAGCCAGGTGCTTTATAACTGTGTTAGCCTGAAGCTCTCATGAGAAATATTTTTTCCTGGAAAATAAATTATAACACGGCTAAGTGGTGCCTGACAAAGCTAAACAGGAGCCATGCTGCTCTATTGCAAATTCATCTGCAGTCTCTCGGTAGAAAGACAAATAAAAGCACTTCATCAAAATCAGTCAGGGAAGCACAGGAATGCTCATCAGAGACCACTAAACTCTAAATACCAATCAATTTCACCAACTTTTTTGTCAAACTTGCAAGTCCCCTCAAGCACTATCGTCTGGAGCTGCCAGAAGATGCTGTATGAAATGCTGTGGGAGCAGAGCAGGTGAGCAGTGGCTGAAAGCCCCTCTGACACTCTTCATTAGTGCATGTGCTTATGACCAGCATGGGCCAGCAGTTATTGAAGTCAGGAGGTGGGGTTGGCTGACATTAAGGTTTTGAAACCAGGCCTAAGGGCTCAGAAACCTTATGGTCCATTTGAGAATTGGGCTCACCATTTCTTTTTACTGTATTGGTTATTTTTCAGTGACCTGGGCATGTCCCAGTGGCCACCAGGCATTTTTGTTGCAAACATCATGAGTGCAGACAGCAGACTTTAGACTGCCCTTGAATTCAAAGTTGATGAAATATATAATATTGAGGGATTTCTGTCGAGGAATTTACACTGAGACCTTTTCCTGCACAAAGAAATCCCAAAATTGTTTTACAGCCAATGGGACCCTAAATGTTATGACAGTGTTAACTCCCACTCCCTGCTGCCTTTATCCTCACCATTCTTCTCTGTCAAATGCAAAAGTAGTTCTGAGAGAAGAAAAAATTAAAATGTAACCTTCTCACCCATTTCTCTAAGCTGTGGTTATGTCTTCACTGTTTTAATGTTCACATTTGCCAAGTTAGAAATGTATTTTAAAGGTTTTTTAAAGTGTCAGGTCCTGTAAACACAGCATAGTGGACAGAGAACAAAATAGCTCCTCTCCTGCACCCCTCACCCACTTTGTGTCTGTCTGTGCCAGATTCAATCACTGGTTTGCCTTGAATAGAAATCAAAGGGAACTCATCAAATGGGCTATGGAGCAGAGTACAGTACAACACAAGTACATGGTGATTAGGTCTGACTTAACTCTGAATTATTTTAAAAATAACCCAGCCCCTCCTGGGCTGTGTTCCACCTCCACAACACCCTACTGAGTTCCCTTTTACTCTCAAGCCTGTTTCTCTGGGATTCATTCCTATACCTCCAGGTTTTTTACTTTCTTAAACAATCTCTGCCACCTTTTTTGTATCTCCTTATTTAGATATTTCTCCATCCTTTATTTCATGGTTTCTTTATATTCCCCACCCAAAAGAAGACCTTCTTTTTCACCTCCCCCCAGCTCCCCTGTTTTCTGGAATTATGGATCAACCCAAGCTCCACATTTGCGTTCTGGGACAAATCTTGACTCTAGGCTTCTTGGAACAAATCTGATTTTATTTTTGGACACAGTTCTTTCAGAAAAAAAAAACAAGATCGAGTCAACAGAGGTTTCCAGCTATTATCTGCTGAATTCTGAGTCGTCAGTCTCAAGGCTGTGTGAATTGTTCTTTGAATATCATGTAGAGCACATTTTATAAGAGGCTTCTGGTTTCTGTGGGTGTCAGCTGAATTGTGAAAAGGTGAGGGAAGCAGGAGAGGAGAAGGTTGTCTTAAGCATTGAAATACTCACCTGCAGTGCTTTGTAGCCCACAATTCCTGTATACACTTTTAAATGCTGGGCATGAGGAGAGCTGTATTTTATTTATTTATGTATGTGCTCTGGAAAGAAAAGCAACACAAAAGCAGTCACCACTGCAAAATAGGAGTGTTTCTGTTTTGCTGGACTTACAAAAAGGAAAATGCTGGGATCGATGTTCTGCTGTTGTATAATCAACAATGCATCACAATTCTGTATTGTTTTCTATAAAAATTCTCCATTGCAGTTGACCATGAAATTACAGGAAAAGATGCCTACATTTTCTGTCACTTCTAAATGATAAAACCAATATGTAACCTCATCTTAGAAACAAAGCCTTAGTAGATGGAATAGAAGGTTTGATGATAAGCTCTAATGACTTTAGTCCTTTGAATCCTACTTCAGGTGAAGGTAGTGAGTCACCTGGGGCTGAAGTCTCAGCAGTAAAGAAGCAGAGGAAAACAAATCAGTAGTCCTCCTGCAGAGCAGTGGTCTAATCACATCTGACACCAATTAGCATCCTTGCTGATGGCCCCTGTTAGGACATAGTTGAAGTCTGAACAGTGCAGTGGTCATTTTGCTGAGCAAAATTGAAATGGGTGTAGAGCCAAAGACAAAAAAAACCACCAAGAACATCAGCTTAAAACCTGTCCCTGAAATGGGTCTGTCCTGTTTTCTGTCACCATACCTTCAGCTGAAACTTCACTTCAGCTGGTGTTACTCACTTGTTAGCAGTGAGTAATTTTCAGAGATGTGAAATGTGAATCCACATCATTCAGAATTGAACTCAGCATTGAATGTGCTTGCCAGGGTTAGTCATTGCAAAAGGAAAGATGCTCAGGTTCTCACTAAACATTTCCACCTTGTATTTGCTGGTTGTAAGCTACCAGAAATATCCTTGCAGAAAAGAGCCATGATTTAAAATGTGTTTACCTGGCAAAAACATGTATTTAATTCCTATAAATTTCACAGATATTGTGGAAGTAGCAGGACTTATGATGAAGTGGGGTAAGGGAGAGGAAGTTACTCATTATATTTTCCCCAGCTAAAAGTGTTTTGCTGTGTATTTTCAGTTTCCTGGAATTCACCAGGCAAAACCTGTTATGTTAACAAAGATCTACTGGACCTTTTTCAAGTTTAGCTGACTTAAAACCCAAGAATTTCTTGGCCTGTTTTACCTTATCAGGTCTTAAAACATAACTATGCACTGAAATTGTGTCAAGAGACACATATTGCTTAATTACAGAGAAGCATTTTGACAAAAAATACATTTCCCATGCCTTCTTCAGTTCTTAATTGTTCCTGCCAATTCTCCACTACCATCTGTCATCAACTCCCATTTTTCTCTTCAGCTGAAATATGAGTGTAATACTGATTCCAAAATATCATAATAGAGTCTGTGTCCCCTTTGTTCTGCATTTTCCTGCAGATAACCGCAGAGGATGGCAAATCTTGTTCAAGATTGCCAGTAGGTTTGTCAGTCTTCAGAGTTGAGAAGAAAAGCTCATCTGCTACAATGACTCATGACAACCTCATCTTTGATCACTGGGACAGTTTTGAAATTATGTATGTCCCCTTCAGTTCCAGTGCATTTTCAGATCTCCTGTTTTTCAGTTGGATTTTGAAGCTCAAATAATGTTTTTCCTGGCCCAGGCATCATCAAATGTGGGAGAAGGTCATTCTTCTCTTTGTCACAATTTTCTCTTAATGAGGGTATTTCCTTAGTGGTTTTCAGTCGCTTAATTTTTTTAAACAATGAGCCAGAAACAGATGCTGGTGTGTAACAACCTTAAAATTCAGGATATTTTCTGTAGGAATAGAAATGATATGGTTCATATAAGTTCATCTGTCCTTACTAGGAGTGTTTTTTCCCCATCTTCTTATTTGACATGAAACCTGTAATTACTTTGCTGTGTGGATTGACTTGGGGGTAAGTAGGAGCTTCACTTGTACCTTGGCTCTCTGAGGGGGACACATCAGGCACAAGAGCACCTGGATCTCTTGGCCTGTCTCAGCTGATCAGAGATAACTAAATGAAAATGTCAGCTTAAAAGGGATGAGTGGCACATGGAAAACACAGCCCAGGTACATCTGGGACATGGTTTTGAAATGTGGCCAATCAGGAATGACTGAAGTTTGTTCCTGCTTGCTGACTGCAGGCAGTCTGCAGGGAAATAAGTCACATCTAGTCTTTCAATTAGTAGGACAAACTGTGCAGACGTAACACCGAAAAAATTCAGCCACTTTTCAGAAGAGGTCAGTAGAGTAAAAGAAATTGGTATGTCAATGGTTTAACAGAATACCCAGGGAATTCTCTTCAAGGTGTGGTTGCACCAAAGGGGCAGGTTCTCCCTGGAGTCACTGAGATGGCTTTTCTAAGGAAAGCTGTCCTCACTGGAGACTGAATCTCCCCAGCCATTCATGGTGTGCACTGTGACTGAAACAGAGCAAACTGTACAGGCTGAAGCTTTTCCATCCCAGAGTGCCCAAACCCCTGTATGGGAGATGGGCAGCTCCAACAGAGCCCTTTGCCACCTCAGGCTCCAGCAGTGAAACACTCTGGTGCTGGGGTGGTGTGTGGATGTGCCTTCTCACCAGCATGTTATCCGTGCTGGTTATCAGGGCAAATTCTGGTTGTTGCTGAGATAGATTTGAAGTGAAACTGATGCATAGAAATGAAATGATTGATATCTTATTTTTCTGAGTGTTGCAGTGTGAACATTTGCTGTAAATTATATTTGTTACAGACCCAGAATCTTTTGGCAGTGGCTCTGAGTTTGGATGGACAGGCTAAACAACTTGTTAAACAAATGGGTTTCAGTCTGCATTTTGCAAATTATTTTGATTATACAGTGTAGTTTGCATGATTAATGAATTGCAGAATTTTATTATTTCTGTTATCTGACTGTATTTATTTATTCATGGAAATAAGTAACGTATTCCATCAATATTATTAGATTTGAATGTAGGATATAATATTATTATCTTGTTTTCTAGACAGAGCTGTAGCTTTCTACTTGTAAAGGTACCATGTCATATTTAATGATTCAGCCAAATTATTCCTTACAAGTACTGTTGAAGATTTAGTTGCTAATCAAAGCCAACTTGGATGAAATGCAAATATTGAAACAAATATACATGTACATATGTGTTCACACACCCCTTCCTGTCCTAGATACTGAATATGATTAGTAAATCAAGCTGTTGACATATCATTATTATTAAAAAACTGAGTTTCCATATAATGAGGCAGCAGCAAGTCAATGATAAAACCTGGTTTTTATTTTCATCTTCTCTGAAGTTTGCAATGAAATAGCAAAGATCTGATAAAACTATAGAAACTGGTGATATATATTGCAATAATATAGCTTCAAAATATTTCAAGTAAACTGAAGGCATCAAAAGAAAAAAGTATTCCAAATATGCTGCTGCAAATGTGTGCATTAATTGAAGGAAATTTCCTGAAATTTAGTTTTGTTTAAAATGAGCTAAATTAGTTTCTTTTCTTCTAAACAACATTTTTCTACCTGTCATTTGTAATCTGTGTCATTCTATTTGAGTGATTCTTTGAGCTGCAGCAAATGAATCTGCCTGCCAGATCTCACTGGAAACAGCAGCAGTAATGCTTGCCCTGCTCCTGGCCCATCTGATCTTTGCAGAGGTCACTGCCTGCATATCACACAGGCAAAATGGGCCATGCATTTATCCTTCAGATGCTGAGGTTCATAGCCCAATGGAGCTGAGGGTCTGTGCTCTAAATTACACACCTGAGGTGCCAGAATAAGCAGCTGCATAATGTGGTGACCCCCAGCAGTGAGTGCAGTAATCTCTGCAGTTGTCCCAGGAGGATTCAGCAGATCTGATTTACAAGGAAGCTGCAGTTTCCAAGTCAGCAGCAGTGACCTGCTGGATTCCATGTGTGGGCATCTGTATCTTGGTCACTTCATATAAAGATAGCTGAAAGAAGGGCTAGGTTCTATTGTCATGCAGGGATGACAATACACTCTCTTCTTTCTGTGTTCATGATTTACTTCATGTTTGTAATAAATCCAGTGGGGTTGGGGACATCATTTTGTCCTGCTACAAGGTCGAAAGAAAATGTAAGAAAGAGTGATATGCTGCTAGAGGAGAGACCTGGGTCAGGTCTGGAGCTCACTGCTGTGATCAGCAAAGGGGCACATATCAAATCTCCCATACTGGCCTTGGAATCACACCCTAATTAGTGGGGTTAAGGGGAGAATCAGAAGGAGGAGATGCTGTCAGGGATTCTTTATTTGAAAACAAAAAGAATCATGCTTCTCTCTGGCAGGTTTATAAATCTAGATTGTGCTGCATGATGTTAATACCCTGCCCAAGCCTAGCTGGGGGTAAATCAGTCACCAGGTGGGTCTCTGCATTACAAGGGAGCCAGAACCAACCCCCACACCCCTCAGTACTGAATATCAGGGACAGAAAGCTGGAAGTGTTTCAAAATCTGTGGATGCTTCATCTTCCTATTTCTCCCACTGATGTTTGAACCACAGATCCCAGAGCAAGCATTGCACAGCAGTGTCACAGCTGCAAATTGTCAGCAGCTCTTCCAGTGGGCCAGGTCATGACTGAGGGGTTTAAGTGTTAAAGTCACCATGCAGCACATACTATTTCCCTATCTGATACCTAAATGGATGTGAAATACACAATACAAATAAGGGAAGGAATAAGACAGGAGGGAATGATGTGAGTTTATTGTTATTAACAGGAAAGAGCCATATCAAGATTTGGCTAGTAAGTCTATCCTGGCTCTGATGTGCATGTGAGGGTACTCAGGAAAATGTGTATGAGAGGCAAAGTGTGAATGGATTTTAAAAAAAGGAAGGAATGAAGGAACAATGTGGATGACAAGAAACTTTAGAAGGAAAGTTAAAACAAGGGAGTAAAGTGGGAAATATAAAAAAACTGGACTGTATCAACAGTATGCTGAGGCCATCAGAGTCATTACTGAAGTATCTTCACGAATTTTTGTGATGCAGTGGAAATGCTTTCTCTGGATCAGATACATAAACAGATTAAATGATTTGAAGAAGGTCAGTGACAGAGCTGATGTTCATTACTAATATTAGGATGCTGAAACTCCAGACTCTACATTCAAATGTGTGAGGTGGTAAACTCTAAAAAGGAAGAGCATGTAAATTATTGTTTATTTTACTGTCCTCTCTGATTTGGGCCTTAGATATTTCAGACTGTGTGTAGATACTCTTAAATACCCACAAAGGAAGATCAATACATTTTTTTAGTTCTATATGTCTTGTATAACTTAACAGTTGAGATCACATCTAAAAAATTACTCAGAGCCCAAAACATTTTGAATATCATAAACATTTAATCAGCTATATGAGAACTCTGTTCATTTGCATTCAAATTGGAGTCATACATTCAACACCTTTGGGAATTCTCTCTCTCTCTCAGTTCTTTTGAAAGCCTACAGTGACTATCAAGAAGTTGTATAGACTCAAATATAAATAACTCCAAACATGAATCATCACTTGGCACTGTCAGCTAAGCTGTCTGCAGGTAAAAGTGGGAACCCAAACCATTGGTCAACACAGCACAGCCCGATGCCAGCCATGCTCCACTGAACTGAATTTACCAGGGAGTGTTTGCTGTGTTACAGTGACTCAAACTGGAGTTCCACTGAGTGCTGTAAATGTGCCTTTAGGCTCCTGTGAGCTAAAATCCCTTGAAAATGGGATGAAGAGACAGATTTTCTAAAATAAAAGGGAAATAACTGGTGGGATGTTCAGCAGGAGGTATCATACTTCACAAATCACAGTAACTCTCTACAGGCCCAGAAACATCTTTAACCTGTAAATATTTGATAATTTTACTCTAAGTAACTTCAACATTGATTTCTATGCTTAAGATAAAGACATTCATAGAGGATTCACACATGACCTTATTTGTTAGGAAAGTAACAGAAATCTTTCGTTAGAAGACTTTGTCAAGTTTTCAAACCCAACAAAAGTCAGATAATGCTGTCCTTTTTCATAGTTGCAAATACACATCTTCAGTAATAGAGCAAGTCACAATTCACTTTCAACATTAAACAAGATTTCCTACAGTGATGATATAATAAAGGCAACATCCCAGACTTCTTTCTGGAGAGTTTAAACAAACTAGAATATATGAAAAAGACTGAAGAGTCAGTGGATTTTAAAGTCAGGAACAAACTAACTCCTCAAAAAAGAATTTCCTCCAAGCATAAACATGAAATAACTTTTAATAAAAATATGACATATGAAAATCATTATTGTGAAAGGAGCAGCCAGCTTGAAAGTCTCTATTTCCCTTATTTGCTAAGCAGTCTCAATGACTTTTCAGTGAACAGGGATATTTCATACAGAAATGACATTTAAAATGAATCAAGATAAATTATTAGAGGCCCCTAATATTTGGAAAGACTTGGACTTTACTTTTAAAGTTCTTAATATTGTTAAACTGGAGACTATGACAGAATAATTTTTCAGTTTGATTATATAACAAAGCACAAAACACCTTAAATGTGCTTACAGATTTTGAGTTCTGAGGCTGAACCAGGCCACAGGAAAGGTAATGATCTAATTCATATTTTTGTTGGCTTAGGAAAGTAGTGTGCAAAAATTAATGGGGTTTGAGTAAATTTTGTGCTAACTGTGTCATTAAATATGCAACATTTTTTTCAGAATATTTTTATGTGGTCTTTCTTTTTCTGACACATCAGAGAAAATAATAAACCATTATGGTTCACCTAAAATTTTCTTTCTGATTTTCTTATGAATCTTTTTAATTAAAAAAAAAAAAAAAAGAAAGAAAAGAACAAGCAAACCAACACAACAACAAAAAAGCCCAACTCCTTTCACAGCTTTTATTTTAATCTCAGAGAAAGGGGCATTCTTCAGAGGAGATCACCCCTCATCTGGTACTGCAGCAGGTCCTTTGTGCTCCTCAGGTCAGCCCCAGAGCCCTGTGAAAGCTGGGAGAGCTGGTCCTGCAATCTTTGGCCTTTTGTAAAGGAATAGATTTCACAAAGCAATAGATATTTCAATAGTGCTGTGGTCCAGGTAGAACCAACTACTTCCCTCTGCAGCTAAAAACATTTTTATTTGGGGAGCACTCATAAAACCTCTGTTAGCAGCACTTGGAAAGTCACTGCTCTCAACTTGTCTTCTTGAAGAAATATTGCTGTAAAGGAAACCTGTGGAGGAAAATAGTAAAATTCTTTTCTCTTTCAGTTTGACATGCAGGTGTCATAAAAAATCTGAATTATAACTTCCCAGCTGCACACAAACAGAATTAGTTGCTGTCATCATGCAAATCTTGACATGAGAACAAAAGAGCCCTTTAGTCTTTTATGAAGCTGTAGAAAGGTGATTGTTTTTCTTTTAGTTGTCAGAGATTGTTAGTGAATGGCTATAATGTTAATTGCATTTCTAGGATGAAATCAACCGTATTTAATATTTAAAGGGAATAAAATAGCAAGGCAACAGTCAAATAAATAATTACCACAAATCATTTAATTCCCATTCACTTTGTTTTCTGTTTGTACTTGCAACTGTGAATGGATGCCAAAGCCTCAAATATAATGGTATTAATTCTTGTTTTACATATTTCTCCAGCAAATAATTTCTTGGGTTGCTATTTGTTGAAAATATTGAAATGGGTGATATTGTAATCAGGTTAATTACATGTCGTGTTCCTTTTTTTTCCCCCCATTGAGTGTTATACACAGGTAACCAAAATAAGTTACATATGGAGAAAAAAATACAGTAACAGTTAGGTTACTTGAGCTAATTGAGTTTAAGCTTCATTTTCTCTATGTTCCAGTTGCAAAGCAAGACAAAAAAAGAAAAAAGAGAAAAGCCCTATAACTGTATCCATGCCTGTGCTCCCTGGTTAATGCAGATTTCTTTCTGGCAAGATCACCTGGGTGAGATTCACAAGTGCTGTGAATCTCCACGTGTCTTGTTCCTGCTCTAAACTTAACATCAACCATATTTATTTTGTAAATTTAAGGCTGACATTTCCTTTGGTAAGCTGCAGTGTTGGAGTGTATCAGTCACACTGAACAGAATGAGTATTATAGACATATTTCACATATTTCCATAAACAACAAGAAGGAAGCCTTGTGACTGCAGAAAATCAGAGTTTAAAAAATCACTCTCAACAAAGGAATAGCAGCACAGTGGAATTGTAAAAACAGAACTAACAGGTGGGAGCTGAAGCAGGGAGAGAATAGAAGGAGTGAAACAGGTTCATGCCCAGGTTCTGTTTCTGCTGCAGAACTGGGAAAACAGATTATGTTTTTTTCACTGGGAGGTATAGTTCTTTGTATTAGTTTATTTATTAAAGAAAAGACTAATGAGAATGTGTTTAGCTGCACATTTTACACCTCAGTGTGTTGAATAAACACCACTGCAGTAATATTACTACATGTAAAGATGACCACATTTGGTAATGCAATCCTGGCTTTTCTGAATTGGCGCCAACTCTGAAAATAATCACCTTTCTCAGGTGTTGTGTTTTATTTTTATTAATCCTGATCACTGCAATTAGTGCTCCAACATAGTTCTCAGGTAAAATTGCTAAGACACTATCATTTTATTTCTCTTTTTTAGTTATTTATGATTATTTCTCTTCCCCCAGGAGAACTGGAAATAAAATCTTTTTTTAATCTTTTGAGTTTAGGGAAAATGAGGTAATTGTACTTTTCATTGCAATTTAAAATGAAGCAAAGGATGACTTTCCTGATGTGAAACTACAGCAGGTGGGTTCAGGAAGCATAAATGCACCACGATGGCACTTTGAGCTGAGCAAAGATCCTGAGAGTTCTGCTCAATACTGATCAGATTGCTCATTGTTCCAAGCCTTGCAGACATATGTGTATGTACACTTGGAGTCACTATGACATTTCAAAGTAATATTTTTTCCTTCAACTTTGAAGAGAAACACAAGTGTGAAAGAGAAGAGCAACGGGGCCATTGGAAGAGAAGTTATACCAGGTGCATTTAAAGTTGTGGGAAGACTGTTGGATTATAAAAGCTGACTGAGGAATCTGCCTAGGCATCAAAAATATGTCTTTATGTTATGCAACCCCCTTGTTTTCTGCTGCCTTTTACTGAGGAACAGGATAGGGATTCTTTCAAAACAAGTTTAGTGCTGTAGTTGAGCACAGAAAAAGATTTCTCCCATGTATCTGTTGTTTCTGTTCTATACTGAATGCTAATTTTCTGTCAGATCTCTAACTGAGTCAAAAAAAAAAAAAGAAAAAAAAAGTCTGGGATTAAAGAGATTAAAGAAACCCCTCTAGTATATTTATATATATACTGAGTTAGGCAATTTTCATTTTATTGACATGGAGGAGATGAGAGAGTACACTCTCAGGTTTCTAGACAACACCAGAATGAGGGTAAGGATTGATGTGCCTGAGGACAGAGCTGCTGTGCAGATGGACCTGAAGAGCCTGGGAGAGTGGGAAACTGAGACCTCATGAAACTCAGCAAAATTCAGCAAGAGCTGTGTCAGGATAGGAAAGGTGTTGTTAACTGTGGAGTGAGTTCATCAGAGGAGCATTTGCCCTGCCGTGAGGGGCTGAGGGAACTGGGAGCCTGGAGCAGACACAGCTCTGGAGGAGATCAGTGACCTGGAGCCTTGGGGACATCAGGGATGTGTCACCTGCACAGAGGTGCATGGCAGGAAGAACAGCAGTGGGAATGTGTTGAAACAGGAGAGGTTCAGACTGGAAATAGGGAAAAATCTTTGACATCCTGAGGCACTGGAAGTTTCCCCAAAGAGGTCGAGCAGTCTGTGTTCTTGGAGGTTTTTAATATGAGGCTGGATAAACCGTGAGCAACCCAGGTTGGGCTCAGAGCTGTCCCTGTTTTGAGCAAAAGGTTGGACTGCAGATCTCCTGAGGTCCCTTCCAGCCTGAAATATCTTGTGATCCTCTGACTCTGACCAAACCAAGCAACTGATCATATCTGTGAGGGAAAAAAAATAAAAAAATGTTATCCATGTATAATGTGGAAATGAGCACATGGGGGCAAAAGCTCATGAGCCTCACTGACCTGAAACCAGAGCAGCATATCTGAGTGCAAGTAAAGTTATTAAGGATTTCATCTTAAAGCTGATGCTTGGACTAGCAGAACAGCATTATGATGTGAAAATATATTCATTTTTGAAGGGTCAACTGACAAGACTTTCTAGTTTTGAACAATTGCAAAAATTTTAGACCCTTTAGACAGATTAACATGCACTTGAAAAAGAGATCTGGTTTGAAAACTTAAAAAATTCTCCATCTTTAATAATGGCAGAGCTATTGTTTTTAATAAAACTTAAACAAAAAAAAAGTGTGACAAAATTGCTTTTAAAAATTTGCTTGCTATGATAGGAAAAAGAAAAGTGTAGATGATGGTGGCGTGTGGTGTCCACTCCCATATTAGTAGGGGCTATTTAACTAAGCCTACAGGTTTGTCTTACACTGTTTATCAAAAATTCCCAACTGATTTATACTCTTGATGCTCTCATAATGGAACAAATAATTTTCAGTCTATTTTTGGTAGTTACTTGCATACAGACTTGGAGGCAAGACATTTCACTAATATAAGAAATATCAGTACTTACTAGGCGAGGCAAAAGTGGTTTTTGATTATTCCTTTTCCTCCTCTTTGGACCACATGCCAAAATCATGCCTGGTTGCTGTTAGAGCAATTGTTCACTTACGGTTTATTCTGTTATGAGAACTTCTTGAGGCTACAGAGAAAAGGTAATATACTTGTAACAAGTGAGCCTGGTAATTCACACCCCATGTTGCTTTATTGAATAAAGCAAGACAGTACAAAGGCAGGGAGAGACTTTCTATTGAAATAGTTGATTGGTTGCTTTATCTTGTGCCAGAATGAATATGACTTCACCGTATTTAACAATGTTAACAAATCTTTTCTAAGAAGCAAATGCCAACCTTGAATTTATAGTTTCACCCTTTAACCTCCAATCATATCAAGGATAAGAGCATATTTTACATTTTCTTCTCTGGTCCCAGATAAGTAATAATTGCCAACAAGAATCATTAAACAAGTTAAAGCATTTAACTTCATTATAGTAATTCTTGTTAGTCAGGCACGTTGTGCCATTATCAGACCTTTTACATCAGTAGAAACAATTGATAAATCTGTAATAATTCTGTGTCTCAAGGATTGGATAATGATCCCTTGTAATTCTCTGACATGGCACACACGAAGTACTGCTCTTCAGTGTGTAATTTCTCATTTCAGAGAACGTTAACCAGACTGAAAAAAAAAAAAACCAACCCACTTTCATACAATCTGTTCAGTGGAATGTAAATGAATGTGGGGAACAGTTTCTTAATAAATGAGCCGCCATTGTGATTATTTTCAGTAACATTTGCTGTACTTAATGGTACCATCCATCTAAGGATTTCTACATTTATCCTGTTTATAGGATGGTTAAAACCTTTATGAAGGAATCATTAATTTCCTTCAAAATGTCACTGACTTTGAATGCTTTGATCATTCTAAGATTAGCCCAGCCCCTGTCATCAGTAGTCTCTGATGAGTTCAGACTGATTTGCTTTGTACATCAAAGGCATAAAAGGACCACTCCAAGTCTCAGTCTTTGTGGTTACACTTTTGAAGTCTCCTGAATACACATGAGCCATTTAGTTCCAGGAGAGTGAGGAGCTGAGGACCACTGTGCAGATGGTGGACAATGTGCATCTGAACTTACCTTGCCTTTCATCAGAGGCACAGAGCACCCCGGGATGTCCCCACGGGTGAAATTAATGGTTCATAGCCATAAGGATACTCATTAACATTTTAAAAGGGAAAAAGTTCCTCAGACATTCCAGTATAGGACACTCCGAATTTTACCCTGTGTGTTGCAAGGTGACAAAATACATGTAACTGCAAAGCTGGTATGTTTTATTTGCTGAAGTCTGTGAACAAATTCCAAGTGCTACACAGAGCTGAGAAGAGTCAACCTCTTCATTGCAGGGACTTTTATCCAAGTTTTTCATCTTATTTCCTCTGTCAAATTTTGCTGCATTTGTATTTCCAAAGTATGTATACAGCAAAAAAAAAAACAAATAACCCCCCAAGTATTTAATTGCATTTAAAATCATAGTTATCTTTATGTGAAATGTGAATTGCAAAGCTCTTTGAATTACCCATTTTATCCTTCAAGCCAGCCTATAAACAAGGTGCAGTTTTGCTCTAGGTTTTGTCATGAAGTATTTATTTTAAAAAAGTTTTTTAAAAGCTTCCTTTTTCAGAATTACTATCTATATTGTTCTGCAGTTGTAATCCCATAGGTTTATAAAACAAGTGTCCAAGTCAAGATTTTCAAAAGTGATGCTTAAAATTAGCATCTTGAATGTCTATTATAGGTCCTAATAGGCACTTTGATTTTCTAGAATTGCTGAGCAGTTTCCTTTAAAGAGGTTTCATTCAATAATGAGGTAATTAAATAAGAGCTTGAAAGGTTTTAAGACACATAAAAAGGTAATGACATATTTTATATGGTTGATACATCATAAGGCAGCAATAGTAAGACCATGTTGGGCCTCACAAAATAGAACTGGTCATAATAATGACAAGTGACAAAAAAATGTGAAGTGTGGGGCAGAAAATAACAGTAGAATCTAGAATTCTGGAAGGTTCTGGTGTCAGTGGGCAAGGGTTTTGTGAAGCAGTGCAGCTGAGAAATGGCTTTAACGTTTGTTTGGATATGTGGAGATATCAAGTGACAAATAGGTGAAGGTCTCTCTCTTACACATTACAGATTGCATTTGGGATGCTCTACAAATAGCTGTTTAAAAATTAACAGTCAGTTTGACTCCAGCATTGTGCATGGGCTATTTAACTGTCTTTAGAGAACTGGGAAAAAAACCCACAAGGTAGAGGATTACTGAAAATGGCTGAAAGAGTGTTAATTAGAGTCAATGGGATGAAAGAGAAAAAATGCACACGGTGAATGTAAAATTCAGATGAGTGTTACAGCAGGGAATAGTGCCACATTGAGACCTTCATGTGACAGTCAGCCTAAATTCTTAGACAGTACAAACACAGACTCAGTCATGGGTGTCTGTTATCATGAAGATTTTAGACTTTGTGTAAAATGAGCCAACCTTTGAAGAGAAAAAAGGAAGGAAGGGCAGAAAGAGGGAGTGTGGTGGGACTGGTGCTGTGGAAGGTGGGGAAGGTAAAGCTGGCAGGAGTCTCTTACTGCCATCATTCACTCTTGTCCCAGGTGTCCAGCTGAGAATCTCATTCTACTGATATAAAAGTGGATTAAGTTACCTATTTGACCATTACCAGCTCTTAATTTTATATTATTTTCACATGCAATTCTCCAAATGGAAATAGAAGCTGTGAAGAGAGCAATTAATGTTTTTGGGGTTTTTTTTTTGTTTGTTTTATTTTCCACATTAACTAAAGTCTTTTCAGCCAGAGCACAGATGGCCCTGTGGCAGTCTCCTAACAGTGCTCTGCAGACTGCACTCCCATGGGCCAAACTGTGCTGCTTGAAAAGCCCCCTTTCCAAAGGCAGCACTGGCATTAGACTGCAGTAGCTCTCTGGAGTGCCAATACATGTCTAGGATGCTTCATAATAGCAAAATTTTAGGACAATTCCTTTTTTTTTCCTATCAAGAATTAAAGTAAACTTTTTGCTGCATTTCCTGTTCAGTGAAATATTGCTGTAAATACTGGTTTGGTAATTTTAAGTGCAGTACCTGCTTCTCCTCAATGAGGATCCCATCTTAGAGTTATGGTGGGTTAATTTTATAACAACAGATGCATATCATATGCATCTACAATGCTATAACTAAAAAGTTAATAGATTCAAAGTAAAATTATTGCCATTTCTCACCTCCAGGTTTATTCCTATGAGTCATAGACATTTTAGAAAATATCTTTGGAATAGAGCTCTGGGAACTTATTTTTCAGTTCTTCAAATTTTCAGTTATAAAAATCTAAAGAAGACAAGTGCAGGAAGATTATGGGATCAAAAAAAAAAAGCATTCTGTGCCTCCAAGTGCTGTTTTTGGATTGGCATCTTTTGTTGAGCTGTGCTGTCACAGCTGAGGTCATACTCTGGTGCTGGGAGGGTTCTGTCGAGTCAGAGTAAAGTGGCTGCCTTTCACAGATATCTTAATTTACATCTTTACCCTGTTACATAGGTGATTTGCACTATTATTTTTTGTCTCTCCCTGCACGTGTGTGTGTGATCTCTATAGGATGAAAAATGTTGTAGAGCTGTGGGAATTTTCTGGCACAGATGCATTTAGAAAGTGAGAGTTGCTCTGCGTTGTTTAAAGCAAGACATTTTTTGATTGTTTCCATGATGACTGGATGCATCGTTAACCCCTTTATTGTTGATGTCCTACAGAGACCTGATATGTAGTCTTAATTATTTTAAAAGACATTTCTTTGTTACTTAGCTGGTGATTAAAAGTAAATTAAAAGATGGCAGTGGCAGACTATTGTTGTTCATTAGCAGATCTAAAACCCTAATCATCTAGTAAGGGACTAATTTTCACATAATTTTAAAAACAATAAGTACACTGGTGTAGAAATTATTTGTGCTGCTTCTACCATTTAATTAACCAAATCACCAGAGAGGGAGAGTGTGAGAGTGATTATTTTCTATTAATTGAACTGAGAAATCTAAAGCAGAAATCCCAGTCAAAGCTCTTCAAAATATTCCTTATAACAAGAAGATGAGTTTGAACTTCAAGTGCTGAAGGATATTGAAAATTCTCACAGGGGACTATGGGAAGGGCAAAGGCAAGACCAAGGTGACCAAAACACTCATTCATAATTTTGCAGAGACAAAAGGTGAATTATGCTGCAGGAGGCAGTGATGGATATACAAGAACCCAGCCATAATTTGCAGAGCCCCTGAAAAGAAACATTTCTAAAGAAATATTAATTAAAATTCGTTGAAAACTGACCTTTAATACTCAACTTTCATGAAAATTTCTTGAGTTCAGGAAGAGCAAAACCTCGAATTTGTTGATTCAAATAATGCTTCAGGTCTCAGTATTAGTTGTTGCTAGTGTTAATGATCCTCTTTTTTCTCCATTTTCAGGTTTTTATCTGGCAAATGGTTGTTCCTTTGGGGAAATAAAACAGTGATTGTTGAGGTTGAAGTCCTGTATCTCCCTCTTACATTTCCAGAGTACCTGGCAGGTAGGACTGATCATCACAGAAGGTATCAGAGAACTCTCACTCCTAAGGAGGAAAAGCCTTCTCTTGGAGAAGCTGGTGTTACTGCAGAAGGGATGGAGTAAAGGCATAACAAGACAAAGCTTTAATATACTTTTAAAGCTGTGATTAAAATATTTCCACATTGATACATTGTAGGAACATTTTTAAGAAAAGAAAATGCTCACACTGAATTTTTTAATAAGAGAGCAATTCTATAGCTGCAGTGAAGGAGCAAAATCCTGAAAGCTGACCCTGTGCCCCTGTGTATCACAAAAAATCTAACACTTCCAACCACAGCCCCCTGATTAAATAATTACAGGACAATTAAATCCTTCTCAACTGTTATAAAAGATGTTGTGGGACGCAACCATTCACTCAACTTTCTGTCTCACTTTAAACAAGATACAAGTATGTTAAAACTTGAAAGTTGGATGCAGAAATACACCTCTGTGGTCCTAGTGCTGACCACAGCACATCGTGTGGGTTGTCTCAAGAGCAGGAGCTCTTGTAAAGGAGAGAAAGGCTTTCTGAGCTGTGCAGCTTTACTAGCAGTGTTCCTGTTTCTTCCATGATCACGGTTTGTTGGTCCTTTCTAGAAGATAACTAGGAAGTTACTGAAAATGAACAAAAAGGGACAGAAATGCTGTGTGAGCAAATAGACTCCTCCAGTCAAGTGAATAATAACTGATAGTGTTGGCCCAGTTCTGCTGCTGTGGATGCAGTGAGAGAAAAAAATAAGTAGAAAAGACAAAATAAACTGAGAAGCTGAGAATTTTCTCTGGAGCAATACAAAGAAATCTCTAAAAGAAATCTCAAAGAAATCTCTAGTGTGATCCTCC
This sequence comes from Trochalopteron elliotii, assembly GCA_024734555.1. Classification (NCBI taxonomy): domain Eukaryota; kingdom Metazoa; phylum Chordata; class Aves; order Passeriformes; family Leiothrichidae; genus Trochalopteron; species Trochalopteron elliotii. Next base: position 917,121 of record JANPWX010000029.1, read on the forward strand.
CTTGTGTGTAATTCCCTACATGTTACTGCTGACAGTGGATTTCAGTTATAAATATTGTATCATCTGTTCTCCTCTGCTCTCTCAAATAACTGCATCTGTTTAGTTTTATTTCATTTGTTCTTTATAATTTTCTTGGTTAATGATTTCATCACCTTTCCATAGGTTAAAGTTTGCCTAAGTAGATTTACCTGTATTTTCATATATCTTGTTACTGGATCTCGTTTTTGCTTTGTTTGTTATGAGCGTCAAAAATTAATGTGTGTTATGAGCATCAAAAATTAAGATTTATTAGAGAAGCAAATACTTATTGTATTAACTTTGTCCTCATTCTAACACTACTGTAGGATCTTTAAATGCCTGCTGATTTCCTTTCCTTGGTAATCATAGACAGTATATTTATTTTTGTTTATTGAGGCTATCTGAAAGGATTGGTTAGTGCTTGGCTTTAAATGACTTTTATATAAAAGTAACGGGCTGAGTCAGTAAAGAAAAAAATCACCAGATGGTAACCTCAGTACAGGATAGAGATAAATGTGAATCTAAAATGAGGAATGTCCCAAATAATGAGGGTCATTTGAGAGTAAGATGGTGTGTGCACTTTGTGGCCATGAATAATGCATGCATGTACCTCCTGCAGTAATCGTGATGCATGAGTTCTCTATTGAAACCATCACGGGATCACTTTTATAGGGGAATCAAGTGCTTTAGATGCCTTAATTATTTAGATTATGTATCTGAGAGAAGAAAAATGTTTGAATTTCATCTTCCTGCGTTTTGTCTTGGTGTCAAGGAAGGAGAAGGGTGAACTGGGGACAAAATCCTGTGTGAGCTTCCCAGGCACAGTGCTGTCATGGCAAAGATTATTCTCTTGATTCCTCTTATCCTTTTTACTCACCTAGATGGAAAACTCCTCAGCTCTGCAAATGAGTGAACTCAAGTTCGAGTTGGTAAGAACATCCTATCCCACCTCAAAGAATCTGTGAAAGTCAATCTGTCCCATCTCTTATTCATAGTGTGAAAAGTTACACATGGAATTGCCACGGGGGAATCTCTCTCCAAAAGGACAAATCACAGAGTTTTCCCTTCTGGGGTTAGCCACTTTCTTTGCCCTGAAATAAAGCCGAGAAAAAAAAGATGTTCCTCTCCTTAATTTTAATTTCTAGCCCCGGTAACAGCAAGAGGTGCTGAAACACAAGGCAGCTGAATCAATGAGAAGGAAAATGCTGCTGCTATCGAAGTGATTTGCCATGGGAGATTTGCTGCAACACGAATGCTGCTTAGAGCTCTGCCTGTGAGGTTGTTGATTCTGCAGAAATTTCAAGTACAAGCCCTTACTGATTGTTCCTCTTACGCTTGCTTAAGCCAAACAGCCAACATTCAGGCCCTCCTGGAAAGAGAAATCAAGCTCTTGCTGGCTTTGCTACTTGAAACAATAACTGTCTCTGAGGCACCTTTGCCCCCCTTGTCCCCTGTAACCTCTGCACTCTGCTTTTGCCTCTTTCACAGGCAAATGTAATTGTTGTTCTGTTCCCTTAGGAAGGCTCAGCAGAAGTGTAGGAACAGGCTGAAGTGGTTTGTAGAATCCTTTGCAAACTCAGCAAATTATTTACTTATTATCAAAAAATGAATGCTCTTATCTTGCTCAGAACTCACTCCCAAAGATCTCACTAAGTAAGTAAGTCTTCCCAAAGGAAAATCTCCCACACAGGACTTTAGCAACATGCTCAGTCTAGAACTGGTTTTGTTCAAATTCTTCCTCAAAATTATTAGCAATTTGAGAACACTAAGCATGTCACTAAGAAATACTAAATATCTGTTACAAGTTTTCTTTTTTCAGGTAAATTTATGTTAGAGAAATATTTTGTTAGTGCGTTCGCATTAAGTGATGAGTTCATTCCCACCCAGGTGAACCTGTCTGGGTACTGAGGGGTTCTGCATCTGGTGCTGGACAGTGACCAGATCTGCCTCTTTCCAGGAGTTTTGGACTCCTCCTGGTGATGCAATGAGCTCAAGCTTAGCAGTGGACAAGCTCTAATGATCAAATGCAGTTAACTTACAACACAAATTTACATAATGGAAAACAGTTACAGAAGTTAAAGAACAAATGGCAGCGTTAAGATTACAGTAAGCCACACCAATCATATCTGTGGCTATAAAAGCCCAGCTGAAGTGCAGGGTTGGCTAATTGCCTCGTGCAGCCTCCCCTTTGGCTGGCTGTGCACTGAGTTACAGCTCCCCTGCTCTGACCATTAGCCACGGCTGTTAAACTGTCTGAGGGTTAAATATGAGACCAGCTCACAGAATCTGCTATAGGCAGCTTATTTTTTTTTTCCCTAGCTCAGTAGGGTGTGAGGTTTTTCCCTTTCTCTCACGCCCTTCAGTCACTCAGACTGAGTGTGTGACGTAGAATGCTGAAGTGGGAACTACAGCATTTCCTCTCCTCTCTGTCCTATCACTTTGTTACCATTTCTATTACCTGTGTTAATTAACACTTTGTTTGCTTTAGGCTTCAAACTCCAGTCTTCTATTGCAGCTTTAGAAGACACATTTTGGTTAAGCTTTATATCTCATATCCTAAGAAATATTAAATATATGCTCTGCTTAATAGATTCTTTCTCTTTGAGCATCGTGTAGAAACAAAACAGATGGCAAATCTGGGAACAGGATGTTTCTCTTGGGTAATACTTTGCTTCAAATTCACTGTTAATATTAGGGTCCCTGGTGATTAGCCTGCCTTTTTTAGAGTACAAGGACAAGTTATCCTTAGAAATAATAGCAGGAAAATTACAATGAGTCTAAGAGGAAAAAATGTCTCTGTACATTTTATTTAAAGCCTGTTGGACTCATGCCATGGGGATAAGTTGCAACTGAAATTTTAAAAAGCCTGGATCATTTCAGGATACTTGCAGTCCTCACTAAAATAACAGCAATATAATTGATTTTTACTTTGGAGCCTTCACCAACCACAAAAGGAGTCAGGAAAGGATTTTCCTCTCATCTACATAACAGCATAATTGGCTTAGGGCATTGGTGGAGAGGGATCATCCCCAAACAAGACAACAGGTAGCAAACTATTTACTGAGATGGGGCTGAAGGGAAAAGTGGACTAGCCTGATGTACTGTTTGCAGACTTTGTGCTGATGTAGCAACATGTTCCTGAGGCTCAGATTTCCTGTGCTGATGTTTTACTCTTGCCTCAGTATCAGAAGAGCTGAATCGAAATTCTGGGGTTTTTAATTTGTTTGTGAGACTCTTAGAAAAATTAATCCCCATTTCTGACTGACTCCTGAGCATAATCTAGACTCATTTGCAGTACCAGGAGTTCTAAGGTCTGTCCTCCTCTTCTGCTCTGGAAAACTCACTAATTAATTAATTAATTAATTCATTCATTCATTCATTCATTTATTCACTCCTCTATCAGTCAGCAGGGAACAGGAGCAGGGCAGTGCCACTGACTGCAACATGCTGCAGGGGTGCACTCACCTGCACAGGCCTGAGAATGCACCTAAAGAAAGCACTGCAAGTGCAATCATCTCAGATGACTTGCAAGAAACTGCAGAGAGGAAGATCCCACATTAAACTTAGTTGGCATCTGCATTAAAATAATTCTGAGCACTCATGGATTCTGCACAGTGGAGAAGTAGGACATTAGAACCTCAGGCTTTCAGGAACATCAGTTCATAGGAAACTCCCAGCTGACTGCTCAGGCAATACTCTTAGGTGTTCCAGGGGAAAGGGTTTTTTAATATGGCTGGAGGTGTGAATAAACAAGCAAATCTGCTACATCACCTAATTAAATTCTGTAGACAACACACAGTTGAATCAAGGAAGCTCTGTAATGTATGCAATAATATTTTAATGCAAAAAATACCCCAAACATTTTCTTCACACATCTGAGTCTTATTTCAACCTTGTATTGCATAGTCTTCTTTCTGCTTCTCTGCTTTGATTTTAGAAAATGTAGTTCACCCAGACAAAATCTACCAGACTCCTGTGCACAGAAATGGCTGTGCTGCCTGGCCCTGAGTGCAGCACCTGGCATGGAACATCTTCCACCTTCCAGCTGCCCAGAGCCTCTTGCATCTCCTCTGACTGCCCTCATTCCTGATGCTGGTTCCAGGTTGGCTCCCTCCAGCTCTCCTACTGCTGCCGTGCTCAGGAGCTGACAAACAGCTGAACTGTTCCACAATTTCTGAATAAGCACAAACCTGGACTTGACGGCACTTGCAAAAGAATTCAAAGGACAGGGAAGACTTTGTTCAAGTGCTGACGTGTCTTTGTAAGGGCAGCAAAGCAATTCCCCCCCCCCCGTAATCCAATCAACCAAAAAATAACCAAACTAGAATTACAAACCAAAACCACAGCTGAAATAAATGTTCCATGGCTTGCATACCACCATTTATTTGCTTTAAACTCCAAAGCATGCTTTTAAAAGCCTTTTTTGGATAGTCCAGCATTATTGTACAGCAATTCAGAATAATCCAAAAGGGAGGATGTGTTAATGGATTTAAGGCTAGTGACATGTTTAGTCTATTGGGCTGTGTCAGGCTGCTGTTAGCACTTTGTCCTGCAGCAATTGAACACATCCTTCATGCCAAGACCCAAACTCCCAGCCCACTGCTGCTTCCTTTGATACCGTCAGGTATAAGGCTTTGCTCAATATCATGCCAGAATGATGCAGGAGACATAAGGAGATGAGTGTTTAAACTGAGGTATATATCACCCAAAATTATATGGAGCAAAGTAAAAAGCAAATTTCAAAATGCCTCTGTTGACTGTGGTTTATACAGTACATTATCAAGACAGGGTTTCTGTTTCACAGGGATAATGAGAAACACAGTGTGATTAATTTTTCATCAGCATGCATTTTTTGAAAGTGCAAACTGACTTTTCAATATATGTATATAAACTGCCCTATCCTCATTTTCTTTTCATCTTCATTCTTAACCTTCTTAACAAAAAAAGGAATAGGAGTTTCTAATTTAAAATTAAAATGGGGTGTCATACATTAGAGGTTAAGAATCTAGTAGGTTTGCTTGACTGAGGTACGTTTCTATGAGTCTGTATTAGGTGCTAATGGCACTTATCACTAGAGGCATTTAAGCATCTAAATCTCTTTGATACTTCTGTTTGTATATCTTTAAAGTATTGAGCGTGAATTTCATTAGAATAAGTGACACCATCTAAGTAGTGGTTAATTGTCTGTTATTGAGGGCATTTTTAAGGTAGGGTTATTCAAATAATTTAATACAAGCTTTTCACCAAGCTTGATAACAGAGCTGTCATTTGTAATCTCATGTAGTTCTTTATCCTCTCCTCTATTTCTTGGCTATAAAGGAAAACTTCAGTGGTACTGTCAAAAGCTGAATTCCTTGAATATCCTTGAATCTCTCATATCAATAATGTTTCCCATGTCATAAGCTCTTTGTGGTTTTAATTCGAATCATGTCTCAATAGCAATTCAAAAAATTGTAATTGATTGTTCTCAAGATACATCTAGAGACACTATGAAATCTCCATTGTTTTGGCAATTCTTTGGTTTTGAGAATGTCATAGTAGCTGATGGTATAATTAAAAGAGCTGGTTTGTTATCCTGTGAATCTCTGGAGATCAGTTTCACTTGTCACACAAAAGAGTCAATCCACCTGTGGTGGAACTGAGCTTTGGACCATGACTCTTGCAGCTGTATAACATGATGCTTTTTCAAATCATCAACCTTGGGTACAGGTTACAAAATAAAAAAGTAGCTTCTTATAGTTTCTCTTTATAAGAAAACCTGTAATCTTTCAGTTGTAATCTCATGTCCAAAAGCATCATGGCCTTTTTATCACAATTTCCTCTGATTTTAATGATCAGAAAACCTGAATATAACATTTGCACTGAGCTTCTGCAAAACACATGGGTAACAGAGTAAGCTATTCAGTCCCTCTGAAGGGATCTATAGTTATTATGGTGCTAAGGAGAGAGGATAACTAAGCCAATAAAAGGAAAAAGGGAAGATGATATTTCCCCTCAGAGGCTATAGTTGGTCAGGTTCAAATTTGCAAGCAAATGTGCAGGGTTCTGCTCACTAAACCCCTCTGGAGCATCACTGCAGCTTTCTATTTTGTCACATCAGAACAGATGTTAGGCAGACTTGCCTGAGTACAATGCACGTGTCCTTTCAGATATTCCATCTATCTGTCATTTCAGCTCGAGTTTGGATGGCTGACTTTTGATTATTGTGCAGGTCTGATGTGTGCTTGTAAGAACTACACAAACAGCCTCATTCCTCCTTGCAGTGACTGTCAGCTCCGTGCCCAGTGTGCTGCTGGCCTGCCTGAAGTCAGCGGGCTCCTTCCTTTCATGGCACAGCAAAGAGTTCATTAGGAGTTTTGTAAACTACTTCTCTAAGTTTTAACTCCCCCAGCCATGACAATGTGACCTGGTTTGATACAGTTTAACACGTGGCCAGAGTGTTACAGGCCACATGTAAATGTATCTATCAATCTCTGAGGGTCCAGCCCTTGCAGATTAAAATAATCTTAAAATAGGTTTAAAATAATTTTAGCCAGACTGCTCTTCAGAGGTGTTTTGTAAAGCAAAAGGTTTAATAAATGAAAAATAAAAAACCTTACAGAAAACAAAAGTTGTGCAAGGGTGTCTGAGAAAACCTCTGACACTGCTACAAACACTCCAAAAATCCCTCTAGTTCCTTTGTGCTCCTAAATACTGAATGTTTTAGGAGGGACAATTTGGCTTGCTGCCAATAGGGAGAGGTACTGGATTTGAAAAAAGGTAACAACGTCCAAGAGGCTCTTCTCCCTTGGCACTGAGACAATCACTGTCAGAAGGGTATGGAAACTTCTAGGTGAACTTCCTAAAATATCTAGAGGTAAACTGAGACATTTTTTTCTTGTACAGGAGCACGGGCTGGGGGTGTGGGGTGTATGTCAACACTGGTTATTATTCTGACATGGCTTTTTGAGGCAGCAGAGTGTCTGGCTTCCCAGGGCAAAGAGGGGTGACATTGGGTACAGGGAGTCCAGACTGCACCATGCTGCAGCAAAACTCCCTGTGTGATCTATGGAGTGGGACATCTGTGGATCTGTTCATCCATTTTTTCCCGTGGTGGCAGCAGCTCAGATAACAGCTAAAACTGTGAGAACAGTCACTGAGGATATTATAGAAGACAGAGCCATGTGGCTCTGGGACGTTTGTTTAGACATCTTGGGACTCATTCTGGGGAAAAGAACACTTTTCATGTCTGCAGCCCAAAAATACAGGATGCTACGGATTAAAAAAGATTAAAATATCAGCTTTCTTAAATAGCTGAAACCACCACTACAATTTCTGACATGGAGGTAGATACGAAACCAAAAAGGGTGTTTAGGGGAGTTGCAGTTTTTCCTGGAATTTGCATGGTGTTGAAGATAATTAGAAGTCTTATATTATTATCCAGGATCACATAATAATTCTCTCTGGGCTGTCAGGTAGACTGGAAGCCAGCACATGTTCCTACTCTCCCTCTCTTGAGTCATTCCCTTTTCTAGTGGAAAATATCTGGGCATCCTCTACGAGACAAGTTTATTGGAAAAATGCAATATAATCAATGAATGTAGTCTCATTGTACAATTTGCTAAGACTGTAGATTTCTCCCTGTTCATATCCATAAACTGTTTGACCTCTTGACTTATTAAAAATGTCTAAAGAGTTCTCAGCCATTTAATATGGTTTGAGGTATTTAGATGGAAGAACAACGGAATGAAGTGTCCATCACATTTCTGAATGAACAGTATATACACTGTTAATTCACAGGATTACTTTTCTTTCTGGTTTGCATTCATTTCCCATGAATTCCTTAAATTTTTGAAGTTAAAATTTTAATGTTGTGGGTTTTTTTACTCTATACAAAAGGTTTTCCCATATCTGCCAAAAACTGTGACTGAAAAGGATAATAAGAGAGAAGTTTGCCCAGCACATCTAATTACATTAAATTTAGTGCTGTGAAACAGATTAAAAGATATTTTAGTATCATAATAGCTTAATAACTATGTCTTAACTGTGTGTTACCTTAATAACCATGCAATTTTGGAAAGTTCTCCCAAGAACAAACTTACCTTCCCTGATATCTGAATTAAATTAAGCTGAACACTTTAGTAAGATGATTAAAGGGGCCTTTTTGCCTATGTTAATGTTGTGTTTCCAGACACAAAATAAACATAGGCATGCGCTTGTGTAACTGGTGTCCTAAAATACATAAATCAACAATTGATCGATGTAGAGTTTACTACACTACTCCTGGGAAATCACTAATAGCAAACTTCATGGCTAAGAGAGAGAGATGAGAACTTGTGCACTAAATTTGATTTTAAAGTAATGAAGACTGGAAGAGTGCCGTACAAGCAATAACAAGAATAATTTCATTTTTCGTTTATATATTTTTTTTAACGCAATTAGATTTTTTCCTTCTGCACACCCAAGTGTTTGTACAAGTCCTCTTTCTTCTGGGTTTTAATCAGAAACATGACAAAGAACAGAGATGTACCTCTAACGATATTTGTTTCCCTCAGAGCAGCATGAAGCAGTTCCACATTTTATGGAGCTGCTCAGACAACTTTTTTAATACTGATATGTGATAATTCTGAGGGCTGATCTCTTGGAGGGTTCAGTATCTCAGAGTGAAGGGGCAGTTACATCACCAGCTCTGTCATGGCTGGCCCTCACCCAGCAGTGTGTCAGAGGTTTGGTGTCCAGCTCTCTCTCCCTTTGGTCATTGCTGTGTTTATTGGACAGGTTGTGACCAGTTCAGTTCTTGCTCATTTTACAGTAGTTTTTATTACAGATTCAAGCTGCAGTTCTCCTAATATGCCTCAATACTTGGCATACTGGTTTGAAAGTTGTATCATTTGTATAGACATGCACTAGGGTTTAAAATGTACCTCATCTTTGTAATGACTGGGAGGTTTTGAAGCTCCTGCTGCCTGTTTATTGCAGGTTTGCAAGGCAGGCAAACAGGCTGTGGCATTGTGTCTGATTTTAGACATTTTAGGTATATGAGGAAAGGGGCAGAGTAATCAGAGCCAGCTCAGAGGATGTAAGCAGATATGATCAGAGAAAATACGATCTCCCAGAAAAGATTGATAGAGCTGGGATTGTTTAGATGGGAAAATGCAATTGACATGAGAGAGGATCCCAGTCTTTAAAAGGAATAAAGGTTATCGCAAATAGGGAGGTAATAAATTGTTCTCCACATCCATTGCAGATCAGGATAGGGCATAGGACAGACAGTAAATGTGACACTTTTTCAGCGAGAGAGCTTGAGATTGGACATCAGGAAACAGAAGCAGCCAAAATCACTTTTCTCACAGCAACAATAGTTGAGCACTTGGACCTGTCACCCTGGGATGCTGCAGCTTTTGCACACACTGGAGATTTTCAAGAACAGATTAAGGAAACAGCTGTCAGAAATCATTTTAGTGTAGCTTATCCTGCCCTGTTGAAGGAGATGGATTTTATGACCACTAAGGCCTTGAGGTACCTTTCCGCCCTATAGTAGAAGACTTAATGAATTTAACTTTCTTTTTCATTAAAAAAGGGTATTTTCATAAATGAACATTGCTATCAAATTTGTTTTCTCATGGAATATGTGGGGATATTCTCAAAATACTGTCCTAAATTATTTCTAAGTCATTGCTAAATTATTATCCAAGCTATTAACTATTTTCTCTCTCTGTTCCTCATTTAAAAAATCCTTATCTACTGTTTCCTTTCAGATTTGCCTCTGAGAAATGGGAAGCAACAAGAAAAATAGTAAACATTAACTATTTGTTTCTCTGTCAGCCATAATTGCTATACAAAATAGTGTCTTGATTGGTTTATGCAGATAAGATTCAAGAAAAAAATTAGATTTTTAATTCCAATTCAAGTAAAATATTTCAGTTAGTCATATGTAGAGTGGCATTAATAACCATTCCATCTTAATGAAAAGTTAGTTATTTGGTAGGTATTGTTCTGCAAAAGATGAAGCTTTGGAGAAAGAGATCCTGATTATCAGGATATTTTCAATATGGGACATAGGTTTCTGTCTGCATATTTTGATTTGAAGATTGAGAAACCTTTTCTAAGAAGGGCAACAGAGGACTTCTTCCATGATTACTTTATGAAATATTGTCTGCTCAGAAATTGAGTATGAATATATGTGCGCACACACACAGAGCAGGTAAAATTTTGCCTTAAAAGCACACTGGCCTTCTATACCAAATTCATTCTTTTTACGTTTGATTCCATCTCTTCCTTCTTTTCACAGCTTTAATGAAAAATGTTTGCAACCCTGATTATAGAGCACTGAGCAGAACCAGCTCTGAGCACATGCACATATGAATCACAGCTCAAATGGATCTTTGATTGCTCATACAGGCTGTGATTTGTCATATCAGGGAGGGCTAGAAATAATTTTCAATACATTACATTGCAGTGCACTTCAAATCTACTGGGAAAAAACAAGTCAAGTGTTCTGCTAGCCAGTTGCTATCCCTGCTATTATGGAATGGTTTGGGAGGCTTCCTTTTATTCATACCAGTTGTGTGGTTTAATTTAAAAGTAATACCAAGCATCCAACTTTCTCCCTTCATGTCAAAAGGGTGCTGTTTAAAAATGGAAAGAATTCAGTCATTGGCTGGGGACACAACCAGAGTATAAATAAGCCTTGTCATTGCTTGTCTGATGATTTCTGATTTAAATAGTTTTTCATTAAATATGAAATGTCCAAATTACCAAATCATTGTTAGTTTCATTATAAACGATTTTATAGTACTTCTCCAGCATCTTATCTCCTAGCTGCAGGATGTTTGTGGATAATGCTGCCTTCGTGTTAGACAAGCAGACAATAATTTGATCGTTCAGTTTGCTGTGTTGTGCAGAGCAGTACTTTCAAATTAAAATTCTTTCATGTTTTGTGCTGTGACAAAGTCTATTGCTTTTATTTTTTGGTACATTGGAAAGCTTCAGTATTATTGCTGTAGATCTTTTTCTTCCTTTTAAGTTTTGCCTTGCAATCAGTTTGATATATGAACATGGTGTAGGCCTTGTAGTCACACACCTGCTAGATCAGGAGTGGGAAATCTCAAGTTACCCAAACTTGCTCCTCAAGCATTCACCAGGGTGGCGCCAGATGCAGAGAGGATGTTATAGAGGGTTTCCAGTATGAGGTAGTAGGCAGAAGTAAATCAAAGGTTGTTAGTCCTGTTGTCGTTATAGGTTCTGATGGATTTGGTTTTTCTAAGGCAAGATAATTATACTCTTCATGTCTTTTGAGATGACAAAAGTATGCTGAAGAATTTTTAATGTGTGTTTTCTGTGTCAATGTAAAGGTACCTGAGTGTTGCTGTTCTGATTTCACATGATGGAAAAAAAGTCCCCATATCCACATTTTCAATCAATGACTCAAAAGCTAACAAGTTTGTGTCCAATTTATATGGAACCAGTTCTTTTTTAATAATTGTGGCACAGTTTTGTCATAAAATAAACATGTTTATAATGATATTTTAGTGCAAAGATTATTTGAAATTATGAGACTATTTTCTGACGCTTGTGGTCCTCAGCTATTCTGTTCCTAGTGGGTTCCAGCTTTGTCAGGATATGTCAGACTGGTGAGTTTTTGCTGGTACTGCTAGAGAACCTTGTTCAATTCCATCAAAGCCCGGAGTAGTTTCCAGTTCATTTGGTGAGTACATTCACTGCAGGTGTGAATTCATCACCCCAGAAGGGAAACACGATATTGGTGGAAGACAGATGAGTCAAGTATGTTTTAATTTTCTGTTTGTATTCCTCTTGTTCTGTGGGTGTAAAACACAATTTTGAGGGTTGTCACACCCTAATGGTGAGAGTCTTGTTCTGCCCCTGAATGTGTGACTGCTGCCTGGGTCCCTCCCAGCCACAGCCTCCAAACCCAGAGGCAGTGCAGCCTCCACCTCCTCTTTGGAAACCCTCCTAGAACGTGGCCAGGGTGGCAGTAGCACAAAGTCCCTGATTTTCTGAGCGTGGCAGGTTCTGGTAGTGGCTCTTGTCTACTGCCTGTTTGTAGCATGGCAGAGATCTCAGTCCCACCCCATTTCCTACTCCACATATGCTCTGCTGGGCATATCCAAGTAGCTGCCCCATCTGTAGTCATGTTTATTTGTTTTAGAGGATTCAACTGGCATTAATTTACAAAAATGAGGAAGGGTTGCCATGTACAATTATTAATTAGCATGCACATCTGCCGAGAAGGTGTTTCCATAAGCCTGTCTGAAGTACTTTATTGTTGTTGTTTTTTTCATTTGAGGGGGATCAATGCTAATTTTTGGTGTTTACCAGCAATCATAGATGACTTGCAGTTAAAAAGCCATCAGCTCTGTCACATTTTTCAGTGAACAGAATCCCTTTCCAGATGGCCCTTCATTTGGATAATGGACAGCCTAAGGGGATAAAAATGTCACCTGTTGTAGCTAGTCAACAATATTAATAAAAACAGAAGAATAGACCATTCATAAAATGGGAAACAGCCCAAGAATAATTTGTGAATTATATAATGAATATTTTTTGTATCAATCTTGCTTTAAGAATTCGTAGGCATTCTCAAATCTGGATATTTTTGCCTTTGTACTGTTGCCTTGCAGATTAATCACGAGCTAATCTAATTTTTCTTGGTGTGTTTTCTGATAAAAAAAGAAAATATATGGATGATTATGTTGTGATTATGATTGCAAAAAAGTCCTGATTACAAGGAGGTCAATAACAGATTTCTTGGCTTGATTCACACCAAATAATTTGGAAAGGTGCTTTAGGTTGAACAGAACATTCAGATTGATTTAAAATGCTGGAATTTATTGTGTCTTGGGCTTTTTTGGTTGCTGGGTTTTTTTGCTTTGTTTTTTTTTAAATTATTTTGGTCATCTTAGAGATACTTTAAAAGTTGATATAGCAAATACTTACATTAAAAGTAACATGTACATTTGAAAAAGTACAGCAACAGCAAAATTTTTAAGTCTCTTACTTAAGTAGTGTTTTTAAAGAAAATTCAGAGCATCTCCCTCCCCATCTGGCAAAATCTAATGAATTTCTGAAGCATCCAGGAATGGCTCAGTATGCCTTTTTGCCAAAAAATCTTTTATCTGAAGATTTTTGTCCAGCAATTTTGGTAATCACAGCTATCTTGCATACAGCAGTTATAATTGTGAACACTAGTAACATACTTTTTAGAGTTTTCTGATAGTTTGAGATAAGTAAAATAGATAAAAACCCAGGACAGGAAACCAGATCTCCGTGTAACCAATGCAAGAGGTGTCTCTTACAGCCTGCTCTAAGAATCAGTGAGACTTTGCCCCACATGATCCACTGGAGGATGAGGTTTATCTGCTAGAGGACAGGGTTTATCTGCTGGAGGATGAGGTTGATCTGCTGGAGGATGAGGATGATCTGCTGAAGGATGAGGTTTATCTCCTGGAGGGTGAAGTTTATCTCCTGGAGGATGTTGCATCTCCTCGTTGCTGATGAGAAGAGGCTGGACAGGAAGACCTGGTCCAAGCATCACCCTGGCAAGGAGGAGTGAGGATTTTTGAGTTCTCTGTCCACTTGCAGCACATTATTCACCCATTCTTTTCTCGCTCACTCTCTTATTTATGCTCCATGTGAAAGCAAGGCTTTACTGATAATTTGTCTCTTTAGAACCTGAAGGCATCACTGACAAACAGGTGATGTATATACAGGAAAATAATTAAGTGATTGTCTTGAGAAATTCTCACCTTGAAGGAATATTCCAGAGCAAATTAAAGGAAGTGTGTCCTCTTTATAGTTTTATATAGTTATAATCTCATAGAAATTTAGGTGATGGTTCCCTGTCTTCTCATTCAGAGACCTCAGATTACTCTGCCTGAGGGATGTTTGTTTTTTTTTTTTTCTCTTTAGCAATTCATTCAGATCAGGCATAATATTTTGCACTGAGGTACCTGACCAATTACACAGTAGGAGGAAAACCCACAATTTTATTTAATAATGACACTGATTTCCATTGTATTTCTTTCAGAAGAGAAAAAAAACAGATGTCAATAACATGATCTTCCCTTATGACCCCAAATCAATAGATCTGGAGTGCATAACAGATGCCACAGAGTTTCCAGTCACAAGTACAGGATTTTATTTTATTTAATTTATCTTATTTTTTATTTTAAAGGAGGAAGCCTTATTCCTGCTGTGGAAAGTATTTTTGCTAATTATTACCATGCTTTCAAGGGATTTGTGTTGAGTTCTCAGCTCTGTGCCTTTAAAAGTGGTAAAATTTGTACTGTAAGTAGATATTTACTTTTATAAAATCATACCAGAGTCTTCTGAGAACACATAGAAGGTAAATATGTAAAGCAGTGCCACCCATGGAGTTACACAGAGTTCTCCTAGAGTAAATGAGTTAATGTGGTGCATGGATCAGTAATAGCTCCTACAGCTGCCAACAGAGGCATGTGTAAGGAGTTGTGTATATTTTCTTAACTTAAAGCATGGTAATTGGAATTCTTCTTTGTAGGTGAACAAATGCTGAACATGTTGTATAGAGACAACCCTCCAACCATCTGGAAAAGAAAGTGTTTTCCTGTGGTATTTAATGACCCCTGGTTAATATAAAAGCACTGTTTATGGGCCTGGCTGAGATCAGTAATTAGCTTTTTGTAGGTAGGAGGTAGATTGAGTTAATGTAAACTCTGATGGTAATGGAAAAAAAAAAAAAAAGAGTGAAATCCTCAGAGTGGAAATCATTTGAAGGAGCATTTTCAGGAAAGAAGAAAGGAAAACCTGTGAGTTCCCGATTAACTTGGAGCATATTTTGGAGTCATGCACAAGAATAATTGTGTAATGGCTTTTTTTTAAATGGCTACGTATTGACTGAGACCTATCAGGGGACCCCATTATTATTTTTCTGACTATTTTTGCATTTGTTGTTTAAATTGAGTGTATATTAGGCTGCTTATTTTCATGTTGAAACCATTTTTATTCCAATAGCTAGTGAAAATACCAATATATGTCAGCTTTGCACTCTGACTAGAGCTACCTCCTGACACTAAGCCCTGCCATCACAACAAGCTGTAATTCCAATCTCTTCTTTCCTGTCTCTGTGGTGTGATAGCCGGGCAGGCAGCTGTGGCCATCTCCAGAAGAACTGCAGGAAAAGCCTCAGCACTTCTTCAGGGTCTTTCTTCCTGCTACTTTTATTTGTTCTCCCTATGAAATTCTAGCTGCCAGTCATGTATATTTGATCATGAGAGGGCCAAAAGAAAGTCATATTTGTCATCTTTTCTTCTTCTTGAGCTTCACAGGGGATAGAGCACTGTGCATAAGATAACAAAATCTGATTCCTATAATAATGATTCAATAACAATGTGAATGGGATACAAATCTGTCCTTGTGGTACTGGAAGGGTGGTTAGAAACAGGTGGCTTTTATCTATGAAATAAATATGTACGAAATTATTTTGTATTTAAAAATGAGAGAACAACTGAATTTTAATTGCTACCTATGGAAGCAGCAAACAGAATCTTCAGCCTTAAACTTGTAAGAAATTTATCAAGGATATAGATACAGAAGATTTCAAAGAAAAACACATAGAATGCAGATGTTGAGGGAATCTCCTGATACTAATTAAGTAAATTATACTTAATTGGCCAGTGCTTCAGTCAGACTAGCTTTTATTTTTGATTTACACAACAGAGAGTGTGTTTGTCAAGACTAAATGCTTTGATATTTTGCTTCAATATTATGTTCTGTGAAGGACACTCTATCAGCTTCTATGTTCAGTGCTTTGTTTTTTTCTATTAGTCTGAATATCTTCCTCATCTGTGTCTGATATTAAAAAAATCTCTTGCTGAGTATTACAAGGCTATTTTTCCACTTTGAAGTGTATTTTCTCTCCAAGATGAGAGTACTGTGCAAATAAATAAAGTCAATACACCATCTATATAAGAACATGACAGATTAATTTTGGGTCTCACTATGTGAGTGCCAAAACCCTCTTCATCCTCTCCAAGGAAGGGTTTCACATCATATGTATTCAGAAAGCCAGTCTTATTTACAGAGAGACTACTTTACTGTTATTTTTCAATAATTAGTAATATTTTAATGTTGGGCCAGAAGTGAGTTTCCATAAAATACTTTGAAAGAAACACTGAGTTAGAAATTCTGCTGCACTCCTCCAGCATTTCCCTGGAGCTGAGGTGTGCATTTGCTGCACAGATGGTGCAGCAGCAATACCACGCAGGGCTGTCAGATCCCTGATATACCTGTGCAGCACCATGAGTGCAAGATAAATGAAAGCCTGAGCTCCACATTTCCCAGCATTTTAGGGATTAATTCTCCTCTTTATTGGTTCACTGATGCCTCCCGGAAAACTTAAAAAATATCTCTGTGAGAATATAATTCTGCATCTGAGTTGTACTAGATGGTGTCTTAGTTTGCTTTGATCATTTTTCACTGTTATTGACATTTCTTTAAATTTATGTGATTTTTTTTTTGTCCTGAGGAGCTCATAATCCATTGGATCAGATTGCATCAGATATCACAGTCATGGTTTGTGAGGCCAAAGGCTTCCAGAATTTATCTCTGCTGTTAAGGGGCCATTGCTCAACTGCTTGATTTTGTGAGGCCTTGTACAGTCCTCAATTAAATTTTGGGGGAGGTGTTTTTAAAATTGTTTTTAATTGTTTGCCTGTAGTTAGGAGGTACATACATGTACTTAGTGTGTTGGCATTTGTGTTATAGGTAAATATTAATTTTTTGGCATGCAGTTTATTGCACTGAGGCTTACACAGACACAGTGAATGAGTAATTCCTGGTTAACAGGCAAAGCTTTGCACTTTTCCAAAGAAGAAACACATAAGAGTTATCTGAGCTTTTCTTTCATGGGAAAATGGATCTGGGGGCCTCCTCATGCATCTGCCCAGCCTTTATTGGAATTATTTTAGAATTGTCTGGTCAATGCTGTTTCATTTGTGTTATCGTAGTTTCTAAAACCCTCTCTGCATATTCATAGTAAGGTGACTTTAAAAAAGAATTATAAGCTAAATGGGGAAAAAAATAGAAAGAAGTTACTTTCTCTGCCATACAGAGATGAACTGATATGCAAAGAAATGATTTATGTGTCCAAATTATATAATGAACATATAGCCAGCCAATGTGATTCCTTATCTGCAAAGTACAGTGCCTTAGGTCAGTTCTTTCTGCTGCTGTTGATGAGTATTTATGCATTTGGAAGTACTCATTTTGTGCTATCACCCTGCTGACATGAAGGACTGGTACTAAATGACTGTAAAAGTAATGCAGCCAAAGCTGAGGTTGGCAAGAGGCCATCTCCAAGTCAGGACATCACAGCACCTCTGCTACATCCAAAACCCTGTGTATTCACTCTGCTTCTATTATGAAATGAAACACCTGATCAGAGCAGGTTTTCTAAGGTGATGTCAAATCACACAACAGAAATTAAGCCCAAAAGTTTTACAAGTGCCAGATGTTGGAAATAGTAAAATGTTTATCATTCTCATGGGCTGGTGCTCAGCCAGCATTTACAAAAATCTAAATTCTACTTATTCATCATTATGGGCTCAGTAGCATTTTGCTAGAAGGGAAAGTGGAATTTGTGAGATTTCAGGAAGAGGTGATGCTGCAGTATTTCCTAGCTGATGTACTATCATACCACATCCATTTGTAATGTGCTGTGTTCCCTGGTTGAGTGCCCAGGGTAGTGCTCACCGTACCAGAACAGCATGGCAACAGATATAGTGGCAAAGTTAAAAATAAAGCCAAAGGTGGTGGATGAAATACATTGACTTAGTAACAGTGAGAAAGTGGATAAGTGCTGGACTTAGACTTGTGCTATAGGGCTTTTCTCAAGCAATCACTCTGTTGATTTAAGATCATTGGTCTGGAGATGCTACAAGAAGCTGAATAGGTATGAAATCTTTATTGTGTGTCACCGCTTTCTTCTTTCTCCTGTACTGAAGAATTTAAAATGTGCCTGTTCTCCTATGAAATAAGACTGGACTTAAAGAAACTCCACAGTTAAGAGTAAAACCCCAAAATACTAGTGCAATAATTTTCAGCCAGTGAGGAATGAAATACTCTTTAGCTTAACTAATTTAGTTGTGGTTTTAGCCATTTAAAATCAGAAAGGATTATACATTATGTGTTACACAACCGATATTGGAGCAGTTTTAATTTGGATTAGATTTGATCAACTATCACTTCTATGTTACACAATAAAATGGGTTTTTATCTCAGAAGAAAGAAAAGGCCCAAATTTGTGCCCATTCTCTTTGCCAGCAGTTCCATGCCTCTGACAGATGATGGGGTTGGTTTATTTCTGGGGCAGGTCTCACCACCCCTATCTCAGACATTCCTTCTCCCGTGCAGGGAACTCTCAGCTGTCCCTGCACTGGCTACACGGCATCTTTAGGATCTTAAACTGATCCAAACACAAAACTCCTGACATGTGGTACCCTTAAATAACTACAAAACAACCACGAGGTGCCTCAGAGAGGGACCAGGTAGGCAGCTGAGGGTAAGAATTGCTATAGCTACCTCAAGCTGAAGCATTCTACCCTTCAGTTAAAGAAATAAGGTGAATTATCTGCTGAAAGATCAGTTGTGTACACCTAAAATCACACACCCAGAGGGGCAGTCAGCTACTCCACACTTCATGTTCTCCCAGACCATATCCTTTAGATAACAGTTTGAAAGAAAACATCCTGAAATGTATTGTGCATATGCCAATGGAGTTTCACACAGGTAAGGGAGAAAATAAAATGGCAATTTGTGCATGAGCTCAAATTCATGTACAATGTTTATTTTTATCCAAAGATATCAAAGATATTTTCATATATAAACTCTTTTTTCCATCTTATTCAAATTGGCTTCAGTGGAACAAAATGATTATGAAGCCCATTAATCTTAATTTTTCACACTGAGATTCATTTAACAGAACTGGAAGCTACAGAAATGGAACCATCCGCCTCTTTCTCTGTCACTGGGATATCTAAATGTAATGCAGATTGAAAATTAAATGCAAGAGACAAGATAGCAGTTCTAATAAACCAGTAATTTCTAAATAAAGAGACTTAGATTGACGGAAGAGAAAAAAATCTGTTTACCCAATAACACATGATAGCAGTACTTGTATAAAGAATTTTATGTTGATTAGGATTTTCTAAAGTTTCAAATATATTCCTCCAGTCTATTTAAATGTATGTGAAGTAGAACTAATACTCTTATCTTATATCTTCTTCAGCCACTAACAGGAAGTTGTAAATTGGGGCAGATTGGGATGACAGGATTTCAAATCTCCTTTGTACAGTTTTTTCACAGGGGCAAAATAATCAAGAGCTTGATCTGGTATGTTGAATAAATATTCACTTTTCTTAATGCAGCATGTAACCTCCTGTCCAGCAATGTAACATTAAATGCTGTGATATTTTAGGAAGACTTTTTGAATTGTCTAGTTGATTTTGGATTTCACCTAGTTGATACCAGCTGTTATTTAAAAAAATAATAAAAGAATGTAATTTTGACTAACACTTTTACTGGAGAAGAAAAGGAATAATTTTCCAGTACTGAAAGGTTTGTATTTTACAGTGAATGTAAAATAGTAGGGTAGAATTCAGAAAATTATTGGTTCAGCGTTAACCTGTATACCTTCTTAAAACTGAATTTGTATTATTTTATATCTTTGAACTTGCTTTTGTAATGTAATATTTAAGTATTTCCAAAGAAATAAAAATAGGAAAATCTCTCATTTTTCTTGTTTTCATTTCAATTTCAATTGAGTTATCTAAACCCATTAATTTCACCTGACATTGGTGGAAAATTAGTCCAAGATACCTTAAAATTTGGCATTTTCACAACAATTCAGTTCAGAAGCATTGTTATAAAAAATTCAGGTAGATTTTTATATTTATTACCTGATATTCAGATAATTTTTGAAAATGTTATTTTCAATGTTATTTCTTTATAATTTTGGGGTTTTTTTTAAATGTTATTTTTTGATAGACTTTAGGGGATGGACACACATTTATAGTCTGTCAGTGATTACTGGGTGTGTTTGATAGGAGCTTTGTGGGTTTTGTTTTGATTAGGAGACCATTAACACACTTAACTCATGTGAGTGCCTGCAGGACCTCTGTGAGTGTCAGCAGCTCCTCACATCGACTCTGCCACCGGATGATGGCAAAGGTGGATTGGAATCATGTCTGAGAGCCTCTGCTCCTTACTCCCAGAAAGATCCCAGAGGAAGGTGCTGGGTAATTGCTCGTTCACTCTGACTGAGAGCTCTCTCTTCATTATAAAATAAATAAATGAATAAAAGTGAAAGAAGAAATTGCACCATTTGAGAAGTAGACCAAACGTTACTTCATAATTGTTCATCAGAGAAGAGGGGAAAACAAATCCTGTGCTCTAAAGCATGCAAGCACAAGAGAAAGAATTAAAGAAGCTTCTGGATCTGTGTTGCAGGCAACTGTCTTTGTTTCATCTACCTATTAGGTAAGGAATTCTCCTTTGTAAAGCCATTTTGTTGATCAACATTAGACTGGAATTTTAAAAAAAAAGCTGAAACTGAATGGTATATTTTTCTAAATTATGAACAAATTATGAACACTGTTACAGTTCTCATGAGTACAGATGTGACAGGTTTTTGTATATGTCAGTTTTATTATGACAGATATTTGAAGAATATGTAAATCCAGCTAAGATGGACATACTACCCAAGTGTGGCAGTAGTTTTATTCTACTACTTCTGCTTCTTGATTTGCTTGGCATGGCCCAGTAGAGCAGGATGGAATGGCAAATATCTCTCTGTCATGGTCTGTAACGGGGTCCTGTGGCCATTAAATCTGAAATGACACCTGTCAGGAGCAAGGCTAGCCAAGGCAGCAGCAGAGGAGAAGGCTGAGGTAGAACTGATGGAGCAGTTGGTGTTTAGGAAATGGAACACACAGCACACAGCTACTGTTTTTAATAAGTGTGTCAGGTGCCTTGTTTTGCAGTAGGTGTTGCAGGCTGGCTCTGGGATCTCCTTTCAAGCCAATCAGGACAAATTTGGAAAGAGAGAATAGCTTATAATTTGCTGCCTTCTTAATAAAAGGCAGACGTGAAAGAGAGGAGCTGCTGGACTGTCTGACTGAGGACAGACATCACAACTCTGCAGTGCAGGCAGAAAAAACCATCATGTTTGCAGCGCTGCCTGACAGCAGAAACAAGGGTGTTGAACTGAGGATTTTGTAGTGGACAAGGTTGGATGGAAACAGTTTAAAAGGCAGCTAGATAAGCCCACTCAGGGCTACAGCCTGCTTCCTGATCCAGGACACAAATAGACACTTTGCTTTACTATTCCTTTAGATTACAGCTACAGAGGCGAATTAAATTGGAGGCTGTTTGGTTTTTTTTCAGGTGCCTTAGTGTTTTGGTGTTTTAGAATTTTATTTCTCTGCTTTTCTATTGCAACATTTACTATTGTCAGGTTCTAATTTGAAAATGTAGGCAAAGAATTGTATGTTTTTCTCTCAGTTAGATTAGATAACATTCTGATCAGATTTCCCTGACACATGCTGCCTTCTGCCTTCAGAGAGCACTGGGGTTCTGTGCTGCTCTAGGAATCTAATGACACCTGCAGATTAAACCTGAAACAAATCAAAAAAAGTCTTCTAGAGAAAAAAGCACACAGTGTTCATAAAATCTTCCACAGCATTAAAAAATAATATATTCATTATATAAATAAAATATAATTCTCTATTTGCAAATTGTTAATAAAATAATATATGGATATCAGGTTGGCATTGACTAAAAGAGAAATTCAGGATAATTCACTGAGGCTTTGGAAAAAACAGTAAAAGGACACTCAGTTAAAATATTCTTGCTTGTCTGTCACCTCTCCATCATCCTTTTCCTTTTCTGACAAGAATCCAGAGATTACCAATAAAACGGATAATATGAGAGACTGAGGACCAACCATTTGTGGTTACAAGAAACTGCTTTATAACAAACTTGATACAAAGATAAGCCCCTCCATTTGAAGCAGTAACTGTCTGGCCATTTCCTCTCCCAAATTCTCTCTGATATTTCTAATTGTAATGTGTGTCAGTTTAAATAAACCCGAAAGAACAATAGTCATATGGCATAGAGAGAGGTAAAAATTACAAAGATCTGCAAATATTTAGGATGTTACTGTCCCGTACAAGGAGGTTACCAGGACTGATGGCATGGAAAGCATGGGAATTCCTCAGCTGCTTCCCCTCACTTGTGCATTGACCCAATGGCTTGGCAGTGCTGCTGTGTTGGTGGAATCTTCTGGCAGTTTGAGCAGGACCAGGTGAAGGTTGCTGCTTGTGCTCATGGCCTGCAGGAAATCTTCCCAAGTTCCACATTTACCATTCTATTTTATGCAGAATGCCCTCAAACTCTAATCATAAGAATTAACAACAAAATCTTCAAAAGGATATCCATTAAACATAGAGATACAAATACATATATATATATAGAGAGAGAGATGTACACACACACACATATACAATCTGCTTTATGTTTTCTTACATAAATGAGAACTGATCTATACTTAAGAACAATAAACAGGCAGAACCAGAAGGCTATTGGCTTGGGAGATTTTTTTTTGTGGTCATCACAGGGAGACAAAAATGTGAAACATTATTTCACAACATGACACTTGTTTCTGTTTTTCGGGTTTTTTTTGTGAAGTCTAAGAAAGCAAAGGTGTGGCTGTCATCTTTTTAGTGGTTAGTTACACAGCATATGACCAAAACTCCCCAGATGTAAATAGACCTAATTATTTATAGTTGAATCTGCATATTTGAAAATACAGTATCTTGCATATAATTCTACCACTCTGTGGGGAGTATATTGTTTGACAGAAATAAGATGTTTTGATTCACCAGAAAACACTTAAAAATACAACAGTAACAAAGTAGTGCACAAACACAAAAAATAGTGATGATATTTTTATATGTCCATATAGTGAGCTTCTTGGAATATATTACATCAATCCTCACTTATTTAATCTTGAAATACCCAAACCATTATTTCCTGTATTACATCCAGTCCTGTAATAATCCTAAAACATTATTAGTGTCCAATGATGTGAAGTCAAGTGCTTCTAAAAAAAGCTTCTTAAGCGCAGTGCAAAGAAACCCACATCCTAAGAGTTATTTCTGATGGAGTGCAGGACATTAAAATGCTGCTAGATGATATCCCAGCTTGGGTTTAAAGAATTAATGAAGAACAAATGTTCTAGCTGACATGTAAGCATGAAATTCTCTCTGTGGGTTGACCTTCATTCTTCTGCAGTTAGTTAATGAGGATTCTCTTTGTTATCTTTCTTGCCGAAGAACCTCAGGGCCTTGTATCATTATTGAATGAACACAATGTCACCTCAGCTGGCAGAAATGTTTTGTCTTTTGTCAGGAAAAGAAGTTTCCTCGTGTCAGCTGGTGAAAGCACAACACGGCAACAAGCAATTGAGACCAGACATTTCAATTCAGCCAGCTTAGCCCAGTGGAGATGTTGAACCTGCTGTAGTTGTTTTGATCAAAATATTCAGGCTTCATTATTCTACGACTCTTGCATCTACTCCTCAAGTTTGTGATGGATTGTTATAAATTAATGATAAACAAAAGCATTTTATCTGGAGAACTGCTCTCAATATTCCCCTTTTGACAGCTAATTGCCATTTGTTGTAGAACAGTATGTATTTTCTTTGAAATGAAAGCCTAAAGAACAGCTGCTTTTTATCCAATTCAAAATGACAAGTGTATTGTTAACTACCTGAGGATCTTGTGAGGTGGGGATCACATCTGCTCAGAAAACTGGAGCTGTAAATTTGAGCTCTTCTGTGAGCTGTATCTATTATGCAGAGCTGTAGAACTGGTAGAATGATAATTGCAAATTTCATCCAAAAAGGGTGGATTGTTTGGAGTGCCTACAACACTCGTATGGTTTCCCCATTGCTCAGGGTACCTATACTCATTACACACAGCAGAAAAACCCCTCTCTCCCCTCCCCCTACCAGAAAAAAAAAAAAAAAAGACTGTTCTGTTTGTACTTAAAAGTGACACAGGAGGTGAGAAAAGGAATTCATGGCAAACAGTGCGAGAAAAAGTTATTTATGAATTATTCATCCAATCATAACAAAACCCACAGAGCCTCATCCTGGCCTTGAACACTTCTAGGGACAGGGAATCCACAACTTCTTTGAGCAGTGTGTGCCAGTGTCTCACTAACCTCCCAGTAATAAAGAAATTTTTCTTAATATCCTGTCTAACCCTGCCCTCTGGCAGTGGGAAGCCATTCCCCTTGTCCTGTCACTCCAGGCCCTTGTCCAAAGTCCCTCCCCAGCTCCTTGGAGCCTCTTTAGGCACTGGAAGGGGCTCTGAGGTCTCCCCAGAGCCTTCTCTTCTCCAGGCTGGACAGCCCCATCTCTCTCAGCCTGTCTCCATTGGAGAGGTGCCCCAGCCCTCTGAGCATCATCCTGGCCCTCCCATGCCACTGTGCTCTTTCCCATTGCACAAAGACACATTTGCATTGTAATAAATCACAGCAGGATCAGTCTGTTCTCTGTCAAAACTTCTTATGAGAACCATCCTAGAAAAGACAAAAACTCAGGCTTTCCTTTGGAAAGTGAGAGACATAGGCAGGAGTTCTTATTCCAGTTAATATTTGTCTATTTTTTTACTCAGAGATGTCTCCTCTCTGAGACTTTGATTAGAATTTAATTTGGCCACTTTTGCTTTCAAGAGTGTGGGGGAGCTAGGATATCATGAAATAAATTGTATGTGGTAAATCAGATAAGAAAACAAACGTGGTTGGAAATTTCAGATCACTCCAAGCTGAACTCTTGTGTGAGATAATGGTGATTATTTTATTTAAATAGGTTGGCTACTTTAATACTGTGAAGAGCAATAGTCTGTTATAGTCTGTGTCATAAGGTAATGAGCAGCAGCAAATGAGATCTGAAATTATATGATATATTCAGAGGTTTTTTATGTTGCACTTTGCCTTGTAGACACTTTCCCTTTTCTTTTAAAAAGTATTAGATTATTAGATACACATCATTATCATCAATCCCATTAGTTATTAATGTAAAATGGGAAGGAATGGCATTTGTGAGGTTTTTTTATCCCAATATTCAGCTTGAATTTCATAAACTGCATTTTTGAGCTGACAGGGACATATGTTTTCTTAAAGTCATTAAAATAATGCTGTATTAAATACTTATCTAAAGTAAGACAAGTACAACTGTGATACCTTCTGGTTATTAGGATACATATGCCTAATATACATTAATTTTGGAGTCCCTGAGGGGACAGCCTTGTTATTAATACAGCAAAGAACAGCTGAGTGAGCATATGGTTTATTAAGACATGCTTATATTAATTATATGTGAATACTATTCAAAAGGGTCACTGTTCTATAACTGAGAGACCCTTTGTGATCACTACTTAGGAACTCAAAGCTCAGTAGGATTAGTCTTGATCCAATCTATTTGTCTCTGGCTGGAAAAATCATTATATTTGTGTCTAGGCTGGAAATTAATGAAACACTTCAGAACTTAAGACCATGACAACTCAAGCAATTAATGAATATGCAAGAACTGAAGGAAATTTTGCAGTCATGATGATTTTGCATATCATATGTGGGAAGTCTAAAGCTCACATATTTCTGTAATACCTTATGCAGCAATCTGATTTGTAATGCAGCCTTGCACAATGTATATGATAAGAAAAAATTGGCAGTTGCAGGCCAAAACTAAAAACCAACTACAATCCTGTCTGCATGGCTTCCATCCCTCTACTGCTCAACTTATTTGCTTTTTGAATATTGTAATTCCTGCTCTGTTACCTAAAACCTAAAGTGAAAATTGCTGATGATCTGTTGCTCTTAAGGCTGTTTTTCATTCCAGGAGATGAGACAGCCTGCACTGTCTCCTGAAGTGCATCACTGCATTTTTACTGGAGTGCCAGGCAGAGGATTGTTTAAGCATGAAAACAAAAGCAATGTGGATTCAGCCTTGGAGAAGGAGACCCAGTGGGGAACAAGCTGCAGACTCTTCAGTTGTATCTTTCTTTTTCTCACCCTAAATCTCCTCTGATCCCAGAAAAGGTGCAGTTCATACCCAACACCCGGACTCAGAGGTTCTGTGTCAGCTTTGTGTGACGTCTGACAAGGTGCAGGGTTCCTGCGGCAGTGCTGGGACAGAGCAGGCCCTGCCTGGCCTTGGCTGTCACTTGGCTCCCGACCCAGGGCCTGGCACAACTGCAGGAAAAAATGCACTCGGAGAAAAAATGGTTTCATTAATGTTTCTCCTTGTTCTGTGGATAGAGAATGCCATATTGGATATTTCCCTCTGTTAGCAGAAAACTCAAACAGAATGTATGAATTATTCATCCAGCTGTAACAAAACCCACAGACTCCCATCCTGGCCTTGAACACTTCCAGGGATTGGCTGTGTGGGCTTGTTCTGGCTGCTCCTTCTGCCCCACAAAATCCCTCTCTCTGGGACTGGCCACCAACAGTGGCCCCTTGAGCCCATGGCGTGGGTCAATCAGAACATTCTGCCCCTTGTGAGGCTCTTGGTGAGGAATATTCCAGAGTAGCCTGGGAGTGCTGGAGCTACATCAGGGAAGAGGTTTTCTGAGCTCTCCCTGGGTCACATAAAGCTAAAGAAAAGACAAAACCTTACGGTTTTTGTTGATTTGTTTGTATTTGGTTTCGTTTAAAAGGTGTTCTCAGGAGGTGAGTGGGTATTTTCCTGCCCTGGTTTGGTTTTCAATACCCAATTTCCAGGCCTGTGGGGGAGCTGTGTGTGGACATTTGATCCATGGGAGGATGGTCAGCAGCTCCCAGCCTGGCTGAGGGACAGGAGCATCAACAGCCTCCTGTGGGCTGCAGCTCTGGGAGTTTTAATCATGGTTTTGGTAGCTCCTGGTTTATTCAGTGAGGTATTCAAGGTGCAACACTGATATAGAGATCCTGAGGTTGGAAAGCATGGGACGAGCTGCAGCCTTTTTTCAGGGGAAGCATTTTAGAGTCATGGTCTGAGAGCAGGCTGTGGCAGGTAGCTCTTGGTGGCTGTCTCTCCCCTGTAAAGGAGAGGCCTTCATAGTTCCCAATATCTCTCAGTAATTTCTTTTTTATTTTGGCATTTAGCTTTTAACCCTTTTCAGTTACTAAACCTTGTAGCTGACCTAAAGAAATGACAGATTTTGGGGGTATTTTTTTTAGTCATACAACTTACGCAAAAAAAAGGAATAAATAATATTATAACAGTAGGCCATAAACGACTTTGCTGATTTCCCAAAATATTCTTCATAGCCTTCAAGAGCAAATACAAGCACCTGCTTTATTCAGTGCAGGGAGGCATCTGTTAGCTCCATTGGAAATGCAAACATATATTTATAGAATGTTTGGTGGCTGAAATGTATTTTTTATGTATTAAGCTTCATATTTAAAGCTTTTTTTCTTTCTTTTATGTGAGTGGTTTTTTCCTAAACTAATTAGTAAACACTGCTGGTGTTTGACATATATTAAGTGTCCTGGAAGCTGGAAAACAAAGTTCCTAAATGATGGTATGGCTGGTAAAGGACTGAAATCTCCTGACACAAACTGTGAATTTGTTACTTGAATTGTAAGGAGCTGAGCATTTGAAAATTGACACAATTCCATAAAGTCTTAGTACCAGAAGAGACAGGTGTTGTACTTTAATCACACCAGAAGAAACAGTTGATGTATAGTGTAACAGCAATAATTCCAAGCTAGAAGCCTACAAATAATCTAGCTGCAAATTATATTGTCAAGAGAATCAAAATACTTTGTAATGTATTCTAATGCATATTAATTCGAGAGCCCTATAGGGGACAGTCTTGTTATTAATACACAGAGGAACAGATGTGATAGCATATGGTTTACCAACTTGTATTTATGTTAATTCTATGTAAATAGGATTTTAATAAGGTAGCATAAGTCTATAGCTTAATTTTCCTAATATATCTTTCTTTGAAGATGATAATGGAATTATCTAAATTGGGGTCTAGGATCATAGGAAAGGTTGGTGGAAAGAGTCCATTTTATGTAAGACATAAAAGGGGGTAAAAAAGCATCCCTTTTTGAACATTTTGTCATCATTTAAGCTTTCAGTGAAGAAATTAGAATTATTTTATTCACCAATTCTGCCATTTCTAAAAACAGCTTGATATCTACTCTTACCATTTTTAGATTCTTGTCTATTTTGTGTCGATTTTTGGTAGTTTGAACTTCCATTCAGCTGTCTTTGGGAAACTCAAAATTTTGTAGAATGCCAGAAAATTTCCAGCATTACCTTCTATCTGATGTCCACTGCACTTGCTCTGCCAGCTCCTCTCTGGCTGTCAGCTGGGAAAGCTCTGAGTGCATTTCTCTCTCAGCTCAGGCTCCTCGGCAGCTTTCTCTGGGGCACAACTTTTTTTAATTATGCTCCCAGGCACTGCTTGGAGCCATTTCAGTTTGTGATGAGAACAGAGTAAGCAATCTGTGTTCCTGCAAGCAGCTGAGGAAATACAGTACTAATCAGCACTAGTGCTTCAGAGGACTTTGGAAAAGTTTCTGCCTGCTATTAGGAATTTCTGGTTTAAGTTGTTGAATCAAACTTTTGTGTCACCTTCTGTTGAGCTGCACTGTTATAGTTTGGAAAGTTGAGTTCTGTGTCTCTGGCCTAAAAAGCCCCAAGATGCATTGCCTGGAACTTCCAGTTCATAACTGGAAAATGGTAAATTGAGAAAAAGAATGATTTCTCTCCCCAATAAATAGAGTTATTGCTTTCGTCTTTCAAGAAAAAAAAATAATTCTGAAACTTATTTTGCATTTCTAAAGAACAGGGAGCTTGGGGAGTGAGAAGTGGAAATGCTAAATTTGTTTAAGCTTAAACGCAGCTTATAAAGGAGTCTAGGAAAACTTTGTTGTGCAGGTATGTCAGAAATACTTTGTTTGGGTTTAGTTGTTTTTATTTTTGCCTCCAGGTTTAGAGAAGTTGTTTAGAATACCCCATGTGCAGTGTTCTGTGATTATGTTTTTAATAAGTCAACAGCAGGGTTTGAAATTGTAATTATTTGAAAAATGCTGATGAAAATAATACTTCAATGTAAATACCAAAAAAATCTTAGGGTGCTTAGCTCTTTTCTATTCTGTTTGTCATATCTTGGGTGTAATTGAGGACCCACAAAAGCAACAGGCAATTCCTTCTAGCAAAATACTGCTTCTAGGGTCTAGTAAAGAGAGCAGGAATGCACAGTATTTCACAGAATGGGTAAGGCTGGAAGCCTCCAACTTCCCTTCTCAAGCTTTTGGAAATAGTACATATGCATCTGGACAACTCTATGGAAACAGTACTTAAGACACAAGAGACAATGAAAATACTTTTATTTTTTGATTCTCTAGACAGATAAACAAATACCCTGGGAAAAAAAAATGAAAGCTAAGCAAAACAATCTTAAAAATTTAGGATTTTTTTGTGTTCTTGTGTCTATATTTATAATAAACCTTGCAGTAAGTGGTCAGCAAGGAATATTTCCTCTCACCATGAGATACATCTCTGCTTATATCAAGAAACACTGGAGATTCATAATACAAGCAAAGTGAAGGGACTGTTTGTGTCATCAGCAACAGGGGGTTATTGGATCATACATCTTTACCTGACAAGAGCTGGCAATTTAATCTGACAAGTTTCCTGCCAATGAGGACAGCTTTAGGAGTTCAGCTGCCTTGGTAAAGATTTGACATGTCACTGAGGGATGTTGTGCACAAGCCTGACAATAAACTGGAACTTGCTAATGCAGTTTAGGGTAGCTGTGAAAATTTATTAGAAACCAGAGTCTGTAAAATTACTCTAGTCCAGAAATGTTTTTCCTTCCCTGCTGAATATATGTGATATTTAATGCATGACACATATTTAAAATCTTGTTTCCTGATCATGTAAAACAAATCTACAGTAATGCCCATGAAATGGCAAGGAATTCAGTTAAAGGCATGGGAGAATAAACAGAATGAGAGGGCTGCCTTCTATATCCAGAGGAGAAGCCTGTGTAAACTGAAGGTTTGGCTGTGTTCTGCTTGCAAATCTTATTCTTGTACCCTGGACAGGGATCTAAAAGGACTTTAGAGGCATGCAAAGGTCCAGGTGATATCTGAGGATCACTTGCAGCTGGACACCAGGCTCATGGTATGGGCACTGGACCAAAGTTTGCAGACACCTTTCAGCAAACACTCCAAACGCTCTTTTAATTCTGGCTACCAGCTGAACATGAAGGAAAAATAAATTTGTGTTTGTTTTGCAAAAGTAACTTGTTTCAATATGATGTGAAAAAATATCAGCTGCATATTAAATAAATTTCTAAGTTTGAAATGGGGATTTTTGAGGTGTTTGGGATAAGGCATTCCTAATCCCAAATGGTGAAACTGATCCTGTAGCAGTTCAGCACTCTGAGATGTGTTGACAAATGTCACCTGGAAAAATATTAGTAATGAACTCACAAAATTTGTTAATAAATTTTGAATGAGAGAATTGTGCATAAAAAGAACACTGGAAAGAATTAAAAGATCTGCCAGAGTGCATGTTCAATAATAGAGACTTTTTTGAATCATTTCTTTGTTAGCTCTTGATAACCCTTGGAGAAAGGCACATTTAATACACCTACCTTTCCTAATGTGGATATTTTTATAATTTCTAACCAGGCAGTCTTCTTGAAATTTCATGGTAACAGAAAACGGTATCATTGCTTGAAAACTTCATTGATTGCTGAAGGAAGATGAATCATTTTCCTCTTGCTGCACATTTTGTGACTTAACTGAGGCAGGTGTCTGGGCAAACTGTCTATAATAGTGTCTGGATAGATTTTTATAGTTGTCAATATTAAGGTGGGTTATGATACCAAAATCCTGACTCTTCTTTCTAATGGCTACCTTTAGTCAAAAGGGGAGTAAATTAAATGACAGAGTCTGTTCCAGAACAGATATAACTTGGTACATATCAAGGCTGGGAAAATCCCAAGAAAGTTTCAAAGCTGGTTTAGTTTGTCCTAATTTGTTCCTTTTATTCTCTTAGTACAGAGCGATTGTATTGATCTCACAACTTAATGAAAAGCCTAAAAAAAATCTCCAGAGAGTCCTTCCAATGGCTTTCAAACACATTACAACCAATTAGGAAACTGGGGTCATCATGGGTGTCACTGGTGGCCAGAGCCAGTCTGGGAGTGCAAGAGGGAGCTGTACTGAGGGTGGGCTCACACCTCTCACCTGGCTTTGCTTTTTCTGAAGGCTCTCTGCAGCTGCAGTTACTCACTAATTGCACACTTCGCCTCTCCTTTTGGCATATTTCTGGCATGTGGTGATATCAGCATTCTAATTGCATTTTAATTAAGAGTAGCTCATGGACTTCTACAGCCTGTCTTGGCAGCTGGAATCTTGCTGGGGAAAGAAGGGAATCCAGTTTTGTATAGTAGCGTTTGCAAGGAGACTCCTTTTTAATAAAATTTCTTGGACAGCAACCTACATTTTGTAAGTGATAATAAAGGAGCAAGGGTCAGTTTGGGAACCTGGGTGGTATATAATTTTATTATATTAGGCCTGATGACATGATTTTTGTTTGCTCCTGACTCTTGAGATGGTTTCTGTAATGCTCTAACACCTTGGCCATTGAACTGCAGAGACTAAGCCCTGTTCAAAGCCAATTCATGCTGGAAGGAGGCTATATTTTGGTAATGGCCAAGAATATCCTGCTTTGAGCACAGTTTAACTGTTAGAATATACTCAAAATAGATTAGAAAATAAATGTAAAATCAGGTTTGTTTGGGTTTTTTTAAACAAATATTGTAATGCTAAGCTTAATACAAAAAGTGGTGCCACAGACTTCAGGATTTTGCTGAGAAGTCAGAACTGTAATTCTTTAGCAGATTATTTTTTTCAGGGCAGGTAGGATATGTTTGTTTTGCCAGAAAGAGCTTTCCTGGACAAGTCTTGCTGTCATCCTTATTATTTGTGTACATCTGTTCTTCGTCTGCCAGAGCTGCATTACTGCACCAGTGCTGAACCTGCAGCCCCCTAGCCTTGGATACTTTTCTGCTGGAAGGGCTCGTGAGCTCCAGTGTGCAAGAGCAGCTCACCCAGAGCCTCTCTGGGCAGTGCACTGCTCAAACTGCCTCATCCACCTCTGCCTTCTTTATTTGTTTCTCTCCCCTGCTGCTTCAGGGGGATCAGCTGTGTGTTGCCAATTAGGCTCATCAGCATTGTCAATAACAGATGTGGAGCTCCTGGTAATCCTCCACCCTTGCTAGTGGACTGTAAGGGATTCTGGCTGTTTGTGATGAGATTTAACCCTTATCCCCCACAGGGAGCCAAGTCACTGTCAAAGACCAGGAGTCATTTTATTCTGTTATGTATTTTAAGGGTTCTTTCACCACTGTCTTAGTCCCAGTTGGTTTGATTAGACTTTGGTTTGGGCTGTGGGTTCCAGCTTGCAGGAAAACATAATTAACTTCATCACAAATCAATATGAAAATGATAGCTGAAGAAGTCTGCTTCAAGCTAAAGGTAATTGCGAGAGGTTTCATTATCTGTCAAGTAGATTATTTGGACATGTTTTGAAATGCAAGCTGCAAGCAAAACTTTTCAGTTCCCAGCCTGCATGCCATTACAGGGCAGACCTGAAAATGTGTTTCATTAGACAGGATGCTCAAAGATTTCAGCTTTTGCACGCTTACTGTCACTTTTGCTAGGGGCAACCCCTCAGTGCATGTTCTTTATTTATTCCAAGATGAGGAAACTTCAGTGCTTCTGCTACAGTGACTCTGCTCCTTCCAGGGGAGTGATTCTGTTTAGGGAGAGTGTAACACTTGGTGACTTCTGCAAACAAGTAGAAATCAAAATGGTCTAGACTGTAAATTTGTTCCTGTGAATATCTCCTCTTGCAGGGTACAGTTTTCTTGAAAGAGCAAGTTCTACCTAATCTTAGCATTTTTGCCATCTTACTAGCAGCAGGGGTTGTTGGTCTAAACATGCCACAGAGCCTGTAGGTGACTAAGGAACCCACAGATTTGTCTTCTGGCCATTAAACAGCAGTGGGTGAGTGTCACAGCAGAGTGCTTGTGTTTTCTTTTTGGGCTCAAGAATAATATTGGAGGACTGCCACAATAACGAGTCTGAATTACTGTCTAATTACTAACAGTGTTAAGATAAATATTTAGCATCTGAAGTTACTCTCTCATGAGCAACCTCTACAGAGTGACACATCAAAGTATTTATGTACGTGCTATGGACCCTTGAAACTGTGAACCAAACAAGTAAACAAAATCTCAGCTGAAAATTTTGTGAGCCACTTGATGGTCTGAGCAGCAGGCAGTGACAAGATAATTCCTGTGAACCTCTACCTTTAGGTGCCAGTGACAATAAATCAAGGACATGGAAAAGCGTAGCACAAAATTCGAATTTAATTTCAGAAGGTATCATAATTTTTTTTAATTTGGCGAAGACTGTATGAGAGCCTGAGGCACAATTTCTATTAGAAGATGAATTATAATGCTAGAAAAATACATACTGATGTGAAATGAGCTAAAGAGCATTTGACTTGTATGAATTGCAGTGCTGAATAACGACCTTGTTCTCACCAGTGACATTTGTGATGCATTTACCTATTGAGATTGTAAGTGTTTTCTGGGATACCTTAAAATCTGAACTCAGACTGAGGCAAAGCACTTTGCTGCTGCGGTTTTTTTGTTTTCATTAATCAACACAGTAATTTTTTTCAAAGCTCAACAGAACATCCTAAGGTTTTGTTCCACTCAGAAATTTTAGTAGAAATTTAAATGCCAATACAATTCCATGGCTGATGGATTATTGATTAATAACAAAGTTTTATTCCTCTGGATATTGAGTATATTATGAAGCTATTATACTGATATCATAGCATTCCATCTCATTTGTCATTAGCAAGTTAAAAATTATTTAACTTTGGTGCTCCATCAGCAAAATTTTGTTGAGATTAGATTTGTTCAAGTTAGCACCTACAACAAGTTTTTGAAGTGAGTTATGAATCACTTGAAATGATCTATTATCAGTTGAGGAGTAGTTAGGAGTTTGCACTTGAATTCTATCTGAGGGGAGACTCTAGGTTTTCTGGCAGGTAACTTGTAAGTGTTAGATCTTAAAAAGAAGTTTAATATAATATTCTATACAAGGATAAGTTTGTTCTCAATGATTATTTTCCTGTCTATTTTGCTGAGCCCACTGAGACCTGTGGGAAAGGCATTTCATGGGAAAATGTACACTGGGGTGAACATGCAGATCTATTTATGTCACTCAAGATTGGCAGAACAGGGGAGTCTCAGAAGGATATAAAGTTAAAACAAAAAGTGTGAACAGCAGATACAGCTTCCATCATCAAAAGTTGCATACCCTTGCCTAAATTAGGATTAAATCAAAATTGCTGCATAGCCCTGTGTGTTGATTTGTACTTTCTTTGTATGTCTGAAAAGTGAGTTTTCATTTACTCCTGCTATCAGTTCCTGAGTTGATATCTTTGGGTTTCCCATGGCAACAGATTTCTTTGTGACTGAGCAAGTATCATTTTCTTGCTTTGGGTGTTAGCTAAGGTATGAATGCAGAGCCTCAAACAAAGAGATGGTAAAATACACTTTTCAAAGAATTCTTTCTTTGAGTCTTAACTGTTGTGTTTGTTGCTTTGGATTGTTTTCTTGTTTTTTTTTTTTTAAGCATTAAATTGGTGTATGTTCTTATCCATTTAGTGTATGTAAATACTGCAAGGTTTGATAGCAAGAGTCTTTGTAAGTAAAATGCTTTTAGTGCTTGAGATCAGAAATCTTGCGGAAAGTTGAATGAAGAGCCCAACTTGGTGGTTTGTTTATTGCTTTTGTGCTTGACTTGGGATCATTTAAATGCTTGGGAGAGACTGTGATGTTAATTACACTAAATACAACTCTATTCTTCTCTCTTTATAGAGATACCTAAATTTATTTTCACTTTTGTAGGTGGTTTCTGTGGAAAATACACTTTTTGCCCAATAAATTCAGTTATTATAAGATTAGCTATGTCCACTACTCCTGTCCTGATACAAGCATTTTTTAATCCACAGGAGCTACATTGACAAAATGTGAGATGCATCCTAAAAAGCAGAAGGCTCTTCCAAGAGCCATAATGTTGACAGAAACACATAGTAGTAAGGAATTAATCTTTATTTTTCCTGATTTGTTCTATTATGTGTAATAACTCCCCCAATAACTAGCTCCAAGAGTTAGTAGTCGCACCACTGCAACTTGAAGCATCCAAACCAATGGGATGTAAGGCTGATACAACTGTCTGTCTCAGAATTAACAGTCAGAAATCAAAGCAAGAACAAAGGCAACATTTCACTGCCATGGATTTCTGCCTAGATGGAAACACACATACTTTTGATAGGAATTTCTTGTTACTGCAACCCTGTGAGATCTGGAACTTTAGGTTATTAGGACCAATTTGACTGCTTGAGTCAAGTTTTAGTTCACTTTCTCTAAGTGGTTTGATCTGCCAAACTGATCTTTCTTCAAAAAGCCATAGGTGCAAGGAGTTCTCTGTTAATATTTGTTCAATAAAAAGGAGAAAGTTTTAAAAATAAAATAGAATAAAAACAAAAAACAAGCAAAACTCTTTGTGTAATTTTTATTCTCAGTAGAAAAAAATAGTGTCTGTAACAAAGAGGCAGAAGCAGATAGTGATGAAATCTATGGGCAGTACACCTATATGATACTATTTTGCACTTAGACAGAAGTCAATTTTGTGCAGTTTTTCAGCCCTGAATATTACAAGAGCTGTTTGTAAATACCCCTGGACCATCCAGTCACCTGATTTTTCTTCCACTGTCTTCCACCACAATTTTTACCCAGTGGATGTATGTCACTGAGAACATGGAGTTGTGGTACAGCTTCAGTCGAAAATGTGGACTTGTTCTCATTTTTGTGTCATACTCTGCCTTTATTCTGTCCCTTGTAATATAGAGATTGGAAATCAATGGGTTTGACTACACTTGTTTAAGTGGCAGGATATTCTCCCACTTCTGGAGTCAATGTGCTGTAGCTCTGTGATAAGTAACATCAAAGCACATTTTGTTAATTCATTACTCTCCACAAGGTTTAATGTTTGCTGCTCTGCAGCTGTATTCCTTAAGCCTGTCTTACCTCTAACTTTTGATATATAAGAAATAGGAACCTATCATTTAAGTCAATTGGTTAGCTGTTAAACAAGATGGATATTGTTTGAATAACTTTGTCAATACTGTTCTAACTGTTTTAAAAGGGAAGGAACTGTACAAAATCTGGTAGAAGAGTAGCAATGAACTGTAAGTGTAAAGTGTGAAACTGAAACCTAGGATTAAAATATTGATAAAAATATTTATAAAAATATTTATAGAAGTCATACCTGCTGATTCAAATGGACAGTACTTGCCTCATGCTGGCTTCTGCATGCACAGTGTGGGTGGTCATGAAATGTGGATAAGATGAATCTTTGAAGTGGCCTGAAATATTATACTTTTGTCCAAGAGTTCTAAATTTTCTGTTTCCCTTTTTTTTTGTTCTTGCTTAAATGGTGATTTGGAAAAAGATGCATGAAGTCCCCAAACAAACTCACTAGTAAGCATAGCATTTGTCAGGCAGTAATCACTGCCAGTGTTTGAAGGATGAGATTATTGCAAATGGAACTAGCAATGGTTGAATTAACACTGAGCAGCTCTTAGTTGCAAGGCATTTATTCTTCATCAGCATGCAAAATTGGAAGGGCATCTCTTCATATGGTCATTTTTTATAGGATATATTAATAGCTATTATTAAGGCTAAAACTTGGGTACAGCACAAAAGCTCTCATCAAGTCTATTGTATGATTGATAAAGCATGATATTGATAATTCATCACAGTGAGAAAAAAGATTAAAATCTTTGTTTAATAAGATTATTTTTCTTCATGTATTGAATTATGAGAACTCAACATCATAAATCTTTGTTAGAGAGGGAGGATATTTCCTTTGCAGGTCTGCTGATCAGATTTCTGCAAAATTGTTGACATGTTAGAAAACAATTTAAAGAATAGAAATATTAAATAGTTGCCTTCAAAATTGTGTAATTGGACCCAGCTTGCTTAGGTTACCAGTAAACTGCTGCAGAACTAGAATTCTCTGTGGGGTCTGCTTTTAAAAATGTGTGGTTGAAAGGAGAGGACTTCTTTTAAAGCACCAGTGTAAAATTTTCATTCCCAAGGACTTTAATCAACCATTCTCTGGGTAGGGGTCAATTATGGTTTAAAGAGTATTTCAGGAGTAGTCACCATTTGGCTACAAAAGCATGTTCGGTTTTGCTTATGTAAGAAGTTTTGGGCCAACCAGAACACTTTCCTTCTAAGTTTGAAGCTGGAGCTCTGTATTAGAGCCTTCAAACTGTACAAGAGGTGCTGCATTTCTCATACTGCTCATGTTGTGCATGTAAGAACAAAGGCAGGAAAGAATTTGGAGGCTTTCAGTTTTTATTAGCCTGTAACAGATTTAAGAAATGCACAACTAAGTATGTCCAGCTACTCAGAGAAACTGTTTCTATTGTTTTATACAGATTTTTCCACACCTTTTTTGCCTCTTAAGTATGGAGCACTTCTTTATCAAATAGCATGAAGCTTTATAGTGTTTTGCACCAGTCATTTTAGTGTTATCATAAAACCTCCTTTCCCCTTACACCCATAAAACTAATAATTTGCTGCAAGCTCAGTGGAGCTGTTTGTAATATTATTTTAGGTTTAGTCTTTACCATGAGCCCGATGGGCAGATTTACTCTGGAAAATGAGACTACAGGTTGAAGGGGAATTTTTTGAGAGTTTGCTACAGGGACAAAAGTTTTTGCTGTTGCATATATACTTGATACTATGTTTTCAGAGTAATCAGGTTTTAAAAATTAATAAGTTTCTTAGTCCATCATCAAACTAGCATTTTGAAGATCTACAGTAGCTGACATGTAACTCAATCCTCGGTGACTGTGTTTATATGAAGCACTATGATTTATAGAGAAGGGTTTATGGGGAATGCTTTTTGAGGTGTCTGAGAAATGCAGACCTACAAAGTGCTCAGGCCTGGATGATGCACCTGGATGTTCATTTCAGAGGTAAAAACTTTGATAGAGCAATTAGAAATAAATTGAGTGGCTCTGTTATACCTGGCAATCTGAAATTAATTTGGTTCATTATAGTTTAAGCTTCACATTTAAATATCAAAAATGTTGTAATTGTATTTGCAGATTAGCTTTGTGTTTTTCTGCTTTCTGTGATACATGGGCAGCTGTCATTGCTAATTTCAGGGAAATGCAATCAGAGAGAGTTTAATTTCTTGCATTTGCAGCTTTTTTGCTATGGTAACAAAAGCCTTATGAAGCCTTTTGTCTCTGGATCTCACAGCTATATAGATAATGACCTACCCTTGAACCACAGCTATTCAATGTTTTTCCATGGTGAAAGGTTCTCTATTGTAAATGAGTAAACCAACTTGGTTTGTTTTGACATTTATGAAAGGAGGGGAGGGAGAAAGCACAGCTTGGTTCCATTAAAAAAAAAAAAAAAAAAAAAGGACAATTCCATTTAAAGTATTGGTTTTGAATAAGTTTGGGAATTTAAAGCTCAACTCTGCACTGAAAGCTGTCCCTTAATGCAGGTTGAGTGCAAGAAGGAAGTTCTGGAAGTGACTTGTGGGGGGACATGCAGAGGCAGAGCTCATTCAGGGTCCCTTCAGTGCTGCCACCTGCCTCACCACGGCAGGGACCACAGTGCCTTCACATCAGTGTGTTCTTGATGATACTTACATGAATAATCTGATAAATAATACCTTTGGCCTACAGAGTTTAGGGTAACTGGCCCAGCTGGGTCATGTCATTACTGAAACAAGCTTTACATTAATTGCTGTTTGGGTCCTTAAGTTGATTATGTGCTTTGACAGTCAGCTTGGAGACCCTTAGTTTATCATGAAGGCTTGTCCTTGTAATCTAAAGAGGCCCCTTCTTCATGCCTGTTACATAATGTCCCATTCCTAAATGAACTTTTTCCCTTTGAGGCCTGAGCTTGAAAATACTTGGACTGAAAACTTCCTTCCACTTTTGAATGAATTCTTGTGCATAGCTCAAACAGCTGTTATGCTACTAAAGTAACTGCTGTTAGCTTCATATTCTCCTGCATTTTTTTGCTTGTAATACCATAATTTTAAAGCAAATTCTTCAAAATTACTTGCTAAAGCATCTAGCTGGAGCAAAAATAATATATTGCCTGAGGTATTTACCTTTTTTAGGACATCTAGTTTGAACAGCAAGGCAATGAGCCTCAGCTTCATGAATAGTCAAAGGAGTCTGAGGAAAACACTCCATTAATTTAATGTTATGATTACCCATGTGTTATTTCTAGCCTTCAGTGGATCCTAAAATGAGGGCTGGCACATCTAGTTAAATCATGCACTCCCTTAAAGAATGGGTGTTCCAATGTCTGCTGCTTATTTTTTTCATCTATCTTTATATGAACATCTTTTGCTGAGCCTCCACACCTCAGCTTTTGTCTGTAAAGCAGTACCTTCCCTGACAACAGTCCCTGTCAGCAATTCCCAAGCCCCCTGAAAGAGCTCTGGGGCAGGGTCTCTGGGCTATATCTTTCTTTAAAATTCTTGGACACTGTATTTTATCTGGCTTTCTGCTTGAGCCCATCCAAAGACTGCATTTCAGCTTTGCTGCTTGCACATTGCTCTGCTTCTATGTTCCTGAATTTCACACTTTTTATCAGTAAGGATTTTTCCTCTGCTATAATCTAGCTAAAGTTGGGGCCCTAATAAATCAATAGCTGATCAACTGATTGTGGAAATTAAGAAGAAGGAGAATTTAGTTGTGTTGCCTTTTTTTTTTTTTTTTTTTTTTTTTTTTGTCATCATATAAAATGATACTGTAGGACATGGGACCAGTCTGCCCTGCACTGGAGGGTGCAGGTGCCACCAGGCTGAGCTGGGTTCAGGCTTTGGCTGGCTGAGCCATCATCTGTCCCTGTCCCAAGGTGCCAGAACAGCTGTCCTCTCCCAGGCTGTGGGCTGAGAGCAGTGAGTGCCTGCAAGGGCAGGTGCCTGGCTCTGTGAGCAGACGTTCCTGCATCTGGGTGCTGTTTGTCACTATAATGAGTTGGCTCCTCACCATCTCCTCTCTGAATTCCCCTAACGTGCTTCTAACCACCAGTCCCCATATTGTGGCCACAGGCTGATTGATGGGTTCCTGTCTTGTTGGCCACTCTGCTAGAGCTCCTTGCGTGCTGCTGAAGCATCTGGATTGTTTGATTCCACAAAGCATGTGGAATGTTTGATGGGGTTTTAAAGCACCTGAACAGTCCAAATATCACGGTGGCCAAATTGTGCCTTCTGCCCCAGTGAATATCTGCCCCCAACATACCCTTATCCTTTCCTGCATTGGGTCACTTGGCCAAAAATAATTCTGACATTTAAAAAAGAACTTTAGAGTTCCTGGAAGCTGTTGGAAAAGACCAGGAGCTGCATATGAAATTTGCTTCATTTGTTGACAAGTGGGTGAAAATATGCTAGCTAAAGATTTCAGGTATTTACTCCCCTCTGCAGGGTAAGTAGCATTGTTGGAATGCTTTACTTTTGACCTTCATCTACAGGATCCTCCTCTTAGAGGGGATTTCTGTCTGGTTGCCTGAGGATGCAGGATAGTTACACAGAAAAATGGATCTCAGACATTTGTAAAAGTTTATTAATTATTTCTTCAATAATACCATTTTACTCCAGCTGGTTTATACCTAAGCTGCTTCTAAATGCAGCTTATATTTTTAAAGCCCAAGAAAACAGGCACACAAATATGAACATTTGTTAAGGAATTAAAATTTTTCATAAGGTTTTCACTTGTCAGTTTCTTTACCTGGATTTTCCTCAGTGATATTCCCGGGGGAAAAGCTGTTACACGAGGGGCACTGCTTTGCTTAAAAAGGCTGAACACTGAGGATGACTGTTCTAAACTGAGTTCCTCCAGAAAGAATTAACAAAAGTGCTGCAAGCAATATGTTGGAGAGGGATGGTGCTGCTAAGGCTGGGTGAGGACAGAGGTCCCCAGGGAGGCCTCAGTGCTGTGCAGGTGAGAGCACTTGGTGTTGGCTCCAGCTGATGCTGCCCTAGCAGAGAAAAAGTGACTGGGACTACTTCATTTTGACAGACTCCCTTCTTCCCCACCATGATTTTTGGTTTTTGTGGTTTTTTAGGGGTTTTTTTTGTAATGAAGATTTTTCTTCTCACAGAGACCATGGTTATTGAGAAAAAAAACTTCCCCAAACATGCTATTTCCATCACATCCAAACCCACACAAAGTACTGCAGCACAAAAATTCAAATTGGCTGATATGAGAACCATTCTATCCATGGACATGCTGCAGCATGGTTTTTCAATATCTACGTTTCCAGTACTAATTTCTTATCAAAATTTAGTCCAGTTTTCAAGAAAAAAATATTTTGTCAATTGTTTATTAATAAAAATATTTTTGAAGGCAAAATGCCAGGTTTCTGTATGGGAAGTGCATTATTGTGGAAAACCTCAACTGATCCTTCATTAACAGATACATTTCCTCTTTAGCAATAGAGGAATGAAGTTATTTACACAGTTTCTCTAAAATTTAAATGCTGAAAGAAATATAATGGACTTTTTACCTGTGCCCTTTGGTAGACAGCAATACAGTTAATTTCTTCCAGTTTTGTCATGGACAACATAAACATGCCAGTGCCTAAACAACTAACTGGAAAATACGAGACTGCTGAGTATAATGCAATATGAACAGCACAGAATTATTCACTAAGGCCTGAAATAGATCTGAGTGCAGCTAAGTCAGTGCTGCAGTGCTCCAGGTAATGGTTCAGACTTTGAAAGTGAGAGTAACCAAAGCAACTTGAATTGATTTTGCTTCAAACAGCACAACTTGAGAGGATAAAATTGAAGGGAAGATAAGCAACACCATGTTGCACCAATACTGAGTGCTTCTCCAGGGAGTGCTCCATGTGTGTGTTTGTTGGGAATAGTTCTGCAGAGCATGGCACTTAAATCTGAAAGGCTGCTAGCAAGGACTTTGTGCTCAAAAAGTAGCTGGTAGGTATTGTATTTAACTAAATATGAGGAATATAAATGTCTAAAAATCCAGATGAGGTTTAATTTTACATTTTCTCCTATGTACAGCCCTATGTAGAGGGTTTGTGTGCATTAGATATGTTCTTCTGTTATGTGTGAGTTTAGTAGATTTGCAACTAACGGAAAGAAGAAGATAGGCAATAGTAATTCTGAGGGATAGGTAAATACAGCTCTGATTCAGTTGGCAATGGGCAAGAGCAGAAATAATTCAGCTGTTTTGAGTCTTGACCCAAAGATGTTTCTTAACTGGGCAAGTGTGGTGTACAAAAAAGACACACATTCTTAGTGAGTAAGAATTATTAATGCACATTCTACAGGACAACGTGGGTCACTTAATCTGATTTTGTGGTGTAAGAGTAGCAAAGCAGATATAAGGCTAGATTTTACCAGGAGCAGAGAGGAGATATGTTAAAGGCAAGAGATTAGAGGATGAGAGTGAGACTATCTCATCATTAACTAAATTGTTGTTGTTCTTTCCCAAATCTGCAGCCACTTCCATTTCAGATTGCTCTGGGTGCACTCCCATGTCAATGAAGTTACTGCTGTCCAACAGATATTCCAGCTCTCTTCTGACACAGCTTAACAGCACACAAAGCTGTGCTTTGTGCATCTCAGCAAAACTCTGTCCTTTGATTTCTTCTTTTATTCCTAGATAAGTAACATCTCTGAGAATGTTTCTAAACGTACTCTTTTAAAGGAAATAGTATGAAAAAAACAACATTGTGAAATTGGTTTTTTAAAGTAATTTTGCGTTGTTTTCTGCTAGTTTTGGGATTGTCATAATTCCGAGGTTTTTTGTTAAGTGCAAGCTAGAGAAGTAATGGAAGGGGGTGAGGAAAACAAACCTTGCTGCTGAATCTCAATCTTTATTTAGCTTCTCTTCTCTAATCACTGCTGCAC
Organism: Trochalopteron elliotii; assembly: GCA_024734555.1. Classification (NCBI taxonomy): domain Eukaryota; kingdom Metazoa; phylum Chordata; class Aves; order Passeriformes; family Leiothrichidae; genus Trochalopteron; species Trochalopteron elliotii. Next base: position 960,267 of record JANPWX010000029.1, read on the forward strand.
TGTTATATAGGCTTATTGTTAGGTGCCATGCAAGAAAGAACAATATAATTTCTTACTGAAGTGGTTTAGAGTTGTTGTTTTGTTTTTTTTTCTTGTGGAAAAAGTGCTCAAGATGGCATAGCAGCCTTAAAGGACAAAAATGGAGTACTGCATTTGTGGATCAATGAGCTAAGTGGAGAAGATCATGAAGAAACTGATTTATGGAATAGAGGAAGTTTATATTATCGTGACTGCACACAAGGACAAGGCTGTCCAATGACAAAATCACCCTTTTATAGTTCTAGAAGAGATGAGTGGCAGGGTTCATTATTGACAAAAGGCATAGACTTGCTACAGTAAATGAGTTCATGGTGCAAATATTGTTTGGGGGGCACCTGCAGAATGCAGGCACCTTGGAGAGGCTCTGTCTTCAGTGAAACTGCAGGTATTTACAGAAGTAAAGCTTTGCTGTGAAGAGCTGTAAAACTGCCAGAGGGCATAAACAATGTCTGAAATGCATTCAAACACACTAGTCATGAATTATAAATGTCTTTTTGTGACCCTTCCTTAGCAAAATGGCCACTGGGGTTAACTGTCATCTAGTCAGGGTTTATGGGCCCATGGAAATGTGATGTTGGATTACTTTGTGGTTCTGCAGCCTGGAGGAGCTACCAACAACAGAGGGAAATAATTACAGACAGACTTGAGGAGAAGAAAGAGGAAAGAGCAGCTTTCTAACTAGTTTTTATTGCATTAGTCCATTAAGAGAGGAAAAAAGTCATTCCTTTAAATAATATTTTAAAAACCCACTTTACCTTGTGAACAAATAAATTGTCATCTTTGCTTTTTTGTTCCTGTTGTAACTTTTGATTCACATGGTGTTAATTCCTTTAATGCTTTGTAAATTAATTATGGCAAAGAGAACTGCAAAGCTTGTGCCCTTTTCTCAAAAGATGGTAAATGGACTTTGAATGTTGATAACTTCATTTCTGTAAGGTGGTGCTACAGTTTGATTTTATGCACGGTCATGTGGCTTCTTCAGCGGAACACAAGTTGATATAGAAACCATAACGCACACCACAAAATGTAGGTTCATAAAAAGAAGCCAGGCCTGTGTGTCTGTCTGTGACTACATGTGATAACTTGTGCCTCCCCAAGGTACTGGGGCCTGTAATTGTGATTCTCAGATAAGCTGCCTGGGGAGTACTCCCTAGAGCAATGGTGTTCTCTGTGCCTTCACTAGATGGTCTGATGTATCTAAAAGTTTTTTACTAGATAACCAAAGCTTAAGATTTATCATTTTGCTAACATTTACGATATATGAAGTCCAAATTAAGTTGGGCCATGCAAATAAGTTGTGAATAAAAACATTTCTGAAATGAATGGGATTTGAAAACTGCCTGGTAAAGGCAGTGGCTGGTTTTGCTGTGATTATGACACCTCTGGTGGAGTTTGCTACATAGATCTGACAGTGAGGTGAGCTCTGCTATATCCCAGTAGAAAGATGGAACGTTCCACAGATTATACCTAACTAACTAAATGGTGATTTTCTTTTGATCCTGCAGTGGTCATTGTCAAACCAGCCTGACTGTCTTGGACAAATGATTTTACTCTTTTGGAGAATGTGCTGAAAAGCCAAAGCACTAGTAAAGGAATCCCTGTATTCTGTTTTTTTGGTTTTTCTGGTTTTTTTTACTTGCTCTGCCTTTGGGAGATACATCCTTTTTGGAAGATTACCTTGAAGTTCCCCTTGATTCAAACTAGATTAAAGTAAAATGCAAATAAAGGATTTATTTTCATAATACCTAGAATACACAGCACAGTTGCAAGTGTTTATATAGAAGATATAAATGAAGGAATAAATAGGGGGAGAGATTAAATCTGAAAATTCTCTCTTTTGTGTATCTGCTTTCCTGCAGCTGCTTTCCCAAGCAGATATTATCAGGGATCCTTTTCTGTGTATTTCCTATCTCAGGGAGCATTTTTGAGAAAGTGACCTCTTGAATGCTCTGGATTACTTGTCATGGTTTTCATTTCTATAAAGTAAATTTTTAGGATATATATGTGAAAAATGGATAAGGTGATTTAGAAGTGGCCAGTTAGTAATAAATTACTGCTTCACCCTACTTGTCCCAAACTGAATACACAAACACTTAATGTTACCTGATATATTTGTAGTAATCGAGTCAATCTGTGTGGAAATCTTACATTTACAATTTTAAATTGCACATTTTGGAGAAGGAGAGTCATGAAACTTGAGTCATGAAAACTCAAGAGTTTTCTGTTCCTAGGCTATTCCATGCCTTCCACATCCCTCCCAAAGACAGACAAGTTTCCTAGTTATTCAGTAAATCTGTGCTTAGCTGACAATTGAAGAATTCTGTGGGTTTTGGTTTTAATTCAAATACCAACACTGACTATTTTTTCTGTCTTGAATAAGCAAACCTCCATCCTACAGTAACCACAGCCCACAGCTCCTGTGGGGTGAGCTGAGCTGACCTTGAGCATTCCCCTGAGCTGCAGCAGCAGTTTGTCATCTGTGGCCTGTCCAGGGTTCTTNCATGTTTTAGTTGAGGTGTTAGGGCTGGGTTAGACTTGATGATCTTGGAGGTCCCTTCCAACCTGGTGGTTCTGTGATTCTGTGGTGTTGCCCTCAAGGCCCCTTTTGCCCCATGCAGGAAGTGTACCAGTTAAATGTGAGAAACAAAATAAGAAAGTTGATGTTGGCTGTACTGAATAATGTTCTCTTTGCAGTGCTCTCATTTGGAGCGCAGTGCTGATGGCAGATGGGAGGCAGATGAGTTATTGTTGTCAGATTATTTTTTCAGTTAATGATTATGCAGTGCTTTGAACAAGTAAAGTGCTGTATCACTGTTAAGTATTATTATTATTCAGTTCCCAAAAGACCACGGAGCAGATAAGGTTTTTATGATATTTTTCCCTTGGATTTTTTACCAGTGTGGTGGAAAGCAGAATGTGAGCAGGCTCTTTGGCTGTGGCAGTTTAAATGTGTGTGATTTAAGAAAAGATTAGATGTGATGTTTCTAACTATCTCATTCAAACTCATTCCAAAACACTTCATCTTCTGAGTGAAACAGTTCTCCTGCCTGAAAATTAATCCAAAACAAGATTCTGCACTAGCTGTGAAGAGCTGGATTGAGCTAATTCATTTGTTGGGTTCAATCCATCCATACAAATGTGTGTAATACAGATCCTGCTTCTCGTGTCATTGCCTTCTTGAGACTATGCAAACCCTGCACTGTTTTATCATCTTTAATAAAAATTGAGGCACTGATTTCTGAAGCTAGAAGCAAGGCAGGGAGAATAATAAAACTGTAGAGCTAGATTATTTATGAATTTCAGCACCTGTAGGTCTTTCCTTCCACCAAAAATGATGAAATTGTACTCTTCTGTAATTCTGCCCCTAGCAGACATCACATTGCACTGCATCTCTCATCAATATTTGTTAACTTTAACCTTGCATGATGATCTTCTGTCCAAATCCCATGGCTTTTGGAGATAGAGCCAAACCCAGATATATTTGGGTTCTTTGTTTCCTTTCTGGAATGCTTTGGCAATAGTAATGCATGTTCACGTATTTTGCCTCTTAGGTTTGAGGCAACATAGCTAAAATAAATTCTCAGTGAGAATTGTTGCAGATTTTAGCCAAGAGGAACAGTTGTTTTGACTCTGAGGGAGACTTTGATTCATTGATTTGAGTCAGTGCATGCAGCACTGAAGGATCTTGTATTTGGACACCAAGTACAAGCTCAGTTAATTTTGGATGTGCAGTTATCTCCTGCTACAGAGTGGGAGGTAGGTGATGCCCAGGTTCTTGCTATGTTGTTTGCTCCTGGTTGGAGGGTGCTTGAAAAATACTGATTTTCAACATATGTGGTTAAAATTTAAGTTCTGATTAAGTTTCAGTACTTGATAAAACTCTGTCAATTCTAATCAAAATTTATTTTAGAAAGAGAGAAATATCTTGGTGAGGAGAAACAGTAAACAATTTTTTTTGTTCTTTTGGATAGTGAAAGCTTTAAACTGTGCTATTGATTTATCATACTGAAATTTTTAAATGCTAAAAATTCACTTATACTGAGGGAAAAATTCCTTTGACATTTTCTTTTATAGAAAATAATGGAATCTTCATGACCTAGATTTCTTTTGCACAGCTGTTCTTTTAGAATGAAAACTTGTTACTACCTACCAAAAAATAGTCAGTGACAGTTATGATTTCTGGCTCAAATTCATTACATACATTATATAGGAGAGATCTCTTCTGCTGTAAGGTTTTGGGACCACTGGCAGAGACAGCTGGGAGAGTTCTTGGGGATGTTCATAATCAACAGAACCCATTCCTGAGCCTTCTGCTGCAGCAGCCCTTGCTCAAAGATTGGGGTGGAACTCCAGCTGCCATGTCCAACCTCAAACATGTTTGAATATGTAGTCAATTCTTCTGAGTTTGTCTCTAAAATATATAACATTTGACAATGGGAGATTGAAAGAGGAAAGATGCTGCACATCTTTTTGGGTTTGGGCTTGGCTTGTAGTGAATCTTGCTCCGTTTCTCATTTTCACACTGTTTAAGAAGTTAAGAATCAGGGTTAGTTGTGCTGTTGATCTTAATTGAATGTCTTACAAAAATAATATTTTGAGCGCCTGGGTGAATGAAAAGATTGTTAAAGATTTAGATCTGGAATAGCCCCAGATCCATTAGACAATGCAGTTGGTCAGGACAAAAGGTGGGAAATGAGTACTTTGAGGCAAAAACTTTCCTAGAAGATATTATTGAACTATTTCTTTTCAAAAATGTGGTAGCAAAAGTGAAGGTGCAATTTAAATAAGCTGAACTTCAGATAAAGCAGCAAAGTTCTAAACAGATGAAATTTGCAAGTGTGTTTCGATGTATTTTATGCCTTGGGAATCCCAAAATACCAAGCAGCCTAATATGCTACTAGTGTGCAGTAATTGTTTTTTTCTTATTTTAATGTTTCCACAGTCAGTACATTGCCAGCTAACTTCTGAGATGTGAAGAAAAAAAGTGAATTTGTCCTTAAAGACTGAAACTTGTCCCTAAATTCTAAATTTAACATAATTGCAGGCAGGTTGAACTGGATATTGTACAATGCATCCTCTACTGATTAATTTATCTAACCTAATTCTGTCTGATCTGGTACCTGACTTATTTAACACTGCAGGCCTGAGTTAATAAAGTCTTCAGGGAATTGGACACTGTGCTGGTTTTAACCAGCCTTATTTGGAGGAGTAAAAGGGGACAAGATATGTCTTTATACTTTGGGACTTTGGTAATAAGTTGCAGTAGTCCATGTTCCTACTGTTAGCAATAATGTAGTTAGTTTTGGTATTACTAAAAGAGCAATTAACACCTGCAGATACAATCAGAGATGCTATCAGAGAGGAGAAATTCAATTTCACACTGAAGTTCAGCTTAGACTCTTATTTCTGAAACAAAAACTGGGTACATACCCCAGTTGTGGCATTTTATTTCTAAATGTGACTTAACTCATGATAAAACTGTAATTAGTCCAAATAAGGCTTACTTACAACTCAGTGGGAGTAAACATGCCCTCAGTGTAAGGGGAGGATACTCCCTGGGATGGGGTGATCCAGGCAGATCTGCTCTCAAATCCTGTATTTGAGAGGTTTAGCAGAAGTAACACTGCAGAAAACAGTTGTAACCTTGGAGAAAGAAGACCATGAATGAATCATGGCTGTGAAAACTTTTAGGAGATATTGTCTCAGATCTGAAGTGACATTCACATATGAAGACTTCATATGTTCATGTGGAAATTTCTTGTGTGTCCATTCTGAGTATTCCAGGAACAAAATGTGAATACCTGTAAAATGTGAATACACCTCAGTGATGAGCAAGGGGAAAACCTGGCAGTGGTGACTGGTTGGATACAGATACATTACAAGTAAATTCTCAGTGTTGGTGGTATTTTTTGGTAATAGGTAATTGCTTTTAGACAACTGAGAAACTGATAGCACACATATCACTTACCACCAGCACGTAGAAAGAGATGTGGTGGAAAGCTGAGAGCAGTATTTGAGACTTGCCTTTGGCTTCTGTCACTCTTTGTGGGTGGAGTTTCATATTTCACTGGGGATCCCTGACATGCTGTCCCTTATCAGGGCTGTACTTTGATGCACAAGCTGTGGTTGGGGTCACCAATTGCAATCAGCCACTGTGCAGACAAGATTTATCACCCATGCAGTGCCCTTGTGGTTGCAGGTGAAATACTGAAGTCCTGTCTGAAGGAGTGAGGACAAACAAAGTGATGGAGCTTGAGGAAAAAATGTCATGGGTCAAATTGAGTGGGAAATGTTTTAATCTGGTCTCTCAAATAAATGAGACTCTACAATATTTCAGGTCAACTTCTCCTGTATTATTTCTGGAAGTAATGTTAAGTGACTCCTTGCTACATATTGTGTGTTGTCATGGAGAAAAGAGATTTATCATCATCCATGGGCTAAGAAACTTGAATGCACTAATGTGCCCAATCATGATGTTTTCATTATGTTCTCTGTAGTCCAGGAAACTAACAAATTTTATTTTCTAAGCTGAAACTTATTTTTGTTACAGCTCAAGTTTTGGTTTGGTGTTGGATTTTGGTTGGTTGATATGCTTTGGGGGTTTTGTTTGTTTGGGGCTTTTGTTTGTTTAAAAAGCAGTGAAGTCTGTTTAGAACAACTTTTCCAAATGGTTTGAAGATAAATAGCACCAATACTTCCTTCCAAAATTGCACCCTCTCACTTTATTGCCTCAGCTGAGACGGAAAACTGCCAGAAAACAAGGAGGAAACCTCCAAGACAGAAAACTCTTTCCTCTTCCAGCGTGACAAATAATTACAGTGTGCTGATTGTCCAGCTAAACCCCTGAAGCTCTGGCCCCTGTGGCCTTGATAAGGTAATCCTACAGGCGGTATATAAAGCCCTGGGCTAATACCAGTGTGCAGGTGTAGGGACTAAGCTGCTTAGGGCACGGGCTGGCTTTTGTTCTGTGCCGGTGTCGCCTGCAGAGCAGCGGGCTGTGACCGAGCTCTGGGGGCTCTGCAGGGCTGATCCTGCAGCACTGCAGAGCTTCAGGGGATGTGTGTTTAGGGGGGTTGTTTTCTATGCTTTTATATCCCAAGACTTGTAGCCCAGCCCTCCCAAAAACACCCAAACCTCTTTTCACTGTGGATTGACACTGATTATTTCCTTTTGTATTTATTTATTTATTCATTTGTATTAGGAATGGCTCTATTTCATTTTTCCCTTCAGTTTAGGTTTTCTATATGCTGGAAATGCCTTTTTGGTATTTTCTTCCTTTTATCATGGTCAAAAGAGCATTGCCTGAACTCTATGCTGCATACTCTTGAAAATGTCTGAATAGACTTTTAAGGTAGACTTTTAGGTTTGTTTCAGGGAAAAAAAAAAAAAAACAACAAAACCAACACTAAGTGAAATTAAGGATTTAGTAGGACTTTTTGAGATTATTTATAAGAGTTACTGGACATAAAAAATAAATTAAAAGTAATAAAACATTGGCACACCAGGGTTTCCTAATGTATTCATTTGCTACCTATGTAATATTGCTGTGCAGATTCAGTATTTTACAGATCTCTGCAGAGGAAAAAAGGCCCCCCAAAAAACTCCCCAGCAAATGGAAGAGTTCACAAGAAAAAATAAAATATTGCTCCCAGTGACCACTAGGTGATAGCCTTGCTCAATTTATTCATTTTATCAAGGTCATTTATATAAGGATTAAAAATGTTTCACACTGACGCACTTAAAAAATTGGATTCATGAAAAATAAATCTTTTCTTTCCTGAATATCAGACCCAACTTTACTGTTTTCCTCGTGTATAAATATTTGAATCATAACACAACCTTTTCCATTGCTGTACTGGATTTATTTTACTATGACGAGTCCCCAACAAACATACAGCAGTGCACACTAAATGCACATGCACTCATCTTATTACTCTGCCTCAGTGACACCAGTGCAGTTTGGACTGTTCCGTTTTGGTGCAGATGAAGTGTTGACATTTTAAGTTTGATTTTTATTATTATTAGTCTTCATAACCAAAGAATCTAAAATATTTTTCCTGATGTTACTGACTTCATTTATTATTTAAAGGGCTACTTTTTAACAAAATAATGCCCAATCTTTTTATATATCAAGACACTGAGACATAAAAGTATTTTGATTTTGTGAAAAGATTTTCTCAAATCGGGCTGAAAAACCCAAAGTATAACCTAGTTAATAATTGAAGCATTGAGTGTTCACAATATTGAAATTCTTTCTGGAGAATTTATTAAGACTTCTCAAGACGTGACCAGAAATAGTCTTTGTAGCTTTATTAAGTTAAGAAATGGCCAACAGTATAGAGGCAAACCCAGTAACTTTGAAGTATTTTCCTTAGATCCAGTAATACATTAATGTTTTTGTTACTATTTTATTAATTCTTAAGATAGAGATACAATATCTTCATATTTTTCAGGAGTAATAAAAACTTCTTGATGCTTTCTAGAGCAAGAAAATGGTAAATGCTTGTGAATGAATCCTTTGAATTGCATTCAGTACAGCTTTAGTGTCTCTGTGTCTTTGCTTGGATGTGCTGACAGTCTGACATTGAAAAGTAGCTCTCCACAATGCCTACCTTTACTTTCATGCCAGAAATCTCTTGTAAAGGTGAGTATAGAATAAACCAATTCTATGGAAATATTATGCATACCACTGTAGTGCTAGAAGTGAAAGTAGGACTCCAGAGAACATGCTGAAATCCATATTCTATGAAAATGTGTCTTTGAAAATTGGCATTGTTCAGGTTTCATTTATTTGTAAATCATCTGCTGAATGCTCACACTAGGATCTTCTCAGCTTTGCCAGAACTCAACTGCCACTTTGTAAAATCACTTTCACATTCTTTCCTGTGAAACTCTGGGCATGCAGGGCCCAGGAACTGGGTGGAATTTTTGGAAGGAATTGTCATGATCCAGATGATCCCTTAATGACACCTGCATTCCTGTTCCAGTCCTGGCAGCAGTTACTCTTCCTTCTACCAGTCTGTGAGCATGCTTTCTACAAGGCAACTCAATCTGCTCTTAGGTTGACTTTTCTTGTTGCCTTGTGCTTGGAGTGCTCATGCATTGACAGATCAGTGCTGAAATCAGGGAAAGTTGTCTTAGCTGGCCTTGATGAAAGTACAGAATGCCTTGCCTTGCTTTGGGGAACTGACCTCACTGGGACCAGGATTCAAAAGACAACCCTGTCTGCCTGTGGTCAACAGTAAATTTTCCTTACTCCTAATGTCATTTAGAATTAAGAAGAAAGAAGAGTTCTCATGGTTAAAAAACAAAACAAAACAAAACCAATCAAGACAAAAACCAAAACCAACCCTGAAACAAAACATCCTGTTAATTGTATTGCAGAGGTGAGTGTGTGATGAGATTTAATATGTAGTTCATGAGGCCATTTTCTTTAGACATAGTCAGGTCCTTCTCTTTTGTAAAAAGACCATTCCCTTTTTCCAGGCATGGCCATCCCAAAATAAAACTGTATTATGTGACATCTGTCCTGTCTGATCCTCCCCTGTCCTTGCTTCCTTTACCTCATTGTCCATAATAGTTCCCCCACTTCAAAAGAACATTGATGGGACATTGATGGGACATTGATGGGACTTGGAGCTTCTGGGAGGAGGCAGCTAGAACTGGCTGTATTTTCCAAGGAGAATTGGAAAGCATTCATCTTTCTGCAAGGTTTGTCTGAGAGGTAGGAAACGTTGTACAGATCCTGTGAGAAGTGTGTTGATATTTTGGAATTACTTAGTTAAGCCAGCTAGCTAGCTAGCTGCACCTTCAGAAGAGATGGTGTGGCTTTTAGTACTCATTTTCTAGAAAACAATAATGACTGTAAAGCTCATCATATCACAGTTTTCATTTTTGGTGTGGGCCATGTTTTATTTTCATGTGTATGTCACTTTTAGTTGAGATTCTAATTACAGTATACGTGCAGCTATTAGAAATCCGAAGCTACCAAATGTTTCAGATTTTCTCAATTTTTTTAATACATTCCACCCCACTGAAGCTGCACAGAAGCTTTCCTGTCATTTTCAACTCTAATACAAACAATAGTAATTTCTCTGCTTCAACAGATTTAAAAAATAGTTATACTGCACTTGAATAAAATAATCTATTTCTTTTAACTACTGTGCCAAAAGAAATACAGATCTTTTGTGTTATCCACATCTACCCAAATGTCTGACATGTGTCCAAAAGAGTCTTAAAGAACAAAAATGTTTTTTAGAGACTGAATTTGGTTTTCAAAGATAGAGTATTCATTTAGGGAAAGACATACCACACTTAACCTAATCTTTTAAACTATCATCATTCTCTTAGTGTTGTTTAAGTCATGATGGTAATGTAGGATGCTTATGATTGAAGCACAGATGTATTAGTTTCTGGAAGATTTGATACCTTCTCCTTGAATAATTCAAATTGTTTGCCTTTATACTGGAACCAGGAAAACAATTCTGAATTTAACAGTAAATTAGTGAAGTATAGATGTTCTCATATTTTCTGGAGAGTTTTTATCTGAAAATTGAGATGTGAATGATACATCAGGTAGTTGCTCCTTTGTAATTATTGTAGTCTCAGTGCACTGAGGCTGCATTTTCATAACTGATTCAACTAGGGCTTTATATTTCTTAATTTGTGAAGATTTTTAAAGGCTACAAAAGCTTTTTTACACCAAGTGTTCTCAAATAAATAGAATATCATAAAGCTTCCACAGCTTTGCCCTTTTCCCAGAACTGGCTAAAAAATCACTCCTGCTGGTACCAGGTAAATAAAGTGTAGACTGACTGAATTCTACAGATGCTACGTGGGACAGGTAGAGTTAGAGGTTCTTCAGTTTGCATTTAGGAGCATGGGTTGAGCCTGTGTGCCTAAAAAGTATTTCTTTTGAAGTTTTTTATGGGATCAGAAACACTCTTTCCATGGCAGGAACCTTTTTGACTTTGAATTTCAGCGAAGGGTTCGTGCTGTAAATTCCTGTACTCTGTTGTCTTGATTTCTGCAGGGACAACAATAGCCAGCTGCTATCACAAACTGAAAGGATACTTCATTTCCTTCAGTGCATACACCTCCCCTGCTCTATAATCATGCAATTTAATGGATAGCACCACTGGTTGCTTAATACCATTGTATGTGAAAATAAGGTGATGGTGAAGTGGTGAATGTGTCACTGTTTCTGTTCAGTGCAATGTAATGTGGCACTGGGACAGGGAAGGGCTCCACAACAGAAGCAATGTCAACAACTGTAATAGCCCCATCTATCTTGGTCTTAAATTTCATCTTTCTGTATAAAGGAGAAACGCACTCCTGAGAGACCAGTGAGACTGTGTTTCTTTTGTTTAATCAGTACTGATGGCTTGAATCAGGAAAGAGAATTACTAGAAATACAATGTGAAAGCCTAACAGGTGGTTGGGGGTGAGAGTCTGAGAGTCCTGGAACGTGTCCAAGTAACTTGCCCAAAGGTGTGAAAAGGGGCAAATTGGTCATAGAAGATGGACTTTAGGAATCCCCAGTTAGTGACTGAAATAAATGTAACTGACATCTGTTACTCGTTTCTCTACAAAAAAGATAAGAGAATTGCTCTGCTTGTTATTATGTGGAAGAAAGTGAGTCGTTGCCATTAAGCAGAAGCTTTCACGTGTGGCTTGTCACAAAGTGACAGGAGGCACGTGTCCTGATCGAGTTAGTGCAGTCATTCAGACAAGAAAAGGCTCTGGCATGAGAAGAATTGGCTGCTGCTGCAGAAGGGAAACATGGACACAAAGGGCTCGTTCCTGCCTTACCTGAGGGAGCACAGAACAGCCTCAGCATCAGCCGGGGCAGCGTTTGAACCCTGCTATAATGCTCCATTAATGCCTCTGACTGCTTCATTAAACACGTTGGCATTACAAAACAAATGTGCCATCCCACGATGAAAGCTGCTGCCTGCTGATGGACACAGCGACAAAAGGGCAATTTGTGATGGGTGTGAAATAGCCTCATGCCTCAGCCTCCTCTTAGAGCAGTTACTGGGCAAAACGTGAAAATTCTGGTAGATTAGTCATAAGAGTGTGCTCAACCCACCAACACACCTTGCCAATCACTTGATTGTTCCACAGGATTTCATAATTGCAGGTTGACAGAAAAAAAGTGTTAAATGAGGGAGGGTTTATTGCATAGTCACTCAAATTGCTAGAACAAGGGTCACAAACTCTTATCTGCATAGTAAATAAGTAAGGTATAACAGCTGCTCTGAACTTGTGAAAATGTGTCTGTCTAAACATGAGCTTGGTGAAAAAACCTTTTCCAGAATAAGACTGTTATTAAAAAGAATATTACATTATATTGTTATAACTAAGAATACTTATTCCTGAATGAATCCATATTAATGCTACATAAACAATCTAAATAATTTCTGTTTTGACAGGGAATTTTCAAGCTGCCTTTTCCTGACATAATTTTCATTTTGTGTTCTTTCAGGAGAAAACTTAGCTATTTCTCATCAGAGTACATCAAATACAACACTCCTTCTGGTAAGAATATCTAATTATTTAAGTTGTATTATAAAATGTAGGTCTCTGGAATCTGACACATTCAGCTGTTTTTCGTTTTCAGTAACTGCATTTAACAATTCCATCTTCCTTTCAGGAGCTCTTTAATTCTTTTTATTCCTTTGTTCCTGTCTCGTCTGCTTTCCGAATTTATTTTGCAACTTCATGAACAATGCTGTAAATCTTCCTGCAGTCAGAATTTCAGTCACAAGCAGCATGTGGTATGTGAAATCCAGGCATTCCAAGAGCTACTTTTATTTATCCTCTTGTGTTTCTTTTCATTTTGTGAAGTTTTTGGCATCATTAATGATGTCAAAATTGAGCATGTTGCCCTGGAAAGACAAACATAATATAATAGTATTTTTTTCTGTGGAAAAGGAGAATGTTCAGGAGACATCTAACTGAGTTCACTGTGCCTTGCCATTTAAGGAACACACCACAGGGATTTTTCATCCATGTCCCATCCTTTCTCTTTTGGAGGATCATGCTATGTTTCTAGTTTGCTGGTTTTTTACTGGTTGTTTTTAAATAAAAATTATGTTATTTTTATGCTACATTTGGGATGGTTTTGAGAGCACTGTCTGTGTAGTTCTATCTTATTTTGCCTTCTCTTTTTTGGGTAAGAACCTTCATATTGTTGTGTATAATACTGCTAATGCACTTAGTCCTGATGATGCAGCAATTTGTTTTTTTCCTGCCAATGAACTGAGAAGGGGAGGAAGTTACTGCTTCTAATTGTTTAAAACAGTATAAAGGAATATATTGTGGATCATCTCTTGCTTTTGGCTATTCTGTGTTTATAAATGGAGTGCTGAACTTGATCAACACTCCAGGGGATCAAGGAGGCCCAGACATAAGAATTGCATATGTGCAATTCTACAGGAAGGAAGCAATTCCTAAATCCATACCTTTAGAGAATTGTGCTAGAAAAGGTAAACTATCCCCTCCTAAAGGCATGCCTTCATATTGCAGTGTAAAATATTTGTGCAGAGTGTGTAAGCTCATTTCAGGTTTAAAGAAACCCCAAACAAAGAACACAACCAAATTAATACAAGCTTCTGAAAACCATCAGCCCTTCAAACTGACTCTGAACTATAGCAAAGTTTGGAATTTGTCAGTGATTCTGTTACAATGTAAATATTTACAAGAGATGGCATGTTACTGCTGAATTGAAAGTGCTGCAAGAGAAATATATGAAGAGGATTAATAGACAAAATGCTTTTTGTCATTCCCAAGTGGTGTGATTTTCTGCCTTGAAAATAAGTATCACTAAGCAAAACAAAATTCAAAAGAACAAACCCATCCTTTAAAAAATCCAAAGCAAACTTGGAGACTGGACTGTGCCTGAAATGACAAAGTGTCCCCTGCTAGATGATGGATACATCTCTGCATAACTCAGGTGTTGATTTGGGGTCTTTCCAACATTGACTGAAATTAGGTCACAGAATTTGACAGAACTTTAGCTCGAGACACACGATAAACTTGGATATTCCAAATACGTTAAGTTGATATCAGCAGGTGACACTTGATACCACTGTGATTTAAATCCCTCACAAATGGTTTGGCATCAGCAGGAAAGAGAAGTAAGTGGAATTATTAATAGGATATTGAATGAGGAAGCACCTGTTTGTCCAGATGTTTGTTTAAATAGATCTGTTTACCCTTTCACTGCGTAAAGCAATTAATGATCGTGTTTACAGTCTTAAAATGACTCTTTTCCAAATTTGAAATATACCAACTTTAAAGATTCCAAGGCTGAATTAAGAAAAAATGTAATTTTAATAGTAGCTAATATCTTTATTTTTAAAAAAGAATACTATATAAAAACATCAGGATTGGTGCAACTCCATTCATCTGAAATCTGTTAATGAAACAATGTTTCCAGTTAAGTTCATTTTCCAGAAATTCCTTCGTTTTGTAGGGACAAGCTATTCATTTTACTGTTAACTTCAAAGAAAGTTAAACTGGTCCTGTCAAATACCATCACTGTGGGTTTCCTGTCCCAGAATACCTTGCCCAAGGTAATAAATAAGTGTGTTCCAGCAGTGGGACGTGTGGTGTTCTGCCTGGGTTGCAGTTCCTGGGGGCAGCAGTGCTGTGTCCTAGGGCAGGGAATGTCCTTGGTCCCAGTCCCTGAGGACACAAGTGGGATCAGCAGGAAAGGCTGGGAGATGTCGTCATTAGAACCCAGGATTGTGTTCCTCCTCTGGTGAGCATTTCTTTACCTGTGCAGGAGAAGCTGCTCCCTGCAGGATATCAGGGCACAGCTACCTCCTGTATCTGCATCTCACCCTTCTGTGGGATGAAGGCTTGCACCAATTCTCCTGTGTCAGTGTCCCCATCAGTTTTGCTCCTCATTATTTATGAGCAATTTGTATTTTAAAAGTAGGAAGAAGGGAAGAACCCTGTCATGAGGAAACTTGCAGGTGTTTACAAGCAGGTGAATTCTAAGTATGATCTATGTAAAGGTATAGGTGAATATTTCTTAAACTACTCCATGTGATGCTTAGGTGTTCAGTACTTTCTCAGTTGCTTTAATCACACAGAAAAACAATCTTGATTCCTTCCTTTCAGAAAAGCTGTCAGCAGCCCAGTTTTTCTAGGATAAAGTCAGAAATAAAACACAGCTGCAATGTTTGTCTGTTACTTTTTCTGAGCCAAAAATTTCCCAATTGCTCTCAATTTGGGGTCCTATGTTTTAACCAGGGGGATAGCAAGAGATGCAGGTCACAGTTACGAAAATAATTTGGGTTTTATGCTATTCAGATTTCCACTTTGAGCATTTTTAAGAAGAATCGTTTTGTGCCAAGCAGATGGAAAGATTTATAAACCACGAAGAAGGGTGTAATGGAAAAGGGCTTGAATTTCTAAACTTCAATCTCTTGAAAATCCTATCCTAAAAAGGCTGACACAATTTCATGTTTTTATGTAAAATGCAAGATTTCTACTAATGACTAGCTTTCATAGAAGTGCTTCCTAATAAAAGATACTAATAACTTTAAAGGAACAATTAAAATTGTGGGAAGAAATTTTACTGAGGACCACTTGCGTTAATCCTTGAGAAACAATGAGGAAATGAGGTAACACCACTTACCATCACGGTGCTGTCAGTGCCAAACAAAGAGGGCTGAGAAAGATGTGCTAATGGCTCAGGATGGGTTGGATCACACCCTCCCTGGCAAGCACCAGCAATTATCAGTCAGGTGCAGTTTGTAGTCGCTTCAATTAACTGCACCATTACTGAGCTACGAGAACTACAGCCCAAATAGAAACACGTTTGCTGGCATTTACCCTGAGAACTGACCTGTTTCCATAGCTGTTCTTATGTGGAAATTAGGATACTTTTATGATAATGCCTCTTTTTTTTTTTCCCTCCACCTTCCCTTCCCCTCAGCTTTTATTTTGGCTTAATGAAATTTAGAGCATTTCCTTAGAAGAAAGCTTGTCCTGCAGGAGTGGTTTGGTTTGTTGGGTTTGGGTTTTTGTCCCCGTGCTCTCCTTCCCGGCTACTCTGATAAACCCTTTTCTCCCTTTTTTCTCCACGAGATTAAATTCATAATCCTCTCTTTGCAGCATCACCAAATAATAGCATCACAGAGCAGTCCCTGTCTTGCTGAGCTTTTTATTTCTCCAAGAACATTCATGTGGCTTTTGGCTCCTCCTTCGGGGAAAGCAGTATTGACCAAAGTGAAGCAGTCGTCCAGTTTGTGTGTGGTGCAGATATTTATTAAAAAAATTGAAAAAAAACCCCCAGCCTCCATTAAACCTCTCATACCTCAGTTGTTGCTAAAAGCCACATGAGGCAAGGTCATTGCTCTCAGAATAAAAGTTGTGGCATTAAAACAATTCCATTGTTTGGCTTCATGATTTTATCAATCCAACACCAGAAGATTAAGGTCAGGACTTTGTGTGCACCTCGAACAAGAAAATTCTTGCTGAGTACTCCAAAGGCACAAGGACTTAGATTGTCCAAGAATTTTGATATTGGTCCAAGCTTTATTAGTGGAACATTGAGATAGTCTCCCATTATTGGGGATTGCTCCATTAGGAGATTACTTTTTGAAATCTGAAAATATTTTTCGACTTCTGCATCAATTATATCCCATATCCACATGTGCACTGGATTATCTTTCATATATAAGCAATTAGTTGAGAAAAGAAAAAAGTACCCCTGTAAAATGAAATAAAAAGGAAAGATGAGTTGTTAAAAGAAATAGCATTACAGATGTTGCTTTACTATTAAGCTTTGAATTATCCGTTAATTTTCTACTGAACGTAAGAAAAAAAGTCATAAAAGAGAGAAATATTTCATGAGAGAGATAAACCTTAATAGGATTATGAGTTTAATAGCAAATGTAATAAAATTTGCCTTCTCAAAATGTGGGAGAAATTATTGGAATTTCCCCTTTCTCTTGAAATTAAAGGTGGGGCAGGGTGGTAATGGGGGAGTTGATTTAGAACTTGTTTTTTAGTGAATTGCAGAGCAGGTGAAAAAGAATAGGCTTGCTTGTTTGGGGATTAAACATTGGAGCTAATAATGGTAATAATATTCTTGTCTTTTTGATCCATAAATTGAAATTGCAGCAAACTGGTGCTTGGACAAAGAAGTATTTTCTGACATAAATTTTGGAACAAAAGTCCAGAACGACATTTTTCAGTTGATGTAAGAAACAAAAGCCTCTAAACTTCTGGAAAAAATAATTTAATGAGAAGTGATTTTTTAAAAAATTATTATTTCAGTTTGGCATTTGAATGCAAACAGTTCTTTTTCAATGAATTTAAGTTAAAATGTCACTTCATTTTGATTTGGTGGCTAAAAAAACCAAATTGACATTTCAAAATGAAATAAAAATATCATTTTGAATCAATGTTAATATGAAAGGTCACTTGGTTTTCATAGCCAAAAAATCCATCTGGAGCAGAATATTTAATATTTAAGCAGGAATTAGTTTTTGGTTTTTTTGTTTTTTTTTTTTTTTTTCTTATAGAAAAATGTATATTATTTTATATGTATGAACATCAACTCTCATTCACACTATTTGCATGAGGAATATGTTGTCTAGCTGTATCAAAATTATACTTTGCTTGAATTCCATATCTCTGCTGCCTTAGAAATGCTTCCCAACTTTGCAGCTGGAGCTTTGTTAGAAATGTGGAAATGGAAATTTCCACCTGTGACCCTGGGCAGGCTGCTTCACCTTCCCATGTCTTGCAGGTGCTCACAGTGCTGGGAATGTCCTTCCACCCTCTCCCTGTTTGTAATGCCCAAGCTCAGTGGAGCTGCCCAAGGGCTGGTGTTCCCTGCATGGCAGGAAAGGTCCTGGGCTGGCATTTAAATGTTCAACACGGGCTGGGCAGAGATTGGGGTCCCTCTTCTCCTAATCTCAGTCACAGAATCACAGAATCACAGAATCACAGAATGTGTAGGTTGGAAGAGACCTTCAAGACCATCGAGTCCAGCCCAGCCCCAACACCTCAACTAGATCATGGCACTGAGTGTCACATCCAGTCTTTTTATAAACACATCCAGGGATGGTGACTCCACCACCTCCCCAGGCAGACTATTCCAGTCCTGCAGGAGCTGTTGGACTTGGAGGGCACAGTGCTTCATCCCTCAGCTAGGCAACATGCAGATAAAGATGATACTCAGTTGTGGCAGAGTTCAAAAATATCGGCTTGCTCTCTTTATTGTTTTTCTTGTTTCCTTTCCCAAATGAGGGAATCTCGTGCCATGCTTTGCAATGTTTTCCTGCTTGTTCTACAGAAATGTTTACCATTTTTCTCAGCTTTTGCAAGCAATTACTGAAGATGCAATTTTGTGCTTAATGAGCAGCTGAGCGCTGAACCTTAAAAGGAAAACAAAAAAGGCTTCCTCTCTCCAAATATTAATTAATCTTTCAAGTTAAAATACTGTAACCCAAGCATCCAATTTTAAACACCCTGACTCTAAAATACTTTTCAAATGGTCAGATCATTAATTTTCTTTCAAGGACTCACGGGCAGCACAGAATAACAAAGCAAACTTGTATGGTTTTCTTACTTGTTTGGTTTTGAATGCTTCCTGTGCTATCCACAGTGCCCAGAAGTTTTTCAAATTGAGGTGCTGTTAGCCCACCTGCAGCTGGAGACTGAGCAGCTCCTCCCCTTCCCCTGTCTGCCAGAGAATCTCTTTGACTGGATCTGGTTTCCTTCTGGTTTCTGCTCAGGCTGGGACTGGCCCATGCTCCAGGGAGGAATCTCCAGCTCATTCCTCACTGCAGCTGGGACTGACCTGGACATGGCAGCAGCTGCTTCAGGGTCCCTCAAGTTTTGTCATTCCCAAGAACTGGGAAACCTGCTGCACCTCCTTCTCTGGAGTGAAGCAAGTATTAACAGGCAGTAGAGCAGGATGGAACTTATAACCTCTTGTGTCTATTTCTAGTTAAATAAAATTGATATTTGATGGAAGCTTGTTGTCCAATTTTGGGTTTTTTGTGGTTTTTTTTCAAACTAGTTAATGGAAGAAGATTGCTGTACTTTGATGTTTGCACCTGAAAAGAGAGAAAAGCTAACTTTCTAATATTTTTTGTTCAAGGTCTTTTGGTTTCTCTAAAAGCTTCTGAATACTTACTCTTTAGCCTAGCTTGGTTGTCACTGAACTCAAGCTGTACAAAGCCAGAAGAAAAAAACAGGTGTAAATAAATCAAATTGGATGGTATTTTGCATTCATATGGTGACTCTTTCAGAGAAAATAGCCACATAGGTGCTTTCAGACTGGCAGTTTTGCCAGTAGACAAAGATATAGGTGAACAACATCTTTGATACCTGAATCTAGGGAAGGACAGTCTGTAATGTTAGAATTAATCTCAGAGACAAAAACACAACTCATATGTAGTGTGCATGTGTTTCAACAGAGAAAACAGACAAAAGAAATCTTCCAGAGTGCCCACCCACCCTGATCAGAGAAACAGCAGCAACAGCAGGGTGTGCTCCTGCCTGCTGCTCACTGTGGTGGATGGATCCAGAGGAGCAGAGGAAATCCCTGTTCTGGAATGTTGGAAGGGAGAGGCAGGAGCTCCAGGAGTGGCTGTGCCACAGCTTGGTGGGAAGAGTGCAAGTTCTCATGGGTGCACAACACAGAGCTGATTTGGATACTGTGGCTTTTGGCAGGTGCACTCTGAGAAATACTAACTGTTCTCTCAAGGTTTGGTTTGCAGTACTATCTCCAAAGAAGCAAAAAGGGCTTTTCAATTTTATTAAATTGAAGACAGTGCTATTAGTGATCTCAGCAACTGAAAAAGTAGGGAAAAGAATGTGATTATGGCATGTAGTAATTCACCACTGACATTGATGTACCTGTTTTGCAAAACTGTAAACACAGTGAGGCTGACATAGGTGCACAGAATCTTGTTTTGTACTTGTTTTTTTCAACATTAGTGCAAAAATATGGCTGGGTTTTATTCTTGCTTTGCGGGAAACACTGAGAGCAAGTAATGTGGTTATGCTGTTATTTCAGTTTACTTTCAAGAGGTTTATTCTAGCAGGCAGTCAATTATAATCAAGAGAAGTGAAAAACATGCTAATATATTTCACAGTTGCACAGTGATAACACTACACTGAACATGGTATCCACAGATTTCCAATTCCGTAGAGTGAAATAAATCTGATATTCTCTTGTTATGGTTTTCTTATTAAGAATGAAAATACACCATAAGATTAAACCAGGCAGGGAGAGATATTAGTAGGGTCTTGCAGTTGTTCGGATTAACAGCCGAGCACTTCCAAGTCATAAATAAATAAAACAAAAAAATATATTCAGCTTGTCAGCCTCTGGGCAAAACTGCCTTCTGTTGTTGCAGCCCTCTAGGTAGTATTACTAAAAAGTGTTAGCAGAAATGCAAAAGGGAAAATACTTTAGTATTTTGCTTCTATCTTTTTTTTCCTTTTTTTCCACGCCTAAATTTTGCATTCATTTCATGGCTCTGTTTGAACAAGCCAGAGGGCTGGGTTGTGGATGAAATGTTAATATGGTGTGTGTGTATATATCCACTTGTATGAGGACATGCCACATACATCTACAAATGCTTTTGTTTGGGGAACCTGTACGTAGGATAATGTGCTCAAGTAGGGCAAGCCCTTCTTCCTAGTCTCTTTTTTTTGTTTCTTGACAACTATATGTACAAAAATATATATGAAGATAATACATTTATAAGCAAGATAGTGTAATTTTTTAAAATATATTTTACTGGCTATTACATTATGCTGCAATAGATTCTCTCAGTGCTATCTAATCTTAGAACTATACCATACAGTGAAACTTCCATGAATTATTAATTCTTAAAAGGGTCATAGCAGAGAATATTTTCAATGGGATGGTTCAAAATGAAAGTGCAGCACGAGGCAGAAATGTGACTGGTTAAATAGGAGAAAAACTCTTAGTTGGCATAAAGACTATATTGTATTGTGTTATTTTTTGCCTTTTTTAGGAGTAGCATGTGTGCATGTTCTGCCCTGAAAGGCTTGGGGTTTTCTACTTTTTTCTTTCTTTCCCTTTTTGCTCTTTTAACTTCTCTGTGTTGCAGGATCTGAGTGTACTTTCTATTTCAGTCTGTATTGTCAACTGAATTCTAATCAAAAAGTAACAGCAAAGTCAAAGCGAGGAGGATAGTGACTTTCCTGGTAGTACTTGGGGCCTAATATTATCCTGAGTGTCAATATTTTTATTATGAAAAACTTAAAATACTTTTATGAAACCCTCCATGACTGCATACAGTCTCTATTCCATCCAGTCATGAGCAGCAGGGAAGCTGCTGCCTTCTAGAAAAGCTCCACAACATTTTTTCCAATAGCCAAAGAAAGGGGTGTGCCATTGAACTTACTCTACTACTGAGGTGTTCTAGAGAATTTGGTGTTGACATTCCCAGTCTGGGGCTGGCCATGCTCTCAAGCCAGCACTGAGATTTCTATGGCTTTCCACTCCTGAAATGGATGGGATGGACTCACATGAGGCAGTGCTCCAGCTCTCAGGAAGGAGCTTCAGTGACAGTCAGCTGGAGAGATTAATTTGCATCTTTAACTGACAAGGCTCTTTGTGAAGTGAACATCTGACCATAGCTTCAGATTTATGAGGTCTTATTCCATGTTGTGTTTAATGCACTGACTGCACTCAGGTGAAAAATTCATCTGTGGCTTCCTCTGGGTTGTTTCCATCCCATCTGCACAGCCCACTGAGATCCTTCTGAAGGGTGTATGCTTTGAAAGTCTTATGTCTTTATTAGCTAGAATTGTTTCAAGATTTTTATTTTACTGCTAAAGGGAGGCTTTATAATAAAAGGATGTCTCATTTGATCTCTCAGTGTAATCTGTGAGTGTAGATCCACGGTAGAGAGACAGCAAAACAAATTCAAAAATGTCCATATGGTTTAGTGGCTTTGCTTGAATCTTGGTAGAGAGAAACCAAAGGTCTTTTTTGTGATGCACCACTCTAACCTTGTAATGTATGGCCATATGTTTGTAAGGGCTGCCATGCATGTCTTTCAACACAGAAACTTGGGGAAACCAGTTGGAATGAACTCTGTTACCCATGTTATTTTCACCACTTCTGAGTAAATTTATGCCCCCTCTGAAAGTTATATCTTTGAAAGGAAAAATCTCTGAATGGGAGATAACAAAGTGCCTGCAAAGCCACTGGAAGTGTTTGTTCTACATGCAGACTGGCTGCACTCGGTGTGGATAAGAAGGATATTTCAGTCACATAAACAGATGGAACAAGAATGACACTTCTGGTCACCTCTACAGACTCGTGTCTGACACTGGCAGACACAAGTGGGTTTGAACTCAGATGCAAATGCACAAACAGATCTGCAGCTTCCCCCATCGACCTGCAGTGATAACAAACAGATGTTTGTGGCTTAATGTTTGTTTGTGAAGATTATTACCACAGGTTTAGGTAATACATTCATGATGACAAAAATAATAAACCTGATTAAAAGGCCTCCTTCAATGAGACTTGTCCCTGCCCAGTGAGTTCATGTCAAAGCTTTATTGACAACTTGACCTTGAAAATAAAAGATAATGGTCCTTTCTGACACTTCATTTTCCAATCACTTTATCAGCTGTGGAAATCTGGCACAGAAGCATTAACCAGACATAATTAATTTGCATTGATGACATCAATCAACCTCTATTTAATTAATATAATCAAGTGCTGTAATTTGTTTCCAAATATGATGAAAGACATAGTACTCTATGTCCAGTGACAAAAGGAAGAAAAACAATGTGAATGTTCTAACAGAAACTTTGCCTACACTATGTGGAGGTCCAAAATAGAGAGTCTGAACAAAATAACCATTATTTGCATTTGGTTGTGCTTCTTTTTACTTTACATGGCAGTCAGAACACAGCACATTCAAAACCAGCAATCCACTTTCATTAGGGCAAGTTATAGATTTCCACTGGGGAAAGTGCTGGTTGAAAGTTGTCAAATTTGAAATAATTTCATTTTTTTCTTGGGGTGGGAAGGCATATATTTAACAATTTAGTGATAGCAAAAATGTTATTCACATGATATCTCCTTTCTATCCACTACTGTAAATTTTCCCCTGTTACTATGTGGAGAATATGCCCAATGTTACTGCTCTGCAAATAAAAGAATGGTTGTGCCATCAATACATGGTGGATAAAAAGATGGAGGGAGTAGGAAGGCAAACAAATGTGACTTCAAGTAATTTGAAATGTATGCAGTACAGGCTAAATAGAGATCTGCATCAACATTGTGATTAACATGCCTGGTGCTCTGCTTGGGAGAAGCCTCTTTTCTTCCTTGAGGGCCAGAAGCAAGGGTCAGTCAAATCTGCAATGACAATGTGAGTATCATATTGCTGTAGTTGTGTTAGCTGCTCCTTAAAGGGTCAAACTCCTGTAAACAGAAAATGTTCTTAAATGCAACTATAATTATCTAACTGTCTTACATAGTGATGAAAGACAGCAGGTATCTTTTGAAATGATCTTTAAATAGACATTATCATGGTTGTTCACAAAACTTTTTTCTGTGTAGCTTTCTTTGCCTGAAAAGATCTTGAGTAGAAATACCAGGAAGAAGATGGACTTTTTCAAAAGAAAGGATTTCTTCTGTAGAGAAATTATAAGCAATAATGAGGCTTAAATATTTCCTTAAAAAATCCTCCATGCAGCTTGTGGTTGAATTAATTTTTTTTTACTTGAAAAATACTCATTTATAACTCCAACTAAATTCAGAAAGTCATTAATTCTCCCTATTCCAGAGATATAAATGGGACAAAACAAGTCAGCATAAAATAGCCAGCAGAGGCAGGAAAAGCTGGGACACAAGGTCTTTGTCAACAGCAAACACAGAGACAACACAATTTTTTTACATTTCCTTTATAATATTTTTATTGGAAATACAATTATAGGAAAGAAGCATCTCAGTAGCAAAGATAAGTAGATATTTCGATAGAAGCAGAAGATATTCCTCCATAGATCAAATAGTTTAGGCTCTGTTCACTTTTTTTTTTCTGATACTAAACCTTATTTTTAAACTTCTTTCAGAAACACGGGGTCAAATTGTAGATTTGATTTTTTTTTTTCTCAAAGGAAATAGTATAGCAATATGAATCTTAAAGTAATTGAAGGGAATTGATCCTAGAAGCTCTGTGATCCTGCTCACTGGTGTTTGGTAACTCCCCCTGGATTGACATAAGTGGTATTAGAGCTCTCCTACTTCTTCAGTATAATTGCATTATCACTGATCATGTTCAGTTCCCTGGCTTGCTTTGCTTTGATCTCTCTCATTCTGTCCTTATTCAGCTCTTCTTTTTTACTTTCCATGTTTATATCAATGTCCTTATCATGTAATATTTTACAAGGGCTCTTTGTCATTGCTCAGATTCTTGTGTTTTTGCATGTTGGCCACTGAATTAGAAAGCAGGCTGTTTACATAAGCAGGTCAGCTGCACTTTCCTTCACCAGGACTGCTGCACCTAACACATTGGAGTTGGAGACCAGGGGTTATTGAAGTTAATAGAAGCCTGGCTCTAACGACCTTGTTCTAAAAATTGATTTGATTTGGAGAGAGGTTGTTTGTTCATATAATTGACCTCCCTCTTTTTTTTCTACATGTACTTGGTCTAGTTTCCTGAGCTCATTAGCAACAATGAGCTATTTTCACCTCTATGCTTGTGATCTGGGTAATAGTTGCTTGCAACATGTGATGATTCCATCTCCATTTGGGGCCAGAAAGAAAACCAGGCATTCATGTCTCATAGTGGAGTTCTTCTGTAGAGCAGGTTGAAGCCTTTCTGTTCCAATATTCATAACCCTCTAGCTTGGTAAATCTGAAGTTATACCATCACTTATCCAGTACAGTAGCAAAGAAACAGTTTACTAATTTGCAGTAGAGAAACAAAAGAAGGAAGCATAACCTCTAGCTGATACAATAAATGAATCATTTTTACAGGGCACAATAAACACTTAGCTGTTTCCATTCCTGGTTCCTTTACTGAATTATTTTCCCACATTTTCTGTCTATTTCTGAATGCTGTTCATATTAAAGGGAAAAAGGTCTCTATCTCCCAACTTTATTTCCTCATTGTTATTCATTGGTCCAAAGAAACTGAGATGGCATCTGAGTTTATTTAATCAGGAGCTCTCTGCAAGGGAGGTTAGGAATCATCTCTGTGTATCAGAACTGATATGTAGCAATGCCCGTCAGAAGAGATTAGTAGGTCCATGTCGAGGTGGAAGCAGCAGGGTAGAATGAAATCTGAAACTGGGTTAAGTAATTGGGTTCTTGTTCAATAAAAGTGCTTGCTTGTGTGTTGTAATGAAAGATCTTTGGTGCTATGGACGTCTGAATCCAAATATCCTCCGGATTTTCTGAGGGATAAAGCGATAAGGGTGAAAGGGATTTAATTTAGGACTGTTGAAAAACTTTAAAGAGATTAGAGAAATTCGTAAATGTGCTCTCTCTCTTTCTTATCATGGTGGCTTTTGTGTCTCACCAGAACCAGAGTGGGTAAGGAGAGGGGCCCAAGGTCAGAGTTGTCAGGGTTCTGGTCTGGGACAGGGCTGCTCTGGGTATGCTGCTTCTTTCAAATGCCCATTTGAACTGCAAGTGCAGAAAAGATAATGAAAAAAAATTTTGGCTTTGTTTGGGTTTCCTTATTTTGGACTTAGGAGGATGACTCTGCAATTTTTTTTGCCAGTTCATGATCAATAGCATTTGCAATTTTATTTAAGTATTTGTTTTTTTATTTTTATTTTGCTTCATTATGAGATTGTTTTCAAGGCTTGATTACACCATCAGATCTCTGGTAACTACATAGGCCATGTTTCTTAAAGCTTTTTGTCATGATTTATTTAGGTGTGGTAGTTTTCTCTGATTGCAAAATTATTTTTCTGTGAAACTTTAAGTTTCCTAGATTCATTAGTTCTGTTTATATAGAAAAAAATAACAAACATAAGAATAGAATGCTGAGAAAATAGATAATGAAATCTTGCCTAGCTTTGATACATTGCTTGTAAAATTATCTCTGAATCTTTTTTTTCTGTGTTTGAGCAGAACAACAATGTCTAGCTTGGAGCCAAGTTTTGTCTTGATCACAATTTTCTATAAGGGTTAATTGTCTTTTTGCATTACTAAATCAGCTTTGGAAAAGATCTCAATCTCCTTGAAAACAGACTGGTTTACTTTGTGGTTTTTTTTTGGTTTTTTTGGGGTATTTTTTGGTGGGGTTTTTTTGTTTGTTTGTTTTGTTTTGTTTTGTTTTTTTTTTCTCAAGGCTGATTTAATGTGCTTGCTCAGTCACAGATTGAGAAGAGTTAAAAGGCAGAGTAAGAACAAAAGTTTCTAGAATTAAAATGTTTTCTTGAAGCACCTGTCCTTGGAAAACTCTCTGATTTTACAGGCACATGTGTGCACATATATAAGGAGAAAAGGCCACATGCTTCAAGGAATTGAAATGGGAAGCACTTCCCTTGACTTGTTTATGCCAATGCCTATTTTACAGTGTTGTTAACCTCAGGCATTCTGACATTGCTCGCACCTCTTGTCTATGGCATCCTCTTCCCTTTGTTCCTTGAGATTACAGGGATGCATTAGCGATGCTTTGTTTTCCTGGCTTTTGCTACAATTCCAAAGAAATAAATAAAATTTTTCCTTGTTTTTTTGTTCTAAGGATTGTTATAGCAAACATTTACTGAACTGTATTATAAAAAAAATTAGATTTGGACTGAACGTAAGAGTTGGTAGCCTGTGGCAGCTCAGATGATCTGAAATGCTCAAAGAAACCTTTCCTTGAGGTGAAGAGTTTTTTCAAAATGTCTTGCTCCGTAGTTGCTTTCAGTGAGAATAATATTCTACTTCTAGTTTAAAACCAAAATCAAAACAATACCCAAAAAACCCCCAAAACATAACACCACATACCAGTGAACTATTCCTTTCCATCATCTACTGGAGAATCCTCTGCAAAAGGTGACATACCCTGACCTTGTGATTACCACATTCCATCTGTGCATTGTCCACAAGGTCATTGTAGTGGGACAGTCATGGATTTAATGAAATTTAAATATAGATAAGTTATTAAATGTTTACAATTTCTGCAAACAATAATGTCATCTGATCAGATCTTAAATTCTGATATCTTTCATTTTATGAATCAAGATTTATCTGGATTTCTTTGTGTTTCAGTCTCTATGCAGGTGTTACAGAGCAGCCAGAAGAAATTGTCTCAAAGCCAGAAATTCCTCTTTGGCTTATGATGGCTCAGGGATGGCTGCATAGCTCATTAATTTCCACTGATACTGACACTAAGTGCTTCGCTTTAAGAACTATGTAAGTCTTGCCTTTGCCTGCAAGTGTAAAGGGATATTTTCAATATTTATTTCCCGTCTACTCACATGAAACTCTGCCTCTCAGATGACAAGTTTAAGTCAGATGATCAGATTGTCTCTGCTTATCTCCACTTGGAGCCACAGGAGAGGATGTAATTAATGTCCCTGTTAGGGATGAGGGGAACTCCCCTGCTCCCCCAGCTCATGCCAAGGCCATTTCCTCCCAGCCTGGCAGTCAGTTGTGGAGATGATCTTTCCCTTATTGCAAGTGACATCAAAGGAGAATCCGTCCCCTTTCAGTTGGGTACAACCAGGGGTGGTACCTGCTCCACTGGTGTCATTTTGTCACCTGGGGAGGGGTGGAAACAGAAGTCACTCACAAAGGAAAGAAGATGTCCCAGATGTCTGGCTAATGGAGCTGAGGGATTCCTGACCCCAAAGGAGGGTGAAAAGTGTTTCATTCCCCTCCTCTGACAGGCTCTTTAATTGGTACCTTGTATCTGGGTGTTTAAACCTCGATCACACTTTTAGCTTCTACTCTCCAAGGTGCAGTCACTGCTTCCCCTGGCAGGACCCCCAGGCACCTCCTGACCCTCACAGGGGGATGCAGGCTTTCCCTGCAGCCCTCTGCAGTGTCCTCTTTCCTTAGTTTCCTTGACTTGTGTGTCTGATAAATGGTGGCTCTCACAGTAACATTTCCATCCACATTTTATGTCTTTTTTATTTTTGTACTGGGCTAATTGTATTGGGTACTGGTGGCACGTATGACTAGCTATACATCTACAGCTTTTCCAAGCCATGCTATTTCTTAAAAATAACCCTAACCTCTCCTTTCCCCAGTTTATTCAAGCAATTAAAATCAAATAATTTTGGGAAAAGCTGAGCTGAGTTTGGGGTCTAAGCTTTTATTTTTCAAAAGGGAGTGGTTAATAGCTGATAAAAATATTTTCAGGTACAAAAATGGACATTTTGGCCTCTTCTGTGAATTTTTATATGTTTAGAATAAAACTGTTTCAGGGAGAGAATTGTTTCTGTCTTTCATTAGAAGCATACTTTCCAAGCTTTTGTTTACTTTTGTTTACAAAATTACTTGATAAATAATCACAACTTTTCATTGGGTTAGCTAATGTCAAAAAAGAAATCATTTCTCAATGCTCTATTTCCAGAGATAAAAAGGTTTATTATTGGAAAAATTGCTTATGCTTATTTTGCTTAGACATTAAAAAAAAAAAAAAAAAAAAAATTGCCTGCTTCAATTTTATGAAAAATCAGCTCTCAGAAGGAAGTGTATTTTACAGTGAAAAAAGGATGATTTGTCCTGCATCAATTTCTGTGTTTGTGTATCTGTGACACTTTTACAGTGATGAAAACCCACCCAAACCAGCTATCAATATGCCACCTCAATAATATTTTTGTGAAGGATTTAACTTATGTCTGACTTTGCTGTCAAGATCTGTCCCAAGGTAAATTGGATGTAGTTCCATTTTTTGAGCTAAAGGTTTAGTCTGAAATCCCCACTCAGAGGCTTCAATCCCGCTCATAAGGAGAAGCACAGTGCTCCTGTTTGTGTCACTGTGTCCCCTTCCCTTCCCAGGGAGTGGCACTCAGCCCTCCAAGTGCTGTCACTCAGCTCACCATGGAACAGCAAAGCCAACAGCTGTGGCCAGAGATGCAGGCCTGCTTTATTCCACGGGATGAAATCTTATTCCATTCTGTGTTTCATTAATGCAGCAAGCTCTGTTGAAGTTTTTTTGATGCCTTTTTTTTTCTGCACAGAATATATGGCCTATATTAAAAACAGGCAAGGATTTTCCTAGCTGGCCAGCCCTATACATTATTATTTCTAGTTTTACAATGCCAAAAGGATAATGCAGCTTTACACACCTAATGACAGGAGGGTTGTCTCTTAAAACTGCCATTATTGAACAACTTCACAAGGCTGGTGCTGATTTAAACCAGCTTATGTTCTCAGCCCCAATATTCAGCCTGTGGTGGTTAATCACAGACTTTGTAATGAAAAAGATGCTAAGAAAGATTTCTGAGTACTGGGTGGGGGGAAAAAAGTCAACTTTAAAGTAATTGATATATTTTCTCTGTGCAGGATTCAGTGCCAACTGTTTGAAAAACATGAATAGGGAAATGGCATGTAAAATAGTGCCCTTTTAATACATGTTCTCTACACCTGTGTAAAGCTTTCTTTGCTTCTTTTCAGCACAAATTCCTACAGAATTTTACTTCTTCCAACCACCGTTTCATCAGAAGGATAAGTTATTTTCACCTTTCTCAGCTTCTATATCAAATACTATTAATATTATCAGCTAAGCAATGACTCTAAGTCCTGTCCTTTACTGGTGGAAATATGGAAGCTTCAGATGGCTATAAATAATGGCCCCTCCTGGGAAGGAAATATTCCCCTCAAAGTGAGTGAGTAAATGAGAAATCACTCTTCTCCTTCCTCTGCACTTGTTGGAAAAAACACAACCTTGTTTTAATAACTTAATATCATATAGAGGAGGAGAGGCACCTGCAGTAGCTCTCCAGGTACCATAAATCATTTGTCAGAGATGTAGCTAAGAGACATTTGAATAGTCATGATTACAGAAGGTCTGTTTTCATGTGTTGGGGAAAAGAACCTGTAGTAATGCTCAACTGGAAATAAAGCTACCATTTTCTTTTTCAGGGGAATAGCACTGTAAAGAGGCTTTGTAGTGACATATTTATCAACACTTTTGTCACATAGGGAGAAATAATTGGTGCAATTAGTGCTTGTGCTAAGTTCAACAGATAGTTCAAGCTGTACAGCTTTTATGGAAATTGTAAAATTCTTTAGTCTTATAAAAAGCTCTTGTTGGAGTGAAGACATTGAGGAGCTGATGACATAACCTTATTTTACCTCTATCATCCCACAACGATTAACAATCTATATATACATGATATTTTAAGCTGTGGCCCCTCTGCATAGCAGCTTGTTACACTGAGCAGGAGGAGAGATTACCTTATAAAACTAATGGGGTAAAGTACTGTTCTTTAGGGGAAAAAAAACCCAAAAGCCTTGAACTGTTTTCTCGTAGGTTTATTACTAGCACTGACCATCTCACTTGGTGCATGCACTGAAGAGCAAGCTCTGAACAAGTTCTAAACACTTGCTTAGAACAAGTCTCTAAACAAGTACCTTAAATCAACTTTGAGAAAAAAAGAAAACAAACCAAACCAGTCTATTTTCAAGGAAATTGATATCTTTTCCAAAGCTGATTTAGTCCTGTGAAGCTGATTTAGCCCTTTCTGCCATTGAACACCTTTGTAGCAGAGCAGCTTCTGCAGATTTGAAATCCAGGCAAGAGAGGGTGGGCTGGCAGGTGGCCATGAACAACTCATCTGTCCAGGGCTTTTTGTGTGCTATGCTTTGCCTCAGTGCCACCAGAGCAAGGCTAGGAACAGGAGCATGGCTTCTATGCTAATATATTTAAGGGTGTTTAAGATTGGGAATGCTACAACTTTGGATCATTAAAAGCAGTGAAGATGAAATAAATGTCTTCAGGAAATGTTATGAGTTTCTGCTTATACCACTGCCACAACAGCACAGCACTTCTAGCCTTTAAAATTCAGCTCATCCAAATCTGCTTTTTGCTCTTTCCCTTCTCTTCATTATACTGTTCAATCATCCAACCCATAGTCTTTTTTGCTCTGGGAATTTCGAATAACGTGAAAAGAGAAATAAAACTGTAATCAGGATAAGTTTGAAGGAGGAAAAAAAAGGAAATTCTAGTTATGGAAGAGAACATGGTATCATACAAGCACTCAAATTAAAGAAACAGTGAATCAAGAGATGCCTGTCTGAATGCATGAGACAGGAATTTTAGTGATGTGTAATTTACACAAAGGCACAATTTATATAACGTAATAGCTGAGAGCATGCAGTTGTGGGCTATCAGATGAATAATTGGGATTCCACAAATCATGTGTCAGGAACCCTGGATGGTGGATAGGAAAAAAAAAGAAGATAGATGAATAGTCTGGTAAAAACAGAATTTTATTTATAAGCAGCATATGAAACAGTTTTTTTCTGCATTTTTGACCACAAATTGATGTCCGCAAACTTTCTTTTAAGCTTTTTATTTATAGGAGAAAAACTCTTCTTAACAGGAGAAAACTGTAGTTGAGTTAAAAATACTTGTCATTTGATAATGAAAATTGAAAATCAGAACACGGTGAAATGTTTTTCTCCATCTTAAATTTTTCTGATGCTTGAACAGATGATATCTGTGAATCTGCAACCTTCCTAAGCTAATGACTAAGCGACGTATGTTGAGTGCGATTATGCTTGAACGTGTCCGGAGGAGGCAACAAAGCTGATGAGGGGCTTGGAAAGCAAGCCATATGAAGAACGACTGAGGGAGCTGGGGTTGTTTGGCCTGGAGAAAAGGAGACTCAGGGGTGACCTTATCACCCTCTACAACTCCCTGAAAGGTGGCTGTGCTCAGGTGGGGGTTGGTCTCTTTCTCCAGGCAGCAACTGACAGAACGAGAGGACACAGTCTCAAGATGCACCAAGGGAAATATAGGTTGGATATTAGGAAGAAGTTTTTCATGGAAAGAGTGATAAAGTACTGGAATGGCCTGCCCAGGGAGGTGGTGGAGTCACCACCCCTGGATGTGTTTAAAAAAGGATTGGATGTGGCACTCAATGCCATGGTTTAGTTGAGGTGTTAGGGCTGGGTTGGACTCGATGATCTTGAAGATCTCTTCCAACCTACACATTCTGTGATTCTGTGATCAGAGCTCTGGAGGAAGGTGCTTTAACCTGTTTGGTGGGTTCAGGACTGTAACTCTTTGGGATTGTAGGAAAAGTGATGGGTTTGCCCCAGCTGAGACCTCAGCAGCCTCAGAAGGTCTGTGTCCCTCTGGCTGTAGGTGTAAATCTGTGCTGAGCCTCTCCATGGTGCCTCTGGCTGTCACACAGTGTTGACCTAATATTTTCTGAGCCTGAGAATTGCTGAGCTCTTCCCAAGGGAAATTTTTCAACAGTTTCCTTTTTCCCAAAACAACCTTGTGTAAACAATATTCCTTTCCCATACCAACAGGTGTTGTTTGCTATTTCTGTTACTGAGCCAATGGGAGAGGTGTCAGTCCTATGGACCAATAATGTGTCTTTTAATGCAGCATGTTATAAAAGGGCTGAATGAATTGTAAATAAACCTTCTGATTTCTACTGCCTTCTGACTGGAGTCAGGCATCTTTATTTCGTGTCCTATTGTGACACCACAGGGCACTGAGGGCCATTCCTGAAGCTGGATGTTCCTCAAGCCAAGTGTGGGTGAATTCTCTTCCACTCCCTTGCCACTGATGTAAATATCAGCTGAATCTGTGGGTAATTTCACTTGTAGAGAGGAACTTCCAATCCGAGTCTCAGCGTTAGATTTGTTGCTGATATTTTGTTTTTCTTCTTTTTGATGTTTAGGAATGAGGAAATGTTGTGTAAGGAAAGAACAAAATGTTTTTCAGAGATCATATGTTTTCTTCTTTTTCTAGAGATGTAAAGGTGGAGAGTGTAGAAAATACTACAGCTTTTTTTTTTTTTTCAACTTTTTTGACTCCTAATTTTCTACGGTGTTTTTTACCTACTTCTAATAAATTTTAAATTACAATTTTTGGCTTCACTAAATCTTGTGAATGAAACACCAATGGGGAGACTATAAAGCAGAAGATGATTTTTTTTTAAATGGGTTCTACATTATATTTCTAATTCTGAAAACAGAAGACTCCTCATCTAAGGGAGCTCTCTCTTAGAACACACTGCAAACATATATATGTTTGTATAACATCTACCTAATTCAATAGTATGAAAATGGCCAATCTATTTCAGTAGAACCAGAATTACAGGGTCAAAGAAGAAACAAATAATAATGTAAAACATCCTACGCTGCAGTCCTGGCTGTAGGATGGCACAGCTACACATCAAAACAGTGACTTTCATGGTCCGAGTCCTGTGTGAAGGTTAGTGAAAAGCTGCAGAACCAAAGAAGAAATCTGAGTTACACTTGGTTCTGGTTTGTTAGCTTTCCTCATTTTTGAGAGAAAAAGGGAGGAGATGAGACTATGGGAGCAATAGGTATGATAGCACATCCAAGAAGGTATAGTGATTTGAAAAGTCTGAGTGGCATTGACCCAAATATAATCTTGCTAGTAGCTTTCTGGATAGGAAAAAAAAAAATTGATTTTTCTCTTTTTTAAAGCTGCTTCTGTATGATTTCTTAACTCTTGAGGTTTTGCTTCTGCTGTATTGATCTCTACTGATGCTTATCTCTGAGTCTGCATGCAGTCTAGCCCAAATAGTTATCTGCCCAACCCTTGAGTCCAGTGCAGGCTGCCTCCAGTTGACCTCAGTTAAACCTTCTTGCTTTGTCAAACATCAAATGCTGCTGAGAGAAGTCAGCCCTGCCCTGGGATCCTGATCCTTGCTGTTGTGTGCAAGGCCTTGCTGTCTGTGGAAACCTTTGCTCAGGATGAAGTCCAGACCGTGGAGGCACTTTGGATACAGGCTAATATTCCTTTGGCAAATGTAAGGAGAAAGTCAAGGCACATTCCCTTTTGGCTTTTCTTCACATTTGCAGAAGACTGCATGTCACAGTGAGGGTGGCTGTGACAAATCTTTGAGCCCCCAGACTTCAGGGTGAGTGTAGTATGAAGAAAATGGAGCAGGAATGATGGACCATCCAAAAAGAAAATTACTTTAATGAGAAATAAAAATAGGGTCGATGCCCAGAAACCAAACC
Organism: Trochalopteron elliotii; assembly: GCA_024734555.1. Classification (NCBI taxonomy): domain Eukaryota; kingdom Metazoa; phylum Chordata; class Aves; order Passeriformes; family Leiothrichidae; genus Trochalopteron; species Trochalopteron elliotii. Next base: position 994,465 of record JANPWX010000029.1, read on the forward strand.
CAGTAGAGGGACAAGTACCAAAGACCAGAAACCAGGGAGAAGTAACAATATATAAACCTGGGGGTGGAACATTCTAGAACAATACCATATATGGAACACAAGTAACCAATAGGGGAGTAGACCCTGGACTGATTAACATAACAACTCCAAAGGCTCTTGGGGGGGAGCTCTCTGCTTGCCCTGAGTTGATGAATGTTTCCCAGGGCTTGGAGCTAAGGCTTGGCTGGTTAGAGGAGAAGTCTGGCTGAGCCTGTGTCCTAGTCAGGCCAACTCCCACAACTGCAGAGGTGCAGATTCTGTTCTCATGGTATTGTAAGGCAGGATGAACTCTTCAGAGTATAAGGAAACAATATCAGTATAAACCCAGTATAAATGTGATCAGAATCTGTTCCTCAAAGCTCTGACTTTATTAGAAGGTGAAGTGCTTGTGACAGTTTTAAGATAAAAATATGTTAACTGATTTATTTAGGATCTCTTTAAGGTCAGAATGTTTTTTTAATGTTTTTACTTGGAATGAAAGGTCATAAGTCCCAATTAGTAATAAAATAAATTGGACCTCCAGTAAATTGGAGCATACCAATATATATATTTTTTTAATATATATGGTATTCCATGTGTTAAGCTTAAGGTTACTGGTCTCTGAATGTGAAATTTGGGGGCAGGGGAGCAAGACAAGCCAAAAGCACTATTCCTTTTGTTATGCTCTATCTGAAATAGTAGTATCTGACTACAGCTTGTTAAGTCATCTGACATTTTGTAGCAGATATGAGAAAATCAATGACAGAAGCAGTGTTGTGTAAATACATAGGAGAGCATAAGCCACCAGCAAAAGATATTTCAGAGAGTTCATGCTATAATGTTCTGGAAAAGTCATGTCAGGACACTGGGATCCAACAAAGTGCAATTCCATGATGATAAAATCCTTAGTGGTTGCCTACTCAAGGTCCTAGGGTCTGTTACGCAAATTCTCTATTCCAGCAATAGAATTGTGCCAGCATTTCTTGCCTCCACAGGAAGAGATAGGTACCTTTGCATTAAGAAAAGCAAATAACCTTAAACTCCTTGTTTATACCCCTCATTCAGATAAAGCAGAATTCACAGAAAAATAAGTATTTTGGGACTGGATTTTTAAAATACAGTAATGGATTTGAGATGTATTTTCAAAAGTCTAAACTTGATCAGAACTGCTGATTTTGCTACAATTTCCTGTTTCCCTATTATTCATATAACAAAGAAATGCTCTGAAACAGTTTCTGTGCCCATACTCAAGCCCCAGTCCTTCCAAGAGAATTCATAGGAATCATTGTGAATCCTCTTTCCAGATCTTTCTCAAGAGGGTACAGTTGTGCCTTGATGCTCAGTGTGTGAAACAGGTGCAGGATTTGGGTTAATATTTAGGAACTAGGAAATACTTTTGTTTTTCACCATGGAAGCTCTGTGGATGTTGTTGACCTGTACAGTGACTGCAGATCTGTGTGACTGAGAGCTGAAATGAGTTTACTGAACTGTATGGAGAGAGAGGCCTTCCCAGGGTATTTTTAGTTCCTGGCATAAAAAGAGACATATTAATCAGTGCATCAATCACTGCTATATGCACATAGGACAATATATATGTTCATAAAAGATAACAAAGCTGCTCTCAGTTTCCACAGAGGTGAGCCTTCATAATGCCCTCTGATCATTTACAGATGATACTTGATTAGCACTAGGAGATGGAATCATCTTTATGTAAACTTTGCACTGCAGTAGGAAACTGCTCGGTTGCCCTTCCATGAGATAAGGCTAAAAATGCATTTCCTTTAAGAGGCAGGACTTTGAATGTGAAAAAAGAGTAGGTTTAGATTTTTCACACTAAGTGCAGATGCTATTTGGTGCTTTCAGACAGACTTCATGGTGCCCTTTCTGCCCAAGATAACATTACTGAGTGGGATTCTATAGCATTAAAATGGTTTGGAACAAATTATCTTCTGCTGTGGCAGTCAGCTGACTCCTGTGAAGTTGAACCACTAGAACTGGGGTAATTTTGTTGACTTTAAGGCTTCCTCTGCTTCCAAACAACATCCATGCTCAAAATGCAGCAAGTTACTGGCACAGCTGCTGTTATTTTGAATTGTTTGACACGCACGATTGATTTTAATTTGTTTAAGAAGTTGTAAACAATTTCTTTATATGCGAGAGGGATGCGAGTAAACGGAGGATTAAAAATAAGTATTGCTTGCATATAAAACATAGATATGAACTTTTAGAGAATTGATTTCATGAAGCATTTGTAGTGCTTTAGGTGTTGAATTGCATGCATGCCATGGACTGGTGAAGGTTGTATAACACCACAGCTAAATGCATGATGAAACACTATCACTTCTCTGAGCATTCAGGGAATTAGCTTGAATGCCTCTGGATTATTCCAGCTTTAAGAAATATGTCACCTAGAGTCACACGATTCCATTGTAACTGTAAGTCTGAATGAACTCTTACTTGCTCAAAAGTGTTAATATCTACTGATTTATTGAAACAGCACCGGATAAAAGAGCTTAAGAAAGCATATGAATTAAATATAAACTAAAATGGGGTTTATGATAGTGTCAAACTGCATCAAGGTTTTCTCAAATGTTTGCTTTCAATTTTTTAATTTAGAAATGTTCTTTCAACAAATAAACGTGGCAGTGTCAAAGAAGCACTTTCCCTTTCACAGTGCTAATTGAACTACATATGTGGAGTATGAGCAAAGTGTAAATAAAGGAAGTTGATTGTTTTGTAATATCCCTCTATTTCCCCAGCAAGTCATAATTACTTGTTCTGGCTTTTGCAGTACAGAGTTCATTCCTGCTGTTAAAAGTAAGAAAAGGTGTTCACAAAATACTTTTCAAATGTGTAGTTGGAAAAAATTGACCGCCTGAAGGTCATTAGATTTTCTGGTTTTGTTTTTGGTTTTTTGTTGTGTGTTTTCTTTGTTTTGTTTTGTTTTGTTTTGTTTTTTTAATAGGAGTTCATAAGTCAGGAGTGAAAATAAATTTATTAATCTTCTTACATAACAGCAATATTTTTATAAAATCAAGGAAAAATTTACCTAAAATATTTGACAAATCTTATCTCCTCACATAAATTAAACAAAAGGATCAACCCTAAAACAACTGAGCAGGAAGAGCTCTCTTTCATGATGCCTCAGGTTGAATTTGAGTATATAGGTGTATTATCTGGCAAAAAGCTCTTTGCAGAAGTGCACATATTAGCAGTGCTGAGCTTCCAGTGAGTACAGATACACTCTATGTACACCTGGAGGCTGAACCTGAGATCTCACTTATTTCCTTCTATTTAAATGAGCAACACTCAGGAATATGTTTTGGCATAAAGCTAAACCAAAAATCAGAACCCTTTTGTAAAGAGTGCTTGTTTCAGTTTTGGGCATTGTACCCGAAAAAAAAGACTATGAGTGTGTGGAGAAGGACTGGGAGACAATAAAGAATAATCATACATAGCAAACTCAATATTTCCTAAGAGGAGAGGAACTGGCATTTTTGGGGTTAGAATAGTGGAAACTGAGTAGACTCACCAAAATTCTTTAAATATGTAGTCAGCCACTGCAAAGAGAAGTGAAGATGTATTCTGGTATTTATTTGGCAAAAGTGAAGAACGTATCCTGAAGGAAAATTTGGTTTTTATAAAATCCTTTTCTAACAGTAAGAAAGCTGAAGCATCAAAATATTGCTTTGGGAAACTGAGGAAGCATCATTACACAGAAACTCTTTTAGAGCAGGTTATGCAAATTTCTTTCTGAATCATAAGCTCCAATGAATGGATTAGATGGTCTAACACCCTTTCCACATCACTTTCTTCCATATTCTGTGATTATTGTATCTTTATGCATAAGGATATGGTATGGGTAATAAGTCTTTTTGGAACCAATCTGTCTCCTGGAAATCACCAGAAAGAAGCTCTAATCCACAAATGACTGGAATACATTTATGTCAGTCATGATTTTGAGCTTCTTGCATTATCCTTCAACAAAGTTAAGTGAATAATTTGGACTGGTAAAAATGTTAATGGAAAATGATTGCTCAATTCAAAAAGCAGGCGCAATCCTAGGGAGCATACCTGGCCAAAAATAACTGGGAAGTGCTTGTACAGTTTGGTTAGAAAAGTACATTAGATTTTGAAATTGCTCTGTCATTAGCCTGTGTGGGAGTATTTATTTATTTATCATGTTATATCTTTTCCTGCACTAATTCATGTTTTTAATTTTATTGGGTTGAAAGTATGCCAAGTTTAACATTTTTAACTACTCTTACTCTCTCTTATTTTTCAGTATACCTCCTCTGCTCAAAATTGCAGCATGAACCACTGTAGGTCAAAATTTTGTTTAACGAGAGTTGAGCATTTTCACCATTGAATAAAAGAAGAAGAAAACAAGTTTATCTTATTTATAGGGATGTTCTGCAGTGGGGAATCCAAATACACTTTGATTCAATTCAGATTGGAATGAAACTAGAGAAATTAAAGGTCTAGTATTTGGTATAATGTTTTAGAACTTAACTGTTCTCTGTATCAATCCTGCAATATCTGTTACTTCTTCTCTTAAAAGAACAACTTTTAATCTTCATGCTGGAAGCAGGTTTCACCATAAATCAAAAGCTTAGTAGAAGCTGAAGTCTGAAATTCTCCCAATGGGAACTTTATGCTGATTTTTAAAATCATAAACGCATTTTAATGCAATACTACTTCGAATTATTTTGCTCTCCCTGCTGGAAATGTAGGATCCCCTAAATAATGAGCAAAGCACGGTGTGAAAAATTAGGTGTTCTGGAAACATTGAGTGAAAGACAGAGATTTGCAGAGGGAATGAAGTATCCTGCCAGGATGCAAAATTATTTCAGGCCAAGAAAACTGAGTCCAAGCTGTTAGACATACTGTGGGTATCCTGTTTGGGCAAAGGAATGAAATGCTAGATTGGAACATTCTCTAAAGTGTTCGAACCCAGCTGGTATTATATTTCACTTTGTGGTTTCTAGCACAGTCACACTGACAGAAGTTTTCAGCTACAGTTGGCAACTTCCAGAATGCAATTCTCTTGAGGGTGGTGAAATTTGCCTTCAAAATGAAATCATGAAAGGTCACAGAGCCAAACATGTCAATAGAGCCTGTCTGAAAGTGCTAGGCCAGGGAAAACGTGATCCCATCACTGCTCTTAGCATAGCTATGCAAATGTCTTAGAGAGCTGCTAATTGCAGGTTAGGGCAGCAGTGTGTGGCTGTTTCCTTTCATCGGCCTCATCTCAGCTGGGAAACTGAGCCTGTCCAGGACACAGGAACATGTGGAGGATCAGCCCCTCCTGGTCAAACCCAGCAGTGCAAAGATACTGCACAGAGTAGTGATGCCTTGGGAAGGCTGACCTGAAACAGAGACTAGACAGAACTGGAGAATAAAGTAGAGATTTATTGAAAGGCCTTTAGGATACACCTTGGGCAGGACAAGGCCTGACCAGGGCTACACCCAAGCTGGACCCAAAATGGTCACAAAATGGACAAACGGTCACGAGGTCTCACACTTTTATAAGTTTTGGTTCATTTGCATCTTGGGGATTAATTGTCCAGTTACAGCTTCAGGTTGTGAGGTCCCAATCCTTCTTGTTCCTCCCTTTAGCCCACCCTTGTTTGTGCTTTTGGGCCTGAAAGTTGTCCTTGGTCTTCAGCAGGAAAAGGATTTGTTTTGTCTCCCTGCTCTGTGAAGAGCTGAGTGACACTGAATGTGAGGCTCAGAACTGCACTCCTACACCCTTGAAAAACATGAAAGCTAAAACTTAAGGCATATAGTAGAGGGTATATAAAACCTGTGTGCATCTCTGAAGCTCCTCTTTAAATGCCAATACCGTGTGTGTAAGAAATACTGCATGTCTAGAATTTAAATAATAAGGATCATGTTTTAATTATTGTATTAGATTGAAGTAATCTCAGGTGTTATGCAACTTTGTGGTCATAAATCCTGGCAAAGATATTGTGCTGAGTAGTTGACTTGTTACTTCATTTTAAAATGCTACAGGCAGGGGGAAAATTTATCCATTCAAAAATCTTCATTTGTCAGAAAACAGTAAATTTCAAGATATTTTAATGTTTAAAACCTGGGAGACAAAGTTTGTTACATATGCAAAAATTTCATTTCAGTAGAATTAAAACACAGTTTTAAATTAAACTGAGATGGTGAGGAAAAATGCTTAATACAAGTTTTTTAAAAAACAGAACAGGATGTCAAGAATAGTTATCATAGCATGCACTTCATAAAACTATTACAAACTTGATAGATCACAGCAAACTTTAGTATAAATAACATTTTAGGCTTTTCACTTACACCTGTATGGTTGTGTTTCACTAAAGACTGCTTTTTAAGGATAAGCAATACCAAATCATTGCTCCTTATCAATTCTGTAGACAATCTAATGCCTTCTAAATCTCCAGCTAAAAGCACATGGCATGTACTGAAACTGAAGATGCAGGCACTCTTGAGAGGTTCTACAGGAACTGTGAAATCATTAGTATGTTGTGTCCCATGCCAAAACCTTAGAAAACTACTACATGAGACACATATTTGTGCAACCTGACTTTGTTCTTAGCCATGGATGTATTGATTCAGGCTTTGAATGGACAATGAATATGCAAGGAGAACATGTGGCTGGCAGAGTACAAGGTAACACCTCAGGTCCCGCTCTAAAACTGCTGAGACCGTCCCTCAAGCACACAGAGGACAAAGGAAACACAGCTGACAAAAGTGGCTCAAACACTGTTTAAAAGTGTGACAAGATTTCCTGCCCTCCCTCCTCTGCCTGCTCCTGTGTGGTTATTGGTTGAAACCTGAAGGACCTAACAAAATTTGACAAGGTGTGTGGCAAGACAGTGGAAATGCAGAGGAATCTTAGGGCAGTGTGGTGTTCACACTGGAAATCTGCACCCTGTCGGATTCTGCTGCTTTAGTAAGGCTAGGCAGATTTGATACCTAGTGGCACAAAACATATCCCTTGTTAAGGAAGATTTCACCTGTCTGAACTGCAAAAGTCACATCCAAACAACTGAAATGTCTATGGAAGGTTTTGTATTTGAGGACTGGAAAGCCTTTTATGGACATGGTTTGTCACAAGTTTCCTGTCAGGAGGGGATTGACACTGTCCCTCTTTGCTTTTGGAACACACTGAAGTGTGTAAGACTAGTCTAATTACTGAAGAAAGGTTTTCTCTGAGTTCTTTCCTCCAAAGACATTTGGACACTTCTGGTCAGGAACTGGATGTTCAGGGTTCTGGAGAACTGTGGGGCTCCCCAAATGATGACATAGACTTGTATGAGAGGCTGCAGGAAGGCCAGGGAGATCTTTAGGGGCTGGAGGACTTTTGCTCTGGAGCCAGGCAGAGAGAGCTGGGGCTGCTCAGCCTGGATAAAGAGAAGGCTCTGGGAAAACTTTACAGCCCCTTCCAGTGCTTGCAGAGGCTCCAAGAGAGCTGGAAAGAGACTTTGGATGAGGGTGACAAGAGGGAAATGGCTTCACACTCCTAGAAGGCAGTGTTAGATGGAACATTAGTAAAAATTTATTCACTATGAGGGTGCTGAGGCCCTGGCACTGGGTGCCCAGAGAAGCTGTGGCTGCTCCATCCCTGGAAGTATTCAAAGACAGCTTGGATGGGGTTGGAGCAACCTGGGATGGTGGAAGGTATCCCTGCCTGTGGTGTGGGTTTGGAATTAGATGAGCTTTAAAGTTCATTTCAGCCCAAACCATTTTGTGGCTCTAATTGTTACAGGGCATACAGTGCTCTCCACGGTCCTACCTGTGTAAGGAATGAGTGAAAGGAATAAAATGAAATGCTAGTGAAAGTGGGTAAGGGCTAAAAATCTGTATTTTAATAGCTATATAAGACTTTAGGGGCCCATTTCTTATGAATTCAAATATTTGTTCTTTCAGCAATTGAAAGAAAATTCTGGATGATCTTTGATGGATAACCATGTCTAGGACATGCAAGCTTAATGAGCTTTGTTATTCAGTACACTTTAAATATCCCTTAACTCATGTCTAAGCTGATTATAACTGTATTAAGAAATTCCCTTCTGTGCTGAAACAGTTAGAGATGCATCTTCACTTCCTTTGATATGTACTAAAATGCATTTCCATTTACACAGAAACTCAGCACAGAAGTGCTCTGGTGTTGTGGAAGGCAGCAACAATAGATGTTACTGAAACCTGATGCTTGAGGATTAGTAACAAGCATCTAAACTGAAAGGTTTTTTTTTTTTCCCTTGAAAACTCTGGCACATTGGATCATGATTTCCCTTGTTTTTGGGGAAAGAAAAAGAAAAAAAGAACAAAAAAGTTTATTTCAGAGTTGCGTGACTGGGGAAGTAATCATTTGCAACAACCTGAATGTATTCCATGCTTTTACTCTTTTTGGAGTGCTGTACAATGTCTACATGTAGATCATTGTCTTGCTAAACCACACCAGTTATTCAGAAACATTTAATTTTGTATACCTATGTCTTAGAATGTATTTTTAATTTCATGTATTAATGGCAAAATGATTATACAAACATTTCAGTTTTATAGACAGGGTCAAGGCTGTAGTTTTAGCTACATTATTGGTTAGGTGTTATTGCTCCTGATTCCAGGGTGAATGAACACTTAAAACACTTCTGCTGTCAACAACTTTCATTATGAATGTAAAATTAACTGCCCACAATTTTTTCTCATAATATTTTTTGGTGTTAAATTTCTACAAACATTCATGCCAGTTAAAGTACTTCTCTCAGCAAATGCAGAAGAGTCAAGACATTACCAAAACAAGTTTGTTGAAGAATTAATCTTTGGACACCTATAACAATTACTGGAACATTAATTTGAGTCTGTTACAGCTAATGTTTAAAATACTGGTGTTTCAAATATACATGAGTCAAGATGGAGGATTTTGGGTGTTGTCTGAATCGTTCTTCACCTTCTTCTTCCTTCTTCTTCATGGATTTGGGTGGTTTTCTCTAACTGGGTGAAAAGGGTCTGTATTGCAGACCTTGAGTGGTCATTATTGGGCCAAAAGTATAATCCTGAATCCTCCATCTTGGTCCACACACATTACTATATACCAAAACCCCAAATCCAAGTTTTTCACCCTGTGAAATCACACAATACCACTCAAACTACACACCCACAGTCCCTGTGCTATCACACAATCTTGGAAGCCTGTTCCAAGGCTTTAGGTCAAATGTGGTGCTTGCCTGAAGGTCAGCACCCCTCAGCTCAGAAAGCTTGAAATTTTCAGCCTCCAGGGTTCCAGCAAGGTACAACTGTGGCAAGCAAAACTGGCCCTTCAGCAAAGGATCACTTTTTCTTTTTTTAAGATAGTCTGTACTTTGCCTATTTCTTCTTAGAACGCCAAGGGTTTGACAGTGCAGACCAATGGTAGGATTAAGGCATTGAAAATAAAAGTTCTGCAGTAATTTGCTTTCTCCCTGGGCTGACCTTGCTCACAATGCTGATAGCAGAGGTGAACTTCTGGCTCTTCTCACCGAGACTCCCAGCTGAGGTGGCTTAAACAGTTGACAGGGCAAATGATTGAGGCCACGGTGTCAGAGAAATGATGGAGGAGGGTAGGACTGGCTCACTGTGTGAGTAGCAGCACAGCCTTTCCCTCAGAGAGGCACTGAATGGGACCTAAGGCTGTCAACAGTGTCACTTGGTTGACCTTGCTCGACCTGCAGGTTCTTTGAGATGGAGTTGTGCTGAATATGATTTCATTTTTCTCCACTTGTTGTCCTACAGTGTCCACAGAGTTGCTGTGTAGCATGCACAATCTTTACTCAGTATTGTGGAGCACACAATGTCACTGTAACTGTTGGATCCTAGTTACCCTAAATTACTTATTATCAAAAAAAACCATCTAGTCCTATGACACATCTTCTAATTAGACTAAAAACTTTGATCAACAGCATGTATTAAACATCCATCCCTCTTTAAGAGCATGTAATGTAGTGCAAGTCGTCTTTTACTATCCTTGGGTACAAAGTTCTGCAAGATATTTTAATTTTTTTTTTTAATACTACAGGTTGTTGAACAGGCTTGCTGAATAAACAAGCAAGTTTGTCCTCCAGGGACCCACTACAGTAAATGTGTTACTTTTTAAGTTTTGTATAAACTTTGATCTGATTGCTGTCTTGAGGACTTGAAGATCGTTTTTTCTGTAAATATCACTTGACTCATGAGCCATAAGAAAATCTAAATGAGTTTTGTCTAGCATATGTAACTCAAAAACTAATGTGAATTTCACATATCCAGCACAGTAAAACATTTCAATCAATTCATATAGGCCAAGTCTGCTGTAAGATCATGGAAATCTGGAATTTAAAGCACGATATGTGGAGAAAGCGTCATTAGTTTAGAGAACCTCTTCTGAGCAAAGCATCAGGTAAATTATTCATTCTGATTTATTTGCTCAGCTTGAAAACCTTCCATCATGTTACTTTTTCAGCTCTACAAATCTAATAATTTGACTTTTAGGAATATCAGCTTATCTTCCTCATTACATCATAGCACTTTTACAAAATCCCCTGCTTGTTATATCAAGCAATTGTTTCTATTAGCATTATCTTCTCCCTTCATATCCATCATCTCTGAGAACATATATTGCTTTGCCAGCTCTGTTTTACGGTGTCTGCATCATATTAATAATGGCACAGATGGAAAAGTTCTCTGAGGTCACTCAGTACAATCCATTTCCTGATGCAATGTTGGGCTTTTATATGTTTTCCAATATATGTAGCCTGATGGTAAAGGAGTCAAGTGACTGGATTTTCACAGTCTCATTCAAGCCTTAATGCAGTATATTTTTTTCATCTATCTTCTTCCCCTTCTTCCTTCTTACGTTCCTTGCAGTAGCTAAAAAATGTTTCTTGGCAGATAAGAAATTGCATAGGCTTATGAAATCTGTGGCACTGTGTCAAGCACATCATATTCTAAACAGCATTATTAATATGTTAACAGTGGAAGCTTATTATTGTTCAGGGCTTTAAGTGTAAAATATCTAATATTCTTTTCTTTTTTTTTTAATTCACCTTTGTAGTTTCCAGCTAATTTGATTAACAGCTTTGGCTGGCAACTTCTTGTTTTGTTTCACAGAGACAAAATCCAGTAGTTTAAAGTTCTTTTGGTTTGGATTCAGCAGGAGCACTCCTTTTGGCTTTTAGTATCCACAAAATCTAATTTGAATGACTTTTTTTTTTTTTTAAATCAGTGTAAAATAACTCTTTAATATTGATTGCCTAATGAAACTGACAGAAAACAAGGAAATGAAAAAGGTAGGGAACGTCAAAGCAACTGAAGCATTTGCTTGCTCCAGTTTTAAAAGTAGCTTCCCGTATCTTGTCAGCAGGCATTGCATCAAAATAAGAGATTTTAACAATGCACTGACTGATGTAGCCACTTTTAGGCTTTTTACAGGCCAGCTGTTTAGAGTGGTTGAAAATTGCCATAACAGAGATGGAATAAAGCAGGAGGTAAACTGCCCTGTTCAGGCCAGCCTATGCATTTGCTCTCTACCTTGTCTCTTTCAATTTTCACCTCTGTTAGAGTGTCATACTTGATTTTTCTACCCCAGCCACCTGATTTACATATAAAATATATAATTATTACAAAAAAATATATTATTTATAATGCTCCAAACCTATGAAAGAAAAAGGTCACAGAAGACTCAGAGGTGACCTTTTCAAACATGAAGAGACTTCTCCCCTCTTGCAGGAGGGAACGGGTTTGTCGACCTGATCCAGTGACCTGTTCACTTGGCTTTGTGCCTCCTGAGCTGAGCTGCTCCTCAGCCTCTGCATTCTCAGCAGGGCAGGTGTCTGTACCAGCCCCACTCTGCCCTGTTTGCTCAGGTGATGCACCAAAAGCCTGTTCTCTGCAATAGTCCTCCCACTGCAGCACCAGCTCACAGACTCACATCTGTGCTATGTGTGTCAGCTCTGCATCCCCATTTTCTCCTCTTGCTCCTACGTATGTTTGATTTCTCATTTTGCATATCCTGTGGAGTCTCTAATTCTTTAACAAAGAGTTGAAATAATATTAGTTAAAATATACTTTATAAATTCAAGTATTCAGATAAATGATACCAGATGCACAGGATGTATATCTGTTTAAAAGCATTCTAATAATGTCAAAAGTGAAAGTAAATTGTGGTCTGGCAACTGTTCTTTCACGTGATATTGGCCAAATTAATTTATTTAAAATATTCTAGGTTTTTTGTTTTTTTTTTTTAATTCTCTCATGCTTCATTTAAATATGGGAGAAAAATTCTCTCCTACACAGTGTTTGCAGAGTACCTTGTGGAACATGGCATTTTTTTGTTGTCTTCTGGAATTTACATTTCTCTTGCAAATATAAATTAAGGAGCCTATAGCTATTGCACACAGAATTCCCTCTTAAAATTCCTGCTTAGAATGGTCTTCCTAAACACACATCTCAAATACATTGCAGAGAGCCAGTATTGATCCCTCACACCCTATTTTGCACATATACAAGGTACCCCTGAAAATGCAGGCCCAGACAAGCCAGAGGTTTTAGTAATTTACAGTAGAAATTCTCCTCATATTAGAAATTCAGCCTGATAGGAATGTAAATCAAAATTTATTTAATAAGGCTTCTCTATGAGGACATTGGCACAATGAAGTTATGTATTTTCAGTGTAAAAGTGTTAACATGATTGGACTGATATCTCTTTATTTTTTTTTAGGAACTAGCAAAACCTCTATCTCTGGAATCAACTGTTTTACCAACATAACTGTTGTACCTACAGCAGACATGATGATAGTTATACTATGTGACATTTTTAGGGCTTATTATAATTTGCAGAAGACACCTATTCAAACTGTTTGAAATGTTAAGTATATGTTACAGTTCCATGAGCACTTAAAGGTAATATAATCCTGCCTCTGGAGGAAGCTTTTCTTTCCCTTCCATCCGTTTGAGCAGGCTGTGAAATGAACCAGATGAGATGCTGCTATGGCATAAACTGGCATTATTCTCTGCACCCCAGTTTGGTTTGAGCTCCATGAATTCCCTGTGTGGGTCATTTCAGAATGGCTTGAAAATTTGCACAAGGGAGAGGGCAAAGAGGGGAGGTGACATGTAGCAACTAAGCATAATAAGGGGCATCTTTTGCATCAGTAAAATTTCTGCTAGGTCAAACTACTTGCAATATGTCATGTTACCTCTGTTATGCTCAAACAGTGTTCAGGGGATGAAGTGGGGCACAGGATTATATTTAGGAATCTTCCAGATGTCTTGTTAATGCATCTCAAGTTTCATGTTGTTCAAAAGTTTTCAATGATCTTTCAGTTGTTTGCATCTCTTTTTTGCATATTTGTGAGACATTATCCTGTCACTCTTATTTATGTCACAAAAATTTTATTACTGTTTGCCAACAAGCTCTACTCTAGGTGATTGTTTTCAATGTTTTAAAATGAACTCTGAATATTTTAATAATTCATTGAGGACTTCCATTAATTACACTTTTCACATTTTTTGAAGGAACAAGTTTTATATCAGACTGGGTCTACTTTACTGGTTTAACTTTTTTGTGAAGATGTAGCGCTGATTACATCATCCTAATTGCTCAAAAGAGCTGACTTCCTGAGTTTGTGTGTTTGCCCTTCATTTGGTTTTTGTGACTTGCACCAACACCTGTTCCAACTTTCTTTTTATTTTTGTGATTACTTTTTAGGGACAAAAAGAGTTCCTGCTGCCCTTTTGTGTGGAAATGCTAGCAGGACAATAAAATCAGTTGTTGATACTGAGATGCTATTTTATACCCTGTAGGAACTCTGTAACTATTGAAAATATCAGATTCTAAATTAAGATCCATTCAAATCTTGTGTCTTCTGATAATGTAGATGAATTCAAGGTGGATAAAAGAAGGAAGGGGACCATTGTTATGCCCTGTATTCCACAGGGTGCATGTTTTACACATCATGTTTATCTGAGGTCTGAAATGCAGCCTTGCCCCTGTATTACAGTGAGAGTGGCTCGATGTTCAAAGGTGTGTCTGTGAAAAGGAGTACAAGGTTATTTAGTAAATAAAAGACCAGGTGTGCTGTCCTCCAACATGGTAGCTGCCACTTTGTGTTCTCTTTAACAACAAGTTTCTGTTGATCTTTTGCAATATTTCTGAAGGGTGCTGTAGCTAAACTGAGGTTGAACTATTTCTGTCTGAGTGTACTTTTAATGCATGGCTGCATCTAATGGCATCCAACTGCATCATTGCCTTAGGTAGCCTTAGCTGTGATCAGCAGTGAAAGGGGCTTCAATCCCTAATTAGTGGGGAGAGAGGGAGGGAATTCAAGTTTATAAAGAAGACAAAGCCCCCTAATGTGCTCAGGGGATAGAGGGAAGGAGATTTGGAGGAAAATCGTGGGGACAGGTTTGGTAGCTGGGCTGCAGAGCCTTGGCATGGGGAGAGTTGCCATGGCTACTGGCACTCCACAAGCCAGGTGTTGGAATCGGGAAGGGAAATGTGGCTGCTGCATTCAAAGTTATGACACTTGCTATGCTTCTGCTCTTTCTTTTAAAGGTTGTTAGCTGTCATTTGTCATCCAAAATTGGCTCTTTTGGTGAGGTTTTGTGTGGAATTTAGATACTCCTATGCCGTCTGTGTGAATTCCTAATTTGATGTATCTGGCTTTTTGTTTTCAGTTTTTCTTGGAAGGATTAGAAGATGAGTGGAGAGTGAAAGAAGAGAGGGATTTGATTGCAGGGTTTATCCTTTTCTTGCCTGTGTTTTGTTTCTGAAACAGTATATGTTGTGTTTGTTTTCATTTAAAGATTAAATATCCCAGTGTACAATCCAAATTAATATGACACAGGCTTGTATTTTGATATCCAATATAGTAATTAAATATTTTTTATGATTTGGAGCCAAAAATTATAAATAAGTGATTTTTTAAAAAATGCCTGACAGCCCACTCTGTATCAATGCTCATCTAAATACTGGATCAGCTTCTGATGGATTTACCAGATAGCTTCAAGATTACTGTAATACACTGCATTGAGAATGATGCTGACTGAAAACCTTTCAAATGTTCCACGTTGTGAAATAAGTAATTTATTGCAATTACCCTGGAAGTGGCAGTTTTATTCACAAACAGAATTTTTCTAAAGTTCAGTGAAAGATGTATATAAAAACAATTGTGATTCTCGCAGCTGATGCATGATCTACAGTGGCCTTACACATGAATGCTTAGTGATTATTTGAGTGACATGCTTTATTCAAAGAATATAATGCCCTTTCTCAAATGCAATGTATTGAAATCCTTGCCCATAGTGAGAGAAAGAAAAGGGAAATAATCTTCCAGTTAATAAGTGAAAATGTGACTGCTAAATGCAACAAATGGAGCCGATGATTTGGTTTTTTGTCAGTTCCATTTGGTTCTAATAAAATTATTGTTGAGAACTATTTTCTTGAGGAACACTGTGAAATATTTAGAAAGAAAAGAAAAAAATTATTTTGAAAAAAACCTGTGCTGAAACATTGACATACGCATAACTTAGGTATGACACATATAGGTGAGTTCACACACATATGCAAATGAAAAGATTTTATGTCTTTGCACAACATTTTAGAATCCAAGAAAGTTAAAACAGTCACTATATTCTACCTTTGTGCCTACTGTCAATTCCTTAAGTTAGATCATCTGTAGTAATGTTCCAGAGGCCTGGAAATATTCCTTCAGAGGTATGTCTTGTTCTCCTCCAGTTATCATTGTTCAGAAAAAATACCATGCAGATCACAGGAACGCTCAGGAATTTTTGCCAGTGGCTGAATACAATAACTCTGCAGTCAAAAACTCTCACTCAGGAAATGCATGACAGACTGTGAAGTTTTGTGTGTGATAGTAATGACTATATGATGGTAATTATGATAGTAATTCTAATTTTTAATCCATGTACAATGAATTTTAAAAAGACAGATTATTTCTAGGTATTTGTGCTGTTTTAGAACAAAAAGAAATCCCCAAGACACTGTAGAAAGGATTCTATTATCTAGTCTTGTATTTGTGATTTCAATAACTTATAATTGGGTTTGTACATAATTTTCATTACAAAATTCCTTAGTACATTAAAGTAATAAACTGGTAGGTATAGTGAAAGTTCAGGTGTTAAAAACAAATAAAAAACCCAAACAAACCTGTAACAGGCAGGATTTGTAACTGTGCTGAGGTTTTTGTGTGTTTGTACATGCATAGCTAAAGACGTAATTCTTAGGGTTCAACTGAAATTTCTAACAGGGTCAGATCACTGTTTTATCTTCAGGCAATAGTTGGGTTTAAAATGCATCTTCTCTATTGTTTTCTCTCTGTGATGTCCAGAGAAAATAATCCTCTTGGTAAGATCAACTAAGTAGTGCCTCTGCACTGAAGTCCAGCACAGGATTTACCCACAGCATTTGAGCAGCAGGAGCTGTGCAGGCACCGTCTCTTCAGAAAGCACAAGAGTCCAGGTCATTGCTCAGGCTAGTAAAAAATTAAATAAGAACATTCATTTTCTTTATTAAATGTGTCTTTCTGTGCATGTTGGGTCTGAGATTTTTGTCAATATCCTACATCCTGGGAAGTGTAGTAGTAACTGAATCTTAAATCCCTTGCAAAGCCCAGAATATGTTACAGTTTATTTTTTCTCTTTAAAGTTCTACAAAAAAAAAATTGTCCCACATCAGAATTGTCCTCATAAATATCTTGCTGGCTTTTGTCAGGCAATGCTGTCATCCTCCCTTATTTTTTATTGATACTCTGCAAAATATCCCCTTTCTATCTTAACCACACCAATACCAATGAGTTTGAATTACAAATTGCACTTTTAGTGTACCTGTGAAAAATTCCTTTCTCTGATTTTGGCAAAACTACCTGAATATGTGTGACTTTACCCTCTTTGCTTCTTTGCATCTTTTTAGTCAGCTTGTCACTTCTAGCTCACATATCTTCTGTAGCCAAGGGTTTGACAAGCTTTGTCCTGGTGGTACACACAGTCTTCCCAAAAGTTTCTTTCTTGTTCATAGCTGCAGTTCATCAGGCCTCTGTGCAAGCATATAAACAGTATTTCTTCTTATGTATTTTCAATTCTGCTTATTATTTCATGCAAATACTCAGCTTCCCCAATTTGCTTCATCTGGCATATTTTCAACGAGTTAACATTTAGGATGTATGTAAATTAATTTTAGATGGTAAGATATTAAGTAAAGTTGTAAGGACTGAGTGGGATCTCTGAAATCTTTCTGAGTTAATCCTTGCCTTCTCTGATATACTAAATAGATTGTTACTCAGTCATGAAACATATATTCAGTACAAAGTTAGACAATTGTGTACAATGATTAATAAATTAATTATGAGTTGGGCACCCAAGGGCTAAACCTCATCTCAGTTAATTCTAGTGCACTGAAGTTAGATCTGTGCACAGTTTTCAGTAGTTAATTTATGGTCAGGGCAGAGACTGAGGGCTTTATGAAATTGGGCATCATTCAGATTCTGTGGTTCTTAAAAAATAATTTCTGACATTTTATCAGTTTTTGAAGAATTAAAGAAATCTAATCAAGGAGACCTCTAGCCCCTCCCAAAATGAAAACATCCTTTGATTCACTTTTTTTGGATCAAAGCAACAGCTGCTTAGAAGACAGAATCATATGGCAACTAGTCAAGACCTTCCAGCATGATATAACTAGATTATCAATCTGTTTAGTCAATGCCACATATCCTCTGCTAGAATCAAAATATAGCTAGGATTCAGTTTAAAAACCTGCATTTAATTTGTCATATCTTGATATCAGATATTTTTCTATCCTTTTAAGGGACCACTGAAGTGATTTATTGTGGGTATCTTTTTTCTCCTCAAGGTTAGAGATTATGTTGGTGAAACCTGGAATTTATTATTCAAATTGTAATTTGTTGATTGCAGCAGATTAATCTTTCCCAGGTTATAGAAATACAAATCTGCTTTCCACAGTGTAACAGTGAAATTGCCAACATCTGGTAAGAAGCTCTGAGGGAATTATTTCCATTTTCCTCAGATCTTTATAGGGGTCTCTCCAATTCCTCTTCACTGACTTTCTTATTTATTGCTGTATCTTGCTTCCAGACTAGGGCAATGTCATAATACATTTTAAATTGATTATATCCAAATGGTTTTGCTCTCTTTGAAAATGTGATTTCTCTGTTGGTTCCTGAATGTGCTGGAGAGAGAAGGCTATCTCACTTAGCTTTAATATGAGCTTCTGTTCACACTTTGTCCAATGCTCCTGTTTTCCAAGTGCTTACAAGGAGGATAAAGAAATGTCTTACATTTGTCATAGGGGTTGAAAAGCTTTCAGTACAAACTGCCTTTTTTTAAAAAAAATTTTTTTTGGAGTGTTTAATGTAAATTATAGAAGAAAATAAAATCACACTATTTCAGTTCATCTTGCAAACCTGGCTTTCTGTTAGGACTCTTGGTTTGGTGATTAACAGTATGAAAAAGAGTGATATTTGACATGTGGGCCACCAGCTGCTTTAGTCAGAGAATGATCTGTGTGAAATAATCAGGAGTCTTTGCTGAAATACACTGATGTATCTCATACTCTTAGTAATAGATACCATAGGGTTTAATTATCAGAACTTTGCTTTTACAAGCAGTGTTTTCTTTCTTGAGTGATTTACATCTGAATCTACATGGACTCCAAGCAGTGAAAGATATTTATTTATATAAGGAAGCTGTATGTTTGGCTCCAATACTTCCTCAGATATGAAAGGTGATGCTAGTAAACACAAGCAGTCATCTTCCAGACTAGAAAATATTTCTCTTGGGTGTTATGATTTCTTGAACTTCAGAGAAAATTGCCTGCTGTAATCACTGCAAATACCAGAGCACTGCCTCTCTGCTGCTGTTCTCAGCCGTGCAGTGCAGCAGGTCCTGAACACAGTGAGAACTTCTCTGGGTGTCAGGGCTGTGTGCAAGGACAGGACAGCTCTGCAGCTCTGATGCATATGCAGAGGCAGAAGGCTCATCAGGGCAGGCTTAGATGTGCTTAGCTAGAATCTGGAGTTAGATGCTCTGTAACATGTAAAACCTGCAAGAAAACCAAGATTTTGAAGGAGTTCATTTTTTTTAATAAGCTGAAGATGCCTTATTTATGAATGTTTAGATTTTTGCCATTGTGAGAGAGGCTCCATGTCATGTTTCCAGACAAATTGTTGACTGATGATTTTTTTTTCCAAGAAATACTGACTTAAGAAGAGTGATTATTATGCACAGTAGGTATAAATGAATTATTTATCAAACATGTTTCTGTTCTCAGTGAAACCACTGTTGATCTTCTTTTCTAAGTGCTTTATTACAGTAGTCATTTGCACACAAAGCTAGTCTTTACTTAAGTAAATGTTTATCTATCAGCATTTTTATGAAAAATGAAATATTACAAACAGAATTGATCATGCTGTTTTGACAATGTGCTCCTACTATTTTAAATAAAAACCACTATTTGTCAAAAAAACCTCCAGAAAAAAAAATTGTCAAGGAAGTTGTCCAAGTGGGTAGCAGCAGTTACTTTTGGATCATCCTGTCCAGTTTTTGCCTTCTTCTGGGTGGAAACCTTTCTGCCTCCCATATTGGAACATTTTTATTCTTTATAAAAAATAACTAAGAAATACTTGATGCTGGGACTGTCATCCCAACTGATTTCCCTGCTCACTGACTGTTGGCTGTTCAGAGGCACAAAGTGCTGTTGTCAGAAATTTTGAAAGGCTTCAGTTTGTCTTTGGTTGGAATGAAAATAAGTTTTTTGCTGCAACACTCATGATGAAATATTTTGAAAGCATGAAAAAGAGTAGTTAGTGAACAATCACATAATTCCATAAAGCCTAGATAGACAAATAATTCTTAGAGTACACCACTAAAGCAGTATTTTAATCCTGGAACAAGACATTAGAATTTCAGCTTTTTAGAGAATCATGTAAATGTGACAATACTCATTGAGGTTGGAAAAGACCTCTCAGATCATGAAGTCCAACCATTAATGCAGCTCTGCCAGAATTGTCTGGTGTGTCAATCTCAGTCTTCTTATATGGAAGTAATTCAAATAAAGCCATAGGCACTAAAGGAGAGGACTAAAAACAATAGAAGGCATTGGACAAATAGTGTTTCTGTGTAAGAATTTCCCTAGAATGGATAATTGAAAATGGGTTTCCTGTCCTCAAGTTAGCTCAGGCAAGCAGTCTGCAGGTTTTTTGTTGATGGTGCACACCTCTCCTGGTGGATCGTTGACTGGTTTAGTTTTGGTGTATTTCTTGGTAGATCAGATGAGAATGAAGGGAAACAGGTAGGAAGAGGAACAAGTGAGCCTAGCTGTGAAACATCAAAAGCATTCAAGCACATTATTCAAATTAACAGCCATGAAGAAATCACCCCTCACTCTACCTTGCTTTTCAGAGTCTGAAGAACTAAATATGGTTCTGTGGGGGTAAAAAGAGAATGGCATGGGTTTAGTTCCTTAGGATTTATACATTCTGAGTGGATACTACTGTATGTAACCCAGTAAGGTGCAACTTAATCCTCTAGAGATCAGCAGAGACCAAGACTGAGCTATGAATGCTAAGTCAAGGGAAAAAGGTTCCTAGGGAAGCTTTGGTTTTAGTGTAATCAAAAAAATTCATCATGATCATAGGGGCTGCACAGACCTTTTAGGAATGAATGAATATAAAACTTTAGGTCTACAAAGAAAAATTGAAACCTATCACTTTTCTCTGAATAAATCTAAATTACGGAGACAAATGTGATCCTGGTGCTCTCAGCTCATTCACTTCCACACAAATGAGTGCCACTGATGCTGTTTGGAGGCACTGCTTGTATTAAGGGAAGAAGAAAAGTCTGTTTTTGAGGAGGAGAGGAGAGCGTGTTCTACCACCCCATCTGTCCCTGGGGAGCCTCAGGGGATGAGGGGCTCTCTTAAAAACCTGAGGTTGGGTGGGAAATTGGTGCTGGGGGTCAGAGCCCAGCTCCCAGAGGTAGAAGACACACACGTGGACATGTGCTTTGACAGAGGGAATTAAAACTAACCTTTGCCTTACAAAAAAGTGAGTAGCTCAAAGGTCAGGACATAGTACTAGAGCACTGCTTACATTTCAATTCAAGGTGTCACCTGGTGCCTTAAAGGATAAAAGCTACGAGAAACACATTTACTGCTACACTAATTGACCCCTGTTGTGATTTGTAGTTCTGCTAAACAGCAGTGTAAAAAAAAAAAACAAAAAAAACCAACAACAAACCAGCAAACAAAACCTCACACATTATAGAAAACTGTCAGTTTCTAAACATACATGAAGGGATTGTTTAGCCAGGCTTTTTCACAAGCTGTCAAGCTGCAACGGGGAATTTGGAAAAGACAGATAACCCTTCCTCTGCAAAGTTGATTTTGACTATGAACTTTAATAAAACAGTTTGCCTCCTGGGCATTTTCAAATTGTACAAAATCTCTTTTCAGGTAAAGTACTTACTCGATATGCACAGACACATGCAGTGATCTCTGAGATGGAATGAGTTAACAGCAGACAGGGACACGGTTTTTAAAGCACAGCATGATGTCATTATTTCCCTATGCACCCACAGTAACAAAGCCAGACACTATGGGAAGAATATCTTTGTTGCTGTGAGTTGTAAAGAAAAATGTAAGGAATTACTTCAGGGAGAGGATAAAGGAAGCATTGGTTGAGAAGGAGCAATGGGTTTCTGAGCCTGTACATGTCATGCAAGGGGGAATGAGGTGCAATCAAGTGCTGTGATCTGTGAACCAGCCAGGACAAGGAACGAGCATGAAAGAGCTTTCTTCCCCTTGCAGCATGGCACTGCAGTTGTGATGTAAATGGTGATTTGTAAAGCTGCGGCAGGAAGTGACAAATGTGGCGCTGTGCTTGTCAAGGGCTTCGTTAGCACGTTCGTGTGTCAGCTGCAGGAAAAGGATCAGAGTTCCCTGTCCTAATGGGAAACACTCCCAAGAACTGCCAGCTGATTTCTGATAGCTGCAACAAGACAATTAAACTACATCCAGGACATCGCTGGGAAGTTTAAAAAGTTGACATTATGCACTGTTAAAAATATTCAAGAGGAACTTGGCACCTGTTGAAACCTGAAACCATCACCACGACTTGGAGAGAGCAAAAGCTGCGGTCTTAAGTAGGCATTCAAAGAATAAGGAAGTTTGGAGTAAAATATTATGAGGTGTCTGCATGTTGGCAACACACATGCAGTCTTTTCCCTGAAAGAATGTTGGATTTTGGCATCATCTTCACCTCAAGAAGCATTTGTCCCTGTTGTAAAAATAATTAGCATGAATCACATGCACGTGGAAGTATATCACAAGAGAATATAGTGCAAGAGAAAATCAGAAAAAAAAAAAAAAACAAACTTAAACAACTGGGAAAAAAAATGAATACTTATTGCCAAGAAAGTTTGTACATCCAGAGAAATACAGCAGTCATTTTAGAATGCTGCACAGCTAAACACTGGCTGAGTCTGTGAGGATTGAGGTGGTCAGGAATGAGGCTGCACCTTCTGTCCTCTCTGGGTGGGGATGTCTGGAGTCCAGATGTGTGCAGTGCCAGATGTTGTTCTTGGAGGGAGGAAAGTGACACTGTCTGTGGCACACATGAAGTGGGGAATGCAATTTGGAGTTGTTAGTGGTTATGGAAGAAGGCTTTGTGGTCGGTCTTTTGTCCCTGCACAGCATTTCTGCCGTCTTTGTTAAAATGAAATTTCTTTCCCCTGTGTAGCTCAGTAAATGTGAAAACACCAAGAGAGTTCAAGTAATTTACTAAACGAGTTCAGGCTGAAATAAGAAGCTTTGCTTTTGCCAGACAGGAGCACCTAATAACACTGAAGAAACTGTTTTCACCAGGGGTCAAAAATGATAATGAACTTTTTCTCCCACTATCTCTGGAAATCTTATAACTTAACACAGATGCAATGCCTGGACAGTTTCCCAGAAAGGCTCAAGTAAAATTATTTATTACCAGTAAAAACAACACAGTGTTATTTCTCTGCTGCTGTTAAATTTAGGATTGATGGGATGAATAAAGTCAGGGCTATAGAAACTTCCTATGCCAAGATGCAAATTGAAGGAAAAGTTAATTCCAAACCAGACTGAATATTTAATGTTCTAAGAAAATGATTTAACTATTATAATACACAATAATCTGACACAGGACAACTTAAATATTTATATTCAGGAGACTACTTTGGAAGGGAGATTCTACCAGCTATAAATGCAGAATAAATCCATTAAAGGATTTTCACATCACAGAGTGCATCATAAAAGCAGAACTGGTTGTTTGCTGGACTCAGTTCCAAGAGCTCAGTGTATGGCAACTGTGATTAAAAAAAAAAAAAAAATAAGAGAGGTTGGAATCATCAAAAAATACTGTCTCATTCAATCTGTACCATTTTTGTTGTGGATCTTTCTTTGCTTTTCTTAGGTTTTTACCTATTTCTTGATGTCCTACTTCTAGCCAACTTTCCTTCACCTTTTCCCTAAATGCAAAGGATTTTTCTTGATAGTAGAGAGCTTCTGCCATAGTTACACTGGAATGCTTGATGGTTTATTCAGCATCATAGCTGTGAGGAAGGTAGGCACATATTGTAATTTTATCTTGCTGTGTCAATAGGTTGAGTAATATAAAATATTAATATATATTCTGAGAGGTTCTTCATTTTTCCTCATTATTTGATATACTTGTGCAAATACCTACAAATGTCTGGGAATTGGTATTCATTCCTGCACAGACATACATTAAAATTTCTGAAATCAGCACTTCCTCCTTACAAGGAAATAAGCACTTCTTATCACCTTTTGAGGGGTACTCACAGAGATGTGTTTTCCTATTGTGATGTTTATTCTGCAACTGATGAATACTTGCAATTTACTATAAATATTTATAGAAAACAGAAGGAGTTCTAGGAATTAGAACAAAACAAACCTTGCTTATATTTCCCACTTTTTTCCTCCACTACTGGAGATTTGTTTTGAAGTGTGTCAGTCTTTGAGATGACCAGACAGAAGAGCCTTTGTAAAACTGCCAGTCAGTTTCATGTCTGGAGTCACCAGATATCCAGCTGAGAACCACAAAGGGTTACTGACTCACAGTGCTGAGTGCACTACAGATGACAGTATCAGGCCTAACATACACATTCATAAAGATGAAGTGATATATGTTCCAAAAACAAACTCCTTATTTTACTCTTTCATTGGTGCAAGGTACATTTTCTAATAGCTGGTTATCAGAAGAAATTTTCGCACTGAATTACATTAATTTTAGAACTGCAAGCATTTAAAAATGGCTTTGAATGGACATTATAAATTAGTGCCAGCACTCCCTTTGGCTAACAGTGAACAGCACAGTGAAACTTGCATGAGGTCATGCTGGTTCTGCTTTGGGTTCTCCTTTCAAAATGACTCAATGGAGGAGCACCTCTGTGGATGCATTTTAGAAAATTTCTTATGCATAAGAGCAAAGCTAAAAGTGACTTTTCAGGAAAGCACAGATTCACTCAGTCTCAATTCTGTTCTTTGCAAAAGCTCAAAGAGCACAATCTGGAGTCTTTGTTTCAGTTGCTCATGAGCTCTGCTGCTTTCAGCTAAGCCCTCCCTCAAATCCAAATTCACTGATATTCATACCCCTCATCCCCTACCTTGTTTTCCAAAATCATATAGAAAGTTTGTGATTCCTCCTTTAACTTAAACTTGTAGCAACATCTACGATGAACAGAGGAAGCATATTCCTACCTGTTACACTGGTTTAACAGCTTGTCTTGCCTGAACTGCTACTGATTTTAAAGCAGGATGTGGGTTGCTATAGCAATCCTGTACTTGAACATTCAAAGGAGAATACCACTAAACCCATCACTTTATAAATCCTACAAACTTAAGTTCTAAGGCTGAAACTTTCAAATATATATTTTGAATTGCATTTTTGGTGATGATTTATTTCAGTCGTCGTTAAGTTAATGAATTTGTAAAATTAGAGAGTTGGGCATTCTGTGCATGTGTCTAACCCAATATGCTCTCTCCCTGACCAGATTGCTCATAACAAAGAGAAAAAGGATCAATTTCATGCATGTAGTCTCAGGGCAAACTTGTCACTCTTGGAATAACAATCTGAAACGGGTGACAGTGCTCACACCAGCTGCTTGACATCCAGGCAGGTGCAGCAGCCCTAGGAAATGTCAGATTTCCATCAGATGCAGCTTCAGAGAGCACAACTGGCTCAAAAGCTTTTAGGCACAGCCATCACCCCGGGCCATGGCTGACACCCCAGGCCACGTCAGCCTCTTGCTTAAAACCATTGCTGAGCTGTCACTTTAATAAATGAGTAGCCACTTCGTTTTGATCAGCATTGTCAGGGCTTATTTCAAAAGTGATTCTGATTCCATTGTGCAGCCCAGCCCAGCCAAAGTCAATTGGTACAATTTCAAGGTGAATTTATTCATTCTTTATAAAAGTTCTATGCACGCATATATCAAGACAGTTGAATAAATTGAAATAAATAGACTTGGAGCTGCATAGTCTCCTGGTAATTGAAATAGTTTCCCCTCAGTGTATTTGTAGTAATAATGCCACCTTTATGAAGACTGGACTGTCTACAGATGGGAAAGTGTGGAATTATCATATTGATAACATATTTGGAAAAATGGAATTGAGCCTAATATGTTGAAAAGGATAGCTGAAAGTTGCCCTTGCCTTCATGAAACCTACCATCAAATGATGCTTTATAATTAGTTCCTTCTTCCAACTTTAACTTTTCCTTTGTTTTTAATGCAGATGTAAACTTCGAGAATGGAGAATCTGATTGGTAATACGTGAGAAGTTGATTTCTCTACAGCATGCTGTATGAACAGTCTGTTTTCTACAATTTAAGGATAGCAAAAAACAAGTGGAGGAGGTCAAACCTGAACTGTTTTGATTTTTTTCATGTTTGATTGATCTATTTATTGGTAGATCCGATTAGAATGAGTGTTGCAATACCAAATGTCCATGAGCTCTAGTCATCTCCTTAGTTTCATTAAAAAAAAGAAAACCAACAAAACAATCCTTTCAAATGCTGAAAATATTTTCCATTATTCAGTAAAGAACTTAAGGTGAAAAAAGGGCATAAAAATATTCTTGGTTTTCTACAGGGAGGAAAATGAATAGAAGTGAGGGAAACAGAAGGCATCAATTAGAAAGCAGCAGTTCATTACTCAGGTGGCTTTTCAAAGTTGGCAAGTACATCAGCTATCAGAAGTGTAATTCTGATGTGAGTCTCTTTTCCAAGTGCTCTCAGCAGACGTTGCCAGGGCAATGGAGGCTTTAGAAACTTTTCAGAGGAAGAGTCGTTGCTGTTTTTTAATTATGTTTTTAAAACAAAGCCCCCCAAAACCCACAGTAATTATCACGACTATAAGAGATGAAGACATTCATTATTTCCTCCTTGGTCTGTTGTAATGTCACCAAGAGCTGTAAGGGTGACAAACTTCCTCTTTGGGATGGGGATTCCTTCCCCTGTGTCCTGGTAGGTGGAATTTGCAGTGTCTCCTTGCCTGCAGGGCTGAGAGCTGGCTGGGGATTTATTCTTTGCTTTCCTTTCCCAAGGAGGAGGAGTGTGGGAGTGGTGCAGGCTGTAGCTGCTGCTCCACAAGATCTCTGTTCTTGTAGCAAGGACTCAGAAGTTTGAGTCATTTGAATGCACAAATGGGTGGAGAAGACCCTCCTAAACCAGTGGGAGAGCATGGAAAAGGCATGGGAAGAGCAGGGATCTGCAGGAGAGGCCCACGGGAGGGAAAGGAAAAAGCCAATCAAGCAGCATGGGAAAGGAGGCGGGAAAGAGAGTGGTGCTTAGTAATGAGCACGTACTTAACTGAGTCAGGGAAGATAACAATGTGCTCAAATATATTTTGGGGGTTTTTTTTGTTCTTTTCATTCTCACTCATCTTCATATAGTCTTAATTACCTTGTTAAGAATAAGCACAGGAATGATTGAGTGATGAGGTTGAATTTTCAAGATGGGAAATTAAAAAAAAATGGAATTCCAAATTTTCCACAGAAGTTAGAGTACAAAGAACTTTTTGAAATATCAGCTCCAAAAGTCCATTTGTTTTATTTCTTTTTGAATCATACCATTTGACGCTGAAGAAAAGATTTCTGACCTAACAACCTTGCACAGTAAGTTTCATTCTAGAGGAAAATTTTATAGATCTTTTTAGTATCCCCTTAAAAACTGAAGTTTTTATAGTGGCATCAGCTTCTTAACTGGAACAAACTGTGCTGTGCAATAGGAGAGAAATATATGTTTGACTTTGAGAGATTCATCTTTTTCCCAAATTTTGATTAGTAGGTGGCAGGACAATATAGCATTGAACTGTATGCAAAGATAACTGAGACTTGAAATGAATCTTTTACCAGAGTAGAAGATGAAAATGACAGTTGTAATCTCTTCAATCTCATAATTCACTTGAGTTTTGGGCACATGTGAAGTGACTGAAGTCTCTAGGCAAGGCTCTACTCATTTGAAAAGCATTATACGCAAATGTGAAATCTGCAAGTTTTAGTCCATCCTTATCTATAACTTGTACAGCTCAGGGGAACTGATCTACTTGTGGAATGCAAAGGAAAAATTGTGGAGTAGCTGCAGTAAATTTACTGTGATTTATTTCTCATTTATATCACTGCTATACGGTGAGCTATACTCACTAAACTGCACATCTCCCAAGGGGCCACAAACAGCATCCACAGCCAGCCTGGGTTTCACACACTCAGTAACACTCTTACACGAGAATACTGCAATTAATGCACAGATCCAAAACATTTGCATGTTGGAATTCCTTGGGTTGGTGTATCTTGGGAGGTACGAATGAAATAGTTCACTGATCATTCTTTCCAAACTTGCACGAAACCAAGAGCATGCAGGGAACTTCAATGCCAGGGAAATATTTTGCATCTCAAGTGGAAAAGGTGATGGGTGAATTTTTTTTCCAAATTAAACAAGGCCTCATCTTGTGACATTGTTTTGATTCTTTTCCTCTACTGACTAGTTCTCTTGACTGCTTCAATACCTAACAGTTAGGGAACTACTTCTGAGCCCCCCAGGAATGGCAATATTTCTTTACAAAACTCTGTAAAACAAGGTCAGTTCTCACCATTCATTCATGTAATACTGCAATTTCATTCTCTTCATCATAGCTAATCTGGATTTACTTGGGATTAAAATCA
This sequence comes from Trochalopteron elliotii, assembly GCA_024734555.1. Lineage (NCBI taxonomy): Eukaryota > Metazoa > Chordata > Aves > Passeriformes > Leiothrichidae > Trochalopteron > Trochalopteron elliotii. The sequence continues at coordinate 1,022,726 of JANPWX010000029.1, forward strand.
GCCTTTATAAATGCCTTAGTATTTCACCAAAGATTAGACAGATCTTTCAGAAGTTTAATTTCCCTATCAAAAATGTAACCATTTTGATCCTCTGAAAAGTATCTTTAGAAGCAAGATGCATACAGGATTAATGAAATTGAAAAAATGGTTCAAAAAATTAAAAGAAAAAAATCCAAAAAATTGAGAAAGACCTCATTTGTTTTTTTTTTCTATTTCTCTCTACAATCCTCACCAAACACTGAAAGTCTTTAAGATATTTTCATGAAGATGTTTTGGAATTGACCTATTTTATGTAGTAGTTCCTATGTTATGATTTGATAGTAAAATCATCTATTTGCCTGAGCACACCTGAAAAGTAATGATGTGATAAGCTCTGCTCTTTTGATTGCTGGATATGCTTAAGGCATTGGGCTGGCAACACTGCTAAATATGTGAGTTTGTGGTGTGGAAGTGAAATGAATTGTTAAAATAATACTGTATACCACACGACTGTGTTTAAAAACCATTCTGGATGCTTTCCTGCTCCTTAACTCCAGATCTGTTTGAAGCCTTGTGGGAATTTTGCAGAATTGACTTTTGTCATTGTTTTATTATTTCTTTAATCAGCCACCAGGAAGAATTAGAAAAACCTCATCTAGGCAACAGCAAGCAAAAATACAAGGAAGGTTCCTATTAGTAATACACAAAATCCAACAAATTTTATATAATAGCCTGAGCAATCAGATAAATTAATTTTTAAAGCTAGTTGGAGAGAAAAATTAAATAGATGCATTTATTCAACCATGACCATTCTGAGTTTCATGTCCACTGGAGTGTCAGTCCTGACACATTATTAAAAAGATCAGATTAAAATAGGAAGAAATTTAGCTAATGAAACTGCAGGGAAAAAATTCTGTAATGTAATTGCTTGTTACAGTTTTCAGCCTTCTGTCTGCCACCTGCTATGCTCTAGTAAACTGTATTTTAGGAAAGGCCATTATATAATAACTTTTTATATTGTAACAAGATTATGTTTTCCTGCATTGACATTCAAGGACAAATATTTATAATTAACTGTGGGAATATGCCTAAGCTGTACCTCGTTATGAGTGATATAGCTGTTTTCAGAATGTGTACTGTACCATTGCCCTTTTTAGCTGTATCCTTGGCATGAATAAATGTAAATTTTGTAGCAGTGTACAGACAACAAAGAAATCAAAAGAGTGAAAAGATATGAAAGAGGATTTGCCAGAACTTTGGTTTAATAATTAAGAATTTATTATCAATTAATGTTCTCTGTTGATATCGTCCTTGTGAAAAGGTGATTATAAAAATAATGCCATTTACTGGTCCCATACACTGCACTGCAAAAGGATGCCTTGATTTTTCTTGTTATTGTTGAGTGTAGTTGTGCTGCCCTACCAAGGGGTGAGTGGTTCTGGAGATCCTGCACATGGCCCCCTGTGCCTTGACTCTTACTAAGAGACTGATTATCTGAGTAGTTTTCTCATCAATGCATTGCTGCCAAAACCATGGTACTTGTGAAACCAGGCACTTGTTGAAAAACTCAATGAACTGTCTGATACCTAAAGATGTTTGTTTGGGTTGAAACTGACAGTGTGAAAATTAGGTTATAAACTCATTATTTAAGCATGCCCCAATGCTATCACAACAGGAGATCCTGGATTCAGCTGGCCAGGCCAAGTGTGAGCCAGCTGATAATTGCCTGACAGCTCTTCAGGAATTCCTCACATCTTTTTTCTGTGTAGGTGGCATGGTTTAGTGAAGGACAAGTAATCTGGTCACTGACACTGCAGTTGTGTGTGGGACCAAAGGTGACCTGCACAAATAAATATTGTGTGAAGTGGGACCTGGTTTCAAGGGAAAAAGTCTGCTTTTCTTTCCAGAGCTGTGAGGGGACGATGTCCTTCTCCCAGCAAAATGTCCTTCCTTCAGCACACTGACTGCTCTTTGAAGCTTTTTTTCTAGTGCTAAAGGTCTCTGCCACTGTGGGTTTTAACACCATCATTATCCAACTTCTGGATTTCATAAATCTCCCAATCAAAACATTCCTGCATCTGGTACTGCATAGATACTTTATAGGGACAACTAACTCAGCTGATGTTTTATAATTGTGCCTTTACACGATGGAGTTCTCTGGAGGGGAGATTGTTTTGGTTGAGGTTGTTTTTGTTGTTGTTGATTTCTTTGGTTTTGATTGAGTTTTGTTTTGTTTTGTTTTAATTGATGAAGCCATTTGAAACTTGTTAAATGCATCCTGTTACTAACAGTAGGGAAGGGAGGAAGGAAGGAGCTCTGTTGGGGTACAGTGACAGCAGCTGATGCCCCAACATCATTTATCTCATGAGACCATTGCTCAGTGTTTGAATCCTGCTGTGGCAGCATCACAGCTTTTAAAGCAATGACTCAAAGGAAGGTGGTCCTGCTCTAAGAAAAAGTGTACTTTTAGTGGGAATGGGGGGAGAAGGAGGCTGAGGGGAAAGAACTGCTTGAGAGCAGTAAATAGATGATTAAAGTTGGATGTTCTTTTCATTATTTCTGGCACAAAACAATGGGAAAAAATTAATCTTCATAGCTATATATATACATATGCTATATATATAGCATATATCTATATATATGAGTGTCTTTAGGGTGAAACTGTTGAAATGTTGACACTTTCCATAAGAAAAAAAAAAATAAAATTCTTGACTAGGTCTATCTGTGTTTCTTCCCCAAGAAACACACCAAACTTTCCCCTTCAGCAGCACAGCTGTGCCCATGTTTGTGAGGCAGGTACTCCTCCATAAGTGAAATACTTCAGTGTTGCTATTAATCATCAAGGCTTATATGGCCATGTGTCTGATCAGTGGGGTTTTTTCTAACATTGTATCTTGCAACACTGTAATATTACATTGTTAGAAGAATTCAGCAATACTTAGTCAAATTATAGCTACATGAAATGAAAACATAGTGGGGATTCACTGCAGGAGTAGTTTAGGCAGATATTTTTACATTGACATGTAAATTTCTTTGATGTAATCTTACACTGCTGTAGAGACAAAACTAAACTTTAGATATTTTTGGATCCTACATCATTCACAAGAAAAAAAAAATACTCTAGTTTAAGGCTTGGTATGATTAATTCTGTATGTCAAAAGCAAAATGGTGCATTTCTCTTTTTACAGGAAAAACAAATGACCATCAATTCCAGCACTGACTTCTGATTACAATTTGTCCTCTTTGTTTATTTCACAATTAGTGTACATAGATTAATAATTACAATTCCTGAACCTGATAATTTATGCATTAGTATTTAGCCCTTGTCATGTCTTTAATTTTTGCAATTAATTGTTTTAATAATGGAAAGGTTAATTGCACTATTCATCAGAACTGCTTGCTGTGAAATGGTAGACAAATAAGAATCTTCAAAGATAAAGGGCAAGCTGGGTGCTCTGAGCTGTCATTCCAGCAAGGGAAACTCACTGAAGTAACCCTGCAGATTCACTCCTTAGCTGAGATTTTAGGCATGTAAACTCATTCCATTCAGACAAAGAGAATTGTACCAAATCACAGGTCATTAACCAACCCCAAAGAAAGAACACATTATTGGACAATATGTGGTGTTCTATGTCTGCACTGTGGCGTGACCCATGGACACACACAGCTCCTCAGATTGCTCTGAATGCTGTGACAACACACACAGAATGTGTTTTCAGACTTCCCAGCACTCCTGTCAGGACCTGAGAGCAGTTTATATCCTGATTAAGCCTTTGTACTACAAGGCCAAATTGTGTTGCTGCCTGACCCTGTCAGCCATGCTCAGTCATTAGACCTGGGATAAAGTAAATGCAGAATTAGTGTACACGTGTGGTTATACAGATACAAAGTGCTTAATGACCCCTTACTCTTAAATAGGAATCAAATATGCAGGTGTAGGTGGCTGCAAAAATGGTCACATTGGGATTTAAGTCCCTTTTGATTTATTGAAATATTTGCATAGGAATTGACTCACTAAGTGTTTGCCCTGCTATACTGGTGCTAACTTTCTTTTCATACATATGTAGTAAAGTTAAGAGTAATGTGTGCTTAAAGGAGAAAGCAAGTTATAATTCTGGAGCCAATCTGAGACATTTTAACACTGCTCTCTGGTGATCTTCAATCGTGCTACTGACAAACGTGTGTGTTAGAAAATAAACAAAAATAGCTACTAGTTTTTGTTAGACCACAGCCTTTTAACTTTCTTTCTTAAATCTATATATCATAAAACTTCATGTGATTACAGCTGGACTGCAGAGATATTTTCCTTATTGTGGCTGTAATTTTAAGGGTCCCTCCATGCAAACACTTTTGATGAAATTTTTGTTCCATTGACATCAACATAAATTTTTAATGTATTTTTCTGGGCGTGAAAATTATATCTGTTTTTTATCATTTCACTCTGGTTTGGTTTCTCTTTTCTCAGCCCAAACTCAGGCTCTTGACTGCCATTTGCAGCTGAACAGCACTTTTTATTCCAACCATAACACTTACTCTAAGAAAAAGAATCAAGTGCTTTTATTAGACAGCCTTCTGAATTCCAATGCAAATACTTTTTTAGAAATTGTGCCTGTATGTACATATATATTTAACATATACTACTGTGGATTTTTCTTTCCAATCGTTTGCACAATTTTTACTCTTCCTGTGACCTCACAGAGGCTGATATTCAACATCAAGCACTTTGAGAAATGCAGGACCCTACTCAGTCTCACCTTCCTCTGTATATGATGCAGAATGTGGGTTCCTTTGCTCTTGGTGGATATTGGAGGAGAAGTTCTCAAGTCTGCAGCAGGAGGTCACAAACCAGAGGGGCAGGAGGCTGCTCTGGGCTGCAGGCTCCATCTCAGGCTCAGCTCACACTGCTGGGCAAGAGTCCTCTTAAAACAGCAGGGTTTGGAGAGCAGGTGAGGAGTGGGGCAGAGCTGTGGGTGTCTGAGCCCCTGCCAGTGTGCAGGAGCAGATGGGTGATGGGGTGATGGCACAGCCTTTCCCCAGGAGGGACCCAGCTGAGGGAGATGTGTCCTGCCCCCTCAAAGGGAGCAAACCATGAGAGCTCCATTCCATAGAAATCTATGAGTTGCTGGTTTATTGTTGGGTTTGGTTATAAAGCTGGCTGTAGGCTCAGCCTGCTGGAAATTACCCTCTGTCTAACCACGAGCTGCAGTCACAACTGTCCAGCTGCAGGATGATGAGCTGACTGTGGTGTTCCAACACTGTTGTACACCTTAACAACACAAAGATCTGACTTCAGAAGGCTGAAAATGACTCCTCTATTCTTGGGATGTGTCTTCCCTTTTATACTATTCTACACAGACCAATTTGATTGGTGAGACAAAGGCAAACCTCTTCAATCACATTGGTCAGACCGGAGGGACATCAAGAAGAAAGTCACTCCTAGGGAAAATACGTGAACAAATTCGCCATTACCAAAACATGTCTCTTGTTTACAGAAGATTCCCTGGGAAAGGAATTTCAGACAACCAAACATCTCCTGCATGAACCAAGGCTACAGTGTTCCAGGACAAAACATTTTCTTTATGTGTGCTGGCAGTGAAGCCATGGATGCTCTCACTGGTTCTGGAAGGCCCAGGTGTTTCCTCAGTCCACACTGCTCCCAGGGTGGTGTGGAATAGAGCTTCTCTATAGCCCCTGTGGTGTTTTCCAGGCAGGGCTGCCCTGGTGTTCCTTGCTGAGCTCTGAGGTATGGGTTTTACAGAGGTTTATCTCAGCAGCTCTGCTCCAGCCAGGCTTCCTCTCCAGAAATGTCTGTATCACCCATTTTGGAGCAGCATTACTTGAGTAACTCTAATTACTTGCCTACATGTTGCTTGAATTACCTGTTCAGTTATGGAATAATGAGAAAAAAAACTTGCTTTTAGGTCATTCTTGGTCTTGTCTGTTACAAAGAATTTTGGTGAAGCCATAGATCTTATCCTAACTAAAGAACACAAGTACCAAAAATAAATTTAACACCTATTTTTCCAAAGAGAAATATCACTGTTTTTCTTTTATTTAGAGATGAGCCATTTTCTATGACAATGATTTTTTGCTACATCTATAAGCTGCCTTTAAAGGCACCCAATGAAAAGCTTAACACTTAGAAATAAAGCTTGCATTAAGTATTTCTGCCTGAAATGCTGTTTATAACAGCACACTGCTCATTATGCTTGCTTTTTTCCCTCTGATGTGGTATGCTTACAGATCATATGTCAGAAATTGAACTTTCTGATATTTATTAATACTTTTAAGTGATAAGCAAACATTACCTATTGGAAAACATAATAACTATTTGTATATAGCTACTCATCTCCACCACAAATATGGATTATAAGCACCAAACAGAATGTTTTGTGCTTTGGCTGTGCTGGTGCTGAAGGCATCAGTTAAATTAGAATCGTTTGATATGTTAATTATTTATTGTTGTAAATTATGCATCCACTAAAATCAAAGAGACACATAACCTATAATTTATTATTCATTTAACATGAAAATTTGTCTTCATATAACAATTTCTCTGTTAGATATGGAGTTCTGATTTGAAATAAAACCTTTTAATGTGGGCTACAGTTAAAACATAAAAGAGGTTGAGGTTTTTCTGAGATTCTGAGATATTCTCTAAGACAGTTTAACTCCTACAACTTCTTTTCAGTTTCTAGGTTTGATGGACAGTTATGGATTCATTAGCCATTGCCTAAAAGTGACTGGGGTTTCACTTGCATATCTGCTGTTAAAAGATTGGTAGGTGAAAGTGGATGTTTTTTCATGCAAGAACTCTGAAAAGCAGCTACATATGTTTTCATACACAACAAATTTTGCAAATTGTGATTAATTTTTACTTTGAGGAAGAAGCTGTGAAATTCTTGGACTGTGTCTGGCTTGCTCCTTGCATTTGTTTTATGCAGTTTGAGAATTTAGAACAAAATTATGGGTTTTGAGTTCCAGACAAACTAAACAACAGATCTGCACTGCATGATTAGAACCCAGGAATATTTGCATAGCAGTAATAGATTCATGAGCTTTCCCAAACCACCATTTCATGTCTTCATTTTCCCCTTGGTGCACTGTGCATTCTGTTTCTGTTGGAGCAGAATGTAAAGTAAATGCTGTCTTGATGGCTAAGATCATGGGATTTCTTTAAGACTTTTCTGTTCCAGAAGAGCATAGAAGTGGGTAGGAGAGAGATGGTTTTGTTTCTGACTAGGAAATGGTTCTGCATATGTCACTTGTGTGCATAATATGTATTGAGCACACTAAAGTCATCGGAAGAAGAAAGAGTTCTAATTTCTCATGGTTTGTCACGGAAAAAAAATTTACATTGTAAAAAATATGCTACATTGCAAAATATTTTACCAGTCTGAATTTTAGTGTGAATAAAGAAGCATGAATGTAAGTGCAGTAGAACAAAGGTAATCATTATGTTCTTTAAATTTTTAGAATTGCTTTGATCTTCTTGGTATTAAATACCTGGGGAAATTTCAGTCTTGCTACTGCACTTACAGTTGGTATAGAGTACTTGTAATAAAATATTTGAAATTACTCTATATGGAAGTGTTTACACCTAATGTAAAATCGTCATAGTTTCTGTGTGAGAACTGATTTTGGATAAGTGCCCAATTCAGCAAGTATTTGACACCCTCCTTGGATCAGGCCACCAGACCTTTCTTCTTTTGAGTTACAACAAAGGTGTAGCATAGAGTGGAAGACAAATGTAAAGTTCAATATGGGCACATCATGTGATCTAATTAGATTAAAATTAAATTGGGATGACAAGTATGAGACGAAAGAAAAGTCCCCAGACTATGTCTAAGCATTTAAATTTATTTTTTGTGCCATTGTTCTGGGCAAAAACAGTGGATAAAAAATCAGCATTTTTGAGTATCTACTGAAGAGTCTTCCACAGCTGAGGAGGACCCTTCTTTTTTGTAAAGGGTGCAAGAGTCATGTGTACATTTCTAAATAAAAAATAAGGAAATTTTTGTTAATGACACCCACTGACAGTGGGAAACAGAGGCTCTGCCAGATTAAGAAAAACTGAAATATAAGATGATAACAGTCTAGTTCTTGTAACAAACCCTGCATTCCGTGCAGTTTCATCTCTACGATGAAGCAGTGATTTTTTTGTCCTCTCAGAAAACTCTTTACAGCTGCTTATGTGAACGCTGATTTTGTTGAAGAGAAAAATGATCCAAAATAAGGAGGAGTTTTTCAATAGTTCTTGCAGACTCAGCGGGGGAGCCAAGGTCTGTCAGGTCTGTTCTGCATGTGAAATATTTTGAATGGCTCCAGAGCACAGCTGATGTTTCTGAGGCTTCCTTAAGGAAAGGTCAATGCAAACTACAAGAAGCTGTAGGCAGTAAGTCAAAATGAGGGAAAAATGTGTATTCTTCCATTTTTTTTGGTTATGTTAACAAGCTCAGCTCTCCAGTGCTTATAATGGCCATTGTCAAATAAGAATATAGCAGCCATCTTGTAATAATAATAATAATGCAATGGTTTACATCCAGAAGTGTAAACTTTTTGTATATGTATACACCCAAGTTTTGGTATAGTTGCCTGCTTCTATTCTTTTGTTTCAATTAGCAATTGCTTTTTCTCTCCTTCAGTAAGTTTTCCTGCTAGCTGACCTTAATAACAAGCTTTTTTTTTTTTTACAAACTAAAAAACCTGTTTTTAATGCACTTCTCTATAAAAGGTGAACTGATTTGTGTTAGCAACTTCTGGTGTTCTATTTGGTTAATTGCTATTAAGACAACTGTTTAACATTGGTACATTCACACCTTTTTTTTTTTGTTGAACTCTGGTGTCCTCGAATATAATGCTGGAAAAAAGAAATCCCTGTCATCAAGTGATTTTTTCCTATAACAAAAGGTAATAATGTTATCTCATAATCTAGGACTTTATTCTGTATAATATAAATCTTTATAATGTTAAACCTTCATGTTTATTACATGTTCCATCTTATTGCTGGCATTCCTATTAATGCTTCACTTAGCAAGGCAGAAATGGTACTTCTGATCTCTATAGTGCTAGAAAAGAGTGAAAAAAGTCTTTGTGCACAAATCACAAGAAAGCATAACTTATCTGTTACAGAGCAGGGAGATTAAATACATGGCCATAAACTCCTTGCAATCATGGTGACTGAATAGAGGCTGCTTCTGATTGCTTTAATAAATCCTTTAAGTATGCTTTCAATCTCTCAGTGATTCCTGACAAAGCTTGTATGCTCTTGTTGGGCATCTGCCTGCATCTAAAGTTCCAGTTATGAATATTTTATGTGGCTTATCACTGTACTTGTGTCACTGGTTCAGGAGTTGCTGTGTGCCATTTGTCAGGGTCTGTTAATGCTGCACTAGGCAGAATTGGGAAGGGATGGATAGAGAGTTTGGTAATCTACTCTTTCATTTCCTTTTATAGAAGATATTAAAAAAATGATTGTGAATGATTGATGAGGTGATTGTATTTCACAGATTTTGAGATGCTGGCCCATTAGCAAAATCATTTTAAGGACTTGTTTTATCTTTCTGTGTGCAAGGATGAGGTCAATAGTATTTCAATGGCATGGTGCTGAAATGGGATACTGGGAAATCTGCTGTACCTGTCACTGCCTGGGTTGTCTCCTGGGGTGGGAAACTAGAGCTGAACACACCAGTGTCCTTGTGACCACAGTTGTGTTTGCATTCAACTGCTTTCCTTTTACTTATTCACAGATATTTAGACACTTGAAGCTATTCAGAGCACATCTGTAAGAGTGCATCAAAGGAACCCCACATCCTCCTATCTGGAATGGCAGGCTCATTTCCATTCCTGCTGAACACATGTGCACACCTCCTTTCAAGCACTCCTGTGCTTGCTGTGTCTATGTTGGGTACAAATGAATAATGAAATAAAATGGAATTTGTTTTGGCATTCATTTGGCATTCCTTTTCAGGAATGCTTCATCTGAAGGAGTTTATAACCAGGATTTCTTGCAGAACAACATATTTTAAGTCAATACTAGGAAATACAGAATGCAAATTTTGGACTCCTAAGTGAGACTGTTTTCAGAACTCATTTGGTGGGTTAAATCTCTAGGAATTACATGATTATGTATGTTTTTCTGGTGTAGATCCCACAGTATGTGTCTGAAAAATAGTTCCTTTTATGGCACTTAACCAAGTGGTTTGGGTTAAAGAAATTTAGTAAGTAAAGTAATAAATGCTGAAAGAGAATATGGAGCTAAACAGTGTAATGACATGCAAATAGAGAAGAAACCACTGTAGGAAAGGTGTTAATGTGTCTGGGTACCTGAGTGAATTGGGTTCAGTAGTTCAATGAGATCATTACCTGACTCTTTACATTTGATGCTGTCATTTTATGGCTGATGCCTGCTTTGAGCACATGTAGATAGCAGACCTGGGTAATTATACATTAAATCAAAGTACCACTCACCTGTAGGTTTTTCTTTATGCCTGCCATTATTTGTCTTGGTAGAAAACAGTTTTGAGAAGAAAGATGATTTGAAATTTCCCAAACTTGTAAGAAAGATGGTGATGCATTTGGAAATTAGAGCTAAAACAAGCCTGCAACTTTTCAGTACCTTAGAGAAACTCCCTTGCAGAGTTGCCAGTGATTGCATTAGTTTCTCAGGTCTGTGTTTAATGGCCCTTCTTCCTTCCACGTGAACCAGTTTCTTCACCACAGTTTCATTTATCGAGGCATTTGTCCAGAATTTTCTGCATTAGTTAATGTTTTGACTGATGTTGACAGGGCTTTGGTAAGTGAATACAAGGTAGAAGCAACCTAAGCTCTTTTCTGGATTTTTAAAAATATCATGTCCTCGTATAAGGAGAAGGATACATAGTGAATGAAACTCTATGACAATGTATTAGACAAGAATTTCTCAAGTATTTCCTTAACAAAAGAACATTCATGGAGTGATTGAGAGTACTGCTGCTACTGACAATAACAAAACCCACAAAAGGTCTCATTCATTATCTTATTGTGCAATTCACAATTCTTGAGGTCGTGTAACCAAAGTCTTTGGCTTGAGTAAAAGAACACTTGAGATCTGTGCCAGCATGGCTGGAGAAGTTTGAAGTCATAAATATTAAAAGCTCCAAACCCAGAAGTCAACAGAAAGATAAGCAGTGAGCTTAATATTTGTGTCTTCAAATTTGTTTTGGCATTATAGAAATTCACTTCCTGCTCTGTTTGACAGGTAACCACAGGCAGAGGGTTAGGACAGCCGTTCTGGTGTCCACTCTCTCTCCTTTGTTTCTCATAGAAAGAAAATACTCCAGGCAATGTAATTTTATAATGGTTTTACAGGTTACTCAGAGATCTGGAAATACCTCACAGTACATAGTGAGAGAAGTCCTTTTTTGCCCACTACATCCTTGCTCCTTACCATTGTGACTTGAACTTGATTTAGCTCAGAAATTTATTATATGTCTAGTGAAGAAAGTCCAAGTCAACCAGTACTACTACTACTAGTAATAATACTAATAATATCTGTAGTGTTTCAATTGGAAGCCCAATAATATTTTGGTGTTGTGCTATTGCCTTAACTGAAACATACCCTTGCCTTAAGTGAGGATTCAATATATAGAGATTCAGAATAGAGCTTTTTGAGGAAATAGTTTATTTTGTTACTGGTTTGACTCAACTGTAACTGTGAGTTTCCTCTACTGGAGACCAGAAATTAAGTTTACCTCAGGGAAAAGATACAGGAAATAATGGAAACGTTAATATAATTAGGAATTGTAAAATATTTCGCAGCAATAATTCCTGCTGAGCCATGGAGAGCCACCCTTGTGGGATGGGCAGCAGAAGGAGCGTGGGCTCAGCTGCTGTGGGATGACTGAGGGGGAGGGCACTTGTGCCTTCTGCTGCCACCACTAAATCCTCTGTGTGAGCACGTGGTAAATAAACTGCTTGGGCAGCTTGGAGTTGGCTCCTGTTCCCTGCTCTCTGTCCCTGTGCATCCCCAGCTCTGAGGCTGCACTCCACTCTCTGCCACAGCAGCAGTTCCCTGGAGGAGAAACCAGGCTTGGAGCCAACTCCTGAGGCTGCAGAGGAGAGAGAGATCCTGCTGAACTACTGTGGATGGTTCACTTTGAAAGATTCTTGTCTGACTTGAAATTATTTTACGTGTGAATTTTAAGAGGTGCAACAACTCATATTCAGTTTTGTTACTTAAAGTAGCTTACATGAAAAGTACATAATGCTGAAGAGATTTAATTCAATTTCACAGTAGTAATGAGTATACAGCAGTGAATTCTTGCACTGTAGTAAAATTGATTTGAAAAAAAAACCCAAAACAACAAACTACATTGGTAGCTAATGTATCGTTTCCCCTGATAAAGTTAGCAGTTTTTATCTGGGTTTCCTCTTATGAAAGCTGACTCATGTTAGCCTCCCCTGCATAATGACTTGTGGGGGCCTGAACAGAAAACCAAACTAATCCAGACATTTTTTTAGTCTCATAAAATGGCTAAAGTTGATGTAAAAGGACTCATTAAAATTGAAAACATTAGGATCATTAAAAAGCCATTAAATCACCTCACTCCTTTGATTTATTTAACAATAACCATATTTGGTCTCTGTTTTAAAGTCACAGACTCCCATCTTTTGTCTAATTATTGGCAGTCATCCACCTTGCAGCAGAAAGACATGTTCATGATGAATTAATTCTTTTAAAGTCTTCGTTTAGGATAATTCTTCAGCCTTTGCAGATCCTGCTGCTGCAGACTCTTTGGCCGAATGCTTAAACTCAAACATAAACAGATCAATTGAGATCTGCACAAGTGGTTGCCTTCTTAAAGACTAATGTTCAGGATATCAGGGCTAATTAAAATAACCCACTCTGAATTTTACTATTACCTTAATAGATCAGATTTAATTCCAAGTGCTTTGCTTACAAATGACATCAGAATTTGCTGTAAAAGCTAAAGCAGATTCTTTGAAGCATACTTCACCTCCTATAAAAAAGCCCCAAATTTTCTTTAACCCAACATAACAATGGAAATCTCAGATCATGGTGGAAAAAAGAGACCTTTATCACAGTTCTCATTTGATGTTGGTCCTTTTCACTGAATGACTCATACATTTTTAAAAATTGACTTTAAATATATCTGCTGTCCCATGGATTTCATGGAAGCTATTCAAGTACCTAATGAGCAAGCATATTTAGAGGTTTTATGTGGAGAACTAGACCTTTCAAAAGGCCCTTTTATCTTTATGAAAAGACTCTCAATTTCAGCAAACAAGAATAAAAATAAAATCATTTATGTTTCTTTACTCAAAGGAGGCTACTAGGAATTTAAAAAGAATGCTGAAAACGGGTAGAAAATAATTATTTTGGAAAGCTTGTGCTCAAATTACTGATGGAGCTGTCAGACATACTGAGAGGAACAAAGGAAAGTTTTTAATAAACATTTTGTGAGTAACTTGTACATCAGCTGGTAATTCTTAAAGGCATATCTTCAGAAGACAAGGGTTACTCAAGAAAAAGTGAGAGGAGTTTCACAAAATATTCTCTGACAAGAACCCTCAGGAAAACCAATGATTAATGTCTTTATGTAATTGACAAAGGCATAAATAAATCCACACCTTCAGGAGTATCTCTAGTTTGCCTCCCCCAGTGAATTCACTGACCTGAGTTCCTTGCTAGTAAAACCAGGAGCAGGTTTCAGTCCAGGACAGCCACAGTTATGGCTTCTTGTGGAAGGGAACCACGCTCCACAGTTTGAGACTGTTTGTAAAAGGATGAATTAACATCCATCCCCACCTTACCCAAAAGTTCAAGGTTCATAAGAACATAATTCCCCCAGTGGTTGATATGCAGTGCTCATCTTGGCCTTTAGCAACAAGACATTTGATAAAAATACTCATTTTTCATAAAAACTTGACAGATACTTAAGCCCATTCTGTGCCTAATCCTTTCATTCTTAAGACCACCATTTTTTAATATTTATTTAATATTTATTGCAATTGGGCTGTGTGTTAGTGCTTTTACACTTGTTTCCATCTTACCAACTTTAATCACTACTATATAGACACAGCTTTTTGCTCTGTGACTGTTAAAACATCAAAACTGACCAATCACATTAAAACTGACTCATTTTTTTAAGCCATACATTATATTATGGACTGAGCTTAATACTCTGAATGTTTTCCTAAACATTTCTCGGACAACTGTTTTCAAAGAAAAGAATGGTGGATGTGGTCATGTTTTAAATTATGGAATTTAGTGCAAGTGAGATGCTTGTCTATGATAGCTATGACAGGGACAGAGAACAGTTCTCAGAAAGGAGTGTAGATGTTGGACCAACCAGCAGACAGCTGTGAGCTGCAGTTTTTCATCTAAATATCTCTACGTGTATATTTCCAAATATTTGGAAATTCAAGGGAAACTTAGAGGCTGCAAATCTAGTATTTAATAGCAGAAAGGAGTGTTTTCTGTTTTCAAAGAAATGTGCCAGGGGAGATGCATTTGCGGAATGCTTGGTGGGAGGTCTGCTTCTCATGTTCTGTGATGAAAGTCGTAGAGTTTGGATAGAAAGTTATTCTTTTATGTGCTCTATATAGCATGATCCTGGTAGGACATAGAGCATAATTCCTGGATACTTCTCTAAGATTCCTCAAATCATTTTGAAAATCTAAATGAAAAATAAGATTTGAGACATTGTTAACGGTGAGTTCTGTAAAGATTTGAGCCATTTAAAGCAGGGCAGTATAGCTCAGATCTCACATCTGGGGACTCTACCAGATGATTTATCAAACCTTGAGGTGGTCCCTGGCAGTTTTCTGTGTTATCTGGTTTACTTTTCATAAAGAAGCACAATATTGGTTTTTTTCTTCCTGATGTTATGCCTGTGCATGATTTTGCTCTTCTCTTCCTGCAGATCATTTGGATTGACATGTAAATCTGCAGTGAGATAGGATGAAAACTGCCATAGGTAAGTGCTTCCTAAAACAAAAGGTACATGCCAATCAATTCCATCCAGGAAATCAAATGGACTTTTTTTGTCTAGTGTTGCTATAGTGAGGATTCATGGTGTGCTACTGATAAGACTGTCATTTCACTATGAAATGCATCTGGCTGGAGCTGTGGTTAAAATGTGATTCATTAGAGTATTGAAAAAAATATATTAATACCACTTTTTTCATGTGCTTACATTTTCTAGTGACTGAAGGGTGTAGTGGTTAATGTACCAATTAACTGAATGCCAGCTGCTGGTTGGGCTCCTGTTAACATCACAGGACAAGTTCTGTCCTAGATGTCATTGTCCTCGTGACTGCATTGCTCAGAACTGAGATGGCCTGAGGCTAAACCCATGTTCTGCAAGAGGAATTCTCAGGCATTCAAATCTGGGATTTGCAGGGGCAGAAATTAAACCAGCATACAAGAGAGGACTGTAGAGCTGAGCCTGTCCCATCAGTGCCCATGTGTGTCCTTTTCTAAAGCTACTGATGTTTTAAAATATGACAATGAGTGAGTAAAAAGCGCTGGTATGGTGACACCCTGGTAACATTCACATTGTGTGTGTCAAAGATGCCTGTGGAAAAGCACAGGTAACATATGAAGATTAAATTTTATGAAGATTAAACTACTAAAAATAAGCATGGTGACATATAGAAAACCTGGCTGAATCTCCTTTCAGCTGGTGACCCAGGAATTTAAAGCCATGCAGCCTCGTAGAGTTTGGAGAATGGTTCCTTTTCAGAGAGCAATCAGCAAATGCTGTGCTTTGTTTTAAATCTCTTTCAACCTATAAAGAAATACTCAGGTTTTACCTGGCAAATTGTCTGGTTTTCCCATGGATTTTATTTATAGCAAATTGGAGTAATCCACAATCTTTTGTCAGTTACTGTTGTGGTGTAGTATTGGAGTATAAAGTTTGAGTTTGAAGAGAAAGCCAGAGCAGCACTGATGTAAAAGAGTTTTGCTCTCCTTCTCCATTCCGCAGAATAGTCCCTGGGTCTCCTCATTAATGGCATTTGTTATAATAAATTAGAGAGAAAAAGAGAGATCAGAGTGTCTTTGCACTGGGCATGTTAGTTGTACATATGACTGATAAGGCTAATGGACTAGTTTTTTACAAGACAGCCACATGAAAAATTGATGTGCTTTGTAACAATTGATATTAAACACCTCTTCTGCCCTTTGTGAAAATTAAAGTAGCTGCTTTTTCTGTGCCCAGTACAAAGCAAGATGGGCAAATTAAAACATTTATTTTTATGCTAACTTGTGCCAGCATACTGGAAGAATAGATGCAGGATCATAAATGAGATAGTCATAAAGGTGAGATCCTAATTTACTTCCCAGTTTTATTTCAGCTTACTTTTCCATTGCTGGGAGGCATAAAAGTTACTGAGTTATACTACATTCACCTCACGCTGGTCTCCTATCAAACAGAATATCAGTGGAACACCTCCACAGAGCTCTCTACATGAAATTGTCCTTTTGTATGTCTCATAATCGGCTGCAATGTGACCAAGCATCTGGCGGTGACAAGCAGATGTCTTTGATTTATTGGCTAATATCACTGCTTGTTAGTGGATGGTTGAGCAGGAGACTAAAAGAGCATAAAATCAGAGAGAATAAATTATGAAGGCACCGAACTGTGGCATTATAAACTCCTCCTTGTCACAGCTGTGACATCTCCTAGGAAATGTGGAATGAGAGAGACATCCCCTCTTCAAAGACAGTGGCCAGTGTCTAGTGATTTTGAATAAAATAAAAAACCCAAACAAACAGCCCATATCCACCAATATCTTGCCTGAAGGGGTGGTTTTCTCCTGCTTAAGCAGTCTGCTTCAAAACTGTTGATCTTCTGGGAAGTGGATTTGATTAGCACCTGATTCAGAAGTTGGGGGAACCTGAAGGATGCTGAGGGTAAGAGGGATCTCTCTGTTGCAATGGAGATGGTTTTCTTTAAATGCTGTCTAAAAACTGGATTAGACCCCACCCCTGAAAATACAGGCTCAAGGTTCTGCTTCTCACTTTTAACATTATTAGTCTTGTAAAGAAAAGGGTATGTCTGGCCCCTTTTGTGCAGGATGGCTCCTTGTCCCAGGAAATGCACAGGTAAGATGGGAATCAGCTTTGCAGGCTGTGGTGTGCTGTTTTACAGCATGGAGATAACTGAGACATTCAGGTCTGTTCTGCATTGCAGGTTCTTTGTGGGCTTGACAGGAGGATTGCAATGGGGTAGCTGTGCAAATACACAACAAAAGTCTCAAAATTAAAGAGTCTGCAGCATTCTTAAATGCACTTGCCATTTTTATCTGCTTTAAATAGCGAGTAGCTACCAAATTAAACAATGTGTGTGACTGGACACAACATCTCTGACCATCCCTTGGGACAGGAATGCAATAGATCTCAGATGTTATTCATTGCTGACAATTATTTTGAACTGCCAAACAGTGATAATTGTGACTACTCACAATGTCAAATAAACATTATGTATATGTTTATTCAATAAATCATCTTGAAGTATAAAAGGAAGAAGGTACTCATGATTTCACTCCTGTGCAGTGCTGAGGTGTTAAACTGACTAATGGCAGCAAGCCATGCACTGATTCAGTAGGAAGCCATTTAAGAGTTATAATACCTTCAAAGAATAACTATGGGCATGACATATGGAATTGACAGTTTCATGTTAAAATATTTATATAAATATTTTTCTCCTCAAGAGATAGACTGAGAATCAATTCGAATGGGGAAGTCAAAGGTTGTGTTTGTTTCCATTAACAAGATTAATTTTATTATTTCAATTAAAATCCAGTGTGACTCTTGCAAGTTGTCCTTCAACCTACTGGATGTTAGATAAGCTGCAGCCATAATGAGGAGATATTCCTTGTACTTTTAATGAGCTACACCAGCAGCTGGTTATGACTTACTGAGAAGTGAAGGAAAACTTTTAAGGGTGCCCATTGGAACTGTTTTGCTGCTGTGGTTATCTGAGGGTATTAGCCTGGAGCAGATCCTGGGAGCTGCAGAAAGAGGCTGCACAATTAAAAAGGCAGGAAGGAGCTGAGTGGTTGCTCTTAGTAAAGGGAAAGAGGAGCTCAGGCTAATGACACGAGACCCTCAGGCAGAAGGAAGGCAGTGCTGTACTACACAGCAGTTACATCAGAGTGCCCTGAAACCATTTGTTCAAGGATTGCAGTTTACAAGTGCAAAACCCAGGAATTTTCTGAAGAAAGTGTTTGTGCTTGGGGTTTTTTTGTTGTTCTTGTTTGTTAAATTTCCTAACATTCAGGAAGAAAATCTTCCTAATACTCGTGATCAAAAGTATAATCAAAAGATAGTTGATATATAACATCATAAATAATAAAATATATCTCATACTAAGAGAAATGTAGACTGTGGGCTTGATAAGAATTCCAAAGGGGAAGTCATGATGCTTAATGTTTCAATGTATTTCTCTGAGTAGTTCTTTTTAATTTTAAATTCTTTTTTCAAGTGAGAGCTGTTCCGTCTAATAGATTTGAATGTACTGAAGAGATTTGAAAGGATTTCCTTCATGTTCACTTTACTTCTGGAGCAGTTCAGCCTGTTTCTGCTTGGAGTTACAAAATGGAACAAAGAGGAAAATCTCCATAAAATATGCATACAATTTTTAATAATGAGTTCCAAAAAACTCTCCTATAAATAAGAACTGTTGATCACATCCCTGGGTGGATTTTCTGTAAGAAGGAAAGCATGACACCTTGAGACAGAATTCTGCTGTTTTTTTAGACAGTGGCTGTGTGTCAGTCAAAGCCTTTCTGACAGTGAGAGACATGAAAAAGCCACAAACACACGGAATCTTGAAAGACAAATGAGATGGAAGATAGTCTATTAATAGAAAACATAAAAATAAATACCAGCCAAAACAAGGGCTTCATTCAGAATGTTAAAAAAATTCAACTTGTCAAAAATGTCATAGGCATCAGGATCATATTGAATAGACTTCACTTTCTCTGAGGTGTTGCTTCTCATCATAACAAAAATAGGGGGAAAAACCCTAAAAATAACTTGGATATAGGAAAAGTGAAATACGTAGGGGAGAGACTTAAATTTCCAAGATGTGCTGCTTCAAAAAAAAGGAGCTCTTTTATTTAAGTATATGGAACTCAGGAAATATTAACTCAGTGTGCAGTCCCAGCAAAAGCTGAAGATAAACTGGGCAGGGCACTTAGATATTTCTTGGTTCACCAACCATAGAATGGGAATTTGAACTGTGTTGTCACTTGATGCAAATTTATTTTTCATTTTGCTATTTCTACAGCTGTTTGCTGTTTGCTGGCAATGTGACTCATGAACCTAATAGTTCCATTTGTATTCTTCAGCTGTGTTAGGTTCTATAAATTCTTTGTGATTTAGCACTTTTAAGGATAAATGGTTCGAAATGTACATTCAATTAAAGGTCTGAACAATTCAAAGGAGCAATAATTGATTTTAAACAAAATGCAAACTTGGATGTATAGTTACTTGTTTTGAATTGTTAGAGAGATTCTGCCTACTTAGGAAATAAATAGAATTTTCTGAAGTTCACAACCAATATTTATCTTGAATTTTCTAATGTGGTTTACTCTCTGGTGAAAATCATTTTGTTTTATTCAGACAACAATTATTCAGTATCTATTCCTGATAAGATAATTTTCTAAAAGTGTCCATAAAGAGGTGGCTACAAACAGCAGGTTATTATTACAGTCTTTAGTTAATCACCTGGAACATGCTGGAGATCCTGTGTAGAGCTGAGTGCCTGAGTTGAACACAGAACATGCATCTTGGTTCACAACATCCCAACTTAGTGCCCCTTGTCTTGTGCTGGAGATACTCAGTTTACATAAAAACTTCGTTTCATGAGGTTAGAAAGAAACTGTGAATATGTTTGTTTTAATACATAAGGAGGTGGAAAACTCCTGCAATCCTTGCCCGAGTGGATTTCTAATCAAAACTACACATCCATGGTATATTAGCCAATACTTCGGGTATTGAATTATTTGTAGAAAGCCTCAGAAAATGTTAATTCCTGATTCCAATCAGGGGAATTCTCAGAGGTTTTTGTTTTGATTTTTTTTCTTGCTGCAGTTATATCTATGCTTTCCAAATGATGTGTATAAGTGTCTGCTGCTAGTGGGAGCATGAGACACGGGAGAGAACTCAACAACTGTGCAGACAACTCTCAAGGCTTGTGTTTTTAAGAGTCTGTAAATCACTCTCAATACTGATGTCATATTATTACCTTTTTTTGCTTTTAATTATTATTTTCACAAATCATGAATTAATGTAGCCAGCAGAGAGATGCTTTTCTAATGGGCAGTTCAAAGCAGAATTGTGATTCAGGATGCTCTACTGGAGCAGTGGATCCCCACTGACTGCATGGCAGGTCTGGTGCCTGGACTTACTCTCCTCTGTCACTTGGTGCACAACACAATAAAGTCAATGTCAATATCAGACATGATATTCTCCTTCACAGTTGCTCAAATCCAATGAAACATTCTACCAAGAAAGAATGGCAGGATTTTATGCTGATGTAGCACGGAAGTGACTGCTCATTTACTAATAATTACATGTTTGAAGAAAGCAGAGTTTGGATTTGCCAGCAGAGCTGCAGTTGCATCTTCTGAGAGCAAGGCAGGCTCCCCCTGAAGGACTGACTGATGTGATTCATTAGGAGTTCAGCATCCACCCCACTGCACATACAGGTGGAAACAAATCCCAGCAGTGCAAAGACCTACAGCAGAGGGCAAAAGCATTTCTAGGCTGCCAAGCCCCTTATCCTGTACAGGATTGTTGGAGACACTATTTAACTATATACTATAATTTGAGCTTGCTTTTCAGATCACAGAAGAGGCTCCACTACGATGAGAAAACTTTCACCATCAGGTGTTAGTCACTCTTCAGTATCTTTGCAATTAAAACATTACTATTCCCAAGTCCTAGAGGCTTAGGAATAGACATGTCTTGTATACTTGAGTGAATGTGAGTGTAACCATGTGCAGCCATGTGTGGTGAATGTGTCAGAACTAACAGCAGGAACTTTGATAAGAGTTCTCCATCTGTAAACCTGCTTGATAGCTCAAGGTCTTTGAGTTGTTATTATAAGTGGCATCCAGAAGGGCTGCTGCAGTTAAAGGTCTGTCAAATTTCCCCACACACAGACTTCCCTAGGGTTTTATTATATTTCAACTTTTCCAAGTTATGTTGGGCCTAAAACTACAGCCAAGAACTTGTCAGCACAGACGTGGTTTTATCTCTTTCCCCTGAATGATCCAGTGGCTGAGTTTAAGAACTGGTGATGTGGAGCATCAGGACAATATGTGTGCTTTGGGGTACCCTGGGGTGAGAATCATTAGCAGCAATTAGTAAGAATGAGAATTGCTCTTCTGGAAAGAGAGGCAGAACAACAGATGAACAAGAGACAGGTGAGGGGCAGAGAAATTAAAACAGATTACATGGATGAATTAATTTCTTCAGAGAAACAACACTTTCAGGAAGTTATTTCTGTATGACTCAATATTTGGAAAATGAAAGAAATATTATTTTTGAATTTGCATCTCCCCCCCCCCCGAATTTACCATTCTCATATTTACCAGCCTTTTCATTGATAGCAAGCAGAGACTAGAAGTAGACACAATAACAGGTACTTCTCATTTATATGTGGAATTTAAAAGTCCCACCCTGGCAAAGTTTCTGGCTTTCTCCTTTTAAAACCAGTCACAGAGGAAGTCAGTAAAAGGCCCTGAAGTTCAGGCAGCCAAAAAGCAGAGGTGGTCAGACTGGTGAGCTGGTGTACAGTGGGGCAGGAAAGAAAAGGATCACCTTTACTGGGAGCAGAAGAAGGAGCAAAATCATATTTAATGCTCTAGGTAGCTCATGTAGGTATTTATGCTGTTCTCACACTAGCACAGCAGATTTAGGAATGTTTCTACTGTAACTGCAGAATGACCTCGGAAGTGCTCTAATGCAGTTGCACAAAAAATAAGGTAAATGTTTCACTGTTTTCTTGTAATCCCTCTGCTTCACAGATTCATACTAAAATGTGCTGAGCACCGTGGATGGCTGAAATAAGGAAATGGACAGAGGGTTTTAGTCATATGCTCCTCATAAGGTGTGGGGTAGGTCAATGCAGAGAGCCCCGTGACATTGGCTGAAATTTCCAGCTCTCAGTGAGTAACAAGCTGCTTTATGACTCTCTGTGGTATTAAATCACATTGCTACTTTGGGAACAAAGACAAACATGAGGGCTTTTATTTATCTGACATCCCTCTCTCCTGCAATTAGGTGCTGCCTACCAGCTATGCCTTTATGTTACAAT
The DNA here is from genome assembly GCA_024734555.1 of Trochalopteron elliotii. NCBI lineage: Eukaryota > Metazoa > Chordata > Aves > Passeriformes > Leiothrichidae > Trochalopteron > Trochalopteron elliotii. The sequence goes on from JANPWX010000029.1 coordinate 1,045,042, forward strand.
GTGCACTCAGAAAAAAAAAAAAAAAAAACCAAAACAAAACAACAACAACAACAAAAAGCTACTTAAGAACATAAGAAAGTCTAAGCACATATTTTGGTGTATTATGTAAGAGCTGTCCTGAGTTCTGCAATGCAAAGTACATTCATTTCAGGGTAAAGGCCTTCAATCAGATTTCCTTTTAGTGGTACACTTTTGGTTGAGGAGGGTATTTGAGGAAAAGCCTCCTGCCCAAGTGCAAAATAAGATCAGCTGTTCCTTGTTAATATTGGACAAGATCACTGTTCATAGCTCTGCTTCTTTCTCCTGTGAATTCTTTTTCTAGCGTACCTCCAACAATTGTTTGTAGCATTTTAAATTTGCTTATTATTTTCTAATTCCTATCAGTTTGACCTGTCCTCCTTCTACTGCTTCAGCTACATCCAGATGTAGCCTACATGTTTTTTTGGGAGAGGCAAATGTGGGAGGCTGCCTGTACGTGGGTTGGGTAGGAATTTATTTGGCTTATTCCTGTTAAGTCAACGTTGTAAAGGGGCCCTAAGCCTGAGACAGTCCCTACATGAAATTAAGCTTATGACAGGATACAGATATAGTCCAAACAGATCAAAGGCTTGCCTCTGACCTTCCCTGCCCAAGGCAAGCTCTCATCACACAAATAAGTCCTAGAGGAAAGAATTTATGCAGCTCTTTAAATCAGGTCTCTTTAAATCCCTAATTCCCAAGCTAAATATTAGAGTCTTTCTATCTTATGGCAGGAGGCAAAACTTGTATTTCAGCAGTCCTGTGGACAATGCAGACAGGTCACTGTTTGTATGACAGTGGCAGCCTGTCCCAGAGAGGGCCCTGGTTGCCTTTGGTTTGAATGCAGTGGGTTTGTTTGGGGCACACATCAGAAGGATTGATTCCCAGCCTTAATAAACAAAGGGTGACCTGTGAGTCCATGTGAGGAACTATCCTCACCCTCTAAAGCACTTCTTAAATTTGTTGGGACATGATGTCATCACTATCTCTATATTTTATTTCCAATATAAAATAATAAAATACGTGACAAAACAACCTTGACTAAGCAGCTTGCTGACACGGTTAAGCTTTATCAGCACCATATTTGAGTTTTGTTCATGTGTATTTAAATCACAGTGTAATCCACACAGTGCATACATTTTCTTCTGCAGCCAGTGAGGTTACCAGGAATAATCCCCAATACATCTTGGGAGGTATCAGAGCCTCTCATGTGGAGCAATCCATCCTCTCACATGGAAACCTTCCTAGTTAAGACCTTGGCTTAGGTGTTCATTCTGCTGAAAGAACTTTGATCCCAAGGCACAGTCAAAGTATAAACCCAGTTTCTGAAATAATCTCTTGTATCCTTTTATCACTGTCCTTTTCCTTGCCCTTGGGCAGAGGTCCCTCCCTCCAGCTGCTTCTGTCCCCAGCTTTGTGTGTGTGATTTTTCTCCAGACTACTTGGCTTTCTCTAGGTCTGGAAAAGGAAAAGTTAAAAGGTCATGAGAGAAACTATTATATTTGAATTTGAGACTGGAAGAAAAGGAGAGATTTTATTATTTTTTCTATTAAAATTGAAATGTTTTGGAAGCTGGTTCCAGGTTTTGTGCATAAGGAAAAGGTTTAGGCACTGCATTTTTTTTCTGCCCTAGGACTTTAGAATCTTGTCAGGGGCTCCAGTCAGGGCAAGGATTTTTTTTTTTTTTTTTTCCAAAAGACTGTATTTCAAGGCATCTGGTGCAAAATATTGCACAACTCATTTACTGAAACCCTTTACTGGCATTTTGCCCTATTTCAGTCTGAAAAATATTTCTGATGACAAAAAGTGTAGTGGAACTAAAATGCAGTTTTTCAAACAGCTGAGGTATTTTTAATGGTGGTTATACCAGGAAAATAAGAATATTGTCTCTGAGTTTACCATTGCACAAGAGTGACAGAATATTGAAATAAAGTAAAATAAAGTAAAATAAAATAAAATAATAAAATAAAATGCTGAGTCTTTCAGGATAGGATCTGAATTTAGACATTTATTTTTTCTATATCAAGCGGCTTTTCAGGACTTTGAAACCATGGTTTAGGTTTTGAAAGAATGTAAAAATTTTTTTTTTTCCATTTAGATGGTTAGTGTGGTGTTTTATAACTGCTTTACCAAATAGTTATCAGCTGCAGCTGAGCAGTACAATTTGTATCTACTTAAAAGTGTAGGGTGGGCAATGTGCAGTGGCTGAAGAATCTTCAGCTTTATTTAATCACTTCACTTTGCATTTGAAAAGTAATTCATCATGGAAAGTCAGTGGGGTATAGAGAGCACTAATTGCAGCAAAATATCAAGGACAGTTTTCCTCTGTCTTAATTAAACATTAATGAGTAAAGTTATTTGCAAATGCATGCTGCAGGGATGGACTTGTCTATCCAAGTTTTGTAAATACTGACACCGGGTGTCAAAATAAAGCACCTTAATTGATTTATACAGAAATAGTTTAAAAGAGTGCACCTGGAGTGACATTTCTCTAGGTTTTTATAGAGTAGCTTCCTGATGAATTATTTATAAAGAAACTTGGCCTGACCTATCTTAATTACACAAGTGATTGTTTCCAAACTAATCAATTTTGTAAGCAAAGTGAATTCTCTCCACTGTCAGTCCTCACTATGTTGAGAAGGAAATGGTGTAAGAAATGCACCTTTTGAAAGCAGTTCCTGCACTGTCTGTCAGTGCACTGCCAATAGCACCTTTAAACTTACTGGGGAGCTCAACAAAAAACTATTTCTCATCTCAGCTTATCTGTGTATTAATGAGAAAGTCAGAAAGTAATAAAAGAGACTGTGAAAAATCCAGGATCAGTACCTAATTTTTAGTGCCAAGCTGTAGGGCAAATCAATAAATAGAGATAGCAGAGAAAGAAGAGGCCAGATTGTTTGGGGTTAAGGGGTCTTTGAAAATGCTCTGTAGCAGGTGTTCATAAACATCCTACTAAGACAAGCAGTCTAATAAAAACAATAATTTTCCACCCCCTCTGTAAGAGAATACTGTAACTTTTTTCTGAATATGTTCTATTTATGTAATTTTCTATATATTTATTATGGTCAGTTCTTAAAAACAAACAAAAGAGCCAATGACACCTGAAGTGAGTTAGCAGTGTGAAGGTGTAAGGAGTGACCACAAGTTCAGTGCAGCTGCAGGGCAGCACCTGCCAGAGGGTGAGAATGTGAGCAGCCTCTTGCTGAATGGCTGCAGTAGAATAGTGAATGGAAGAATTACAGAAATTCTTATTCTGAACTTCTACAAAATCATGTACTCGATGAGAAAACATGGACAGAGACATAAGGGAAGAACTGAGTCATATAATAAAAAAAAGGAAATTTAAGTTGTGCTTGAGGAAAGCTTTACACTCTATGGAGATTTCCATTAATTTTTTTGTAGAAGTTAATTTCTTTCCTGCATCAGACATATCTGGTTAATAAATATTGCTGAAGTGAATATTACTAAATTTTCATGTGTGTCCTAAAATTACCACATTCAGCACATGTAGTTTAATTTCTAAACATGCCAAGTATACTTTGAAATCTTCCTCAGCTTTGGAGGGGAAAAAACCACCATTATGATTGACAAACTGTTTGACAAAACAATTCTCAGAGCAGTTTTCAGTGGTTCACTGTCATATCAGAAAAATGTATCAGGTGCAGTTCCAAAGAGAGAGATGCCACAATTGAACATTTCCATGAGACACAGACAATAGAATTAAGAGTGACTATATTTCATTTACATGTGACAGATGTGTACTTGGCTACATGATTAGAATGCAGAGTGATTTTGAGATGCTTGGAAAGAGCTTCTCCAAATGACTCCAAATTCATAATTTGCAATACTGTGAATCTGCAGTTATTGGAATTTCCTTTTTTTGGAAATATCTGTGATTTCAAAATCAAAATATCTATGATTTCGAAATGTGAATAATCATCTCACCTTTTGGTCTGTAGCAAACTGGTGAACAGGAGAAAAATCTGGAGAATTAGCCTGACCAAGATCTGTAGGTCTCTGATCATAAGTTTCTCACCTCTAGCTCTCCTACCATTAGGAAAACCTCAGTGCATGTTATACTTTTATGTTTTGGGGTATGTTAAGGTGCCTTCATCCTGTTGCATGCACTTGGGTCACAATGAGCAGCTCTAATATTAGTGTCAAAGGCCTTGCAGGTTTATGGACCTTTTATTTATTTGTTGGCTTTATTTTTGTTCCCAATGATAAGAATAAAGCCCTCCTGCCTTTTTATCATTGCTGCAGCTCTTGCCACACTCTCACAAGAAACCCAGGATGATGCTGTCTACTGTGTCATACTAATTTTTTTTTCCTTTAATTAAAAAAGAAAAATTACCCAAACCTTTTAGTTGGCTATTTCTATAGGCAAGACCAAGTTTCTGTGGGGCCTGGACTGTAAAACACAGTCTCACAGTTTGTCTTAGCATGGCCCAGGGAGTTGTTTAAAATGTTACACAGAAAAAATCTGGAATAATCAAATGGTCAAGGTCTGTTGGAAAAAGTTTGTGCAGTGTGCACTCAAGCAAACCAAGCCATTGCTCTTGGGCAACATGGCAGGTTTTATTTAGTTGTTTTGCTCATGGCACTACTTGCTTCATGTCTCACTTGATTATTACAAAACAAGGGGCCTTTGTGTAATTATATGAGAAGCACCATTGCCTGTGGCTGCCACAGGTGTGGACAGACATTTACCACTCAGCTCTAGGAAACACACCTCATCACCTCCTCTCTCCAAGGGCTGGAGACACTTGCCATGTCTATTTAGTATGAGCAAGAAGAGAAGCTGACTTGTCCTTTTGCCTGCAGCTCAGTCCTACCGTTGTCCCTTGTACCATTTCTACAGTCTCAGGTTACAAAAATATCTGTACAGCTGCAGGAAGGTAGAAGGTTCTGCCTGTGCTGGGCTGGGAAGGGGGAAAGGCAACTCCTGCAGGGATTTTGTTACACTTGGAGCACTCAGGACAAGACTGTGGGAAGGTGGTGAGAAAATAATTTTCTCACCTTTACATGAAAGCATCTTAAGAGCCACTCTGAAATGGAGAGACACAAATGATTTCTGCTGTTCTTACTGCTGCTATGAAATACATTCCTCTGGTTTTATTGCCCTGTTCCTGCCTCTGGTGCTGCTAATGAGTAACTTGGGGTCCCCCCTGGTTTGATCACTGCAGGTTTGCACACAAATTCCCTGTCATTCCCTGGCAGGTTGCTGTGACCTTCTCTGCATATGGATGGTGCAGATGGACAGTGGTGATCACATGAGCTTATGGTTCAACAAGTCTGGCATGGGCAATAACTCTGAGGGCTCCAGTGCAAGTGTTGTAGCTGGGAAATCACGTGTGTCAGTATTGTCATTCTCTGTGGCACTACCATCAAATGTGCAGGGATTTCAGAAAATAGAATAACATGGCAAAATGGAGGCTACAATGGAAAATGAATAGGCAGATTGCCTTCATGTGCAACTAATGGAGCTAAAATCTGATGTTCATCATCAGAATTGTCCAGGAAGGAAGTAGAAAAGGAGGGTCAAAGTCTGACTGCTGCCATCCATTTTCCTGCTCCCTGCACCAGCTCGCACTGAGCAGAACAGACCAATAATTTACAGCTATAAATTGCCCAGACTGTGGTTTAGAGTGTCTCTGCATATGCACCAATTTAATTTCATTTCATTTACCAGTTTTACACACCTTTACATGCAATCTTCTATTTTAGTCAGGTTTGGGTTGAAAATCTTGCCTTATAATTGTGGTTGAAACTTCTTCTATATGTTATGTTGAACAGATTTTTTTTTCCCATAGTTTTTTTTTAGGCTGTCACAGCTCAACACTGTTTGGTTTTCCAGCTTTTCAGCTTTGCAGGGTGTTCCCTTGGAGCTTCTGCCAGGTGGACAGATATTAATAGGTATAAGAGAAATGAGAGAGATCCCCTTCCATTTTTTTAGGAATCCCCATGTTAATTAAAATCTTCAGCTTCATTGTGTTGTAAAACCTACAAAGATTGTAACTGACAACGTTGTTGCTTACTACTACCACAGCATTTCTAATTGACAGTAGGTATGAATAAACACCTGAAGAGCAGGTGTTAATTGCACAGTGATCAACGCTTATGACCATTTATGCTGGATGTTTAAACATTCAAATCAAGACATGAATGGCAGCAAAATATTGAGGTTTTGAGAGTGATTGAAGAAGCTCTAATTTTTCATTTCCTCATGTATTATGCAAATAATAGCCCATGGTGACCTTTAGCCTTCAGAGAAAGGTTCACAGCCACTACATAATCTCTCTGATAAGCATGTCATTCAAGATGCTGTCTCTTTCAATGTTGGTAGAATAATAAGTGGGTTAGAGAGAAATGGGATTAAGGATGAGATTTGTCAGATTTAATCCAGCACTCTGCCCCTTGCCATGCAGGAAGTGAACTTTGGAATTTGTTTACCCCTCGTTATTATTTGTATTTTAGTTCAACTTAGCACTGAGCTATGCAGCTGAAGTTTTGCAGATGAACAAAGTCATATTTGAACTAAGGAAGTTGACTCAAGGAGTAGCCATTTGATAGACAGGAGAACCTGAATATCTAATAGTTGTGCTGAGGGTTTCTGCATAACACAGCTACCATTTAGATGAGGTATATGGAAAGTAGCATTTGTGTGCTGAAGTTCTTTAAGTACTCTGGTGCAAGTCCATAAAGGGAATTGTTTGGGTTTTTTTAATAATACATTTTTTGTGTAATTATGGCCACCACTTGGGCACTTTATATTCTCATTTCTGTCCATAATTTCTGTAGATATATTCATATATTCAGAATAAAGATTTCGTCAGAAATAGCCGATGCATTGTACAGACATGTTTCTGTTGTGAAATGAATGAAACTCAGTCTGGAGATTCCCTGAGCTAGCAGTGACCTGGGCCTAGCAGTCCTCACTGCTGGCTCCATCTTGCCCAGCACAGCATCACCAACCCTCACTCAGGTTCAGTTGCTGCTATCAAAATTCTCAAGGTGTTTCAACTCAGTGCATTTTGTGAGAGAACAGGACATAAATAAGCTGTTGTTTAATGCTCAGGGACCTTTTCTGCTTCTCATTTTCATGCAGACTTTCCAAGCCCTGATTCATCCCTCCCCAAGATAAATGTATATTGTTATATTTCAGACTCATTCTTACAGAATTTTCATTACTTTTGCATCCTACCTATTTAAAATTTCTTTATTTTTACTGGGCTGCCTTAAGAAAATTGCCTGCAGCTTTACCACTTTGTCTTAAGTCTGCCTCCTGCCTCTCCATTCCCTAATTATACAGAGCAAGCAAAAGAAGGATTTAGAGATCACCCAAATTTTGAAAGTAAGATCATCTCTAACAGGTGTTTTATTTCTGGTACATTGGAAAATTCCCCAGCAGGAAGAAAGTTTGTGTGCATGGAAGCAGTGAATCCTCACTAATCTCAGAGCATGAAATAAGCTCTTCAGAAAGCTAAATTAAATCACTACTTACTGTTGTCTCCTTCAGTCATGACTTGTGTTTTCCTTTTTTCTAATGTTAATGTATAATTGTATGAGTATCCTAACATGACACAAAAAATAGGACATTCTGTCATTGACTCAGAAGTTCCTAGGGTTTTTTTAATAATCAAATGTTGGGGCTTTTATACCAACATGAATAGAAAAATCATGCCCTTACAACGTTTTAGGAGAGCTAAAATGGTGAAGTATGACTGCAAGGACTAAAAAGATTCCATGAAACCATTTGTAAGATCAAAGTTGTGAATGGCAGAGCACCATTCAAGTTCAATAGTTGGCCTTTTTTGGTGCCTACCAAAAAAGTCCTTATTTTTCATCCTGTCTTTGGATAAGGGTGTCAGTATAACTTACACAAGGAGCTAAAAACCACAGCCTGTGCTGTTGTTTCTCAGCTCACAGGCTGGAGGTGCAGTTGCACAAATTCAAAGTCAACCAGAGCTAGAAATAATTTCCCATATGAGTTATGGGGCTATGGCTCCAGGAAAGGAATTTTTTCACAATTAGCATTCCTGGCTGTTTGGTTTTGGCCCTCAAGCTGTAACTCCTGAGGAAGGGCCAGAGGAACAGAGTACTTGTGCTGCTTATTTAAGCATCTGGAGTGTGCTTTTCCCTCTGATGACTGCGCAGAAAAAAGGACCCTGCACTTTAATTTGCAAGTTGTCAGGCCATAGGTACAATGCTTTTTTTTAAAACCATAGGATATTCAGACACCAGTGGGCTGTAAACAAAGTTTAAGAATTACTTATAATGAGTCTAGAAGGCAATTCTTAACATTTGTGTTAAAACACAATGTAACAAAGTAATGTATGCTAAGTAGGTGTTGGCTTAATGTATGTTAGTTATATGTTGTATTACACATAAAAATATTGTAAATGTGTAAAAAATAGTGACAAATCTCTGGAAATTCTTTAGATCACTTCACCTGCCTTTTTTTTTTTTCCTCCCAAGGAAATGTCCAAGTGCTCTTTCTATGGCAGTGAAGCAAAAGAGTAATAGAGCAGATAATAAATGTAAACATAAATTCAAGTAGTTGTATTAGCTGGTAGAAAAAAAACAAACTAATAGTGGTACCTCAATTGCAGAGCAAAGGGGAGAAAGGAGGTGGCTGTAAATTGCCAATTGCTATAAAAGAGCAAGGAGGACACTGCTTATAGTGCAAAGCCTTGAAACATACAGTTTCAAAGGACTTGGACATCTGAATTTAAAATAAAAACAACAAAAACTTTCAAAAAAGGTATCTTAAACTATCCATCAGCACAGAAATGTTCTCAGGAAAGAAAGACTATGGAGTTAAGTGTGCAGTGTAGGCAAAGTCTGCAGCAGGGTTTCTGACTTACCAATCAGTCAGGATCTGGAAATGTGATGCAAACACAGCCCTTCATCCAGGCCCAGGTGGCTCAGGGGCCTGCCAATGTCACACAGAAACTTTACAGGCCAAGAGGTTCAAACTGGAATAGATAAAAGGAAGATACTCTTCTGTGTGAGGGGGGTGAGGCTGTGGCACAGGTTACTCAGGGAAGCTGTGGATGCCCCATGGCCAGGATGGATGGGGTTATCCTGCTCTAGTGAAAGGTGTCCCTGCTTTGGGATTGGAAAGAGATCATCTTTAGGGTCCCATCCAACCCAAACTGCTCCATGATGATCATTAATGAGTGAGAATGGCTTGGCAAGAACTAACAGACTCTGATTTTGCTTGGTCCAAGGCTGCAAAACTCTCCCCAGGGAAAGCCAAGGAATCTGAGGGTTTCCTGTGCTGAACTGCCCTCAGCCACAGCACAGAGCAACAGCCCAGGTACGTCACCCCTTATTAACAGAAAAACCAAAATAAATGAACATTTATGTATGAAGTGCAAGTTCCTTGTCTCCCTTAATGCTTTATTATCATTCTACACTTTCTACTCTTCAAGCATCACAGGGACTCAGGATATGACAAATTTGGGAATCTGCAGGGAGTAGTATTATTTTTGAGTATCTACATGGCAGATGTTCAATATTCACATTATTTTTCAGCTGTAAGACAAGTATGAATAATGGTGTCATCAGCTTCAAGCTAAAAGTAATTTTTATGTTTTCTGTATGAGTATTTATTTCAGTTAAAAATGTAAGTTTTTATTTTAAATTTCTTCTCCAAATAATGGACTCCTAGGTAATAAACTGTCATAAAAGACAATGCGCATTTTATCTTGTGTCTGTTCACCTTTCATAGTGGTGTATGCATTATCTGTCAAGTTAAACAAAGTCTTCAAAGCAGAAATCTACAATTTAATAGAATTCAAGAAAACAATGATTGTGCCTTGTCAGTACTTCAGACTTTATTTGTTGATAGTAGCTATGTTTCGTTTCCTGTTAAATTCCAGTTTTAGTCAAGTTTCTTTGCACATGTGTTGCGTAGTGGTACCAAACCTGATGTTAAAAATCCATGAGAATGATCTCCATCTCACAGACAACCCCTCTTGAAAGGCAGAATGTCTTTATGCCAAACTGTTCAACTTATTGTCCTTTCCTGCTGCTCCGTGGGGAGAATTCTTGTGAGCACTAATCTCTGACATGCCTAATGCTACCATGAGAGAGCCAGAGGTTAAGGAGCAGGAATAGGACAAAGCTGGGAAATTATCCCTTCCTTTATTCTCAATATTTAAAGCTGGAGGTGTGTTTCTGTTGTTTCTACATTTGCCTGATGCAGGGTTTGCTGCAAGCACCTCTTACCCCTGGACACTCTCCTTGGCTGTGTGCCACAGGTGGGCTCAATGATTGTTGTCACTTCATGTGCATGGCCAGACAGTGACAGGGCTGTGCTGCTGCTCCTCTTCTGTTCCCCTAATTCCATTATCTAAACTTTGAAGGCTTAAATCAGAGATATCTTACTGAAAAGACTAAGAACATAATGTGTTAAATTAGGTCCCTTGTCAGATTATCCCTTTTTCTGACCCAGAGACAGGGCTTCTGAGAGGTGTTTTAAAGACTTTTATTCTATTTTCAGTCTCATGGGAAGCGTGAGACAGGTACAGATATTACAATTCACGCCATCAAAATCAGAAAGCAAACTATTTACTAATTACAATACATTATAAACATTTTTTGGCCTATCAGCTTTTGCTACACAATGCTTCTAATGCCTTAAAGCCAATCATCTAAAATTACCCCTCATGGATCCTACTACAATACGTCTTTCACAGTTCTATTTCTCCAAAATGTCTAGTCTATTTGCAAGGCCATCATTTGAAACTTGTTTCCAGTTCCATTTCTCTCTCAACAATGTCTGTCCTAGTCCATGGTTTTTCTAAATCACCATATTTTATCTCAGAGTTTGCATACAGATACATACTATGTGAGCCTTCAGTCAGGCTTTGAGAATTCTCTACAAATCCATGTCACACATTCCCTCTGCTATTTGGGAAACCCATGCTGATCACCAAAGAAATTGATCTTGAATGAACAAATGATAAATTAATGTCTAGAACATGCCTTTTTACTGTCACTTTTTTAGGCTTCATATAGTCTCTAATCTCCCTGAAATTTAGAGAATGTAATCCAACTGATGAATTGTAATGGACGCTGGTGAGCTTTTGTGAAAGTTTTGAATTAAAATCCTTGTGTTCCTCATGTTAGAGTAATTCTTAAAATTAAGATTACAAAGCTGCTTTGTAATTTGCCTAATGTCCTAATTTCTTTTTCTTGCAGTCAATTTGAGCAGTGTCTATTATCTCCCAGTTTCAAATGAATCAATCAGCATCTGACACAGCCTTGTGGGTCCTCAGTCATGTTTGCCCAAGGCAATGGAATTGAAATCAAAAGCTACCTCTATGAGTAGGAGGTTATAACTCAGCATAGCAAAATAATGTTCTACTCTGTTGAATACAATAAAATACACCATGAATAAATTAGACCAGCTCTATTTTCTGCTGGTTGTGAATGGGATTTTTAAGCTTATGCAAGGATTTAATATATCTAGTCCTTTAGGATCTGATTTTTGAAGATGCCTTTCATTCTGGTCTGAAGGGATGTTTGTCCCTTTCAGTTTTATAGCCTGAAGTTTATACTCTTAATTGAAATTTAATAGATTGCCTCAGGTTATGATAACTCCTTACTACCATTTCTATGCACTAGCTTTGTTCATTTCTGAAGCCAAATGCAAAACAAAAATCATCTTCCATTCTACTCCATTTGGAGGTAAACATTGTACACCACCTAAGAACATTTTAGAAAATGCTAATGGCTTTTCAAGTGCCAAGTGTCCATAATACATTTTGTATTCATTTACATTAAAAATAATCAGTGTCAACAACCTCTGACCAGTGTGTCTTGCTTGGTACCTGATTTGCCCTTGATTAAAACAAGTACTGGAAGAATTACTATTTTGACCTAATTAAATAGAGGAAGGCAAAGGGGCTTTTCAGTGATAGGCCTCTGGGGAATCAGTCCTGTGATCTTGGAGGGAGGAGGGAGAACAAGGGCCCCTCATAAAAGTTCAGCAATGTGCACTGGCTCATCAGCAGAGCCAGTCTGAATTCTGTTAAACACAGCCCTGAGGTATAAAAATGTTCTGTGTCAGGATGTCATAGGCAGGAACAGGCAACTCCAGCAGCAGCTTTCTTGGTAAACCTCCAAACCAAGGGTACCAAAGAGGGAAGTGCTGACAGTGAGACTGGGAATATTTCTATCCTTTTCAAGGACTTAGATTTGTAAATTCTTATTAGCATTTGAACAAAAGTCTTATTCATACCTATGGGAGCACCTGTGGCACAGTTTAAATAGCAATGTGTTTACAACACTATCATCAGCACTATACCTGTAGCGGGAGCAGTGGCAAACCTGAATTAATTTAGGTCTAAACAAGGTGTGTAAAGCACGGAAAGGTCTAATAATGCACATGAAAACTTAAGTCCATCTCAATTAAAAAGACCTCCTAACTGTCACACAACAACACAGTTGTTCCTTGGTGTTGTACTGGTTTGAAAGCAAAACCAGTGAGAGACTCCAAGTCAGAAATACAATTTAATAGGAGGAGGAAAAAAGGTGAAATAAAATAAAATAAAATAAAAGCGGTAGTACAAAAGACCCCTGACAGAGTCAGAATACAACCTGAGCAGGGTGGTAGTAGCAGCCCAGATGAAGGGGTCTCGTAGAAAGGTCTGGTAGCTCCTGTCCTCTGAGAATCCAGTGGATAAGGGCTCCCTGTGCTGTCCCAAATCCCAGATTATATCCAGGTGGGAATGTTTGGCTCCTCCCCCTGGGTGGAGCATCTCACAATGGGCTGATATCATCCTGTGAGTCCTGCAGTGGGTCCTTGATGGCCCATTAAACAGAGATAGCTCCTGGAGGGATTACCTGAGTCATGGGCAAGGCATTGATGGGCCATTAACAGCAGATAGCCCAGGGGGAGGGGGCCTGGGAAAACACTGCCCCACCTGGTTCCAACAGCTCATGAGGATGGTGATGGAATAAATGCTTTGTGCACATCTTACATTGTAACCTAGGACATCTAGGTATCTAGACAGAATACATCTTGTGTTTATTATCTCTTTATAAGAGCTACAGTGCTAAGAAATTGGTAGTGAGAATATACACTATGCTTACAGCATAATGATTAAACAAGGCTTTCCTTTTACTGTGGCTACTTGACAGACAAGAAAAGATGATGGCTTATACCTGAGGGAACCAATGTTTTCTCCATTTCAAACGTTTAACTCAAGACTTAAAGAGTAATACTGGAAGATAGGCATGCTAACTTGACTTTCTTGTAGACTGGCTGTGTCGTTTTGTGAATAAACTGAAAAGAAATCTTCAGATTTAATTTGCATTTTAAATTCAGAAATACTTCAAAGCAGTGCAGAGTAATGGGATTTATTTCATAATATTAAATGCATTAATTTGTTATTTTCCTGAATATTTGAAAATGTGAGGAATATAACCGTTCTGTGGGGAAAACCCTGCAGTGCAGTAATGGCAGCAGTGAGCAGTGAGGCTTCCAGGTGCTGTGTTTCATTGCTTTGGAGTCTGTGCTGGGAAAGGTAAAGCATCATCTGGGCCAGAAATAGAAACTATAAGACACCCTAGTTAGAGCCTTTTTGAATCAGTTGTTCAGGTCCAATTACACTTTTGTACATGGTTACAATAGTTAAATATTTTCTGTAAGAAACAGGGGGAGGAGGGTGTGGAGCAAGGGAGATAAGCTGTCAGCAAGAGGTATTTTAGAGATGCTGTCAAACCTGGCACAGAGAGTATGGCCAGGATGCTGCTTCTTCTCATAAATCAGCAATTGTTCAATGGCTGTAATAGATTAAGGTCACTTAATGGTGGGTAAATATTTAAGAGACTGCTTTAGCCATTTTGTGCACTAACCAAGGAAATCAATCTTATGAATGGGAGGGAGATTCAGCTGACATTCTTGGTTGTATGTTTACTAAGATATATTTGAATCGTATCGATTCTTTTTTCAGTTGACCAGAATTCTGATTTTTAATTTTAATTAAATGCTTTATAACTTGAAAAAATACATATATATTAAAATATCATCAGAGGGTATTGGTGACCTAGGCTTATATTTTTATAATAAACTGAAATCAGATGCTAATTGGTGAAAGTGTACTAGACAGCATCACTGCAGTGGAACTGCAAAACTGATAAATGGCAAAATTGTCGATGGTTCACCAACCACTGCATTTCTTGCCCCCTACTTTGGAGGACAGCTGGAATCTGCTCTGTGTTCTGTTGTCTTTCAGAGACAGTGGTGAAACAGGGTCTCTCCCTGTGCACGCTGCTGGGGCCCTGCCCTGTGCCAGCAGCAGCACAGCTGGGAACATAGATGCTAGGGAAGCACAACACTAAAATCCCTAGAAATATATTTCTGGAAGCAGTGTTGTAGTACTTGGCAGAGTATGGGCTACACTATCCTGCCTACTCCCCTGACCTACTCTGGAAGTGGCAAAAATATGACCACTGTAAATGTGACACAAAAATAAAACTGGTTGCATGAACTGCTGCAAAGTTCAGCACAAATGTTTTCTTTCTGCTGAAGCTATAAATAGCCAAAATCATATAAAAATCATTGGCCATCAGAAGCTACATCAGCCCCTTTTTCAGCTGAGTGGTGCTCACCCTGTTATCTCACAAAGTTTGTTGCTCTTCAGGTTTTGGTTTTGGTTTTGTTTTTTTTTAACTTAAAAATGTACAGGATCTATGTATACATTGAGACACAAGGTAGTTGACAAATAAAAACCTGATAATTAGACCTCAAAACAAGAAAAAATGTCTTCTGAGAATCAGAAAGTACTCAGCTGTAGCAAAACTTTTTGCTCCTATGTTGATGCTGCCACAAGGAAGGGAACTGCTTCCTGCATTTGACTTTTTAGAAAACATTTCCCTCTGTACATCAACACAGCCCCTGTCAGCCAGCCTTTTCCCTTTTTTTCCATTATGATTAACAGGAGGGGGTTTGCATACGGTGGTAGGAAAGGGGAACAAATAGTCTATTTATTGAGCAAAACAATTTAGATTTTAAGCTGTTATGAAAATTGAAAATTTGAATTTTAAAAAATTTAAAGAAAAAAACATTTTTTTCAAATCTGGAAGTCTTTTTTATCTTGCTTTTAAAATGTTTGCATAAGTTACATATATAAAAGAGGATTAAATGAGATTTTAATGCTAAATAAAATATTTTTCCTGAACCAGAATGAAATTCTTTTCACTTTAGAGGAGTGCAAAAATTTATTTTGCTGTATTTCTTTTGTGTAAGCCTCCAAAATACCCTCCTTGTATTTCATTGTCACCAAGTGTGTTGGAAGCTATTCATTTCAGATGAGAGGTAATTCCACGTCCCATGGAAATAAATAGATCCCAATTTTAGAATGCTTATTTTGTCAATGATGACATCAGTGAGTGCTGTTCCTGTTGCACTTGCAGCTTGCTGCCTGCTGTGTTACACTGCCTTGGATAATGCACATCCTCAAAGTCAGTCGGGACTGACAATTTAGGGGAATGCACCAGTGAATGTGGGGCACAATTTGGACTTTGGAAGCTCTTGCCCAAACGTGTCCCTTTCTGACTGATGTTTTCCTTCAGAAATGCTGCAGTGTCCTAGTCTGGCACAATTTTTTGTTTGCTGTTGCTTTGTATTATTATTATTTTTAGAAAATATTCTAGAATTTAAAAAATGAAAAATTTGGAGTTCTGTTTTGAAATATGTAGTTCCTCAGTTGAGGGGTAACAACAACCTCAGAGTGAGCCATAACCAAGAATATCTAGGATTTCTACAGCCTATCCATATGTAGGGAGTGTGAGTTTAACAAGCCAAGGCTGCTAAAAATGTACTCAGCTCTAGCAGAGGATGTATAGTTAGACTATCCTTTACTAAAATGCTTGATCCTCCTGAACAGCAAGAATATTAACTTAACTAATGATCCTTTAAATGGGTATGTAAAATATAATTTAAACTACTTGCAACATGCAAAAGAGGGGCATCATTTGTTACTGCCAAACTCACTGGCATGTGGAAATCAGAAAATCATTAGCCTTGATAGAAACAGTTTAATACAGCAGGGAAGAGAACTCATTATTTAGGGCAGTTAAATGACAATTGATGCAACTGCTGGCAAAATGCAGAAAAATGACTGTGATTTAGCAAATGATAAATACTGCACTTAGAACTTATGCATGCATGCAAAACCTGAAGATCTTTCCTCATTATACTACACGCTTTACCTAGGAGACAAACTTTTCCAAAATGCAGCATTTACCCACCCTGATTTTTGTAACTTTATCTCTCGACAAGCCTCATTCTTTCTTTGTCCATTGCATGCCATATATCCACATAAGGAGTAATGTACAGTTCCATCTCTCATTCCATAACCACAGAAACACATTTACAATGAAGATTTTCACACAGTTTTAACATTTCCCAGCAGCAGCCTTCAGCCTTGTTCCAGGTGACGTCAGCTGGCTCTGGCACAAGGCTCACCAGTGAACAAACCAGCTCTCTGGAAGAGATTTTACACTGAACATAAATGTAATTTCAACTTTCTTAAAGGCCTCTTTTTACAGTGATGATAGTGGAAAGTGACATTAGGATAACTGAGGAGCAATTGGAGTCTGCTCCCCAGAGCAAAGCTGGGTGTACTGCTCAGGGCAAACTAAAGCAACAAACACCTTGTTCAGTACTGGGGGAATGTAGCTGCATAGAAATTGAGGTTAGAAAGGGAGGAATTACATCTGTATACACTCCTCCCCTCTCTACCTATTTATCTTTCTGAAGAATACAAAGAAAAAAGCATCCCACTCAAGAAAGAAATGAACCTAGACACCACACAGACACACCCATGTAGCTACACATCTCTTAGCAGAACTCACCGTGTACTTGTCAAATAGACTTTTCTGTGTCACTGAATTTCCTCACAAATGTCAGGTTTGGTGCTGTGCCTGTCTGCTTAGGAACCCGTGAGGGACATGGCTGTGTGGCTTTGGGGACATCCACTTGAACCTGTAAGAGCTTTCCCTGCACTCTTGGTTTTGAGTGGCATTCCTGCATCGCCCTGGCACAGGAGACCAACACCTGGCCTGTTGTTTTCAATCTCTGCTTTTATCTTTAATTATGTAGTGAATAATTTTTCTCAAAAAGAGAAAAAAAAATGTTTTGAACATGTGAGTTTTTGCCTGGGTGTCTATAGAGATTTGTGTATTTTATGTCAGCTCTGATAGTGGATGAAATGTGACAGTAGATTTTTGACTGGCAGGTTTGCACATCTGAAGTCCCTCTCCTATGTACCACTTGTGCTATTTTATTGCACTAATAAACGTGCATGATGGTGACATCAAGTGACATCAGGTTTGCACTTGCTGGGGTTCTGTTTCAGTGAAGGCTGTTTAGTAAAATGGAAGGTGATTTACATCAACACATCAAAATATTGCTCATGACTAAAATTTCTCTATAAAATCACTTGAAGTAAGGTCATTGAATATAAAGAAAAGTTAATAAAGGCAATAAAAAACCTTTTATCAGTGGCAATTTTTTCTGGTCAGCTATACACAAAAAATTTTGATTTATTTATTTTTGTTTAGTCTTTTTTCCTCCCTCTTATTGCATGTATTTGTGATCTTAGAAATCCTCATAGAAAGTAATTTGACGTTTCTTTAGTGCTACTATGGGAGTATGTAAGTGAGCCCAGTTTTTGCTCCATACCCCCATCTCTCTCAATTATTACCCTCCCCTTCTCTCTCAATTATTTTCTTTTAAGTATGATGAATAAATATCTTTTTCAATTGTGGAGGTTTTAAAAGCAAGAGGCTGTGAAAAATCTGTTTTTAAGGGTTTTCCTGGAAATCAAGGAAGAGAAAAATCAATAGGAATAATGGATAAAAGCACAGTGCTGTTTCCTTGATATTTTGAGGCATTTAAGTAACTATTGTAAATCCAAATCAAGTACACATCAACGATCCAATGATTTTCACATCTGCAGAAGAATATATGGCTCATTCTAGCTAGGAAATCTATTTAATGGATGGAAACAGGAAAGAGTGAAAAAGGTTCTTGATCTATACATATTTAACCTGTACATTCTTGCCACTACAATGGGCTGCAGTTATCAGGGTGTGCCAGTGAGATTTGTGTTACTGGGTCTGCAGTTTTGTGGGTGTAACCAAAATGCACATCATTGTGTTTAGACATCTGACTGCTCATCACAATTTGGAAGCCCTGGGTAAGAGCCCATAAATCAGGTGGCTGACACTAAGGATATTTTTCTAAATATCTAAATATCTGTATTTCTAAATATCTAAATAGTTTATGCCTTAGGCATTACCTGCCAGAAATTTCTGCAGCCGCTGTAGTTTGGGATTGACAATACCCAGGAAATTTGTCACTTTTTGGTTTAAATTATCTGTCTGTCTAAATTTTTGGAAAATGATATGCTGGAGAAAAAGAGCAATGCTCTGGTTCAAAATGTGCTGATCAAGTCCTTGATCTGAGCAACCAAAACAATATGAAACTGAACACAATTGTTCTCAGGCACAGTAGAAGTAAAGAGGATAGACAAAGGTTTCAGAAGGTTTTTTAACAGTCAAATTACAGATGCAGAAATATATTTTCATTGCTTCAGTACATAGTGTCATTTACTTTTCAAGTCCAGCTTAAAAAGGGCTGAAGTACAAGGTGTTATATGCTTGTATATTCATCTACAGAGACAGGGCTGTGCTGCTGAATTTGTCAGGATGTTGCCTGCAACTTTCATGTAAATTGGATCAGACCAAAATAAAGTGAGAGTGATTGTACCAGAGCGTAAATCTGCAAGACAGAGCAGCATCCAGGAATCATAATACTCATGTTTTAATCTCTCTTTGGCTGTAAATGCTAGACTTGATCACAGTGCTTTCAGTGCAAGTGCCTGAATGATTTCTGCTTCTTCCTTTTTTAAGCCCTCCCAAGTAATTTTGAATTTGTTCTTGCAAATCTCGTGAAAATAAATGCCAGCCAGGACAAGCCTGAGTGCCAGAGTGGAGGGGAGGCAGCATTTAAACCTTGCACATCAACTGTCATTGAAACAGATCCCAGCTGGGTGGTTCTTTCTTGGATAATAATGATCAGGTGGTGTAGAGTGAAAAGGATGGATAAGGGGAAAGAAAGAGATGGGAAGGAAACTGCAAGAATGTATGTGATCCTACAGCTTATGCTTATTCTTATTCTTTTGTTGTCTTCTGTTCCTTGAAGGCTTTTTGTACCTCAGAGGGATTTTGACCCAGAGTTGGAAAAAAAAATCTGTCAAATGCTTTTATCCTTATTACTCCTTTCTTTTCATAACAGTGCTTTTATCAAAATATCCTTGCTAGAAGCTTGGAGTCTATTAATTCTTATTGTTGCACAGAAATTACATTGACACTTGAGTTTGTTTCTTTAAAGTGGAATAGAGTGAAAATCGTTTAGAAGTCAGAACCAGTATAAACATTACAATTAAAACAATATTTACACTGAGATTGGTTTTGTTTGTCAGGTTCTAGTACTGTCTCCCTTATTTGATGAAATTTATATTTCAAGCTGTACAGCTGGAAAGTGTTAGAAAGTGGCTGTAGTGCTAGGGAAATCTGCAAAGCTTATTTAAAATCGTTGCTTAATGGAGAATAACATGTATTCTAGGTTAGGTTTTTTAATCTTCTCTTGTACTTTACTACAAAATGTGTCATATGTTGTTCCCATAAGTTCATGGTTAAGTTATATGCAGAGTCAAGTAGAACTTTGAGTGTTTCTGCAGCAGCAGATAAAAGCATCAGCAGATGATTCAGGCTGAGTCAGAACTGCAATAGCACAGAGTCCCTTGTGTTAAAGCACTTGTAGTCTCCATCATCATCTGGGTTTCTCTCACATCTAAACAAAAAATATGGGGATTTTCATGGACAAAGCAGGTTTTAACGTACTTTCTTCTGACAATGGCAGTGAATGCTCAAAAAACTGGGTCCATTTTAGGAAAGTACATACTCTTATAACCATTACAAGGTTTTTAACCAAAAAATATTAAGTATCTTGCTTTGAATGAAATTAAGGGTCTGCTTGGTCCTTAAGCAAATCATAGTTATAACGGGCATAAACATACAGAAATGCAGTTCTCTTTTAAGACAGCAGTTGGTGGTTCAGAGTCTGTTGGGTGGGAAGGAAGCTGACTGTCTTTAGTTTCTGAAGAGCATGAAAAGGTTATTTGGCTTGTCTTTGATTAATTTCTGGCACAACATGACACACGCTGATGCAATAAGGGTACATCACATCAGAGCTGCTTACCTGAAACAGTTTCATCTTGTCACAACATACTGAGCTTGAGTTGAAGTTAATGTTTTCCTGACCAGGCTGAGGAAGGTGACAGAGCAGGGGGAGTGAGGTGATGGCTATCTGGGGAGAATCCTTCTCTGGAAACAGGGCTTGACACTTTTTCATGTAAATATTTTATGGGTAAAGTCAGTTTTCAGGATTGGTGAGGGGTGTTTATGTAGGCCTTTTTTTCCCCTTTTAGGCTTTCCTGTATACATCTGGAATCTGGTCATTGTAACAGTGCTGCTGCTTCGGCAGAGGCTGGAGCATGTGAGCATCTTCCAGCACCCCCTGAACGTGCCCAGCTCTGGTCCTGGGCCTCAGTGAAAGGAGCAGACAGACTTATTGTATTAGGCTGAGCTTGTGGAAGGTTTCTGAAAGGCTGAGGGAAACACACACAGGTCAAAGAGGTGGGAGAAGATACTGCAGGAAAAAGAAATGGGTGATGTGAAAGGAAGCAGAGTAACAAACAACTCATAGCCAGCCTGAGGTTCAGTCCAGTTATTTAATCCCTGTAAACTGTTGCTCTGTGATTAAATTATAAATCCTGATGGTTTAGAATTCTGTCTTTGCTTGTAACCTTTTTTTTTCTTTTTTTTTTTTTTTCTTCCAGAAAATGGAAGGTTAGCTATCTCATTAGAGTTTGTTCTAGGCTGGCATTAGAAAGTTGATTTCTTTATATTGATATATGAATATGCATAGATATGCCTATGTGTATTTAGCTAAATACTGATACATTTATTTCCTAGCTTAATAATAAAACATTGAAAAACCCTACAGGGTTTTGGTATTTATTGTACCTCAGGAAGGTAATAGTGGTTGCACCAAAGGAAAAAAGGCACTCCAATTCCTGCTACAGTTAGGATAATTAACAAGTGGATGCAGCTTCTAGCCTCTCCATTTCTTTGTAGGCTGCTGAATAATTGGAGACTAGACAAGGCTATAACTAGAGAGATGATAAAAAGGAAAAGTACCTTGACACTTTTTCTATGTGGTAGATAGTGAGACACAGTTACAGTGACAGCAAGCAGTACTTGCTGGGTGGGAAAATTTAAAGATTTTCTTTGGGATGTGTCTAGTATTGGTTCCCAAAGTACCAATTCCATCCTCTACATAAGTACTGATGAGTAATTATTTACTTTTTAAGTAATATCACTGTTTACTTTACTGAGAGTTCCTTGGAAAGTATTGTCTTTGTAGGACCAGATTCTGAATACATTTATGTACTGGTTTTTCTAGTTGTGTTATCATTCCCACTCCTATTTTTATGTGAAGATGTTTATTTACTGCAATAACAATTGTGAGAAAGTATTGCAGTGGCAGCAAACAAGAACAGTTTCAGTGTGAGTACTTATAGTAATAGAATAATAATTTTTGTAGATAGTTACCAGTCAATTGGAGTTCTTTTTTTTTTCCTTACTTTCTCAGTTAGTTGTATATTTCACAATTCCATTTCCATAAATTGCAGAGGGAACCAGCTTAGTGAATTCTCTTTCCTCTGAAGATAAATAGAATATACTTTCATGTTACTTACAATTAAAAAGATAAGTGATGATGTTCTATGTGAAAAAGTTTATTTAGATCATACACTATGACACACATTATCTACAAAATGGGTCTTTTTTTCTTTCTGAAACTGCCCTTAAAAGTAGGCAATATGGGTTACTAAATCAAAGTATATTAGCTAATTGTGAATAAAGAAAGATAAAGAGAATGGTGAAAAAATTGCATATGCTCAGTCAAACCAGAAATTTTAGCAGCCAATGACACATGCTCTTAAAATATTATGCATGTAATGGAGATGCTTGAAACTTTATTAGTTTAGAAATTCCTAGTTTTCATATTGTGTTTAAAAGTGCTTAGTATTTTTTTTCTACTTCTCTGACTATTGAAAGCATGTGTTTATATCAAACAATTCCTGACTCATTAGAGTTTAAGGTATGACATAGTACACATAAATTTTTTTAGTATCCTATAGAAATTTATCTGCAGCAACTTTCCACAAAATGTTACATAATTATCAAAGTCATTTTGTCATACAAACTTGGATCTGAAAGCTGAATTTTCTTAGGACAATGAAAACTAACATCTCTAAATGTCTGTTAGAAGCAGCCCACAGTGGGAAATGAAAGCATTTTGCTTCTTATGTAAGAAAGGAGTAAAATAAACTGCGATTCTTCTCATTTTCTCTTGCTTCTGCTGCCTTAGGATATTTATTGTGTGATCCTTCAATGAGATGAATAGGATTTGCCATAAAATCTGGAAACTAAGTACAAAGTTCAAATGTTTGCAGTAGTTAATAAACAGTGCTGCTGTTTAAAAATTTAATTGGAAAACCATTTATTGTCATGATGGCCACAAAAAAAACCCCATTGGATTGACCCTGCAGTGAAATAATAGCAGAAGTGTGGTTAAACTCATTCGAGCTGCCAGGTCTGAAAGTCTGAATTCAACGAGAAATCCCCCAAAAAACAGCAAAGAAAGTCTAGTTCAGAGTTTGAGAAAGGGTGAAAATAAGAAAACTGCTGGTAAATGTGGAGCTGCTGCTGCCTGCTGCAGTGAGCCGTGCAGCTTTTCTGCTCTCTGAGATTCCCTGTAGGATTCTGCAGACATCCAGCTGGAGATTGGAAGGCGATACAGGATGACAGTACAAGAATATAAAAAATTACCACTGAGTTTTCTCAGAACATCTTTAAACCCCACAACGCATTTTAGGGTCTTGGGGTTTTTTTTGTTCCTTTTTTTTTATTATTTTCATCAGTAGGTGACAGATTTTGTTTTATAGGAAAAGTTCAAAATATGCCCATCAGGTCGATTAAATTTTGAAGTGCCTTTTCACATGGGTAGTGTGAAATCTCAGCTCTCACAGCTGAAGAGCTGTTCACATAGCTTTTGTGTAGGCATGAAAATTAAAACAAAACATATTCCTATCACCCCAGCAAATATTTATTGTTTAGTTAAGGATTAAAAAACAGACACATTGAATCTGTCCCTGGAGTCTGGCTTTGGAAATCTGCAGTTGCTTTAGTGCCATTTTTATTCTAATCAAAATTGTCTGCTTTAGGGGAGATCAATTAAGAGTCACCTTCCTCCAAGAGTCTGGAGGCAGTTTTTGTAAATTAATCAAGTTTCCAAATACCACTGTGAAGTAGGTAGAATAATACCTTTTTTACAAATGAGGGAAGTGACACACTTCAGTCACATGCTTAGCTCAAGGTCATTTAAATTGTTAAATTGGTGGCATAGCTCATTAAAAAAAATCCAGTTCCTTTTTACTGCATCCGTTGATCACACAGTCTCCAACAAATTCCTCAGCACCCAGGGAAAGTCAAATATTCTTTATTGAAGACTCTTCTTTCTGTAGGTGGCCGGTACTTCCAACAATGTCAGTACCTCTGTTTTTTGACAGTTTTGGTTTTTTCCTGTTGACTCATTGAGCCTGACTATTTGCTGTCTTAAAGCTCTGCTTTGAGAATTTACCCAAACAACCTCCCCAAGTTCTGGGAAACATTCTTCTGTTTGAATGACACTGAGTTAGTATCTTGCCTGTCAAACCTTTCAGAAGGTTTTCCCAGAAAACAAGTTAAAGTTTAAAGACCTCTTGGTCCTATAAATATTCTTTTAAATTTTAATGCCTAACAAAAATCTGGCCATTGTCTCTTACAGAAGAGAGAAATTCCAGGCCACACTTGTTTTCTGCTGCTGACAGTTAATGCTGCCCTCATTCTGGCAGTATTTATTAGTGGTGTTTTTTGGGTTTTTTTGTTGTTTTTTTTTTTTTATCATCTTTTCACTTCTTTGCTTGATGCTCTTTCAAAACTGTGACACCCTGTCTCTGGCTGACAGGACAGGTGAGTTCCAGTCCTTGAGGAATACTCCCTCCTGCCTCAACAGAGGAGCATGGATAGAAATCCTCCTCCAGAGAGACTGAACATATCATTTCTTTGACGTGTTTAGCCTTTGCTGACCAGACAGACACCCAGGTGTGCCTGTGGGTGACAGTGCTTTACCCTCTCCCACCTCCCTCCCCACAGCCAGCCCCTTGTCCTTCTTTTGGAGGAAGCAGAGCTTTGCTTCCACGTATGAACAATCAGCAATTGTGTCTCAGATGATTTTACTGCAAAGCTTAATTATTTAAAATATCATTTGAGTTCAAATTGAGCAGCTGTTTTTATAAATTTCACAATATTCATCTATTGTAGCTGCAATTGTTGCATTAGGATTTATGGGGACTAAGCTCAGGCCCTGCCTGAGTGTACTTTCTGTAGATTGATTGGCCATATTGTTACTTAGCATCTGACAGAGCACGGAAGAATATTAGGTATGAAACATTAATCAGGAAATTATGCATTGCTTTCACAATTAATGTGCAACTGGACTTTACTTTGTAATATTGTATTAGCTCTTAACATGCAAATTATTGTAGGTAATTACCTCATTTTTCAGTGGCCATTTGATGGATTGAAGTTTCATGCAGAATGTTCAATATAATTTAATGCCTTGCAATGATTTGCTTCTTTACTTTTTCATAAGAATCTCAGTTTTTCTTTATCATACATCAGGCATGAAGAGCCTACAGCACTGGAAAACCAAATGTATGAAGTCCAGTTTTTCAATCCTTTTAAGTCAAAATCTGGCAATTTGGTCAAGTGTTGCAGTGAAGATTTCTCTTGCTGCAGTATGTTAAAAAAAAAGAATTGCCCATGTTTCTATTAATAGCCTCACAGAAGTGAAGCTGCCTTTGTACCATCTGCTTAAAACAAAAGTGAAACTGTGGTCTACCAGATTATCCTTTTTATTCCCTAATACGTGAGTGTGTTGTATTCAATAATCTGTGAACAGTCGAGTAATAATGTTTCAAGAGGATTAATAGAATTATACAATTAATTGTTAAAATGCTTCAGCAGTTTTAAATGTAACAGTGCTGGGTGCTTGGCTTTTTTGTGTGTCTCTAAGGTGTATACAGTTTCACATTATATATCAGGAAGGCATTAGCATAACAAATACAATCTATTAGGAGGTCTCTGGCCTATGGAAATATTTTCATGTATGTGAATAACTCTGAAAATTAAGGCAATTCTTTCTTCATGTTTTTGGATCTTACATGTCAAAGTCACAAGTATTTATTATGATCTTTTCAAAACCCTGCTTTAGTAAAACAGCCCCTTTATAAAAGTCAAGCAATATAAAATTGAGTGCTTATATTTAAATATATTTTAACAGATAATAAAGCCCTTGAGATTAAAATGGATTCATTCACCAAGACAGACAGTTTTCTCTGCAGTGTGCAATTTGTGTCACATTATGTAGAATTTCAGAAAAAAAAGATTTAAAATAAAAGCACAAATAAAAAGTGCCTTATAAAACTAAACCAGAGATGTGCTTTTAGCCCTGAATCAAGTAGAGAATGAAAGCAGGATATGAGATCTTATGTGTAAACACTGAGTTTTTATGACTTGATTTGTGTTCTTTCCTGCCTATGTGGCTTTGAAACTTAAATTTCCAGCTGTACTACCAGAATTTCCTCTCCCTGACATCTTCTAATAGGCTTGTTCATTGTTTTGGGGCTTGTTTTCTTTTAAATTTTAAGAAAAAACTTAAAGAGTTAGGCTATGTCAAACATGAGAGAACTGCCTTTGCACTTGTAGCTAACAGTTTGGGTTTCAGAATATGGAGTTTATTTCACATAATTGGTTCACCAGCACGAGGGTTTGTATCATGTCTGTTGTGATAAGCGCTACTGTCATTTTCTCAGAAAAGAATATTTAAATGGGTGTGTGAAATTGTGCATCTGAAAAATGTATTTCTCCCATCTATTGGCAATGTCAAACAATCTGTTACATAAGATTTAGTACCTGGAAAATAATTTTTGCATACAAAATCTGAGCTAGTGGACTGATGAAAACACCAGTTCTTAATAAGTGATGGCAGGAAAAGAGCTGAGTCGTGATCCCTAAATGACACACTAATTAACAATGCATGGATAATCCAGGTTCATGCCTCTGTCAAGCAAGGCTGGCTGATTTTTAGAGATGGGTGCACCTGGTTTGGAAGGGCTTCTTTTTAGGGTGATGTTTCTGAGGGAATTTGGCATATATTTGGCAACTAGAACCATGTTTGTATTCCAAGAGGGGCAGGAGCACACCCCATGTGTCACTGTATGCATGATGGAATGCATCTACTGAAAAAAGAAATTGAGGAAGTGCTCATGAAAGTTAACTTTTTCTCCCTCCCTGCTTTTCCAAGCCCAAAGGTACACCATGTACAGATAATACTAATGGCATTGCACTCCTTGCCTAAATAAAAATGGGATTAATTTTTAATAACAAAAGAGCAGCAACCATAAAGAAGTTCTGACTCTGTAGTCTGGAGAATGAGTTAAATATGTAGGTGGCCATTCAAAATACTGTACTTGGCTCTCATTAACAATCCACTGCCATGTATGTGAGCTATTAATATTTCAGGCCTAAATGGAAAATGAGCAGAACAATCTCGCCAGTTATCCTTTTTCTCAGAGCAGTAGGAATTGGTTTAAATATCTCTCCCAATGCCATTGGACGGCTGGAAATTGAAGTGGGAAGTGAGTTGTGCTGTGCCATGCAGAGATGCATGACATTGCATATGCTGATATCCATGAACTCTGCTGTAAAGGGCCAGGGAGAGGCATTTTCTGGGTCCAGAAAGTGACACTGGGTGGGAGCTCCTGCTGTTTCTCATCCAGGCAAACCTCCACAGCATTCACTAGTGTAATATAAGGTACTTTAAACACTGACTGAAATCAGCAAGAAATTATTGCAGTTTTTGCTCTTGCTTTCTCCTTCAGGAATATGACTTGGACATTTTGCCTGTTTATCTGCTAATTGTGGTGAGAGAGGGGATGTTGGGTGAGGATGGAGATGGTGACTGTCTCACCCAGGCAATGGTACCCTCAGAGGAGGCATGTGCATATTGAACCTCCTGTTTAAATAATTAACTGGGGGAACTACAGAGAGAAAATATAAAACTGTGGTCCTTGATGGTGCTGTGTCTGCCATTTGAATTCTCTTCAAGTTGTGAGAAGGCATCTGCAACTTTAGGTAGCAGTGACATGTTCTTCTTTCTATTGGAAAATAATGTAATTCTTAATTTGTGGAGGGTCTGGCTGAGCTCTCTGTTGCCTTATTTGTTTTTCTGCTTTTTTGCCTAGAGTAAGTTCTTTTCTCCCTGGTCTTGTATTACATGGATGGTAAAACCATAAGTAATGTTCCCATGTTAGGGAAATGGTATTTGTCACCATAGCTAAAAATTCAGGAACAAGCTCTTGGAAAAAATAAGAGAAAAGGAAAAAAAATCTGATATAGAGGTAAGAATAACCCATATGTTTTACTTTAAAAACTATGTTACTTAAATTCTGTTCTTCCTGCACTGATCCCACAGGTTATTAATGATATTTACTTCAGCTTTACTTTAGGTCTTATCCTGCTTTCTCTTTACTGCAAATAAAATTGCTATATTAATAAGTAAGTTTGCAAAAATTAATTTTTAACAAATTAAAGACAATCTGAGTGAAACAGAATTTTGGAATAAAAAATTAGGCTATGGAGCTTTGATGCTGATTTAAATAATTCAGATAATTCCCATGAATTCATTGTACTATGTGCCAAACCAATTTGAGCTGATAGCTGTCCCATTTTGTCAATATTAGAAATACTTGCATCTTTTTCAACTCAGAATCATTTAAACAAACTTGAATTATTGCCTCGTACTGAAGTCATTAAAGACCAAATGCATCAATTATCGTATAGATGCCAATGATGCAATGGCACTGCATAAATCTGTTTTCTATCAGATAGCAAAATAATCTACACAGACTCATGGAGCACTGAAAGTCTAAGAGAAAATGGATTTCACTCCAGCATGGTGCTAAAGTGTGTCTTCCAAAATATACCAGTGGATTAATACCACATGGATGTTAAAAAAGCAACACAAGGATTAAGTGGGAGCTAAAAGTTTGTCACAGAACAATTACAGTAGTCCTTATTGTAAGTAAAGGGTATCTGAAACAATAGAAGTTATTGCATTCAGTCATAGAGTAGCTTCCAGGATCATTGTAATGTTTTACTTGTAGTATCCAAAAAAATTCAATCATGTTTTGAATTGTTTGGTGAAGTAAGGCAGGTTATTAGGCAAACTTCATTGTCTCCTTGACTGTAGCCACAATTTCTTTTTGGATTACTGACATTTCTTTATCTCCTGGAATGTTCAGAACTGCCAAAATCAAACAAACTGATTGCTATAGCAATGCTGTGAGAGAATAGTCGAGTCTTTTATGCTCAGCAGGAACTCTTCCCTGGAAAGGCTGTGTGAGATCACATAATACAACAGAGATGATATTGCAGCGAGGAAGGCCGGCCCCATACTGTGCCACATTGCCAAGAGTGCAGCCAGCAGCTTCAGAGGAGTAATCTTCCCCCTCTATTTTGCACTTTTGAGATCACAATTTGAGTGCTGTATCTGCTCTGGGCTCCCTAGGACAGGGAAGACATGGACACACTCCTGGCACCTGCTCCCTCCTCTGCAGATGCTCCAGGGAGTTCTGCACTGCCGGGTGTAGACTTGGTTTTGTGCCTGAGATGTTTTGATTTTCTGAAATCCTTTTAGCAGGGAATTTTCTGTAAACAAAAGAAGTGTTTTTGTAAACTCCACCTTTGTTTTCATTCCTTTCCCTAGGAGGGATTTCTTCTTGATGTCCCTCTGGTCTGACCAATGTGATTGAAGAGGTTTGCCTTTGTTTCACCAATCGAATTGGTCTGTGTAGAACAGTATAAGAGGGAGACACATCCCAAAAATAAAGGAGTCATTTTCAGCCTTCTGAAGGTTGGACTCTGTGTTGTTGTGGTGTACAACAGCATCACCAGGAGCTTCCTGGAATCCACGAAGTGTCCAGGGGCACTGGGGACATGCAGAAGGATCTGAGCCCAACAGAAACATCCACTCAAGTGACACAAATGATGACATGAACAAGAGAATATTCCATGTTAAACCCCTACAGAAATATAAGCTTTTCTGGTAACTAATGTCAGGAGCTAAAACAAAAAGGATATTTCAACATATTTGTAGAAGTCCCTAAGGAAGAGAGGCGAAGGCAGAAGAAAACACAGTAGGAAGTTAAAAGTAATTATATAATCAATAAAGGATAATTACAATCTCTGTCTAAGGATCCATGTAATGGTATTGCATTGCTGTATGTTTTTGAGCTGATACAAAATGAAATTCAGTTTAAAGAAAACACAGAATTGGGAACCAATTTTTACAATCTGTAAAAGTTTTCAAGATTTAATTTTGTGTGTGATTATTTTAAATTAGGATAAAATCTTCTGAAAAGTACATGCTAACATGTTGCTAACCAACAGTCAATATCTTCCTTTCCTGCTGTAATTTTTTAAATTGTAAATAGTGAATATTCAAAACACTGACTTCCCCACCAATCATGATGACAGCTCCCTTCTTGCGCTTGTTGAATTTTCAACCAGGCACCTTCATGCACAGAAGATTTGCATAAGTAACAAAAAAAAAATCTATTAGAGAAAGAGAGATAACCTAACTTTTCTGAGCTGTTGAAAGCTTGAGATTCAAGGCCATCTCTGAATAAAACTTTTCAATTTCACATGCCCTAACTCACTTCTCTGTCTTTTGTGCTCAGGGTTCTCTGGGTCATGGAAGAGAACTGATGTGCCACAGTTCTATTTTTCTGCTCAAGTGTGCTGCTTACAGTGGTATTTCATGTACTTATGGTGATTGGTGCTCAAGTTCATGAGTTTGAATTCTCTGAGTGTTTTCTCTCTCTATCCAAGCTGGCTGCACTTGTTTTCTGACTTCTCTCCATGATGTCAGGATTACATAAAGTGTGTCAGTCAGATGAAGCACAGCAGTTCACCCAAGGGTGTCAGGCTGAGTGGTGCCATTCCTTGCAGGTTCTGTGGGCTCTGTGTGGATTATAAATCTCTGCTTTTAGGGACTCCTGGATCCTGCTTTTCCATGCCAGTGAGCTGGGAGCACAGGCAATACCCTGATGAGTGTTGGCCAGTTATCTCAAACAGTGCCACTGGGAGATGCCCCACAAGCTGTAGGAATAAAATGGTGGTCTGGAAAAGCCAAATTTTAGGGATTTTTTTTTGCTTCAGAATTTTTTTTTGTATTGTTCTTAGAAAAGAGATCAGCTTTAATTCACTAAGAAAGAGATCATCTTTAATTCACTGATCTGTGATATTCTCCTTAAACTGCTCAAAGCACTAAGGAGTCAACACTCATGTAAATGCTAGAATTACGAGTTTTCTGTTTCCTTAGAAAGGTTAAACTGGCTTCAAGTGACATAGACAGTGTCCTATAAATACTGGTTATCTTAGAACAAGAAATTTTGCAGGTGCAGACTCTGAGCTTTCAGCATGCAAATGTGTTCTTATGGATGTTACCCAGATCTTCTCTTCTGTTTCATTCTTATAGTGTTTTAGTTTGCTTATGCTGAAGTATGCTGAGAGATTTTTAAAATTCTGGGGGTTTTGAATATTTCCTTCGAGACCTTCAGCAGTATGAAACGCAGTACAAGGTCTTTTGTGTTGACAATTATATTTCTGAAATAGAAAATATTGAATATTTAATTTTCCCTGCAATTTAGGAAATAAATAAAAGTTGCTGTTGTTGAAATTACGCAGATAGTGTATCACAAATAATGTAAACAGTAATTTAACATTTTTGTCTGTGAAATAAGCAAGACATTATTGTCTAAGTTTTAAAATTCATTAATTGATTGTGGATGGTTTGTAGCAAATTTTTTGATTCTCAGTGTATTTTCATTGTCATCAAATAAGAATCCTGGTACTGATTATCGTGATTTTTTTTGAAAATGGTATGTAAGGCTGCTGAGTGTAGTCACACACATGAATTAATTCAACTCAAAAGGAGAAAGAGCGTCTCAATCTGTAGATTGAGGTGGCACCTGGTGGAAAATTTCTTCAGCACCCAGGAAACTTACCTTGGAACCAAGTAGTGTGTATTTTAAAGCTATGAGTAAAAATTTAATTGGAGGTACTAAGAACTTCCTATTCCATAATTATTTTATCATTGTAATCCTTATCTAGAGAACAATGTCCTGCATTGCTTGTCTCATAATTTGGGACATTGCTTTTCCATTCATGGGCTGCTTCCAAAAATTAAATGCCCAGGGCTGTAACTATTTATTTAGTTGGGTTTGTGCCTAAAGTCTTCCTGTCTACTCTTTAGAGAGAGAATTTTATTGTTACTGAATTAGGTTGGGAAATGAAGACTTCAGCCCAAATTATAATTATTTTTCTGCATCTGCTCCAACCATTTACATGGTTTATGCTTGTAAATTAGGTGTTAATGGAATCCAAGTGGGGTAACAGTGTGGAACATCAGAACTGCAGTTGACTGGAGAAGTAGACAACATTCAAATATCTCCAAGGAGATCATTTGAGCAATAACTCTGGGGTGTTTATGTGACATGCACAGAAACATCATTCTATTACAGGAATTATCTCAAATACAAAGAGAACAGAAAATACACCTTACACAAGGTACTTTTGTTCTT
Source organism: Trochalopteron elliotii (assembly GCA_024734555.1). NCBI lineage: Eukaryota > Metazoa > Chordata > Aves > Passeriformes > Leiothrichidae > Trochalopteron > Trochalopteron elliotii. Next base: position 1,076,961 of record JANPWX010000029.1, read on the forward strand.
CTCACACTTTTCAGGGAATGAGCATTTTCCTTCTTGAAGTTGTTGTTTGGGTTGTGTTGTTTTGTTGGGTTTTTTTCCCTTGTAGCACAATTACTCAGCCTTTACATTTCAGATAAGCAGCTGTTGCACAGATCAGAATATCTGCCCCTCTCACAACTGTTTTGTACTTTCCCCCCCCGAAAGCACCAAACAGAAGTCAGCTCTCCAGTGCTTCTCATTTTAAGTTTATTAGATATATAGTGGGGTTTTTTTGCTGCAAAAACCTAATATGAATGGTATAAGCCCCAAATGTTAAAGTTAGTAATTTCAGAAAACCATATCATTAAATTTTACTTGTAAGATTATAGGGAACCTTGACATGGTTTCAAATTTTTACACTGTTAACTTCTGTGTGGTATTTGCCTGAAATATGCAGGAGACTGCTACTGATTATTTGATATTGTGCAAAATGCAGAGACTTAGCTCTGAAGCTATATATTTGCCATACTCTAAATATAGCTGCCCTTTTATCATTATTTACTTGACAGTGGCATTCAAATTCTTGAGAGAATATTCATCAACTTAGAGTGATGAAAGAATGAATTAGTGCTGATTTGGTATGTGGAAGACTTCTTCAGTGCAGATATCTCCTTGAGTCACACTGTCACTGATATTCTCTCCAGACCTTAGTGATGGCCTTTTTCTGATTGGGATTTACCACAGAAAAATGAAGGGGGAAGGGGGTGAACCAGTCTGGAGTGTGTTTAAAAGTTGATGTAGACTGACAAATTGGGTCTTTCATAGTCCTAATACTCCTCATGTAACAGATATAAGCAACTTTACAAAGGAATCACACTAAAGTGTTTGAGATTGAGAGTTAGGAGTAAGTGCAGAATAAAGTTATTTAAAAATAAAGAAATTAGTAATTTTAGGGCATCTTAATCTGAGTCTGTGAAGTTAAAACCAGATTTGGTTCCTCTGCTGGGAGCCAGCTGATCCAGAACAGCAGCAGCTGTGTTGTAGACTGTGTGACACTTGGGCAGATTCTACCAAACCCAAGCAGAACTGACCACCTCAGGCTCTGGAAAGTGGAAGACAAATAGTGAGTTGAAATCAATCATTCTTTCTTCTTCACTTAAATCTCTGTGTCTCCAATTCTGCAAGTGTCATTAAACAGCCAAAGAGCATGTCTATCAATATCACTCTCACAGGATCTGGTCATAGATTAGAGCACTTAGTGAGAGGAGCTGAATGGTACAGGATAACAGGAAATAGGATTTTGAATTGTAGACTTGAATTTGGCTGCAACTGTAAAATGTTTCTGCTTATATGTTTGGGTATTGCACATAAAATCTGCATAATTACAGTCATTAATAAACTTGGTCAGGTCTAAGCCATAGAATTAAACACTCCCTGAAAAATAGCTTATAAAGTTGTTTGCTGAAAAGTGATTGCATTAGAACTGAGACCTTCAAATTTCTCTTCACATCCATTACCTGAGAACATTAATTTAGGCGACAAAACACTTTATTTTAAAGGAAAATTGTGAAGTAAAATGAAACAAATGAGGACATAAATTGTAGAAAAGTAATTTTAATACCTGTTCTAATTATGGCTATTTTAGGGATAAGATCTCCAATTTTTATCTCCAGTGCTGCTCTGGGTGGAAGGTGAGAGGAGAAGCAGCCCACGGCAGAGCCACCCCACAGCAGCTGCAGCTCCCAGCAGCAGGTGCTTCAGGGCCTTGCTGAGCCTTTTTTAGTGGACCTTCCTGCATTTTATAGCTCTGAATCTGTCTTGGGCTTTAGAGCTCTGTAAACTTTTAGCGTTTTGGGGCAGGGCCATGCACAGTGTGCGAGCTCCACTGTGCCTTAAAAGGACTTAATGGTAGCCTAATGACGCTGACCTTTCTAATGTTTTCTTTTCACTCCCCTTAGAGAAAGGTGTCTCTGGTGGTTTTTTTGGTTTGTTTTTTTTTTTTATTTTGTTTTGTTTTTTGGGGTTTTTTTTTGTTTGCTTTGTTGTGGGTTTTTCCTGTTTCAGTGGCCAGAAGGTATTTCTCCTTTTTCTTCACTTGGACAGTTTGTGAATGCTGCCTCCTGCTTCACACAGGCTTTCCTCCCCAGCTTGGGCATTGCTGATCACCTTTTGGTTTGGCAAGTCTTTCTGAAAGGCTGAATATGTCCAGTATTAAATGATTAAATTTCCCCCAAATGTTACTGTCCTCCTCCATAGTAAGGACCTTGATTTGAAGGATTCCTTGGTTAATATAATCTCTCTATGATCAGTCACAGGGGACAGTTTTGCTGTCAGAGAACAAAAAGGGAAAAGTTAATGTTAGGTATAGTGGGCAGTTATAAATTAATGTACTCAATTAGAGGAAACTCAAGATTCACAGATTGGCTGAAATCAACACATAAACACCTGCAGATTATCATTACTTCATACAATTGCTATTGTGTATGAAATGACACAACAGTTTATGGGATTCTAGTATTCATATAAATCTACAGATGTCTCAGTGTAAACTAATACAAATTTCAAAGAAAAGTATTTTTTTACCAAGACTAATATAATTAACTTAAGAAATAGCACATAAATAATTGTTTTCTATTAAAAAAAAGAAGAAGAAAATAAAGCAAAGTGGGGAGGGTGAATTTAAATACAATATTTCATTTGGACATGATTAAACTACTTTGAATTTTCATGTCAGAATGATATTTTGTGTTGGAATACAATTAGGTGCAATCAAAAGTAAAATTGCAATGAACTTAATTAAATACAGCCTTGTATTATATATTAATGAAAAACCCTGCACATTTGTGAATGAAAGAAAAATATTTCACTTTCTAAGTACTTCTGACAATTGAAGGGCTTATGGTTTTTTAGGTTAAGCAGGAGAACAAACACAAATCAGTCAATTATTCACTTCATGCTACTGGGGTACTAAAATAGTCAACTTGTTGATTTATTGGGAATATATCAGTATTGTTCTCTCTCTTGAATTGAAAGTTCTTGCTTGGCCACTAGAAAATAACTATTTTCTACAAACTATATCAAGGAGACAATGAAACAATCTTTTCTTGTAATCTTGTGATACCTGAACATTTTTTTTGTCCTTGATGAATGCTAGGAGAGAAAGATACCACAATGTTTTTCACTGTTTGGCCGTTTTTGGCCTTTATATCACAGTGACATCTTAAATGGAAAACTGAAACTTTAAATATGGTACAAGTGGAGCATGTTCTTCCAAAGTTTAAAAAGAACAACAAACAATTGTTTTGGAGGTCTTATGACTGAAATGCATATTTTTTTGTACTTGTCTTCAAGTCTAACTTTCTATTTGTAATCTTCTAAGAGTTTGGAAGGGAATTTCATCTATTTTACTGGAACAATAGATGACTGAAGATTTGCATTCTGATTAATATTGGGAATTGTAGGTCCAATTGACATGAGTTATATTTCTATAAGGAAATAACCATGCTGTTACTCTATACAAGCCATTTGCATTTGGGATTTAAAGGGCAGATTCTTTTTAAATTTCTTTCATTCCAACTTACTGAAATTAGGAACAGACATTCCTTGAAGTCATTTCCCCAGTTTCTTGCACCACCTAACAAAGATGGCAGTAATGACTTTTCACACACTGTGAGGGATTGTAGAATCAGCCTGAAAAATGAGTCAGGTTTTCCAGAACAGATAATTATATTCCCTCCAAAAACAAGTCTGCTAATCCCCAGACTGAAGGAACTGAAATTAACAGAAGCTTTTTTGGGGGGTTTGCTTCATTTTTAAATCCAGAGCTATGGAAGAAGTTGGAAGAATATTATCATATGCAAAACAAAAATGTTAAATGTGGAAGCTAATATTCTTGATTCTAATCTCTAAGATAATCATATATCATTCTGGACCATGCTGCACAAAATACAACTGCAAGAATGTCTTCCTGAAGGTTGCTCTCTCAGAACTCCACAAAATTTTTAGAAAACTTGAGAGAGGTTTATTGCTTCACTTCATAGGCAGAGGGGGAAAAAATCCACTATATAACATTTTTTGTTTTCTTTCCTCTTCTTGAGCATCTATTTTTGTACATAAAACTGTTTTTAAAACTCTAATGAGAACAATATATCACTTATGGAGAATTCTACCTGAGATCGTGGAAATCTTATATTTCTGTGATTGTTTAATTTGTCAAACTGTTTGTGAAAAATTCAGCCTCAGAAATGTATCTCATACATCTTCTCTCTGGACATATCAAAGCAATGGAAGGTAATAAGGGATACATTGCATTCACTTTTATTTTTTTCCCCTCTTTAAAGCATATGCTATGACTGGTACATAGGTCAAACAATCTTATTTTGGTTTCTTTCTGATCGTTTTCTCAGACTGGGAATATAAATCAGTTTTTGTTAGTTGACATAGATTACTTTTTGTTTATTCCCCTTCTCTTGGCAGCATGTTTTCTTCCCTTTATACATGCTCAAACCAAAACACTTGGTTTTATTTCTGTATGCTTTCCTGTGAATATTAATCAGCTTTATGAAGCATTTTGATTGGAATAAGTAGAGCATATCTTACTATTCGAGAATGTTTTTCTACCACTTAAATGCTTCTTTTCCAAGCTCTTGTTTTTAGACTCATTAATTTATAATTATGACTTGAGTGTTTTTGTTTGATTCGAGGTAATAATCTGGATCGTTTAAATATGGAGAATAGTTTGATATTGAAAAATAAAAAAAATGAGCAAGAGGGAGGAAGAGGAAGTCTTTGGCCAAACATTAGGTAGCATTTTTTCACTGACCATGGTCATGTGCACTTTGAATTTGAATATCTTTTAGACAGTGAATTAGACAGCAAATACACGTGGCAAAAACTAGTTTCTTTCATGAAATAGCAGTGTGAGCAGGTATTTCTGGCAGCAGTGTCTAGGTCCTGCTTGGAGAGGTTGAAAAGACGGGCAGGCAGTGGATGAAGTGTGAACTGGGGAAACAAAGTCACTGGACTGGTCTCTGTGTCTCAACGGCATGGTTTGGGGAGATGGCCAAGCTCTCTTGGCAGTGCTGTTTTAAAAACCAGGTCTTTAGGTGAAAATCAGTGAACTGTGAAAAACATAACTGCAAGGATTCAAAAAATTGTAATCCCCACTTGCCTCTTGCTATTTGCATGCAGTTGTTCAGCTTTGTTGTACTGAAGAGCAAGACCAGGGACAGAAGGACAGAAGGACCTGATGCATCAGCAGCACTTGTTTAAATCATGTTTGAATTCTAGGGCACAGCATGTTCTTCAACAGCCTTCAATGCTTATCAAATCTGGATATCTTGGTGTCCCCCTGAACAAATGCTGGTATGATGTTAAGAGGGTTAACATCTCTCTCAGCCATATTTGTTACCAGAACACATTAAAGTTCATTATATTTGCTATTTGTTGGTATTTTTTGAAAAGTTCTGTAGCATGGACTTTTTCAGGAATGGGAAATATTGGTAAGATGGTGTTGGTTGCTGCCAATATCCCCTTTGTACTCTCACCCTGAAGTGAGGGAGTTGTATTATTGTAACAGGCTCTGACTTCTCTGAGCTTTGTTTTTAATATTTTTTCTAGTGTAATATAAAAAGACACCCTAGAATTCTTACCCTAGAAAAGCCCTTTTCTACCTCACTCTAGGTATAAAATTAGATATAGATTAGGTCTGAGTCATATATGTATAAACATGACTCTGAAAATCCTCCTACTGCAAAATCTGCATCATGCAAGTGTAAGTGACAGGCAGGGAAGAATTTTAAATGAAGTTTATTTAACCTGCTGATAGACAGTGCTGATACACAGAGTGAAAATGATCATCCATGGTTTGGTCTGAATTGTTAATCCTGGAAATTTTTGTTTTCGAGAGGAAACACACTTTCACTTGCTTCATTATGTTGCATATAAATGAAAAGCAGGCAGCAGATAAATATCTGTTGTCATTACAAAGAAAGCAGTTGTAGCATTTACAAGGATTTCTGATAACTTGTGTTTACTTTTTTATTATTGCTTGCACATCTCAAGCAGAGCAAAATTATTCATTGCGGATTATATCGTTTGTTTCCATTAGCACATGAATCAAAGGAAGTTCAGCTCAGTGAAACAAAGGGAAAAAAGGATGTCAGTATATCTGCCCATGATTAATTTAAACAATAAGTTGTTGAGTGTCCAAAAATACATTTTAATGTCGAACATGAAGAGAAGTAATGAGTAATGCTGCTATCTTCAAACAGTGGCAATAGCTCTGAGATTGCTCACACCACCAAATGAAAATGTTGCAGCTGTTTGAAAAGAGGTCAGGGTTTAAGTTCAGTGGGGGAAGGCAGGAAAGAAAATGATACGTGATAAGGGCACATAAATGATTGATTGCAGTCATATGAAATCAGATGTCACAGGGATCAGCCAGTGTCTGTAGCAGAAAGGCTTCACACATTGGTTTTACAAATATTCCTTGCTAAAACAGAAACTGTTTAGAGGCATGCACATTATCCAGACTGCACTTTAACTGTGCTGTGGTTGTAGAGAGGCCAGGGAGCACGGCCAGGCTTGCTCCTGGAAGGGGTTATTAGCAGGGTTGGGAGCACTGTGACAATGCATCTGTCCCCTCCTTGAGCACAGTCACCTCTGGTACCAAATGTCACTGTATTGATCTTGTCCCCTGTGCAAGCCAGCACATCCTTGTACAAATCCTGATTCCGGAAAGGACTCTAATGACAAATCCAGACCTGTGCAAGGCATTGCAGGCTCACAGCTGCTGCATCCAGCTTCAGGCTCAGGCTCAGCACATGGATCTATGGGGTAAATGCACATACTGGACTGCCCAGGGTGACCTGCACCTGTGTTTTATTGGACTCATCTTCCTGCTTCTGAAGTAACCCAGGACCCCTCTTTGTTCAGAAAGAGGTAACTTCAACAAAATTCACAGTTTTTGAAGAAGTAGGACTTTCTGTTGGCTTTCTTTCTCCTCTTGAGCTTTACATTTCTGGAAAAAAAGATATTCAAGGTTCAGATCATAACTAGCTTAAATCCATTTCCTTCAGCCTTATATATTTTGGGCCTGCTTTTAAGTCACCAGAAAAATCTATTGACTTGAGTAAATAAATAAAAGAAAGAAATTAAAATAAATAAATAAAATTTTAAAAAGTAGTTGCACGTGATTTCCTCCTGACCTGGAAGTGAGTTCTGCATCCATCTATGACTGAGCAGCTACAAATTCTCTTATTAAGGCAGGTGAAAGGGCCCTGTGCACATGGACTGCAAAGCCCTCTGACCTTTGCAGCTCTGCAGGAGTGTCAGGAGTGTGAGGGCAGTGGGATGTGTGTGCCTGCCCTAGTCAAAGAGAGCCCACATGCCTCAGTTAGATGGTTTCTGGTGGTTGTGCTGCCTCTCTCACAGATCCCAGCCTGTGTCTGGTGGGCACAGGGCGGCACAGGGGCTGCTCAGGGCTCTCAGCCTGTGCTGCAGTGGTTTTTCCTTTCCCCTGCAGTGCTGCTGAGCTGAGCACACCTTGAGGCTGCAGCCTGCCCCTCCTGCATGGCATCAGCGATTGAGATCTCCTCTCCAAAGGCACCGGGCTGCTCCTGTGCTGCCAGCCCCTGGGACAGGGAGGTCACCATCCCAGGGTACCAGCTCAGCTCCTGGCAGAGTGCTTCCCCAAACCAGACCCGTGAAACAGTGCTTCTAACAAGAGGGAATGCTGCTGAGGGTTATCATTTGACATACTCACTCAGCTGAGAGAACAGTCAGGAGGGTAAATAACTTCATATGGATGAGAATGTCTGGAGAATGTTCCCTCCAGGGAACTGCAAGAGCCTAAACTGTACCTGCAACCAGTAAACTGAGATGAGGCTCCAAACCAGCACTGCTTGACTGATGGGCTGTTGTCCTTTTCTATAAGGTGTTTATGCTTACGTACACACACTTCTATGTACATATATGCATTTCTGGATTGCATATATTCTGTCTGTAGCTTTTATAAAATGAAATAATGATACAGTTTTAGATGTTTTTTTTTCACCTGGAGCCACATAACAATGTAACTATTTGCAGTGCTGAACTCAATAGGGAAGTAGAGTTTATTTTGAGTCCATTGCATTATTTTTTTAATATAAGATGGTCCAAGGTCAAAATATGTCCAAGTTGCCCTGGTGAGACTGAACTGTCAAATTGTTTCAGTGTTCTGCCCAGGTGAGTGAATAGGATGCAAACTTCTGGAAGTTTGTACAGAGAAAGGCACATTACCTCGTGAGGTCAACCTTGCTGCTCTTTTTATAAAAGAATCCTGAGCCTCAGTCCTTTGTGCTCTGCATCTTGTGTGATTGGTTTTTACCAGTGATAAATAAATGTGAGATGTGACTAAATCATTGTGATAGAATATTCTATTTAACTGTACTATAGGGTGTAATTTTCAAATATAGAGTTTTAAACAGGATCATTTGCATCCTTTTACTTACTCCAAAATAAAATTCTGAATCAAAATATCTTTTTACAAGCTTTGAAATGAAAAATAAAAATGTACAAAGGTGTGCTTTTATAAATTCCGCTGCACCTGCTGGCAAAATTGATGAGGGTTTAAGCTTTAGGTTTCACTAGCTTTGAATTCCATCCTAGAGAAGGAATCTTCTGCCGTCCCTGTTCCTGTAGCCTTTGGCTGTGACCTTATCTCTCTCCATCCTGTGCAGTGATGTTGTCCTTGGCACTGTGGAGTGTGAACATAATCAAAGGAACAATTCCTGCCATTGTGATTGACGCTGGGATTACCCATCACTGCAGTCAATCCACGTGCAAATGTGTGCCACTCTCAAGAACATTAAGGTTTACAGAGTCAAGTACCCAAATATTTACAGAAAAATGGGCCAGGACAAAACTAGTCATCACTCTGCTCCTTCTATGCAATATTTATGAAGACTTTTAATTAGATGAAATTTAGACCCTTTCTTAACTCTTTGCCCTCCCCTTCCAGAGGTATGTTCAGTCTAAAAAGACAATAATTATTCCCAAAATGTTAGTTGCCATAAACAAATAAATACTGAAACATTCACTGTGCTTGCACCTGCCTTTTTTTATCAATAGTACTCCAAATATTATCCATTGAAAGTACTAAATATTCCAATAGTAGCCTGGCTTCCTGACTGACTTTTCATTGAAGTCAGTGCTGTTGGATACAGCAGGGAATCAACAGACCCACTACCACCAGAGAAATTTAATCAAAGAAATCTGTTATGAGAATTAAATAAAAAAATTGCCCTCTGTTCCTTCAACATTAAGGATATCTTTTCTGTCTGGAAATGGAATGTGCTGCTGCAGTAAAAGGAATAGTTTGGATATTTCCCAGCACACATACTTGCATTGTTGGTTGTCATTATTAATGGAACAGGTTATCTCCAGAAGCTGCAGGAGGTAGGACAAACAATGGATTTGACATTTAGTCACATTTTCTCTTGCTTATTCTTATTTGAGACTTCGTAAGTGTTGAGTTAAATTCTCATCTATTTTACTGCTGGATGTCTAGTGAGTGTTGAGGGACTATAACATACCTAGGCAGGTAATCAGATGTTTAGCAAATTTTCCAGAAGAAATCAGTTGTCTTTATCAACTTCATAAAGAAACATTTCTTTGGACATTTGATTAATGATATGTTTTTCTTAAAAAAATAATAAAAAAACATATTTTCATCCAGAGAGATTTAAAATCTCTAATACTGCACTTGCAGATGGCAAAATGAACTACACCAAGGTTTTAAACACTGCCTGGAGATGAAACTGTCTCTGATGATTTTTAAGGATCATTGCAGTGCCCTTTCACTTCTAGAAAACCTCAGTGAAAGGAAACTGGCTTTAGATTTTCTAAATACATAAATCAGTATCAGCGAAGGTGTGTATGCTTTGATAAATTCAGGACTCCATCTGGACAGTGATAAGAGGTCTTAGTCTTTTCAGCAGAGATTTAACTAAACATTATGCAAATATTTATCTCAGATGGTGGCTGGAAATCTCATGTATTTATTCCCACAGTTGTATTTAAACTACTGTGGTTATTTTACAATGTGATCAAGAGAAAGCAGAGAAGTGCAAGGATGTTAGCTAAATTTGTTATGCAGAAAACATAATACAAAATAATCCTTGAAAACAGTTGGATGTAAAATTCAAAAACCCTGCCTAAGCTTAGGAAACCGTAAATGTTTTGAAATTCATGAATTTCCAGCTATGGTGTTCTGTAACTTGGAAACAAGCAGCAGTACCAGCACAGCAATCAAGAAAATAAAATGCTTACGAGGTACATGAAAGACAGACACTCTGCTGTGCCATTTATAACCATGACTTTGATTTTTTTGAATCAACCCTCAAATCACTGTAGCAAATTAAGGGATTGTGTCCTACACATAGTTCACTTTGAACAGTAGTCATCCTCCAACTCTAGAATAAGTTTCTTTACATATATATATATATATATATATAATCCCTTGAAAATTGAAAATTTTACCCATATGTATGTACAGCCAAGCCAAATAGATTCTCCAGTGTAGAACTTATAGTAGGTGAGCATTTCTTAACTATGCCATGTTCTGCCGACTTTGGGTGTTGCCTTTCTTAGTTTGTAGTGTCTTTCCATCCTTGAAAAGTGAAGGACGTGAAATTTGAGAGTAATTAATCCAAATTCTATATGACTGCACAAGTGTGCTTTGTTTACATGATGCAGCCCCTATTTAATAAATCCACGGATTCAGTTTTTTTCTTACAGAGGTAGTGTTGTGATGAAAGAAGAACACCTACAATTGGCCTGGTCTCCTTCTCATCTTCTGGTACAGGTGACAGCAACATTTCAGCATCAGGTATGAACAAACTTGCTGAGCCATGTCCATGTGAGATGAGCTGATACTCCAGTGAGCCCTGGGGGAGCTCTGCCACCTGCTCACAGTCTGCACCAACGATGGCTGAACTTGGGATTTTCATTGTAGGATATTTCTAGCAATGCCTTCCTTTGCACTTTCATATAACAGCTTTAGAGAAGTTAATTAGTCATAAAATGCCATTTCTTATCTGATAGCTTTCGTGCAAAGATTTCTTTGCATCCTTGGTATTCCATATGCTTTTCTATTTCTTTTTTAATGTACAGTGCAACTTAAACTGAGTTCTTCAAGTCCTGCTGGCATTTCAGATGAATTTTCACTCTTTTACGCTTTATTTTCATATTCTGTGTTTTCTATAAAGCCTACAGGAAACTGCACTACCCTCTTTATTAAAAAGTAACTTCTGCAGATGAAGAGCAGCTTTAACCCATCGCCGGTTCCCTGAATTATACATTCTCCATCCTTTTGCCCTCTTTTTATCAAATTAAATTGGTAAATATATGAGTCAAAGGACAGTTCAAACCTTCTGTTCTTTTCTTGAAATGGGGGAATGTCATCTCCTATTCTCTGCTAGGCCTACAAATCTTTTCTCATTTTCTCCAACTGACCTTTTCCAGTTTGTATTATCTAAGCTGAACAAGAGAATCATTTAAAGTCCATGAGCTAAAGCACTGAGAGAATTATGTCACTGTCCTCTTTGCTAACAATCCTGTATCAGAACATTTCAACAAAATGTGAAAAATGGTCACAGCACATTTCAGTTTTTGAGTTTTTATCTGCTGCCAGCCTCCTGCATGTATGGCAAGGTGAATACAGTGTGCAGGATATTTGCTAAAAGCATCAGTCCAAAACTATATCCTAGTAAGGTTGAGATCACTCAAACTTAAAAAATACTGAAAACCAGAGATTCTAAAACATTTTTTGTAAACTGACCACATGGGAAGATGTAGTGCTAGTACATTTTTCTATGCTTTTGATAAAATTCAAAGGTTATTTCTACTGTGCTTTATTTGTACTTCTGTCTAAACTCTAAATTGAAAACTACATTTGAAGTTAGATAATATATTAGCCAATTTTTCCTGCTACATTTACATTGTAAAATAGGGTATCAGATTTTTCTTCTTCCAGATTATAGAGAATTGTAAGGATCAGAGTGAGGTTACCTGAATGTTGATATACAATGTAAACTACCATCTTTGAGAGAAGAAATACACATATGGTGGGTGGTTTTGTTTTCTCTATTGAAACTCCACTTTTTAGTACAAAGGACTTCAGTGTTACAGGTCAAGATCAAACTGTAGAAACACTGAAATAATTCTGTTCCTCATTTGATAAAGAAATGGAATTTTTTTCCTTTTAGCTCGACATAGTCACTAGACTTTTTTCCTCAAAGCTCTACAAATACGATTTTTGGTGTCAATATAACCACTCTGTAATATTATATTGATGCTAATTTATTAAAGTACTTACTGTGTGCTTATTTTAAATGCAATGTATAATTTTGTGGCAAACCTTTTAGCGGGTCTGTAAATTGACATATCCTGCAATCAGCAGCTCAGAAACAATAGTTTTCAATCAATCAGTGGAAAACCCACTCTTGTAATACATATCCAACTCCCTAGAGAATGGCTGAGCTTCATAATTCAAACATGCATTTTTCCCTTGTGAGTCATAATAGAGCAGCGACCATTTGGAGCCCTTTAAAACAGCAAAATAAAAGGAGTTCAACACTGAAAAGAAAAAACTGCCAGTTAAAAGCTGGAAACAATTTCACAATGATGCTTTTTCCATGCAATAAATACTCAAAACTTCAGCTTAGACCTTTCTATTAAGCAGATGTTGTTATTGGCATGGCTTCCTAGTCTCTAAAAGAATTGGTGCACTTTCAACATGATTTGTACCTTGTAACTACAATAAGTGCATTAGTGGGAAAAGATGGCAGAATTCATCATGTCCAAAAATAATGCCCGACATTTGTGTAACCATTACAGGAATATTTGCTCCAAAGTCAGTGTTGTTTCTTTACTTGGACTTCTCTGCTGGATTTTCTCCTCTGCATCCTTCCTCAGTGCCAGTTTCATATTTTAAACATTACCTTAGGAAGAAGAGTTTAATATAAAATTAATGAGATCTTGCATAATCAGATAAAAAGAAATAGTCTTTTTCACCCTCTGACTTTTATGTCTATATTTCATTTCTGGTAAAGATATTCTCCAGACACCAGGCAGTAACAATTAGCTGTGCAATAGTTCAAGCAGGAATTACTGCCTTTTCGTCCCTTCTTGACATCCACTAGCCTATTATTACCAAAGTTACTAAGATTTATCCTATTGCTCAAGGAAGGAACATGCCCAAAACACCAGAATGGGTTTAGATGGACTTTCATTACCTACAGAAGTTTTTTTTTTAAATCTGTTTCACTGAAAATTGAAAAAAAAAAATTGTCAAATGTCAGAGTAGAACAGTTAATCTTTGTGTTTGGAGTAAATCATGGTTTGCTGACAATAATTTCTTCTTATAATACCTGCTAACAACTACCTTGAATTTGCACTATGCACTCTTGGATGTTGCACAAACACTTTAGGAGAATTTAGATGTTTTTTATCTTGTAAACAAGTAACAAGGACTACTTTAAAGCTGCAGGACAATCCCAGTGTCTTTAAAATCTAGCCCAAACCATTTAAGAAAAAACTTCTTCTATCTCCTTTTGTATTCCAGGAATGATCAGCTGTTCAGGGCTCTAGTTGGGAGAGAGGAATGCACTTGTTGTACACTTAGGCTGTTCAGGTCAATGAAAAGGCATTTATTACCCTTAGAAACCCTCTGTGAGTTACATTGCAGTGCTCTCTCAACCTTGGTACAGCATGATGAGTAAAGCTGCTCAGGCAGAGGCAGTGAAGAGGAGAGGTAAAACCTCCGTCAGGGCAGCACCAAAGGAACAAATAGAAAGTCAATGAGGTGAGAAGTAAATATTTATAAATTTGAACTCTTGGCTTGTCTTGGTGGAATTAATTGCAGAAATGTTGGTGCACAATGATTCACACAAAGCACTAAGATTGTGTCCTCTATCAGGAACAAAGTGAAGTCTGACTCCCAGGGATTTGGAGGGGCAATCAGGGGTGTCATTCCCACATTTATTCCTTTCACCTCGGCCTTAGCAGCAACATTCTCTACAATTCAACCCAAGGATATGGGTGAGCTGCTGTCCTGCTTGGTACTTGATATGCTGTGAGTATTTTGTGTGTAATCACAGCGCTGAGACACACCCATGAGCTCAGAATGATGAGCAGCATTACTGGGAACTGTGCTGAGCTTTGGCCCAGGGCTTTGGCCCCAAGCTGCTTTCTGCTCTGCAGGCACTGCTGGGCTGATGTACCCGAGTGATCCAAAGCACCTCTGTGCTCAGGGGGTTTGATTCCTACTGCTGTGGCTGTAAACCAATGTGTATCCCTTTGTGACACCACACTAGGGTTTATCACAACAATTTCTAGCTGTTTATGATTGTTTGCACCTGGCATCACATATATATTTTTGTTGCTGATAATAAAATGGCTGTTCCTGCAGGTTCAAAATACTTTATGAGACTTCTCATTATTTTTTTTGCAGTGTGAATGCTTGCATTAAGAGCATTTTAACTAATTATTTACACTCTGGTTCAAGTAGTAGTTGCTCTAATCAAAATTAAGTTTCCAGAATGTTGGAAACCAAATGTTAAAAACTCAAAAAAGAGATGACCAAAAAATCCCTATTATTTTTCATACATCATAACTTAGAGTAACATGAATTTGAAATGTTTTTCACTGCAAAAGTTTTTGGTGACACAGCTAATGAGTTCACACATTCAGCTCAGCTGAGCAGGATTTTTCAGAATGCTAGCAAGGCATTAATAGTCTGACTTGTAAAAATGTTACTCGTTTACTGCCAGACTCTCTAGAGCCAGATATGTATTTTGAAACAAGAGGATCTGTGTGGCAAAATTAACCTTTCACTTCGGTTTGCAAGCACCTCAATGAAGGACATGGCTAACAAGACACCTATTTAAAACAAATCTCGAGAGAAACTAAGTTTGATTTAAAAAAAATAAATCTTTTCATTTCAGAGCAGCTATTTTTGTACTGTGTGCTAGATGGACCTTCTTCAACAGTGCCCTTTCCTTTCCCTTAACTGATGAGGAACACACAGCATATGAAGGCACATGCCCTCCAGAGTTTTCTAGAGTAACAAACTCCAGTTTGTAGCAGTGACAAGCTGCTCTGAGTTTTGCAGTATCTTGGGGTAGGGGGTGTTCTGACCACCAGGATAAGGAGGCTGATAACACTATGCTGTCTTTATACTGGCTTAACATCCTGTGTTTGGATTACACTGGATAGGATTCCTTTATTTTTGTTGCTGTTTGTACTACAACAGCATACTTTGAAGCTTTCTGGTCATCTATTTATTAACATATAACTTCTTTTTTTTTTTTTTTAAGAATTATAAACAAGGCAGAGCTCTGTGTCCTCACTGCACTGAGAGCAGTGGCATAGCTAGAGCTGTGCCAGAGGAATCAGTTATGATTTGGGAAATGGCAAACCCTGGGTCCCTGCCAATCTGGAAATAGATTGGGCCGTTTGCTATTTCTGACAAAATATGTGCAATTTTAAATGACTAAAAATACAAGGGATTTTCCCTCAGTGTTTTTTGCAACAGCAGGTGACATGTTGACATTAGAAATAACAGGCAATATGATGCTTAGGACAGTGCTCTGCAGCACAAGCCAAATTCTTCTTTACCAGTGACAAAAAGATCCCATATGTAAGATTTATAGATTTGAACCAATGCTTCCCTATGATACTATTCTGATAATGTCATATTTTGATATAAATATCACATCCATATTTTTCCTAGTGATTTCTAGCAGTTTTTAAAAGCATTTATGATGAGTGTATCAATAGTGAGACAGTATTTAAAATTATTGCAAAGATTTATGAAAAGCAAAATTTCTGCCTCTGTACAGCTGGATAACCTACCCTACATTTAAACATGAAAAATTTCAAAAATTTCTCTCTGTGTCTTTTTTTTTTTTCATTTTTTTTTCTTTTTTATTTTTTTTTTCCCTAGTAGTCAAGATGAATGGTTGGTTAATACATTCTCTGCTTGGAATATAAACACAGGAAAAGAATTCAAGATCTGAGTAGTGCACTGGACTGAAGAGCTGGTTAAACTAATCTCATAAATTAGCTGACACCTCTGAGAGAGACCAAGCCAAAAGTCTCACGTGTGTGTGTGTCCATCTGTCTGTCTGTGGGCTCAGTACTTCAGCTGCAGTGGTGAGTCCCAGCCTCAAATTTTCTGGGGTGAGGATTGTGATCACACCTTGTGGTGAGCTCAGGCCAGGCTGGTGAATCTGAATCCCTGCAGGGTTTCCATAACTCATGCTGAGAGTGAGGACCATGTGCTGTGGGGACCTGGGGGCTGGAAATCCTGGAAACCACCCTTCAGTAAAGAGCTGAGCCTCAGAGGGAAGGAACAGGACATGGATAAAGGGAGTGCCTGCCCTTCAGTGCCTGCCAGTGAGTCCTCAGTGTGTTCTACCAGGGAATTCACACCTGCAGAGCTGTGTGTGCTGTCACTGCCCAGCCAAGGCACAGCCTTCACCATCTGCAGTTCCTCCAATGCCTGGCACAAGTGCAGCCTCTCTATTTAGAGAGGCGATGCCTTAAGTTTGAGCTTTCATGTTTTTCAGATTCTGTGCTGCCCAGGGGTGCAATTCTGAGCCTCACATTCAGTGTCAGCTCTGCACAGAGCAGGGAGACAAAATAAATCCTTTTCCTGCTGAAGGCCAAGGACAACTTTCAGGCCCAAAAGCACAAACAAGGGTGGGCTGAAGGGAGGAACAAGAAGGATTGGGACCTCACAACCTGAAGCTGTAACTGGACAATTAAACCCCAATGTGCAAATGGACCAAAATTTATAAAAATGTAAGACCTAGTGACTGGTCAGCCGTTTTTGTGACCATTCTTTGTCCACCTTGGGTGTAGGCCTGGTCAGGCCCTGTCCTGCCCAAGGTGTACCCTAGAGGCCTTTCAATAAATATCTACTTTATTCTCCACCTCTGCCCAGTCTCTGTTTCAGGTCAGCCTTCCCAAGGCGTCAGAGGGACTGCTCCCCTTGTTAGGCTGATTGGAAATAAAAGAACAGAAAACCATGATAATGTGGAACACTGTTGGTTTCGCATTTGTTTTTTTGGGGTTTTTTTTTGAGACCAATGGAAACAATTAACTGAACAAAACAGTTGCTGTTTGAATTCTGAACAAGTGGTTTTTAAAGAAGATAATTTTTACACTCTTAATTACGTGAAGTTTGCATTAAGCAATATCATCCTGGAGCCTACCAAGTTAAAAACAACTAAATGATCTTAAGACTCAGCAAATGCTCTTTGCTTTCCAATTGGCACTGTTTGAGTTTTATAGCAATTACATAAATGACAGCAATTTTGTTTAAAAACAATAGTCGTATGAACAATGATTTCTAAGTTTATGGTCTATTGAACAATCCTCAGCCCTAACCACTTACTTTGAAGGAAATAGCTTCTTAACATGATATAAACTTACAGATGGAAAATGGTAATAAAACTGCTGATAAAATTTTGGGGTTATAAGCTGGGAAGCTTATAAATCCACGTAGTTAGGCTTGTTTTAAATAACGTAATTGTTAATTTCATTAATACAATTTTGATGACTTTGAGCTTTGTAATGTTAATCAAATGATTTTGCTGTGGTATCTTGAATGCTTTAGCATTTTTAAGTATAAAATGAAGTTTGAAAGAACCTCAAGGGTTTATTACAACAGACTTATGCATTACAACAGACCAGTTTTTCCTCAGAGATATTCATCCTGTCCTTTACCTGTGAAGGCTTTAGAGCTACTTAATCAGTTCCACAATGTATCTGTAATATCTGACCTGGATCCTCAATCCACCCCCCACTCAAAGTGACAAACATGTTGCTTCATGTGCTGTATTTTGTTGCATAAAAATGTCATCGAATTCATCAACAGTTTTATTAAATATTTCAGTGCTACTTAGAACTGGAGCACAATGCCTGTTCCCTGGTAGTTTGTAAATAAAGTAATTTTTCTATACTGTTAATTATCCTTGTTTGTTGGTGAATGATTTCATGCATACTAAGTTCTTTTTGCTCACAAATATTTGAGTGTCTGCAGTCAGGAATGATGTTTCAAACCCTAGGAGGAAGTACAGAGGTACATCTTGCAGCCTGCTGGTCTTTGCTGATGGCAGAACTGGTTCATTTGCTGTTTTCTCTGATCCATGAGGAATTCATTGAGTATCCAAAAAAGTACAGTTGAGTGTCCTAAATGTGCCTTTAAATCTTCAAAACTCTTCAAATTTTCAAGTCTTTTTTTTCCTATGTCTATATGAAATCTTCAACAGAAGTTTACAAGGGTAGAATTTAAAAAAAAAAACACTTAGATGGTTTGGACATATAAATTTCACAGTCAGCAAATTTAAGTTCTGGAAAATAGCATAGCTGATTTTTTGAGCCTAGCTTACCTTTCTAAGGAAAGGGAACTTATGTATTCTTATTTGCACACTGCAGCACAAGTGTCCAGCTCAATAAATATCTTGCAGTGTGAAAAGAAATTGGAATTATATTTTATTACAAGGAATTTTTGAAAGATGCAGAAAAAGTACTCAGAAACCAGCCAGTATAGTCAGTAATAATACAATGTTCTCTGTTACTCTTAATCTCAAAAGTCTGATCACCTCTCCCCAGCTCCAGAAAAGTTAATTTATTTGCACAGAAAATTCTTATGTTTTAAGAATCTCTGGGTCACACGAGATCTTTTTTTTTGTTTTTGAAGCAAGGCTTCTGCTTCTGGAGCACCTAATATTGTTGTGTTTCATTAATAGTGAAAACAGTCACCACACTGTTGTTATTAATCATCAGCTATGGCACAGACAGTATTTGACAAACTCCAGATATCTTTGTGTGCTGGAAGTCTGTGGCCCCTGGAACAGCCTTCACTTGAGAGTTGTCATAGAGGGGAATGCTGTCATCAGCCTCCAAGCAAGGCTTTCACTTGCTGTCTCAAGTGAAGCTTGGCATAATTGTGAATAGGTCTTTTATTCTTTTTCTATTCTCCCTTGGTACGTAGACATTCCCTCTGCCTGTCTCTTCTATATTTCTATCAAGTGGTAGAAAATGAACTGTGTTAGAAAACAAGTGGAGGCTGACAGATAGCAGATGAATGCCAGACAAGGACCCTATTTTTGCATTATAGCTGAGCTTCAAAACCCATCAACACTGTGCCAGTCTTTTCTGGGAATGAAACATTAACTGGTTTAGAAGTTTAGACAAAGTTGTATGGGCACAACTGCACTCACAAATGCTGAAAGACTATTACTAGATTTAAGAATTTCAAAGTTGGAAATACACGTGGAATATTATTTAAGAAGCCTTGTGTGTAACTGCAAACTGTCTGATGAAGGTTTTTTACCTGCACATTTCTAGTGTCAAACCAATGTACAATGACAATTATTCTTGTCAGTAGAACACCTTCCCTGGTATTGTTTGTCTCCTCTGATTTGTATTGAATACAAAGTTCTAACAGTAACTACTTCATCACTAACTGCATTCTGCTCTTTGAAACCTAATGAGAAAAATAGGAATATTAAAAATTTCAACTCTGAAGGGCTCTAAAAGGAGAGATACAACTCACAGCTTACTTTTAACTTGCAGTGCAATGAAAAATGTCATTAACAGTCACCTGCTGGGGCTCACATGCCACCACAGCCAAATCTCTGGGTTCTTCAAAATTAACCCAAACTTTGACAAATTTGTTCTTGTCAGAGGCTGGGCCATCACCATTTCCAGTGCTCTGCAGCATTCAGGATCAAACAGGCAATTGTCTGGTTCACTGTAGCACCAGGAACAGTGCTGGGTTTTCTGGAGAGAGAAAAAAATGCAAAGTGGAGGCATTTGCTCTTACTGAACATATAGAATGAGGCAGTGTAGAACCAAGCCAGGACATCTGTTATTACATGCAGTCTAGGTAGTAATTGGATCAAAACTCAAATAAATACTCTCAAGCCAAGTATTGCTGCAGAAGCTCACGTCTGCTCTGACAGTAATGGTGATGATTTGTGTACATAAAGTTGAGTATAAGTAACTAAACTAGAAGAGAAATCTTGATGAATGGCTTTTGACACTGATTTTTAAATTATAATGAAGAGATTTCCTCTCCAAAATGGGTAATGGAATAGCATCTTAATCAGATAGAGTCCCTACATGCAGTTTTCACTGTGAGAGCCTGGATCACTGCTTCATGCTGTTTCTCTTCTGTTCTTAAGTCATTGCTAAGGACATTAGGACTAATAGCTTAACAATATTATTTTATTAATATATTTTTTTCATTAAAAAGCCAGATTAAAAATAGAGAAAGTTTATAGACATAAGAGGTGTAGCAGTGGTTTTAAGAGATAACTACACTTGACATCTACAGTTCAAGTAGACCAAAATACAGATGTTGCTATTTTTTTTTTTTTTGGGCATTTAATTACACTTCTTCTATTCTAAAATGTCATTAAAATTACAGAGAAAATTTGCTCAAGAGTATCAGTCAATTCTATGACATGTTGTTAGAAAAAGGAGGTGAAAAAATTCTGAAAAAGAAATGCACATGTTCCTAAAAGATAAAAAAAAAAATCTTTCACTTAAAAAAAAAAATTCTGAATTGTTTTTCTCTGTGTGATTTTGTCAGAATCATCCTTTCCATGGGCATTTGCTTTGGACAAATAGCTGTTTTCCAAGAGAAGAATGTCTGCACTTTATCCATATCACTTAAAGTGCTTTTTCTTGTTTTAAAGATGTTTGAGTTCAGTGCTTACTGAAAGGTGGGGAGGGTTTCTCTTTGCTCTGCTTGCCCTGCTGACTATTTTCCTTTTCTCATCAACCAGCACAGCTCAGAGTAAAAGCCAGAATATTGGCCTGCATGGACAGCTGGCTCCTTTTGTGACTCAGTTTTGTGCAGATGTTTTTAAAGGATGAAGTTTGCTTGGGAAGATTTAACTAAGCTCATTCCAGTGAGGTTTGGACTAGAAATTGCCTAGATTTTAAGGCAAAATCACTGTTCTCTATGATTCTAAATAACAATTGTGTTTCACAATCTAACCTATACCAGTAGCATGATTTATAATAGAGTATATTATGGTTTTTTTTTTTTTTTTCACTTTGAAATGAAGTCTCTGCTAATGGGTGGGGGTTGATGATGATGGTAAGAGTGCACTGTAAGGCACTATGGCAGGAAGGGTTTCATCAAGGGACAGGTTTTGCACCATTTACAGAAAACAATTACACTCTAATTTTCTAGAAAATCCTTCTCTAGCTGTATCCTCTGGATAAAGAACCCCCCCACACACACACAGTTTTTAGCCATTTTGAATCTTCCTTATCACAGAATCTCTATCACAGTATTACACAATTTAAGATTTGTTTCTGATCAATCCGGGTTTCATTTATGAGCTGATTTCAGTGTTTGAATCAAGCCTTTGACTGGTATGAAGTAACTGAAGCTCCAGGGAAAAAATGTAAATATGTTCTTACTGCAACCTAATCCTGCATGGAGAAGGAAGAGATACACTCATTATTAACAGGTGCTGTGCCTTTTGTCTGGGTTGAGCAAACAGCTTAAAGCCTAGAGATAGGACCATTCTCGTATAAAGAAAGCAAATAAAACTGAGCATAAAACTGCAATAATTTTTTATTTTAATTTTTTTAAAGTGGATGGTTAGTACTCAATCAGACTTTTTCATTGATAATACCTATTTAAAATGTGCATTTATATTATATTTAATTTATCTCCTGCTTGCACACATATAATGATCTGGTACTTAGTAACAGCCTGTGGTGGGCTGACCCTGGCTGGATTCCAGGTGCTCACCAAGGCTCTTCTATTCCTCCCCAATTTATTCATCTACACAGGGGAGAAAATATACAAAAGATTCCTGGGCTGAGATAAGGACAGGGAGAGATCACTCACTCCTTACCATCACAGGCAAAAGAGTTGATTTGGGGACAAATTAATTTAAGTTATTACCAATCACATCAGGGAAGGATAATGAGGAACAAAAGCAAATCTTAAAACACTTTCCCCCTACCCTTCCCTTCTTCCTGGGCTCAACTTTACAGTCAGTTTTCCCTCCCTGCCCCCTCCCAGGGGCGCAGGGGAACAGGGAATAGGGGCTGTAGTCAGTTCCCCAGTCCATCACATCTCTGCTGCTCCTTCCTCCTCAGGGCCAGGACTCCTCACACCCTTCCCTTGCTCCACTGTGGGACACAGTCCTGCATGAGCTCCTTCTGCGTGGGTCCTTCCAATATGAGAGCTTCCATGCTTTGAATCACCATAAAAATGGCACCAGTGTAGCTTTAGGGCTTGGAAAAGCTTTTGGAAGAGATATTCCAGATGTTCCACAAGTTAGGCTTTTTAAGTTGTTGCAAATGTTAGATTTTCAATTGTCAGGTGGCTTGGATTGCTCAGTATGAGAAGTGAGACATACGCCAATAGTCATATGAGTGTTCTCATGGATTTTTACCATTTTCTTTTGTTCTAGACAGGTTTGCTGTGGCACTTTAACTGTCTGCCATTATCCTGGAACCATGAACCACAGCAAATTATAAAAAATAGTGTTTCATTAAGGACTAGTAAATAGGAATGCTTTTATGGTTGCTTATACTTACTGACTTTTTAGTATACTTGACTGTGTAGTTAACTGCAAAATAAAAAAAAACAGAAAGAATTCTACAGATGGTCTAATTCTCCCTACATTAATGGACTTTTTTGAAGGTGGGCAGCAGTATTATGTGTCTGGGTGTGAGAATCCAACAGGAATTTAATCACTGGACTTTAGGGTTGTACAGATCTAACCATTGCAAAAGAGATCTTGCATGATGTTCCTTACAAATAATGTCAATGAAATGGCAAATGCTGTTGAGCTGAGGTTGAAATAAAGGAGTTAAAGTTAGAACTTCAGTATCTTCTATTTTACATCTCATTGATCTGGAAGAGTGTTTGCTGTAGCAAGATGAGCTTAGGGGCATGAGACTAAGCATGTGGCATCATCATTGCAGTAATTACTCATCAGTTATGAACATAATATAGACATTCAAGCTTTCTTCCTCAATTGTGTCACTGAATTGCTGCACATTAATGCCTCATCTCTCTGTTTTTTGTGTATCCCCATCTTTTATAATATAATTACATTTTATAACAAAATATTCTGAGATTCTTTGAAAATGTATGTAATTTTTCCTCTGTAAAATTATGTGTAAGGTGCAAAGTGCTGCTGCAGTGCTTAGCAAACTGGATCTGCAGCAAACAGTATGAAATACGCCTTGGAGAATCCTAATTAATTTAGAACCACAGTAAACAAATGGCTTGTCACTTTCAGTTTATATAAGTATAAAAAAAAGTGGAAGTTGGGGTTAGAAACACTCGCAAGAACATATGCTTAACAAACCACAGTGAGCAGAACAAACCAGAGAAAGTCTAAGCAGCAGCAGAGATAACCCTGGCACCATTAGCAGATTGTGTGGCTACGATCCAGAATGCAAACAGAAGATTGTTCAAACAAGTCATTCATATATTTAATTAACTATGGCACAGTGTTCCAATCATGAGAGGTTATTTTAATATCGTGCAAATGCCATACTAACCACATGTTCACCCCTGCTCTTCTGAGATAACAGCAAAACTCCCACTGCCTAAAACAGGAGCAAGAGAGGACATTGAATATTGAAAATTGGGGGTTATAGTGGGTGCCATTAAATCTTCAAATCTGTGAAAACAGCAGACTGAAGAGAGCAGAATATGTGCTGTTTAAATAGGAAATCATAGCAACTCATTATCTTTTTATACTCTGAACTCCGAATAAAAACCATTTGGGTAACTATTGGAATTTATTTGCCATCCTTAGGGGTGTGTGTCTATTTCTATAGAATACAATTAGGTAGGGGGGTGTGTGTGTGTAGCTGTGTGTGCACAAACACAAAGTGTGTGTGCTGAGGGGAAGGTCAGCATTGTTTGTCCCTTGTTCTGGCCATCAGGGATGTCTGGGGGTGGCACAGCCCCTGCAGCCCCCCCAGGGGCTTTGCTGCTACTCGTGCCCTTGCAGAGGGAATGGGAGGAGGCTTGGTGGGGCTCTGCTGGGTGGTTTTGATGTGAAGCAGAAGTAGGGCTGAGAAGAGGGACAGCTCTGTATGGTGTCTCGCTGGAAGAAGTGGATCCCAGCAAACTGAGCAGGAGCTGGGCTGGCCCAGGGGCAGAGGGTGCTGCAATACAGGGGGAGAAAAGCTGATCAGAGCAAAGCAGAACTGCCCAGTCCAGGGTGCAGTTTTGCAATCCATTAGACCCAGTCTGTGGATCAGCACCAGTAAGGCTGAAAACTAAACCAACCCTAAAAATTTAATTTTGAGCCCTGGAAGTGAAACCAGCTGGGTGAGAGAACTTAGAGGGCTCAAACCCAACTTTGAGCCATTTGGAGTTCTAGTACAGGGAGTGGGGGAACACAGGAGAGCTGGGCCATGCTTTTGGAGGCTGTGGCTGAAATCAGTGACAAACCCACACAGGCAGCTCTGCAGCAGTGCCAGGGCCAGCCTGAGAGCAGGCAGGAGATGCTGACGAGATGGAGAGAAGGGAATGGTGGCAGGCCCAGGAAGTGAGAGGCCAAGGGTTGGGCAAATAAAGACAAGTGCTGAGTCTGTTGCTAAATCCTAAGGACAAGAAGAATTCTGAGATAGATTTGAAAGTCTTAGCTCTATTAAGTGTTGTGTGCCATTTCTCCCTCTGCAAGTAAAGTGTTCAATTGCCTAATTTAATATACTTAAACTTGTCAGCTTTGGTAAAACCTTATTTAAATAAGAAAGGTGTTGTCATAATTCCTTTTATTCTGAAAAAAAAAAAAAATACTGTCAGATTTCTTCCTCAGTTGGAAATAAGTAGATTGTTTGAAGAGTGGTTTAAATATAGAGTTTTTCAAGGTGAAAGAGAAAATTTATACTCCTGTCTAAGTGCAAATCTGTGTGAAATGTATGAATCTGTCAC
This sequence comes from Trochalopteron elliotii, assembly GCA_024734555.1. Lineage (NCBI taxonomy): Eukaryota > Metazoa > Chordata > Aves > Passeriformes > Leiothrichidae > Trochalopteron > Trochalopteron elliotii. The sequence continues at coordinate 1,101,907 of JANPWX010000029.1, forward strand.
TACTTTGAAATAATTGCATTGATAAGCCTACCTTTCAAGATTTGTGTGCTTGAGGTAGTCACCCACCAGAGGCAAGAATATATATATATATATGTTGGTGTACATATATATGTGTCTATAAATTATTAGCAGTATTTTTCAGATGTATACATAATTAGACAAGACAAACGTGTAAATTTGACAAAGAAAAACGATGATTTTTATCATTCTGAGGCAAAATTTCCAGTCTCTGACTCAGTCAGGGAATGAACCAAATCTTTTGTCTAAGCTTGGCTAAATTTTGAGGATGCAGCCTCCCTCAGTCCTGTGGGTGGAGTGAAAGTACAGGTGTTCTGGCAACACAGGTTTGTCCAGAAGCAATGAGGGGGAAACTGCTCCCCCAAATTAGAGTCTGATTTAGATGTTGGGGAGGGGACCTGAGTTCCCAGTGTCATCATGCATCACAAAAAGGACTCGTGACTCTCCAGCCATGCTGAAGGCAGTGTTCAGTCAACCCTCCCAGAAATGTGCTGATTGGGGTGCAGGATACAGGTGTCAAAGCAAGAAAGGGAATTAAAGCCAGATGATGTTAGTGAAGATTAGTTTGTTGCTATGAAGTACATGGATTAATTACTTCTACAGTTATGGGAAGCAACAAATTATTCTATGCTTTAGAAACAAACCTGGGCAGGAAGTATTTCTGCTTGGATCTCCTTATGTATTTTGGCTTAGGCACCAAACCAGAAAAGCAATTATTTGTACAACATCAGTCACCACCTTCGTGGGAATAGGTATGTCACATTTTATAAGAAACAGATAATATTTTCTGGTTCTTCTCAACAGAGAGGCAGAAAGAAAGCAGTTACCTGCAGGTGCTCAGAGGTCAGGAATGCTGCAACAATTACAGGCAGCAAGGAAGTCCCTGGCAGAGTACGGGGGGACTGAAAAACACCCAAGCAGGTTATTAGAATGACCTGAGGAGTGCGAGCTTGTGGTGCCACAGCAAACTGTATGAACTTGCCTTGCCTAAATAGCATAAAGGGGTTGAGGTGGAAAGTGATTTTCTGTCTGTAAATGTATCAAGGGCATAAACAAAGTGAAAGGGAAAGAACTCTTTAGGCAGAAGGGTGATAATGACATCGTGGTAAATAGCTATAATCAGACTTGAACAAAAGCAGGACAGAAATTAGAGGATTCCTTACCATAAGAATGGTGGTTTCTGGAACAGTCTTTCAGGTGGAGGAGACATTCTGTGATGAGCCTTAAATAATTTGTGCATGGTCATTTGATAACCAAGATTTCTCCTCATTCCTTTATTTTTGCATCGGGCTTTTGAATTTATGCAAAATAAATGAAAATGCAATGAGCAATTTATCACCTCACCTTGTGACTTCTTCCTAGCTTTGATGGAAATAATCAGTGAACTAGTGTTAATCAACAGACTCAAAGGCATCCAAATATTGTTTGTTTCTATTCCAGTGGTTTAACTTTAGTTACTTAAAATCTCATTGCTATTTTATTTGAATATGTGTGTATCCACACTTTTGCATTACCATATTTTTAAGCTCTGCAATCCTACACTATTTTCTGTAAATCAGTCACTTTACTGTATTTTCCCAGAGCAAATACTGTCACTTAGACATCTTCGCAGACTTTTTTTAGCTGCAGCTATTTAAAATACTACATTTTCTCTCAGACTTTGGTATCCCCAACCTCATATAGCTCTTCCAAATGATTATGATGGAAATGAATACAAACTGTAATCTTCCCCAGGCATAACAAATGCTTGATGGGAGTGAGAAGGATTCATCCTACAGAAGGCACCAGTATGTTATCTGAAGATAGAAAAGTGTAGATTTCCTCAAAATCTCTATATGCATTTAAGGATGAAAATAATCCAGATATCCTAAATTAGTCACAGCTTTATTAAGCAGTGATAAGCACAAGAGATTTTCATGGTCATTGGGGGGTCTGAGTGCTGCAGACACAGAATCTGTTACAGCTCCTGTGTGAGTGACCATGGATATTGAAGATGGATTGATGGATATGACTGATGGATTTGTAACCCCAGGCAAAGTTTCAGGGACAAATCTAGAATGCTTCACAGGATTTTTTTTTTTTTTCACTCATTAACCTTGTGAACCAATCAGAGCTTGTGGGATTGGTTTTCCTCTGTAAACAGTGGTGGAGGGAGGCTGTGTAAAGGTTTGTATGTGTATATTGGCATTTCCTGCTACAAATTCTGTCGATCCACATTGGAATTATATTTATCTGGTGCTTGGATCACATCAATAATCAAAATTCTGACTACCTCCCCTCGCCACGATAACTAACTAGACCTTTAGAAAGCTGTATTTCTGTGTTTGAAGCAAGCCATTAACTTTCCATGGGCAGGCATGCTGCTTTCTGTACCAAAGACAGAGCTGTTGGACAGTATCTTTCTGCAGAGAACGGCAAAGCACAGTATGTGAGGACACATTGTTTATATGTATTTAAAGGTTATCACATCCCATTCACTATATGAATAGCCCCAGCTGACATTTTCTGTCTCCTCTCAAGCGATGCATGTCTTGTTCATTGTGCTATGCCGAGTCAGCTGTCAGGCATTGCATCAGGGGACCAAAAGCTATTTTCTTTCACTGTTTTGTTTGCACTTCAGCTAAAAAGCTTTGGATCTTATGATTTTTTGAGCAATACAAAAAAAATAATATACAGCCACGGGTAGCAACTTTTAGCAGATGAAGAAATTCCACAGCACCTTATTTCACATTTCAGCCATGCCATACAGAAGGGAAGAAAAGCTGAATTTGGAAAAAGGCAATTATTTTAAAATGTTTTTGTTAACAAACATTGTCTAAGTTATCTGACTCTTTAACCTCAATTAAAATTATCAAGAAATATATAAAAGAAGGAGGAAAGAATGTTTTCTTTCTGCTTATACTGTTGCTATAAAAGACCTGTCCAAGTCAGTCTTGCTAGGCCAAGTGTCAAGTCCTGCTGTGTGCAGATTGCTGACTTGGGATGGCAGCAGCAGCCAGCAGTCCCAGTGGCAATTAGGAACCACACAATGAGCAATATTTCAAGAAATATGGCAATGGGAACAGGAGCTGCACTTTAACTATGTTAACACTTAACTAGTATTCCTTCACAGAGCAAAAGCTTCAGTGTTTCAGTTAGTACCAAGCAGGAAAAAGTAAAGTCTCCTACTTATTAATTAGATATCTCTTCAACAGCTCATGGATGCTAATTTAATTAAAATGCCTAATATTTCTAATGTTGTACAATTACAATTCTGTTAGGTAAAATAGATGTTACAAAGCTTTATTAAAAACAATTTTCAGAACAGATACACTTTTTTTTTCAAACTTACATTGATTTTTTATAATTAGCATTCATTTTGTACTACCAAGACACATAATATTGGTATTTCCACACTCTCCCAAATGCATTTGTTTGGCTTAGAAAAGTGATGTAATCATTATTAGTAATGCTAAAAACATTAATGGTACTAACACAACTTTTCCTAGTCTAGGTTAAAACTGGACAGTAATGGCTCTAAAGGTTTTTTGCTTTTCTCAGACCTGGAACTAAAGAAGTATCTTCCTCCCTTTCTTTTCACAGCCAGATTTGAGCTCCGCATGTGTAGCTGTGAACATACAGAATATTCTGTTTCAGATAGAGATCCTAATGTAGTGGCTGAATTCTTAATGCCTTTCCTTGTTTCAGTAGCTTTAGTTCCAAATCCTGCAGAATTTGATCTATCCAGCAGTTTGACAGATTTTAACTGTTTGTCTAATGACTACACCAAGAGCAGGCACTGTATATCAGATCGAGCAGCTATAAAATAACTGCCTTGTTCAAAAGGTGAATTTTATCTAGCCATTTTTATAGCATTTCTCTTCTAACAGAAAGGGAGTGATAGGAATTTCCAGTTTTAATGAATAGGAAGGAGAAGTAAGGTAAGTTAAAAAAAAAAAGGTACTGCAAAAGAAATTCAGCAAAAGTCCCCCAAACCTTTTATCACAATAAGGTGTGTTGCATTCTGTACCATCAAAAGTATTATATGATTTTCAGTTGGTTTTGTAAAGTCCTGTTTGGGACAATATACAGTAAGCAAGCATATTATCAGCTGAGTAAAAATCAAAGCTATTGGCTGCAAACAGGGTAAAGCCAAACTAGGGGGTGCCTCACTCACAACATAATTTATCTTCTTTATATTTAGGCTGTAATAAAAAAAAGCTCAGTAAGGTTTAAACTTTTTTAAGGATGTTGCTTTCCAACATTTCATTGCATGAGCGCTGAGGATTTCTAATCATACCTAAACTAATCACATGAGATATCAAGGTCACCTCAGCCCTCGAAGGTTTTTGCAAGGGGCTCACTTCCAATCATTGTTTTCACTGAATGAGGGATGAAGAAACTGCCTGAAACTTTCATGTGAGCTTTCTCATAAAAAGTTACAGAACTGTGGTGCGTTGCTCTCAGTTTGATTTTTTTTTTAACACAAAAGACTCCCATCATGTGATTCAGCTTAAGTTTGGAAAAGGTGCCTGTTCATTTTTTACTTCTGCAATGATTTTTGACAAAGGAAATTCTTCAGATTATGGTATGCGTGCAACACAGACACTCATGTACCCTGAGTTATCATGTCATAGAACTATAAATCTTCAGACAGAATAAAAATATATATCTCTAGACAGTCTCCTGCCTTGAGATATAAAACTGAAATGCAAAATAAGGGTGGTTGTTCTGGACATTGCAAGGAAGGGGCAACCTGATGGGTCTGATTAAAGCACCCTTTTGAATTGTCTGTTTCTAATGGGGGTGATGAAAGCACATTTTGTTCAGAGTTTTGTTTCAATTCAGTCTGCCATGAAACTGTTTGAATTTAGGATTATGCCCACATTATTCATATTGCCAAAAACATCAAAACAGGAACAAAGGGAAAGCTAACCTTGAATTTTCAGCATGTATTTCAGTCCCTGTAAACAAGTTACCATGGAGATAGAACCCATGTGAACTGCAGCCTTCCTCCTAACTGCTGTAGACTTTGGACCAGCAAGAAAATGTGACATGGCATTGCTGCCATTTGTGACAAAAAACCCCAAAAAAACCTTATTTCAAATGCTACACTTAAGCATTTCTTTGCAACTACCAAGTGAAAGCTAAAAATTGCTTAAAAGCATCGAATGACTTAAAAAATAGGCAAGATAAGTGAGAGGCAAAGCTTTACCAGTTTCACTTTTCCAAATTAAATAATATTCTATCAGAAAAGAAGATGCGAGGTCACTGCCTATCTTGCTAGCAAGATGAGTCTGCAAAGACAGATTGCAGTTTTAAATAGTTTTCACTACGAAATGGCTTCAAAGAAGCTGAAGTTGTGACAGAAAAAGAGTTCTTAAAAAGGAATAAAAATATCCTTGTCATTGATTTTGTTGTTGCCGTTCAAATGTTTTTGAATAGGGCTGCAATTGTCATGTCAGAAATAAAAATCAGCCATCATACTTACTTGCTTACTTATCTACCATGGACAGAAAAGGATAAATACAAAGAAATTTGTAGCTTTTACTCATCCTCCAGATTTCCAGATTTTGTTCGAGAAAGTCCTTTGTTTGCTAGCTCAGTAGATTTATTGTTAAAACTGTGAGTTCTGATCGTCGTCGTCATCATCAATAATCCTCTCTCTACACAGCTACTAATTGCAAAAATCACATTATTCCTTCATATCCTGGAGATAAAAAAGGAAAAACATATCCAGCCTCTAAAACAATGACTGACACATACTTGTGAGGAAAACCATACTGCAGGTGTCAAAAATGGGGTGGATTCTGATACTGCAGTCATTAGTGCAAATAAACAGTGGTAACAGAAAAGCTGTGCTCTAATCTCAAATTTTCCTTTTGTTACTCCAGTTTGGAGTCATGGTTTCCTTTCACAGCTTTGAAGACTAAAACTACTTAAAATTACTGTGATATGCCCTGGATTTCTGCTGTTTAGCCTGATAAAATATATACTTGAGGAGGGGAATTGTCTTTTTTACCCACTTTTTTCTGTTAGTTTTCTTTCATTTTGCAAATGTTATTTTTGAACAATGCAATTATCTAGTTTTCTTCCTCTGACTTTTATTCAGCTTCTCCTGCTTTAACTCTTTTAATTCCTTGCTTTTCCCTTTGGTCCCTTTTTGTGTCTCTCTTTTATTTTTTTATTTTTATTCATAGATATCATCTATTTTAATTAGCTTGCTTCATACCTCCTGCCATAAGTCCTGATCCTAAAGCCACTGAAATCCATGGCAACCTTTTCTGATTACAGTAACAGTTGGCCCTTATTTCTTTTATTGATGGCACTTTCAGAAGTCATCAGTTCTGCTTGAAGAGTTTAGGCAGTGTAACCAAATTGTCACTATAAGATAAACGAGTAGGAAAATATTCACTTACAAATGCTCAGAGTTTATAGACTCAAGTAGACACAGAGGAAGCAAATAGTCTGGGTCAAAGTAGTTCCTTTTAGAATAAAAAGATGGACCTTAAAATAAAATATCTTCATATAGACAATTCAATGATAAAATGTGTATTTCTGTTAAAAAAAAAAGGTGAAACCAGCCATTATATGAAATACTGTTAATAATTCTAGGTAATTTGCTTGTAAGGCCCTGAGACTCTTGCTGCCAAAAAAACTGTCTGGCCATGTTTACTGACAGCTCCCCTGTGTTTATAATGCAAGCAATATTTTTGCTACCCAAAACAAAGCGGTTAAAATTATATTTTCCCAAGCTGTATGGAAATACACTAATTTGTAACTTTCTAAAGCTAACACATTTATGCTTCAGAGATACATAATTTAGGAACAAACAGCAGACTGAATTTTGATCAGGTTTAAAAAATGTGTACAATAGCCTTCAGACTTCAAATGAGCTGAAAAGGCTCCCTTGGTGTTTTCTTCAATGTGAAATTTAAGGGGTAACTTTTTTCTTGAAGATTTCTTTAAAAAGTAATGAACAATTCAGAAAAGCCTGTTTATTATTGCTGCTACCCAGACCTTGTTAATGAAGCTTTCTCTGTCAGCCAAGCAGTGGCTTCCATAATGGTTTCTTGCATTAAGTGATGCAAACTGTTCCACTTACACTGCTCTCGTTTACATACTGGAGGAGTTGTATAAATTAGAAATATGCCTCAATCAAGTATTCTATAAGAGTCTATCAGCCTCTTGGTTAGAAAACCACTCTAGCATTTTGAAGTCTTGGAGGAATGAGGATGGTACAATTCAAAAAATTAGGGAGTTTTTCCATTAATGGATTAGAGACTAAACACAGCAGGCAATTGCCTACATGTCAGCCTGATATCTACATTTGAGACAATCTGTTTTATATATGAAAAGGTTCTGAATTAGGAGGTACTTTTACACATAAAAGCTCAGATTCAGTGAATCCTGAGCCTTGTTAGCTATAACATTAAAAAAGGGAATAATATGTATTGTATACTAATACATAGGTGTATTGTGGGAACTGTTCTTCAGACAATAAATCCTTATGACAGCAAGTCTGGCCAAACTGTGTCACTTTTTGTGGCTCAAATCTTAACTTCAGAAGCTCTAAGGCAAATATCCATGGGTTGGCAAGGCAGGTATTTGCTAATAAAAAGCAATTTCATATTCAGTCCTGTCAGTAGTAACACAGATGTTACAGAGGTCTCTGCATGAGGACACAGAACCCTGCTTCTGCTCAGGTTGGACAGTATCAAGTCTGATCCCCTTTCCATCCTCCCCACATTGTGCTGTGGAATTCTGGCTTGTCTTCTCTCCTGTATAGATCAGTTATTTATCCAAATAAAGACAGTAATAATAAATGTGTGTGTCTTTCTGTTGCTTGCACACCTGATATCCTCAGGAGGTTCAGGAATTTGGAATTTGTTGTACAAGTGTGTAGACAGTGCTGGGACATTCATGTCATGAGGGAAGCAGCATCCATATTTTAACAATAGAAGGGTTGAAAACTCCAAACTTAAGATTCCTTGAAAAGTAAAGCTGGAATATTGCAGGTCTCCCTTTTACCATTAATGGAGGTTAAAATCCTACATTTGCAAAACCTTTAGAAATAATTTAATAAACCAGATGCAGTTTTATTTTTAACAGGATGTTATGGTACCTGCATACAGCAAGAGAGAGGGCTGACATAACTCAGAAACTGAATCTGGAATATTTTCTGCCTTCTAGCAGCAAACACTGAAGTACAATGTGTTTTATGGTCAGATATATTCACACATATCTGACCATAAATCAGTGCCTCAAGCTTCCTCAAGGAAAGTTGAAAGAGTGCATCTCACAAGAGAGAAAAATGCATTTAAAATTACTGCAGCTATAAAACAAACTGACATAACCCAAAGCAACAAATATGGGGAAGGAAATCTTCTGAGGCCACATCAGTACTCTGAGATGATTTCCACTTTTTGGTTTTATTTCCGATCAGTGATCCAGTGTGGTTTACAAGTGGAATAAAATCTATTCACTATTTCACCTAATATTCAAACAGCTGCATCCCTTCTTTGGAGCTGTTCTCTTATAGAAGCAGCATAACACAGAGCTCAAGGAAAATGCTAAATGATCTTTTTCCTTGAAGATTTTTCTCTTTTATAGCCAGAAGTGTGTCCAATTCGGTTTGCTGTAGGTGCACTCTCATTTACAGGTGTTTCACAAATTTTGGGGACATGAAAGAAGAAGGGGGAGAACCTAGAACAGTTGTACCATAAAGCAAAATGGGATTGGAAGTCTTCATTTCAGGTAAAAGTGAGCAAGTTTTATCTACATCTTGTTAGAAATCTCTCCCAGCCCCATTTTCTCATTTGAGGCTTCATCCTCCAAGGTTTGCACTGCTCAAATGACATTATTATACAGCTTATTTCATTACAACTGCATTTAATTGATGGTACTCACTTAAGATTTTATCACTTCTAGTGATTCACAATGGTTTTGAGGGAAGGCTGGGCAATTTGGATGTAATTCAGGTTTTTAATACAAGTTTTAGACCCATTTATCATTTCTTGCTGTTACCAAGATGGTGGTGTATGTAACTGTAGAAGGCTAAATCATGAACAAAGTAATAGTTTGAATTTATGCTGAAATTAAAAAGAAAATATATTCTGAAATCACTTGATGCTAACTGATGGCCACACTTAATAGCTTAATGTGATTTTTTTTTAATCATCACTGCAATTTTGAGCCTTAGCAATTGGCTTTCTATCTTGAAAATATTCCTTCTAATAGGACCATTTCTGAGCTAAAACATTCTAGTAGGAGTTAAAAAAGAAGCAGAAGTTTTGTAAAGAAGTTATCCTGGAAGCCAAATATTTAGTAGTACTCACAAAATTTAGGTACATAGTTGATAGTAAGAACTTACAAACAATACCTCAAATAATTAAAATCTTGTCACATTGTGGTGGTGGTTGTTGAAGAAGACTGTGACCAAAGTCTGTATTATATCTAGCCTTACATAACTGTATATTATATTTATCTTATTGTGTTTTAAACCCCATCTCTGAAGCAGAGATATTTTAGACCTTGATGAGCCATTGTCACCAAGGTATTCATGTTTACATGAGTGAAGGAGGAGGAACAGCACTGAGACAAGGAGCAGAGCTAACAGGAGCTGCTTGGCTGCATTGGTTACTTTTCTGCTCTTTTGGGTTGCATTGTTGTTTTTTTTTTTTTCTCATTAAGACATTCTGCATATTCTGATTACTTCTAAGTGACACCTGGCTCTCTCTTCCACCTGAACTTAGGATTTCTGCTTTGTTTTCTAAATTGAAGAGCTTTTTCCTACCAGGCATTTTCTCATGTGAGTGAGTTTAACTTAAGGAAGCATCAATCACTTTTCTTGTTCATACTTTGAATATATTATGGAACATCAATTATTACTAAAACTTTTCATCTTTCCTCCCCATTTCAAACATGTTTTTTTTTTTTAATCCAGTAGTGAAAAAAAAGAAATAATTCAGATCTGTGGTTTTGTGTAATGGCTACTTACAGAAATACATCTATTCATTAGATTTATTAATGCTTTTAATGCACACTGTTGCATTTTCAGAAAACACAGGTATGAAACAAGCTTTGTCTTTCCTAATTTTCTTCCTTCACACATTGTGAACCTTCATAAGCTCAAAGGCTCTGTGATTGTTAAATCATGTTGTGTGTCCAGGAGAATGCATGGAAGAAAAAAACCCACCTAAAACCCAAAGCTTTATTCTTAAATTATTTCTGTCTCTCCACCACTGCAATCCAACCCTCATGAAAGTTCAACACTCAACTGGCCATGGGGTTTTTTGGCATTCAGACAATGTAGGAATTGCTGAGAGAATCTATCCAGCATCTCCTGAAAATACCAAAGGGTGGACTCAGACTAGGCTTGGTGAAGAGTTTTGAGTTCAGTAAAGTTTTTCACTTCCATGACAGGCTTGTTTATATAAGATTCAATTCATCTCTATCTGTTAAAATTCTGCCCAAAATGGAGTGGCCGTCACTGATTTTTCTATTCATCCATTACTGTTGTTTCTAACTTCTTTCTATCTTAATTGTCATTTTCCAAATTGGTCATGACTTCAGCCAGTCCTATGTCTTCCTGAGATATGTTGTTGCTACATTTAATAGCAGGTTGTTAGAATTGCAATGGCTTTGAATTGTGACTGAGTTATTCATCAATGAATGGAGATAAAATATGCAGCAAAATCGCAAAAATTGCCAGTAAAAGCTGGATGTAGAGTGTTTCTTTCTTTTTCCAAAGTTTAATGAATCCCTTCAACATTCTGAGAAGTGAGTGAATGGCACTGACCTGCATCAGGCAGAGCATAAGCACATAACCCATAAACTTGCCTGACTGAAAATCTACTGAAACCTTTGCAGTCCTCTGAGAGTTGCATTATGCTTCCAGGCCTTCAAATAAATGCAGAAACACCATATACATTTCTGTGTAGGCTTTTAAGGATCTTTGGTAGTAGTGTTTTATTTATCTTTTTTTACTTGATCTGAAACTGTTATTCCAAATTGGGAGTTGTATGCAACACATAATTTCCTGCTACTTAAGCACGGCCCCGTGGGATATTCAGCAGTGGTTTTGAATACCAAATTCCCCCCAGAAAAGTGTTTTAAAGGCTGAGTTTACTCTCATGGATATAGACTGCCTTTGAAACTAGAACTTGATAAAAACAGGGAAAACACTGCCATGTAACTTCCCTGGTAGCTTTACTCAGTGAGCATGGCTGGCTCAGAGGAGGAACTGCCAGACTTAGCAAAGGTCTTGGCAAAAGGAGTGACACTTGGCAAATGAGATAGCAGGGCATGAAAAAGACTTGCTCTGAGCAGGCAGCAGAGATGAGAAGGATTGAAAAATTGATTGTGGCTCAGAGATACTAATTTGAGAGTTAAGAGGAAAGGAAGGGTTTGGTTGAGAAGCAGGCATGGAAGAAATGAGGTTTAAATGCAGCTCAGGTATGGCAGAGTTTTAGAGATTTAACCTAAATGATCATTTTCCCAAAACCCAGGGACATATCTTAGGAGCTTTGTGTTCAAGATTGAAGAACTTGAAATCATTGTACACAGAAATCACTGCCTGTAGGCTTTTGTGTTCACTCAGGGTTAGAGCCACAATGCTGGTCTGTGAGGCAGAAAAGAAATAATTTGTGAAGTTAGTTCAAAGCCTAAGAAAAGTTAACGTCTTCAGGTCAAGAGATGTTTAACCTGAGCTGGATTGCTATAGGAGACCAATGAAAACTATTTATTTAATTCTTTAAAAGATTATAGGATTTTTTTGTGGGAATTGTCAGTTATTGAAACATATAAGTTCTCATAAATGCATTTCTTTTCCCTTTCATTAAGACAGTCTTTTGGGTACAAAATAAAATCTGTGATCAAATTTGATAATTTCTTGGTGCAGCTCCATAACTGGATTATTCTAGGAGGAAGAGGAAGGGGTATGAGTGGAGCTGGGGTGGGGGATTATGCTTTTCTGTCTGACCAAGATGCAAGGCACTATTAAAAGCTTTGGAGGTGTTAACCAAAATTCAGCTGCTGCCCAGGGCTGCTCAGGAGGATGAGTTATATGAGCACCAAGGCTTTTTTATTTCAGGAGATGTTTCTTACATGAAGGAAACAGGGAAAGCAGTCAGGACATGTCAGAGCACTGACATTATGGCCACAAGGAAAGAAATCAGGGGACTTAAATCTCTGAGGGAAGGAAAAAAATCTATTTCCTGAATGGTTTTACAGGACTTTGAATTTTTTTTTTTCTTTTTTTCAAAGAAGGTTGCTGGTGTCAAGTCATTATTGTTTGAGAATTGTATTTATCCCAACAGACTTGGCATCCTGAATTTTGGCTGTTTGGAATGAAATAGGACAGGAGTACCCAGGAGGGCAAAGTGAGTGATCTCTGCCAGACCTGCCAGTTCCCAGCTCTGCCCTGGATCCCCCCAGACACTCAAACAGCAGTTTTCCCCTAACATCCCCAGCACGCTGACAAAGTAACTAATTAATCAGTTTGTCCACTAATCTAGCGTATCATTGATTCCTTCTAAACCACTGTCTGTCACCACAGCTCTGCTTGGGATTCTGCCTCTTTTTAGTCATTCACTGAAACTGGGGATCAGCAATACAGGGAAACAAAACCCCAACAGCAATAAATCCAAGTCAAAAGCATTTAAATTGTTTTGACTGATTAATTTTGTATGAGGATTTTTTTGAGATAAGATGTCATCTGTGCATGTCACTAATGTTATATTGGATTAACTTTTGTCTTCTGCAGGATTTGAATTATTTCCACACTCTTTTCACTCTCTAAAGATTTCTCTCTAGTGTACTCTTGCCTTCAGAAAGCTGTTGAAAATCCTTCTCTGAACTGCTACTTCATTATTGCTCATTCATCCCCACTTTTTGGTCCCTTATGAATAGTAAGTTTTCTGGTGTCGCTTTCAAAAGAGTGAGTTTTCTAAGAGGCACTAAAAATATATTCTTTGTTTAAGTTTAAGCTTATGATCTACTTGAAAATTTGGAGAACAATTTGCTTTTATGTTGCTAATTTCAGGTTGTCATTTCATGATTCTTGTTCGTATCTAGTTTATTAGATCACTTTGTTCAGACTTTTTCTCGCAGTCTAAGCCGGCACCTGTAATTAAAGCTGTTTGTAATAACGTAACTCATTGCAAAAAAATATTTCTTTTGAAAAAAACAAAACCTCACAACTTAAAATGTGCATGGTGAAGATTTCTAAGTTTCAAAACTACTTGTGACTTAATCATGTATGGACTCATGCAAGGACTGATGTCCAAAAAAAGATGCTGCTTTTGGTGGCAGATAAGTCAATTAAGCAAACAACGCTTTATCTGCTGTTCATGGGCTACTGAGGTGCAGAGTTCATTGCTGCCAATGATAATCAGTTAAGAAGGCCAAGTGTCCTTTAGGAAGAAAAAGAAATTTAATAAATGGCTCAAATCTCTCTCTGGAATGAAATTTTAACAGTTTATTTCCTGTAGAAATTTCATTTCATTTGAATTAATAATGATTTGGCAATTTCAGTTGTAGCAAACATGTAAAAGATAAAACAAGAAGTGACCAATATTGTGATCCCATTATCAAGTGCATTTTCCTAAGTGAGCATTTGTTCAAAGCATGTATACAAAACCTCATCACATTTACAGTATGATGGTTGGTTTTTTAATTTATATGGCAGATCAGGAAGATCTTCCAGTAATCCCTAAAACTGTGTATGTGTAGCATTTTAGAAATCTCACTGCCCTTCCTAGGTGTCTTACATTGGAAGGAAAGTTGGCCCAAGGAAGATAGGGATACTGGGAAAGGAAAGATGAAAACTGATTAAAGACTAATTTTAAAAAGCAATAATCTGGAATAAATACTGAAAGGTAAGTAACCACTCAGTAAATTTGTTAGTACAAAGGGAGAGAAAATTTATGAGGAGAGAAGGACATCAGGGGAATTTTGTTCTGGTTATTGCATTTTTCAGAACTGCAATAACTGGCACAAATGAATTGGAATTTTGAAAGGAATTGAAACGGATAACACATACTGAAGTCTGTTGTTCTTTAAAGCTTTATTTGTTTAAGTAAATTTAATTTTCCTCTGTCCTTAAACAATTACAATACAGGTAAAACATTATTGCTTCCCTATAATCTGTACACACATTTTCTCCTCCAAGTATTTATGATATTAACTTATTAGGTGATACATTTTTGTACTGTTGACTTTCCAACTCAACAAAGTGAAATGAACAAACTTAGAAAATGGACCACTCAAAAAGTTATTAGCTAACAGAGAATTTTATTAATTCTTTGAATTATTGTTCTTGAATACCTGTACTGAATATTTGCTTAGTTCTGGCAATAGAATCAATTTGCTTTCATAAGGGGCGTGGGTGTGTGTATTATGCAAGATTTATGAAAAAGGTGAATTTGATTTTTGTAATAGATGACTGAATAGTATAAATATAGCATCTGCTTCCACAGGACATAAAGCTTGAATATTTATTAATTAGCAATAAGTTTATGGACAAAGGCCCACATTTTTCCTTCTTTGAATGAATGTTAAGGTGTACTGTTATTTAGAATACAGAAGCTTCCACCTCTTGCATGCTGTGTTACAATTTTAACTGTAAATACAAGAAAGTATCCTATTTATGAATTCTAATCTCAAAAGCTAATTTAATTAGTACATTCCAACTACTATTGCTTATTTCACACTTCAATAGGTAAAGATGCATTAATAATCGAAGTTTCAAACTGCAATTAACGTTAGCTTTAGGCTCCTGACAATGAAATGATTACATTTTTATGTATGTCTTCATACACAAAGTTAATCTAACCTGTGATTGAATAACGAAAGAAACACACATTTGCTCTCTAATGCAAATCACTGCTTGTAATTATGTGTTCCCTGCAACTATCAGGAAGGCGAAAAGTAAGATACTCATGGCTGTAAAATCTGCCTGGATGTCCCTCATTCATCTCCTCCAGCCCTGTAGGTGATTTCATTGAGCTCTGGATGATGTGTTTCCTCTCATTTGTTTCCACACTCTCCCTTATGGAACAGAGCCATTGGCTTCACTCACTGGGATTTGGGTAAAAGGGGACAGGGTGTCTGTCTAACAGGGAAAGGCAGAGTTTTTCCATGGTGCCATGCAAGTTTATCACACAAAGTCCTACCACTTCCTCCCCAGAAAGAGAGTCTTTTACAATCCATTTAATACCTTTCCCTTGAAGCTACAGAATAATTTCCCAATTACTGTTATGATTCTGAAGGTAGTCAGCTCACTCTCCTTTAATACAGGCCAGGGAACATGCAGCTGGAAATCACCAGCAAGCAGGGTCTAAACCCAGCACAGTGAGGTCACTGGATCAACAGCTCTGTGCTTTGCTGTGGTGTGGTGTTGATTAAACCAACATTAATAACACATTTTATTGCCCGTTATGGTCATTACAAGTAATGAGAGAGCTAAAAGCAAAATATTGCCCTAATGCTCTTTGCCTACACTAAGTGTTTGTAATAAAATTATGGTGGTGATGTTTAGAAGCAGAAGTTTTCAGCAATAAACCTCAAGGAGGTGGAAGTGCAAGAGCAGAGCTGCTGTGAGCTGTGCCTTGCCAAGCTTCAGGCTGGGGAGCTAGGCTCTGGGCTGGGCTCTGGGCTGGGCTCAGCTTTGGGCTCAGCTCTGCATTCTGGGTTCAGCTCTGCACTCTGGGTTCAGCTCTGGGCTGGGCTCAGCTCTGCCAAAGGCAGCTGAAAGAACTCACAGTTCCAGCAAACCCTCCCTCTCCCTCTGCTCCCGACACCTCTCTAGTTTGCATTTAAAAGTGAATAGGGTGTAAAGCAGCTGAATATATTTTTCAATGAGAAATGCATTTATTGTAAGCAAAGACAACTGAAAAAGGTTCAGATTAATTGTTGAAAGAGCTATTTATCTACTTTTTAATAAAAGCTGGAAACGGGGTTTGACTCAGTAGGAAGAGGGGGCAAAGTAGTTTGAGGAGCTCCATATTCTGTGAAAAGGGCACATATGTATAGGAGGGCAGTTAATATTTATTCTTTCATGCTTAGTCTTTGTTCTTCTCAGTTCCTGCCTGTTTTCATCTATATTCCCACTGATACCTTTTGTCCTCCCTTTAACGCCTCACCCAATCTTTGTGCTCCCACAGACTTTCTCCCTTAACATTTTTTCTGTAGGGAGCAGTGGACACAAATGCTTTCATTTAGAAATTCCATCTGGGACCTTCTCAGCTCATGACAGGAAGAAAAGGAAAAAATAACAGGGAAGTCAGGCAGGATAATAAGCTGGGAAATTAGCATATCTCCTGTGCTTCTAAATTCTCTTCACAAATCAAGTGGTGCCTGCCTGAGACAGTAAAATACATCTCATAAAAAAAGCTGAGCAGATATTCAAAATAGCATGCTGCTAATGTTTCGGATTTGGCTCCTTTGAAGTGAAACAGCACTGGATAGACTAGTTTGAGTCACAGGTACACTTGACATACACTTCTTAATCCAGGCTCCCCAAACTAAATAATTAGTAGCTGATTCACAAAGTCCGTAAAGAATGGGTTTGAGCTCCACAGTCATGCAGGAGTTTGGTGAAGAAATGTGCTCTGGGTGTGATGGATGAAGTTTCCAGCAGGGAGAAGCTGCCCTCTCTGCTGGTCCCACTGTCTGGGGAGTGGCCTGGGGAGTTCCTTCCACCTTGGGCTTTGCCTTGTCCTTGTCACAGTCTGTTTCTGGGGAGCCTACTTTCAGTATTTGGTTCCTTTTATCAAATCTCCAGTAGCTATGAGTACAGGACATAAGAGCAGTTTAGTGCATTATGCAGAGGTGGCCAAGATTCTGTGCTGAACTGGACAGAGGCCAAAAGGTTCCTAAAGCAATGAAGTCCTCCTGTGCATTCCACCAGAGAGTACCATGGGGAGTAGGGAAGAGCTCTGGGAACAGATTGCTGAGGGCTGATGCACTCCCAAGGGTGCTGTGTGTCGCACTTCAGGGTGCAGATGGGTCTATGAAGTTTGTCAAGAGAAATCCATAGGATCTTGTGTCTTGTTTGCAGCAGGCAGGCCTCTGTGTAAAGCCCCCAGCTGATGCTGTTTTACACCCCAATGACACAGAGTCCAACCTTCAGAAGGCCGAAAATGACTCCTTTATTTTTGGGATGCATCTCCCTTTTATACTATTTTAGACAGACCAATTGGATTGGTGAAACAAAGACAAACCTCCTCAATCACATTGGTCAGACCAGAGGGACCTCGAGAAGAAGTCCCTCCTAGGGAAAGGAATGAATAACAAAGTTATAGTTTACAAAACATAACTCCTATTTACAGAAAATTCCCTGGGAAAAGAATTTCAGAAAACCAGAACACCTCAGGCATGGAACCAGAGATACACCCAGCCTCCACCAGCAGAGTCCTGTGGCAGACACAGGGAACAGCCCTGGCATGAGAGCTGCTGCTGGGTTTCTTGAGAGGCACAGGAAATTCAAGACAGGGCCCCCTGAG
This sequence comes from Trochalopteron elliotii, assembly GCA_024734555.1. Classification (NCBI taxonomy): domain Eukaryota; kingdom Metazoa; phylum Chordata; class Aves; order Passeriformes; family Leiothrichidae; genus Trochalopteron; species Trochalopteron elliotii. The sequence goes on from JANPWX010000029.1 coordinate 1,119,411, forward strand.
CTATTGTA